>BSBM01001879.1:7965000-9165000 GCA_027924585.1 Larix kaempferi
TCATTTTCAAACAAATAAAAGAAAATGATTGCTAAATAATATGAAAATTTAATAGACATTAGTTTTCTATGTTAAAAAAATGTTGCAATTATAAATAGTTTTTAATGATTCAAAGTTTATAAAAAATCTATTTAAATCTTGTAATATATTTTTATTATATGTTATTGATCAAATAGTTAAGGGTTTAACCATAATCAACTATTACTTAATTAGAAGGTGGCACTTGGATTTAGAGATTTTTAGATTTATTTTACATTATCTCATCAAACAATGTCATTAACACATTATCTCAAATTTTATTGATTGAATTAAGATTTTTTAGTTTAAAAAAATTATAAGACTCATGCTTGATTCCAAATTCCCCATAATACAGTTTTAGATGTAACATAATAGATGAGAAAACTAGAGATGAATTGTGAAATATCACCATCGTAATAATCTATTACTTTTTGAAGAAGAAAAAAACTCAGTTATTATATTATTTGTATCTATTTTATACATGAAAATATATCTTGATAGTACAACCATTTTCACATGTTGTTTGAATCCAACTTATAGAAATGCAAATTAATAAAGTTCAAATGAAGATATGGAAAATAAGTCACATTTGAATTTTATAGTTAGTGCAATAACTTTGAACAAAGATAAATATGAATTAACTAGGAAAACGCTAGCATTGTTTATTAGTATGCTTGTTTTATTTACTTTATTGTTTCAAATGATAGTGTCAATTGACATAGAAGAATCATTCAGATGTCAAATAAAATCATCTCATTTTAATAATTGATATTATTTTAAATTGTTAATTATATTATTATTTTATTGTTAGCTTTAAGGGATGGTGCAAGGTAATGATACCCACTTATGATTTCACCACTAGTAGTCATGACCAATGCTTATCAGTAGTCATGCTTGACCCTTCAATCTGTGTGGTTGCTATTCAATCTTAAATGCACCATCAATGTAGCCCTAGTGCCTGATCCACATGGCACTCTTTAAGTAAGAAACACTTTTCAAAAACAATTATAAGATTTACCAAAATAATGGCACAATAAACAAAGGATCAACTGTGGACCTTGGTGCAAATATTGTCATCATGCCATCCATTTATTCATATGAGGAACTCAAATAACCTCACCTAATAATCCAATAGTCAGA
This sequence comes from Larix kaempferi, assembly GCA_027924585.1. Classification (NCBI taxonomy): domain Eukaryota; kingdom Viridiplantae; phylum Streptophyta; class Pinopsida; order Pinales; family Pinaceae; genus Larix; species Larix kaempferi. Next base: position 7,966,159 of record BSBM01001879.1, read on the forward strand.
TTATGGATAGAACTATGAACCATGGCACATCTAGACCAATCAAACTACTATGGCATGAATACCTTTATTAAACTGAAAATTTTTAAGTTTATTTTGGAGTCCTATTGGGAACATATTTGGTCCATTGGTGGTATACCAAGTAGACTACTATGGATTCAATACCAATACTAAATTGAAAAATTTTGAGTTTATTTTGGATTCCTATTAGGAACATATCTAGAAGACCATAGATGCACTCCATGCACATAACAATCTACTCTAAACATATAAAAACAATTTTCCAATAGGGTTAGTGGAATGAAATCATGGTGAAATCATAAGTGGATATCATTACCTTACACCATCCCTTAAAACTAACAATAAAATAATAATATAATTAAATATAATTAACAATTTCAAATAATATCAATTATTAAAATGAAATGATTTTATTTGACATTTGAATGATTCTTCTATGTCAATTGACACTATCATTTGAAACAATAAAGTAAATAAAACAAACATACTAATAAACAATGATAGTGTTTTCCTAGTTAATTCGTGTTTTCCTAGTTAATTCATATTTATCTTTGTTCAAAGTTATTGCACTAACTATAAAATTCAAATATGACTTATTTTCCATATCTTCATTTGACCTTTATTAATTTGCATTTCTATAAGTTGGATTCAAACAACATGTGAAAATGGTTGTACTATCAAGATATATTTTCATTTATAAAATATATGCAAATAATATAATAATTGAGTTTTTTTTTTCAAAAAGTAATAGATTATTACGATGGTGATATTTCACAATTCATCTCTAGTTTTCTCATCTATTCTGTTACATCTAAAACTGTATTATGGGGAATTTGGAATCAAGCATGAGTCTTATAATTTTTTAAACTAAAAAATCTTAATTCAATCAATAAAATTTGAGATAATGTGTTAATGACATTGTTTGATGAGATAATGTAAAATAAATCTAAAAATCTCTAAATCCAAGTGTCACCTTCTAATTAAGTAATAGTTGATTATGGTTAAACCATTAACTATTTGATCAATAACATATAATAAAAATATATTACAAGATTTAAATAGATTTTTTATAAACTTTGAATCATTAAAAACTATTTATAATTGCAACATTTTTTTAACATAGAAAACTAATGTCTATTAAATTTTCACATTATTTAGCAATTATTTTCTTTTATTTGTTTGAAAATGAATAAAGTTATTTAATTTTTTTATAATGATTAAAAAATAAATAAATAAATTTGTAACTTGTATTTATTTTATTAAATTAGTTATTAGTTATTAGGTTCCATTTATTTCATTGAATCAAACTATCTGTAACTATTTTTTTTAGTAAGAAGGAACATGACATTATATCAAAAACAATACATAATAGAGAGGATGTCTATGGATCCATCCTTCCAAAACTTAAACATGACCAGACCCAACAATTTGAGGAATTATATAAGCTACCAGACTATTTAAAGACATATTACAGATATACTTAAAATTTGTCATATGGCATTTACATGCAAAATGTGACTATATTGACTCTGCAAACTAAAACATAGAAGCAAAACGAAGGACCAGATCAAATAACTACTAAGCATCTTACCTAACCTGCGGCTTTGGGAAAACGTCCTCGTTCTCATGCTGCGCATCCAGACCATGTAGAAGAGGCCATCCCAAGAGGACCGCATCCCTTAGAGAGGCCGAGCACAGCTGGTTGGCCATATCCAGTGCAACCATGGAAACAACAATAGCATCCAACATATGATGCAATTTGTCCCATTTATCATTCAAATGCCGAATGGCTCAACGAGTGTCAAATAGAAAGTTCCACTAGGCTGCCATGAGCCCTTCCATATGCTCCGTGTTTTGAATATGAGTCTCCGCAAGATGTTGAACTAGAGCAGTTGTAATCGTCTATTGTTGCCAGTCCTGGGTGTTGTTTTCGCTAGTAGGAGCCCGGGGGGACAAGGAGGAGACGTGAGATGGAAAACCATACAATTTATGTTCCCTTTGAACCATTCTACTCTGCAGTTCCAATAGTTAGACCCCACTCCATTCACCACATAATTCTCAGAACCAAAAGTCGGGGCAGAAGTGATGGACCAGGAATCCATCAAAGGTGATGAGGGGATTGATTCAATTTGAATTCCAATGCGAGTTGGACGAGACCCCGCAGCATGACAAGAGCTTCCACGAGCTCTCAGGCGCATCATGGAGAGGGGAAAGAACAACAAGATGACATCCTCTTTCAGGAAACCAGCTAAATAATTCCCCAGAATTTCCACATAAATAATGGTGTAAATGCCACACGCAAGAGAACTCATCCTGCCAAGAAAACTGCATTTAACCTTCCATCCCATCTTTCCATAACACCTGTACTACATCCTCGTATAAACCCGGAATGGAGGCGAATCCACCGTAAAAATTTTACAAGCTCGAGACTAGAGCGTGGGAGCGTACATCCTCATTAAATGGAGATCAATGCTCCGATTAGTTCATACAAGGGCAGTTAAATGAAGCATTTTCCAACTGCTCATCATCCCCCACCAGGCCTGGAATTTCAGATATTTTCTGCCCGTCAAACTTTTTTTAATGACGGTTTCGTTTTTTACATAGCTGTCATTTTACGTTTTCTTCATATTTATGAGTGTCAAATTTTTTTTATCTGCAAATCCTCTGCTCGGATTACATACCACTAGAGCGAGTTGTAACTTCATATATACCAATCAGTTTGTTCACCCATTACGCGGCTCTAGCTCGAAGCCGCTCATATTTGCGGCAGGAAAATATAATGGTAAACTGTCATTTAGAAATATAATCCGAAAACAACCGCATAACACGGCTCTAGCTCGAAGCCGCTCATATTTGCGGCAGGAAAATATAATGGTAAACTGTCATTTAGAAATATAATCCGAAAACAACCGCATAACATATAGCAGTAATCTGAACATTGCAGAAATCAACTCTCTCATTTAAACGTACAATTAAATTACCAAAATTGTATAAAGCAAAATTGCTGTGAAGAAAAACAAAAACAACAACAAAGATAGTAAAATGTAATCTAAATTCCATTTTCTTTGTGACAATAGTTATAAGTTCCATTTTCACTTTGTGCACATGCATTGTTCTATTTCCATGTACAGGAGTGGTGAGTACATTGCCAAAAAAACCCTATTTGGTTTTTATTCACCTAAATTTTTTTATCATTCAAGCCTCCTATGCAAATTGGTGCATCCTCTTGCAGTGAATTGGTCTAGAATTAGAACGTGAAACACATTTTCTCCTCATGCAATGATTTTGTAGACTTGCTTCTAAAGTGCGTTGTTAGAATTTTTCTTCCCTATATGTGCACGGATTATTCTTGTCGATGGCCTATTCTTCTGTTAGTGGCACTAAAAGTGGGTCGTTTCTGGACATAACATTTGCTAACCTGGTACTGAAGATTTTTATGTTCGACTTGTTATTTTGCACCCCTGATTTTTATGTTGGACTTGTTATTTTGCACCCCTTTCAAGCATTTCCAGGAAAGACTTCTGCTTCTCAAGCCTCAATTGTTAATAGGATTTAGCTATGAATTTCTCAGCCTGCCTGTCGACTTGATGGTCACTGGGTGAGCTCGATATTGTTGGACATATAGAAGACAACAACGGCTTGAGATTTTGAATTAGGAAAGGCAGATCATTATCAATGCAATCCTCCTTTTGCTCTTCCTTGTCATCTTCAACTAGACTTGAAAATTTGGAAGCATAGTAGCCCTCGATTTCGACATTAGAACGAGGTCTTGCAGGCACCAGGTCGATTAGCGCGTAGCGTGTGGGCAACTTTAATATCCTAAGTTATTTGAAATCTAATTTGGTTTCCATCCTGCAATTCCGTCTTGTCAATAATTGATTGCAACCCCGATCTAGGTCTATGGTAGAGATAGCCGGTAAGGCTAACGATGATAGTGTGGAGAGAGCGTACATAGCCCGCTGCCTCCAACATGGCAGTGTAGAGAGAGCGTATAACACTTGCTGACTTGGAATTGATGATGAGACAAGCTATGCCATCAATATCTTGCAGCCCGGATGGCTATTAGAAATCATGACGGTTTGTGGAAGTTGTTAGACGTCAAATCGACGTTTTAAAAATTTAAACACCGGTAGACGTTGACGTGTTTAATTTGTGGCTGAGTGTCAAATACGTTCTACGGAAGGAAATACGTCCTACAGGCCGTCAAATTCCAGGCCTGTCCCCCACCACATTCCGTACTCTTGACTTGCCAACTATCACCCCATCTGGGGACATTTATTCTCTTTTACTTAATATGAAAATGAATAATTTTTTAACTTGGAGACTTATTTTCTAATATAATAATTTATTTTTATATTTATCATTAAATTAAATTCATTATTTATTATGAATGCACAATAGTTTAAGTTATGCAAATTATTATTTACCTTACAAGTTAAGTTAATTAAGGTAGAAGAAAATATATAGATGGGATTTTTAGCATATTAAGTTAATTAAGGTAGAAGAAAATATATGGATGAGGGTTTTTTAGCCCCTTCCCATCCCCCACCCAATAACACTATAATTGATTTTAATAGGGGGTTGAACATTGTGATTAGGTTGTACATTGATTGGGTGTTTGTACATCATTGTGTAGGTGATAAATTGATAATTACGTTTATATTTTTTGGATGTTAAATCTCATTAACTTAATTTAAATAGAGAATGCATATCTTATGGTGCTTCTACATAGTTTTATAGATGATAAATTGATAATTAGAGTAATTTTGAAAACCCACTCAAATTTTAAACACCAACTAAAATTAGGGTTTTTATTTCCAAAAAGTATATTTCCCTTGATATGTTCATTTATATGCTAAAGAATTTGTTTTCGTTGCAGTTTGAAATCTACTATAATATTCTTCCATTATATTTGCTTGTATATTTCTCTTAAGATTTTCTTGCAAGCCATTAACATTGTATGTTCTTGAAATTTAGATGTGAGAACTAGATACATGATATCTTGGGGTCTACTTTGTTTCAATGACCATTGAAAAGATATCAACCAATTAATCTCTATTCAAATGTGTTTATGATTAAAATGGAATATGATTAGTAAGTGGGATAAAATATGTCATTTTTTTTAAAGATATTTCAAATATAGTTAATATTTGTTTTAATTTTAGGATTTATTTATTTTATAAAAAGTTATATAAACCAGTGTTACAAATTTTTTAGTTAACCTTTGCTATTTGAATTAATAAAGTAATTTAGTTCTTCTCATTTAAATTAATAAATATTTATATAAATAAAAAATAATACCATTTAAATTAAAATCTACAAAATATATAATCCCATCAAAATTCTAAATTAATTAAGAATAGAAAAATACCTATACTAATAGATAATTAATGAAAAACATGCAAATAATTTTAAATCAAAATCCAATTTTTATCCATGTTCAAAAATTAAACAAAATTTTGATAATCAAAATATTCAAAAATTAAACAAAATTTTAACCATCAGAATCCAATTCTTATTCAACATTTAAAAATTAAACAAAATGTTAAGTATCTCCATACAAAACAAAAATAAAGATAGGAAGAAAAATTTTATAACCTGCAAGAAAATTTTTATAACCCAAACACTATACAAAAACAAAGCAACTTGGGATATAGATTCTTTAACCCAAACACTTAATTTAAAAATAAAAAAATGCAATTTCACAACTAATTGTTTGAAACTTTTTCCATAAGAATGGAAAACTCTAAAGTACAAATTTTGAATGTAGCAAGAAGTTATATTTTTTGGCATACCATAAATGTTAGAACTTGATAGTGTTGTAAACTGGCGTGATCTAAAATTGTGGATGCTTAGTATATAGAATTTGCATAGAACATAATAATGTTTTACATCTAAATGTCTGTCATCCAAAATAACCAGATAGCAAGAAAGATATATTTGATCTCCTACTCATTAATTGCAATATCGAGAACTAAACTTCAATAAATAGAGCTTCAAGAACTATCTCAAATTATTTTTTTCCTTTTTATAGACTGAACATTTTAAAATTCTCCCAACATATTATATCTTTACATATCCAAAATTGATTATTTTTTATGCTTAATCGCAGAGACGCAGGTGGTGGGAAAATGGCACATATCCTTCCTCAAAAGGCTCATATCTACCCCTCTTGACAGACCTACTTCACTGTGGAGTTCATGCCCAGAATGTCTGGGCCATTGTATTCCCATCAACCTGCACAACATCGATCCCTCCTCATTCGTGTGTGTTTTATCTTACCAGACTTTCACGAGGCACCATTCTCCTACCCAAATTTGGGTTTAACATGTAGTAAATAGGACTCATGGAAATAATTGTTGCAGTTAATCAATTTTAAATCAATTAATATCAACATTAGATCCAACTTGCAAATTTAATCTAGAAACAACGCATAAACTGCTCATTGAAGAGATGCAGTACCCTGAATTGAATTTATATGTCTTGCAAGCTCCCAAATGGAAAGTACCACCACATTTAGCCCCTTGTCCTCTTTTGTTTGTACAGCTAGGATAATCTTCAATATGAAAATCAACTGCTTTCAAAGGCAAGCAGCATTTTTGAGCTTGCTTCTCCAACTTCCACTTATTAGAAGGCTCTTTCTCCTTATTTAATTTGTCTACTTACTCCTCACAGTCTTAAAAGAACCTCTTAACCAAACGAGGATGGTTCCTTTCTATCATGACAGAACAACAACTTGCACCACAGTTTATTAAAAAATAAAATCTCCAGTCTGTTATTTTGCCTGAACCCCAAAATAAATAAAAAGTAAGGAAATGGGAGAAATAATGTGTTTCTAACAATCTTGAAAATGGAGTGGTTAACGGTAGAGAAGTCGTCCACTGATTATCATGGAGAAGATATAAATATTCTTAAAGAAAGATATGGGTATAAGTTCAAGTAAACACCTACAGAATCAGGAGTAACGATTCTCATAGAGTGAGAGTGCACTCCTTCCAACAAAACGCATTTCTTTCTTGCAATTATAAACAAGTAAAAAAATAGTTTGAGAAATAATGGAGACAACCCTCCGATTACATAGAAACATGGTTTTGTAGGAATCGGTCTTGTCTTTATAGAGACCGTGCCTCTTCTTCACAACACAAATATTGTAACACACTTCAAATATTAGAGACTCACTCAAATTGCACAATTATAAAAGCTTATCTTTTCACCATAGACGTGATTTCACATACCTGGTTTGTCTCTTCTCCAAACCTTGAACTCCGCCATGCCATAAAAGTCTGTTCAAATTCTTTTGCGTTCTCTCCAACAATGGAGTATGTTAGATTAGTCTCCTTTCTCCGGACCTTGATAAGACGCATTATCCCTACTTGTTATTTCCCAAGAATAAAACCTAAAGGCCACCCTCCTCTTTTATAAAAAAATGGAAAAACTTTCCATACCCATGATCGATCTCCCTCTAGAATTTAGTCCTTTCGCCCAAAAAGAAAAATCTCTACTCCCCACTATCTATGTTATCCCCTGGCTTTTCACTTATCTCCTTATAATACCAAACCGTTGCAAGAAAATGGAGACGGTTCTTCCTTTTGAAGAAACCCTAAATGGAGACGGTTCTTGTATTTGAAGAAACCCTAACCATTCTCTTCATTTCTTCGCTAGCATGAATCCAAATCTGAGTAAAAACATCAAATCTAAAGAGAAATCCAAAGTAGAAACAAACTCACACGGAAACCAAAAGCTTGGGCGGAAAACTTCAGTGAATTTATATGTCACATGCTGCTGGAAGGAGAATTCTTGCAGGGATTCCTGATGTCCCGTCCACCTCAGAAATTTGAACATTAAACAGGAATGTTTCTTGATGTTGAGCATATTAGATAAAAAATATGTCCACATTGTGTCAGTGTGTGCTACAGGCCCTAGGCACGTTCGAAAATTTCCTTCAGGGTTCATTAACTATCCCGTGCGAACAAAATCTCAGAATTATCTCGTGGAGGAAACACACTATAGATGATTGATGCAGGTATGAAGGCAACATGATCATCTCGTGGAGGAAACACCCTATAGACAATTGATGCAAGTATGAAGGAAACATGAGAGTTTAGCAGCAATGAAAACTGCGCATAATGGGAACAAGTAAATTTTGGAGGTAATTTCAAATTTTTGAATTTGAATTTTGTAGTTCCATCCCATCGATAATAATGATGGAGCGTTGCCACGGTACTTGCTGGAGGATTGTTTGCCAGAAACTGAGGAAGGAGCGGATGCCGGGAAAGAACGAAAACCTCATTCCATACATGGCCATCCCTCATGCCATGGATGATCTGACACCGAACAGACTCCTCTTAAATGCGAGTGTGTCTGTTGGAAAAGGCTCACCTGAGCGGAACCTGCAGGGCGATCCGTGCAACCGGAAATCAAAGACTCGGTAACAGGAGCTCAGGTGACGGGCAAGTGAAGGCAGTGGGTCCCATAGCTAGGTGGATTAACCAGCATGAACGTACATGCTGGTTAAGCTCAGCCGATGCGCACCATGGGAAAAGTCACACCAATGACCCAACACTTTAACGGCCTATTTCTGCTTAATCTGTCTCTTCAGCACTTTAACAGTCTCTTTTAAAGATATTAATGTTTGCTGGGCATACATATTGAAAAGGTTGTTTATAACATTGAGTCATTGAATAAAAACAAATATCAAAACTCTATTTGGACTCATTCTATTATCATGGATTCGGGTTGGTTATGTAATGATTCATTTTCAAATCACTCACATTGATATTATTCCCTCATTTAAAATTTTAAATCATAAAAGGAAATCTTTATGTCAGTTTTCATCATTACGGTGTGTCCATCACTAAGCCACCTCATCCATTACGGCCTCTACCATGCGTTTTCGTCTTTCTATGTTCTTGGCATATTACATTCCATTATTGTATTTTCTCACAAAAGCTTGACCAACACAAAACATTTTTTCCTTATCATTATTTTAAATTGTTTGTATTGAAAATTTACTATTAGTAAATAATTCATGTTTTTATGTATTAATTATATATAACAAAAATAGAGTTAATATATATAAAGATAGTTATTATTTTATATTTATATATGATTGATTATTTATAAAATTTATTTATTATATTTTTGTTTTAATCTAAATGTATTTAGTTTTTATCACAATTATTAAATTTTTATGATATGATTAAATTTATGATAATTGTAATATAAATTTATGTTTTGAATATATATATGTATAAAATGCCAAAAAAATACATAACTCTTTTACACATATTGAATAACCAATATTTGTATTTGATGTATTATGTTTAAAGTATTGATAATACATAAAATATATTTTTTAGAATATGCATAAAATTTTATGATCAAATCCTTAGTTATGTTAGTTCTTTTTATTGGTTTTTTTTTTATTTGTTATATTCTTTGTTTGTTTTCCATTTGTGATTCCTTACGTTTTGTTTTTAATATGGGATTTTTTTTTCTTGTTTTTCACTTAGTTATTTACTTATTAGCTTTCTATTTTATATTAATTTTTTCTAATTTTTATTTCAAAATACAAAATGTATGTCTCATTTGTTATTTCATAAGGTTTGGGTTTAAGATTTAGTTTGGTTTGGGGTTTGCGTAAGTATTAAGTTTAGAAATAAGATGGAACCAATATTACAACTAGGCTTAACGATTTAGACATAAGATTTTGACTTAGGAGGTTAGGTTAGCGTAGGCTAAAGTATGTTAGTATAGGATAAAGTAGTCTAGGTTAGCGTAGTATAGGCTATGCTAAGGTAGTCTAAGGTTGGGTAGTCTATCCTATGCTATGGTAGGGAAGGTTAGGTTATGTTAAAGTAGGTCGGGTTAGGTAGTACAGGCTAGGGTACCATAGGGTTGGCTAGGTCAAGCTAGTAAAGGGTAGGTCACGGGTAGGTAAGTTAGGGTAGGCTAGGCTACAGTAGGTTATTAGAGGAGGGGAAGGAGGAGGTGGAGGAGGGTGGAGGAGGCAGGAAGAGGGGGGAGAGGAGGGAGGAGGAGGAGAAGGGAGGGGGGGGAAGGGAGGAGTAGGGGGAGGAGGAGGAGGGGGAGGGGGAGAGGAAGGGTGGTGGAGGGAGGAAGAGTGGGATGAGGAGGGAGAGGAGGGGGGGGGGGGAGGAGGAGGTAGGAGGTGGAGGAGTAGGGAGTAGGAGGAGGGGGAGGAGGAGCAGGAGGAGGTGTGAGGAGAGGGGGGGAGAGGAGGATGGGGGTGGGAGAGGAGGAGGAGGAGAGGGGGTGGAGGAGGAGAGGGGTTGGAGGAGGTGGAGGAGGGGGTAGGGGAGGCGGGAGGAGGGTGAGGAAAATGGGGGAGGAAGAGGAGGAGGAAGAGGATGAGTAGGAGAGGGGGGTGGGAGAGGGGGAGGAGGAGAGGGGGTGGAGGAGGAGGGAGGAGGTGGAGGAGGAAGGAGGGGGGGAGCGGGGAAGAGGTGGAGGAGGAGGGGGGGAGGAGGGGGAGGATTAGGAAGATGGGGAGAAGGAGGATGAGAAGGGATGGGCAGGAGAGGGGGGGGGGGCGAGGAGGACGGACGAGCAGGAGAGGGGGGGGCGAGGAGGAGGAAGAGGAGGAGGGTGGGAGGAAGGAGAGGATGGGGGGGTGAGGAGGAGGAGGAGGAGGAAGGAGACGAGAGGGGGTGTGAGGAGGAGGAGGGTGGGAGGAAGGAGAGGAGAGGGGGCGTGGAGGAGGAGGAGGGGGGTGGGAGAGGAGGAAGAGGAGAGGGGGTGGAGGAGGACGGAGGAGGTGGAAGAGGGGGGAGGGGAGGTGGGAGGAGGGGGAGGAGAAGGGGGGGGGAGAAGGAGGAGGGAGGAGGAGGATGAGGGAGGAGGAGGATGAGTGAGGAGAGGGGGGATGGAGGAGGAGGAGGAGGTGGGGGAGTATGAGGAGGAGAGGAGGAGGAGTGAGGAGAGGGGGGGAGGAGGAGGAGGAGGAAGAGGGGGAGGAGGAGGAGGGAAATATGAGGAGGAGAGGAGGAGGAGTGAGGAGAGCGGGGGAGGAGGAGGAAGAGGAGGAGGAGGGGGGAGGAGGGGGGAAGAGGGGGGAGGGGAGGAGGAGGAGGGGGGAAGAGGGACGAGGGGAGGAGGGGGAGGAGATAGGGGGAGGAAGAGGAGGAGGTGGGGGAGGAGGGGGAGTGAGGAGAGGGGGGAGGAGGAGGAGGAGGAGGAGGAGGATGAGGAAAGGGGGGGAGGAGGAGAGGGTAAGAGGAGTAGGAAGAGGGGGAGGAGGAGAGAGGGGGGGAGGAGATAGGGGGGGATGGGGGGGAGGAGGAGTAGGAGGAGGAGGAGAGAGGAGGGGAGGAGGAGAGAGGAGGGGAGGAGGAGGAGGGAGGGGAGGAGGGGAGGAGGAGGAGGAGATTGGGGAGGATGAGGAGAAGGGAGGGGGGAGGAGGAGGAGGAGGTGGAGTAGAAGTAGAAGGAGAAGGGGGAGGAGGGAAAATGGGAGGAGGAGAGAGTGGGGGGGAAATGGAGGGTGGGGGGAGGAGTAGGAGTGGGTGGATGAGGAGGAGTACGGAGAGGGGGAAGAGACATAATAATTTCCTTTTTTATTATAATAAAATTATATAATATATTTTGGTTGAAAGGTGATAAATTATAATTGTTACCATTTTTTAAGATAATCTAAATAACAAAATAAATATGTTGAAATTTTCAAAAGTTGAAAAAGGCAATTACAATATCATATAATTATTTAATGGTAAAATTGTAATTGAATTTTAATAATACATTGATAGATTATAAATGTGAGATTGAGTTATTTCACAAGTATAGTCAGAATCATTGAGATGGTCATTGCTAATTCTTTTATTATGATTAGCAATATTATCTCAATTTATAAATATCAATTTTTTTTGTTATAAATGTAATTTGTTTTCTCAAGGTTAAGGCTCATTGATGTCACTCGCTTTGCTTGAGTTTGGTGACCCCTTCCATTATTTTTCTTTGAAATCCCAACCCTTCTTCCCCTGTTGATTTCACCAAGTGCATAGGAGCTATGCTTAACTCAAACTTGCAATATTTCAAATAGCATGTAGACTCAAGAAATGGGTCCTCTCTCTCTTCTTATAGAGGGAAATTTATGGAGAAAGTAGTTAAAACCCTAGTTTTCATCCTAGGGGATGAAGTTGAGATGAATCCAAAGTATTATTAGTGAAATAGTTTGATTTGTAGATTTAACAGTTTATGGACAAAGCTTGTAGATATCCATGAGTGTGTTTTTTTCACATTTGGAATCATCTACATAGTGAAAAGCCTTATATCCACCCTTGCAGTCATGGAGTTTTTGTAATGGAATTGTATTCAAGATAAGATAGAGATTTGGTTTTCAACTTTGGTCCCTCAATCATGGACAAATGTAATATCCTTATGTTGACCCTTTGCATGTATAAATTAGATTTTGTAAATGATGTAAATATGTTACTGAATATTCTTAGTGAAGAACTCAAGGCCAAGGCTTGACTAATGAATGGATAGGCATGTATGATGTAAATATACATATATGGACCACGCGTTAGGATTGGCATGAAGACTTAAATCTATGTAAATATTATGTTGGTAAACAATACAATGATCTAATATGGTTGTGTATAGAGTACTAGAGGGGCTATGATTTCATTATAGGGGAAGAGAAAAGGGGGGCTATGGGAAAATAAATCCTGTTTTTCCAAATTTCAACCTTAGAAATCATCTCTTTTCTACCATGTACCTTAACTAATCCATTTATCTCCTTTGAATGATTAAAACCAATCATTGAATGCATGTGATAGGTTGGTGGGAAAGTCTTCTCATGTAGTTAAGGAAGCCTGGGCTCAAAATACTTCTTATGACCATTGTAGGAGTCCTTCACACTATGGTCAAAAGTAATGTTAGTTGTATTTTCATCAATCATTTGATTTCCTTTTGATTATATCATTCAATATCCATGTAAAACGTGTTCTACATAGTATGTTGTTCTGTCCATTTCCAATAATTACTGGTCTAAGAAATCAACCAAAATCGACACTATGAAGAGGAAATTGTAGACATTAAAGCAAAGAATGATGGTTGTATCTGAGAATATAGGATGGGAAAGTTAGTTAACCTCCACTCACTATAAATATTTTTCTCTTTTAATGCTTGAGATGCGAGGTATTAATTTACAGGATATTCTCTAGATGTAGATAGTAGGTTGGACTCTTTTGACACACATTGAAGAGCATTGCAAAGGAAATGTGCTATGAGGGGCTATTGAGTAGGTTTCTATTGAGTAGAGAAAGGGTAGGCATTCATTGTGTTATGTGGGGAAAGTGAAAAGAGTTTCATTGTTTTTATTTTTGAATGAGGTACTTGTAGTGACTTGTGGTGATCAAATTGGCTAGGCGTGAGAGAAAATGGCTTGGGCTAAGAGAGAGTGTTAACAACCAGAACTTTCTCACTAAAATTGTAATAACTTTCATCACTATTATACATCTTCCATATGAACTGAGTAAGTGAAAAATACGAAAATAAATAAATGTCAAACCTAGAAGTTGACCGTATCTAGAGGATCGTGCCTTTTCCTTCGAAAGGCACAAACTCAATCTTACATATTTCCCAAAAAGCTACAACTTGGTTCCGAAAGTGAAATTTCATTTAAAATTCATTATTTTGTGTTCCCCACGGAAGTAGTGGCTAAAAGTGGACACATACCTCAAAACAAAGTTTTCCATCATGGCATTATTTATGTTTTTCAGCTCTTGAACTTCTAGGGTCGTTTTGTGTCCCTAAATGATTCGTTTTAGGAATGAAAAAGCCTAATAGATTTCTAGAGGAATGTATTGGGACATTTATAATGTATACTTCTTATCTATACCTTTTCGACAGGATACCAAGCACCCCAAATGAAGATCGAATGCAACATTTATGCCCTTGAGAAGTCGACATATAAACTACCCACTACAGGTCCCACAAACATTTTGGTGTTTCATCTTCAGGGGTTAGGGTTTTGAATTTTTATCATTATTCTCATTGATTCTTTATGTTAAAAGGCCTTTTTTCCTCATTGTAACTCACTTGTTATAAATTATGTAGCCATAACATCTTTTCTTAGAAATAAAATACCACCATTCTAATGAGTTCATTTCAGTTTGTATTTTGTTACAATTCCTGCATATTTCATTCATTAATGGAAATTGATTATTAATGTATCTCTACCGTGTTTAAAAGTATTTTTTCATTTCATTTCATTCCCTCATAAAATTTGATCAATGGTATCATGGAAAGATTTTCTTTATTTGTTTCTTTTTGCATGTCCCCAATGAGGTCAGGGTATAAGGAGTTGGGACTCAAGCTACTTGATCCTTTGATTTACCATCCTTTCCCACACCGATGAACTCCCATGACATAAGAAAATAAATATGACGGAGGAGGATACCCTATTAATATATTTCTCAAGGAATCCCTTATGCAATAGAGGGACATTATGATAGATAACTTTTCCCAAATCCTTCGATGGATTCCAACAACAATAGATGCGTCTTTGTGTAGTGAAAAATTTGGAGGCATCGCCCCCTTCAAGGTACAAGTTAGTTTTAATATTCCTGTATTTAAAGGTCAAATAAATGTGGATTCTTTAGAAAAATGGTAAAATCTACTATAAGGGTATTTCTTTGTCCACAATTGTTTCGATAGGGAAAATATCACCTTTGTTCCTAAGGTTGTACCCCATATAAAAAAAATTAGGGGGGGGGGATTGTTGTGATAAAAACTCCATAGAGGAGTCTACAATGTTTGGTGCCAATCCCAACTGGGCCTCTTTTATGGATTTCCTTAAGTAACAATATTACCCTATTGGAAACTATGGCGATCAATACATGATATGGAACACATTGTGTTCGAAGATGGACTAAACAGTGCTAGAGTTAACAAATACTTTCCATACCTTGCACACCAAGATGGGTATCAAATACTTCGAGCGACATCTAGTTCTAAAGTTACATGGGGGTATACATAGGTACATCCAAACATAAATGCAGTTTTTGGAAATCTCATCAATGGGAGCCACTTATCTTTATGTTGTCAAAATCAAGAAAAAAATAAAGCAGAGGAATAAATGAGAGCCTGAATCTATGAATGAATCATAACAGAAGTAGGGAAAAGGTAGCCCCATTCCACAGAACAAAGGACAAAGCAAGGTTGGATAACCTGGGGACAATCAGTCTAAGTCGAAAGAAAAGAAGGGTAATGGTAAGATGAAGAAAGACACTAAGAAGTCATGTGAGTTCCATAAAATCCCGTGGAACAACACTGATGAATGTCGCTCAAAGCGGTCATTAGTGGCTGAGCTTAAAGCATTAGAGTCAGATCCAGGATTTGGCTCTAATTTAGAGCCAAGTAAGGGGAAGCAGATCATTGATGTAGAACCCATTTCCACAATCACTACCACCAAGTTCCATCCCAACGAACTAGAGGAGATGGAAGAAGGTGAGTGCATTTTTCACTTGCAGATGTGGGTGAAGATAGCTCCATTGCATTTCCTTGTTAATAGAGGAAGCAAAAATATGATTCATGATCCTTATCCCTCGGTCTTTCTATGCTAAAAATTGGCCTGAGAATGCTTTAGGAGTATCCTTTCCATCCTACGGCATCCCTATAACTGCATGACCTCATATGTGATATCAATGTTTTGGTCAAGGAAAATGTCACCCGAGTGAGTCTTAGACAATAGCATTCGAACACACTTTTGAACTATGGAAAAAGTAACAAAATAGGGAACCTAGGTTACACTCATTAAGTCAAACTTGAAGAAGGTATGAAACGACTCAACATCTTAATTTATTCCTTATGCCATTTAGAATATTTATCAAGAGATAACTTAGGGAAAGAAACATAATTTATTATAGATTTGGTAATCTATCGGCTACAATTGCTCTACATAAGCTTTTAGGTGCTCATCTTTAGAGACATGCACCCATGGGTCCAACACCTTCTCTGCACATACAAGGTTTTACACCTCCTGGATAGGGGGCTTCACCCTCCTCAATTATTTTTTTCAATTTCCCAAAAAGTTGATAAATAAGGATCCTTTTATTTTAAGGGGGATTATATTTTATGGGTGGGGTTGTTCCAATTACTAGCTCTTATACCTATTCCCTTTTAGATTCTATTGTTATCTGCAGGTAATAAATCCTTTCTTGTAAACCACCAATGGTAAACACAAGTTTGATTCTTTTACTGAGTCAAGTTTAACCTAACATTCACCCTTTTAAACTTGACCTGTGATAATAAAAAACCCCTCAAAATTTTAACCAAGTATATGGGGATACGACATGCCCCACCTCTTCACTCTATCTAAATCTCCCTCTAGAGTTTTCATAGGAAACTCACCAAGCCAAGGTAATTCATGCATAACCATGTATTACAACAATATTCCCATTTACAATATTGTGACCAAATTTTAACTTCATAAAAAATGTTTCTAGTAAACTGATCACTTCTTCATCCACATATTCCATTTGATCATCCTCAATTTTTACCATACCTTTCTAGCTATAACTAAATATGGTTCACATACCCATGAACCGTCACATTAACTTGTGAGCTCGGTCACATTCTTTTACTACTCCAACAACCAATGTATGACTAGCTTGAATTCGATCTAAGCAACCATAGCTTATAAGACATTTACATTTTCCTTCAACCTCGGCCTAATACCAGTTGTTAGGAAATGATAAAATGCAAAAATACATATAATAATTATTATAAGTAAGAACACACAATGAAGAAGAATATTTTTTCTATGGAAACCCAAAATAGGGAGAACCACCAACAATATATCTATTACCCTTGACCACTATGGCTAATCTGGCCAATATTGACCACTCATAGACCAGCATCGACCAATTTAGGAAACTTACAATAGAGTCACTCAAGCCCTTAAGTGGGCTTCATCAAATGAAATACCATGGGACACCCAAAACCATGGCTCATAAACCACAAATGGTATACCAAACTTTCCCAACTTTGATTATTTTATTGAGTTAACTTTAACCTAACGTTTCCCCCTTCAAACTTGACTTAGGGTAATCACTAACCCCCCTCAAATTTGTAATCGGATGTATTGGGATACAATATGTCCCCCCTCTCCAGTCTACCTAAATCTACCTCTAGAATTTTCATAGGTGACTCACCAAGCCATGGGTACACATGCCTAACCAGGTCTTACAATCGCATTCCCATTTACATTGTGATCAAATTCCAACTCTATAAAAAAATGCTTCGAGTGATTTGATCACTTCATCCACATTTTCCATGTGATCCTCAATTTTTACCATGAATTTCTAGATATAATTTACCATGGTTCAGATACCCGTGAACCATCACTTTAACTTGTGAGATTTGTCGCATTCATTTAGGTTTCCATCAACCAATGTATGAGTATCTTGGGTTCAATGCAAGAAACCATAACTTCCAATAAATTTACGTTTTCCTTCAGCATCACTCTGAAACCAATTGTTAGGAAATGATAAAATGCAAAAATACATATAATAATTATAGTAATCAAGCACACACGATGAAGAAGACTATTTTTACCGTGGAAACCCAAAACAAGGAAAACCACCAATAATAGATATATTATACTTTACATTATGTCCAAGGAATGGCCAATATGGCCATCACCAAACACTCATAGGCCAACATCGACCAATTTAACCAATTTACAATGGACTCCCTAATTCCCTTAAAAATTCTAAATCACATGCAATACCATGGGACACCTAAAACCATGAGCCCATAAATAGGGACATTTTTAGGGGTGAAATTTATCCCATGGGCTAATTTTTGAGGTTTTTTCCACAATAATATTTTCCCTTTTTCTTTTTTTCAAATAATGATTCACCCATGTTCCGTAGGATTACAATTTGTTACTTTCAAAATTGCCAAAATTGTCCAAAAACTATATAAAACCCTTAGAAATTTGAATATATATTTTAAAATATTGTCAAACATTGTATAGTTGGAAATTTGATAACTAGTAAGATTCACCGAGGTTTCTACACTATAAGAAAATTATGGATCCTTAAAATTTTCTCTTCCTGTAAACCACCAATGGTCAACTTATCCTTGACTCTTTTACTGAGTCAAGTTTATCCTGACAATCCAACATAGGGGAGGTGACATTTTTTATGGAAAAAGTAATTGTTTTGCAAATGACAACTACATTTCGCCTTATTCCTACATCTCCATTCAGTTGAAAGGGAGTAGACGGTGTGGATGTCATGAAAGCTGTGCTTGTTTTTCTTGTTTCCTTTGTATATTTGTTGGGTGTTGCATTTCTACCAATTCACAAATGCAATGAAATTTATCCACTACATTTCTTTGGAGTATACGATGGGTATGGAGATACCTAGGTTAGATTTAAATTTTGTTTTTTGATGCCACCATTCTTTAGTTTTACCATTGGACCTTGGCAATGTTGTGCTAGGACAATCAACCTCCAAAATCCTCATTGACTAATCAATTTCCATATTGAATAAACAAAGGTTTTTCATGTAGCTTCTCCTTCTATAAGGTGTTGTGTATTAACCCTAAAACATTTGTTACCTTCCCTTGCTTAGCAAGGTCAAACTGTGTAATGGTAATGGTAACTTCAATGTGACCAAGCAAGAAAATTTCTCATGGTTTAAAACAATTTTCCACAATTTTCTCTATTCTAGATGAATTTGAGTTGATTTGCATGAATATTTTATTTCTATGGTTTCATTTAATTTTTTAGTCATTATATTTCATGGTGGTTTTGGTTTACATAGTGGCCTTGACAAGAGTGGATATATATGAAATGGACCCTATTTTTTAGGGCTATGAAGTTGTTCCCATTGCACTTGTTCATGGGATATTTGGATTTGGGAAATGAGTGAGATTTGTTTCCCACTGAGTAGTTTAAGACCAACCTAGTGAAATCATTTCAAGACTAGTAAAGTTCATTCGGAATATAAGTTCAAAGGGATCAACCTTACTTTAAGATGAGTTATTTTGTTTATTAGAATTTTACCATTTGGACCTTTTTTTAGGATCTTTCATAATGGATTAATTGGGACATTACTTTATTGACATTTTCCTCAAGGAAAATGGGAATTTACCTAGTTTTAAGTTTTGTCTTTTGAGTTTTGGGGTTATGGGTACTAGTGTTATTGGTTATAGAAACTAGGTAGAATGTCATATAGGGAAGGGGATAAAGAGAAGGATGACCATGTGCTTGTTGATTATTTGGGTTATATGGAAAACCTTTATGATAGGTATATGTTTATTTTCTCCTTCAAATGTGCAATGTATGAATTCTTGAATTCATTCTTTCTAGGATGCCTAAAAAATGTGCACTTGTATTTTTAGCCCTTGTAAAGTTTGATGCAATATGGGCTCATTTTTAAGGAACTTGATTCTATTCACTCTACATTTTGTTCATCATCTATGGTGTTTGGAGAGAATATAGGATTTAGCTTTAGCTTTAAGTAAGTGTGATGCATTATACTTATTTATTGATTTTTATTTTGAGTCAGTGAACCTTAAGGGATCAAACATAACTTCATGTTCATTAGATACCCACTTGCTCATCATGGCTTAGAAGGTTCATCGTTATCTACCCACATGTTTGTTGTGGTTTGGAAGGTATGCACCAATTGTGTATAAATTTAAAATTGCTCTTTGTTTGTATATATCCCAATTGTTCCTATAAGGAGATTGTAGAATGGCATGAAACGTGCATAAATCCCTAAATTATCACAAATTGTTTTATGATAAGCTTGTCTCAACTTTTAAACTTGTATTTCATGGTGGTTTTGGTTTGCATAGTGTTCATGGTAAAAATGAGGTAGGTAGCTTCGACATAATGAGTAACGAAGTGGGACCTGAAATCAAGAAAAATTTTGATTTTGTTCATGAACATGAGACATAGTGGATTGAATAAGATGAAACATGTGTCTATATAGAACTACATTACTTTCTTGGAGGTAAGAAATATCTCAAGCAAATGAGATTTAAATATTCATTTTGGTATTCGCTGCCCCTAGTATAAAATCTAGGAAAATTGAACTGCATTTATGAAAAGTAAAAAAAAAAAGACTTGAAGTGACCATATTTGGTGCATTATGTTGTCTTGTTTCTTTTCTAGCATACAACAATCAAATAATGTTGATATCTAGAATTTTATCATGGAAATAGGATATGAATGAGATTTCTATTATCAATAAATCTAGTGGGAAAAACTTAGAAAGTGATTAGATGCATCATTGCTTCTTTTCTAGAATGAGTTGGAATAACCTTTGTTTTTCACTCACTAAAATTCCATTTGTTATAATGTTGTGAATTTAAAAGGCATTAATGTAGTAATTAGATAATGAACATTATTTCATCCTTGTGAAGTTTTATGTTAATATTTGTATATTTAATTTGTTGATATTATACTAGTTTGGTATAGGTTTTTTTAGTAACCTAGTATAGTTTCTATTGATTTATATAAAATATGTACATACAATAAAAAATTCATAGTTTTTGACGACCCGAAGAAAACTTGACCTAGATAATAAACATGAGTTTAATTGTTGCTATTATCTATCAAAATAGTATTACTGAAAGGAATTAAACATAGACTAATAACATAGTATGTGTTGTGCATAATGCCAATACTAACATAGATTCAAAAATACTAGAGGGAAGGAACATATAGAGGGATTAGATGCCAATGCCTTAAAAGGAAGGGAAAGGAAGGGTGCTTTGAAAGTTAGGGAGAAAATTATGGATATATTTGAGAGCAAAAAACATAGAGGGGAGATAAAAAAAAGACAAGTATATATAGGAAACCAATTAATAAACGAACCTTGGAATGTACCTGGCCTCTTAACCTGTTCCTTCCTGCTTGATTGTCAAAATGTTAGTTTTTACTTGATCCTGGAACTAATTTTCAGTCATGAATCATTTACAACAATTATTAACTCATAAAACAATGATATCCTAAATAATTATGCAGTGGAAAAACATATTAAATCATATTCACATCTGACACAGATTTACCCTAGAAAATACCAATTGGAGAAATACTAGCAAACAATTGATTTTATTAACTATAAAATACTGGGCTCCCTTCTTGGTATAATGGGCCACTAGGGAAAATACAATGACAAAATTCTATCTGTCAAAACTCAAGATCGGTCCTTTAATCTTGTTAGTCTCTAACCCTCGGCTACCCCTTCCATGTTTCCTCTAACACTGCCCGTATACTTGCACACTTGGTTGAAAGTCCTTCTCCAACAACTCAATGAGATATCACTCAATGTATGTGATTCTTATATGTTAACTCCTCTCACTAGGATTCCTTTAATAACATTAGAATATGCAAATACCTTTGGACAATACCATGGGATACAAAATACCATGGGCCTTCTAAATTTTTTACATAAAGTAATTACAAAAATGCATTCACTTTACTAGAGTGAATCTCCTAATTATGAAAGTCAATAATAACGCCTTCCACCTATTAGACACTGTCCACGTGGAAGTACTTGTCCGAGGCTACAAAAACCAACACTCCCTCTTAGCGATGAAGTTACTTCTCTAAGAGCCACGTGTAATTGGTTCTCCCTATGAACCTGACACACTATTGCTCACATCATCTTGCACATTGGCATTTCTCCAACCATGTTGGTTAGTTTCTCCCTATTTTCTGGAAGACACAAAATTGATGACTCTATACACATTTTGCATCAGTGCCAAGAAGTTTTAAAACTTTGTCAAAGGTCTGCTCTCCCTCACTGTGCTCTGAGAAGCCTCTTACTCCCAAGAATACATCAATGTCATCTCTAACCAGCAAGGTCTTCTAGAAAAACTAGAAGAGTCCAACTCCCTATTCCCCTCTAAAGGTTTACTCCCCCCCTTTCCCCTCTGAAGGTTTAATCCCCACATTGGATGTCTCTGAACTCTGCTCACCCTTCAAATTCTTCTGATTCGTGACCTTTCTGTCCCTGACATCGATCCATGATCCTAGATTACCTTGGATCCAACTACAATATTTCCTTGTAACTCATAAGACTTTCCATCTCTGACACTAAGAAATTATGTCGATTCTATATTAGATCCCATCAATTGAATGAGAATCTGTCCCCTCTCAAATGCGATGGTGTATCCATTGTCCTCCAATGCCAATACTAAGACCAAGTTCATCCTGACTTAGATACATACAACACATCTGGCATCTCTAGAGATCCTCCTGATTGTTGCTGAAACATGATCGTTTCAACTCCCTTATCACACTTAGCATGATTTCCAAGATCTACATGCAAATATGGGTCTCTCCCCAACAACCTGGTGAACAACTCATGTTTCCTAGTCATGTGATGAGAAGACCCACTATCCATGAACTTGGCATTGTACAAAATTATGCTATAAATGTAAGATACTAATGAGAACTATTTGTCGTACTTCTCAACAAACTCATTATCATAAGCTTCTGTTGTTGTTGCAACCTGATAAGACTTGATATTCTCTTTTTTACTTTCTCGACGATGAGAAGCATAATAGACACACAAGTGGCACACAAAGCACTTGACTTTTCTCATGTCCTTCTTCTTCTTAACCCCATGTGAATTTGTACTATTCTTGATTCTCTTTTCCTAACTGGAAAGAGAAACATTCCTCTCCTCATCCTTCTGTTGGGCCTCCAGATAAAGACTCCTCCTAAATATCCTCTTAGATGATGTCATCCCATAACCTCTCCTAGTTAGGGAGTTCCTCCTGTACAATGAGTGCCCTTTGACGTAGGGTTCCCATGGCTTAGTGAAGCCATTCAAGGAAGTCCTCACCAACTCTAGATATTTCACTGTCACCCCAACTACTGCCAACTTATAATTAACTTTTGTGATCATGGTGAGCTAATAAGATACAGTATCGGTTTTGGACATCTTAGTGCTTATGAGATCTTCCTTCAGCACCATCTTCCTATTTTGGTTATTACTATAATATAATATTGTTAGAGCATACCACATCTCCTTGGATGACTTCTTCTCATCTATATGAGGGATCAAATGATCCTTCACTACATCAAAGATAATCCTCCTAGCCTTTACATCCTTCAACTTGTGAACTGGCAATTCATTAGGATTTGTCGGTATGATCACCCCTATGCTTGCAAACTCCCATAGGATATTCTCAATGAGAACCAATGTTAACCTCAGCTTCCAAGATTTGTAGTTGGAGGAACCCTCCAACCTATCTTCATATTGTATCCCTACTTCATCCATCTTCAAATTGATGCTATATTTGTGCAGATACTTTCTCTTGCATTGACTGCCCAATCTCTTTTATAGGTTGCCTAGTATTTTCCTTCTAACTTCCCATCCACTTATTAGGTTTCCTAAACCTTCCTAAGTCTTTCCTAGACCTTCTTAGGGCTTCCTTAATCACTTTGCAATTGCTTGGTTCCTTTTTCAAGATTTCCCAAAATTTTTGGGCACTTCCTAGAGCTATTTTGGGCATCCCGGCTGCTACCCAAGGTTTGTTGGAGTCTGCTCGGGGCCTTTATGGATTCCCGATGGATGTTGGAGATGGTTGTTGTACTAACAATAGTCTATCGTTGGATATACGGAACTGAAACTCTTCCATTGTCACCTTTATCCTCAACCAACTACAAAGTTCTAGTGGTTGATGCACAGGGCTCCTTTCAACTGCCCCTTCTACCCATCGATTCCTACACTATGTTCGCCTAAGCTTGCATCACCTTGCTTATGTTTCTGTCCAATTCACATGCCTATCCACCTACCTCTGTGATCCAATATCTACACCTAATGTCTATCACTTGTGCTCCACCCTCATCATGTTGGCTCCTTGCACGATCCCAAAATCTTTTAGTTCACACCTTACTCCAAATCTGTGGTTCACCTTCTGCTTAGCTCGCGCCTTAGCCACATAAACATGCACTTCCTTGTCTACGTAGATCCTGCCAGTGCAGCTATGTCAGTTGTGTGCCGGCTGCTTGAGCTCCTGGGTTACAGTGTTCTCTATGCATGTGGGATCATTCTCTCAACTGGTGGTTGTTCCAGTGCCTTTATCCACGTCTGCCACAAGCCCAAGCATCCTCCACTTTTGTTGTTTGTAGCTTTGCTCAATCCAACATAGGCTCTTCTCTGTGTTGTTTCTTGACCTACTTCTGCATCCTATGTCAACTGGCCTTCACTGCTCCATGTGGCTCATTCCCTTTGCAGCACCCAACAACCCTAAACTAGCCATCACCTATTCTACCCATGCATGCTCATCATGTGACCCACAATCCATCTCCTACATCAACCAGCAACCATATGTGCGATTCTACAACATACAACCTGTATGACTATTTTTATGTTTTTTTTTTAAATTTTGTAAACCTTTTCCAATCATTTTCCCATTAAGAGTCTTAGTCCAGGTATGATACCATGTTAATTTTTACTCGATGCCAAACCCGATTTTCAGTCATGAATAATTTACAACAATTATTAACTGAAAACACACTGAGATCCTAAATAATTATGCAATAGAAACACACATGAAATCATATTCACATTTGACACAAATTTACCTTAGAAAATCCCAATTGGAGAAAAATCCATTAAACAATTGATTTTATTAACTATAAAATCATGAGCTCCTTTCCTAGGATAATGGTCCACCGAGGAAAATAAAATGATACAATTCTAGCTTTCAAGATCAGTCCTTCAATCTTGTTGGTTTCTAACACTCGGCTTCCCTTTGCTCGTTTCCTCTGACCCTAACCCTGCACTTGCACACTTGGATGAAAGTCCTTCTACAACCACTCAATGAGATCTTACTCACCCTATGTCACTGTTGTGTGTTACCTCCTCTCACCTAGGATTCTTTTTATAACATTACAATATGCAAATACCTTGGGACAATACCATGGGATACCAAATACCATGGGCCCTCTAGATGATTTACATAAACTAATTACAAAAATACACTCACTTAAATAATTCACTTTACTAAAGTGAATATCCTAAGTCTGAGTGTCAATAATGACACCTTCCACCTATTAGACACACGTCCATATGCTACAAATATCAACACAAAATCCCTGGATTTGGTACCCAACTACCCTCATGATACTGAAATTGGGTCCTTGAATGGCTAGTTTTGATAAAAATCATGATGCTGAAATTGGGTCCTTGAATCGCTAGTTTTGATAAAACTCATTGCAGTAGTTTCCTATGTGTTGGTACCTAGATTCTTATCGGGACATTTAACGGATTTAATCATGTAAGAAGCATAATTGCAAGCATACTTTCCACTAGAATGGAAAGATATTTCCATGATTCCATTAATAGATTGACCATGGAGCTCATAGATCTCATGCTTCACCAAATCCGAGAGCATTGAGTGAGGACGTTTATACATTGATTAATAGGGGTGAGATAGCAGTCCTTTTAGGGAGAGGATTGATAAGTGTCATTAGTCTAGTCCTCTCCTTGGTACATTCCACATGTCTTCATAATGTCCTTATGTCTAAATACCACCCAATCTCGGGTACTAGTTTGGTATGGTCGGTAGAAATAATGAAGTAACATTTTTTCAAAGGAAACTATGTAAGAGAAAGGGATGAAATATTGGCTACAACCAATAGAGCTATTCTCTTTTGGATAATGGTTGGAAACATCTTGTCCCACCCTTCAACACTTACAAGAGTAAGATTATTTGTACTTTGTCAACATCAATTAAAGCACAAAAAAGGGAAAACATTTCACAAACATAATCATAATGGAAGCTATTTTATATTGTCCAAAATTAACATCATACAAATAGATGCTTTATTGTACTACCATGGAAAATATTAATCTGAAAAATGAAAATATGAGACATTCTCATGATGTTGTCTAAATCATAATAAAAAATAAAAACAAAAATTCTCATATAGTGTTTACTCTACTATAAACCATTATATTAATTAAATACAAAATATCTTACAAAATGACCTAAATCTATTTGACATTTTACGACTTTCTAGAATCACAACCTAATCTTAACTCAAATGAAGATCTACTCTATGGCCTATCTGTATTATACATTAACCCTTGTTAGCATGATTAATCCTGAAAATATTTTTGTAATTTTGCAAATTGCATTGTTAGAGAATGAAACTTTTGACTTTAATATTCAATATTACAAATTCTATATCAATAAATAAAAATATATGCATTATTTGATTTCACAGTTTTAATTAAAATACTAACTGCATTTTTTTCACTTTAAATGCCTTATAGTACATGTGAATATTTTTTTAAAGTATATTGAAGGTGAATGTCTTCCACGTTACAATTATAAGTTTGTGAAAGTTTTCCAAATTAAAATTATATGTTAATTTTATAATGCAATTGTATTATAGGTATTTCAAAGAGTTGAACTTATTGTTGCATTAAAAATAATGATTTTATTGATTCCAAAATCGTGATTTTAACAAATATTATAATAACCTAAAAAATTAAAATCATAACATATTCAAATTTATTTTTAAAAAATGCATCTTATTAAATACTAAATACATATACTTAAATTCTTATGCATGTAAAAATTTTACATCACTAGTGAAATAAGATTTATATATAAAACAATAAATAAAGAGAAACAAAAAAAAACATTTCATAAACAATGTACATTGAAGTATGGTAGTGAATAATAATCTCTAAAAGAATTTAATATTAACATTATTAAATATTTTGACAATCAAAGAGACATAATAATTGTATTTTATATTATAATAAAATTATAGAATATATTTTTATTGAAAGAGATAAATTATAATTGTTACCAATTTTTAACATAATCTAAATATCAAAATAAATATGTTGAAATTTTCAAAAGTTGAAAAAGGAAATTACAATATCATATAATTATTTAATGCTAAAATTGTAATTGAATTTTAATAATATGTTGAAAATTTAGAAAGGTGAGATTGAGTTATTTCACAAGTATAGTCAAAATCATTGAAATGGTCATTGTTAATTTTTTTTTTATGATTGATAGTATTACCTCAATTTATAAGTATCATTTTTTTTGGCATAAAAGGAATTTGTTTTGTCAATGTTAAGGCTCATCGATGTCACTCACTTGGATTGAGTTTGGTGACCCCTTCCATTGTTTATTCTTCAAAATCCCAACCCTGAGAAACACACACACCACTAAGAGGGGGGGTGAATTAGTGTTGTAGTCACGAATCTGATTTCACTTCAAAAATTGATCTAGTAAACTCAATTCAAAAATACAACCATTGAAAAAATAATAACACCAATAATTAATTCTTCAAATTTATATAGATATAAAAATTGCATTGAAGATCTGTGCTACAACACAGAGTACATACACTAGCTACAATTGGTTATTTAGAGGCTTCAACCTCAATCAAAAATTCATCTTCAGCTCCAACTAAGATTATGGAATCAAGATGCAACCTGAATACATGCAAGGATTGTTCCCATGCTCCACCCTTCCTCCCAATCAAAGATTGATCTCAATCAATCCAATTTCCACTCAGATTTTTCAAAAAGATTAAAAGCTTCCAATCTATTGTGACTCCCGAACTGCTCCACCAAATTTAACTTCCTTCTCTTGGTTCTTCGACCTCCTCCTCTTCCCACCTTCCTGCTCCTCGACCCTCCTCCTACTGTACCCCCTAGCTTACTGGCTTACTATCACTATTTTTTTTCACTCAAATTCTTCTTCAAAATAAAACTTGTCTCCTATTTATACTTTTCCTCACCACTGATTTGGGAGGCCGACATGTCATTGAGTTTTTAATTTTTATCAAATAATATTTATTATTTCCATGTTTTCCTCATTATATATATATATATATATATATATATATCTTTGGTCTTCTTTCCACCCCATCAGGCTTAACAAGCTTGCTCCATATGCCCGCATTGGACATAATTGCCCGCAAGGGCCTTATATATATATATATATATTTGGTCTTCTTTCCACCCCATCAGGCTTAACAAGCTTGCTCCATATGCCCGCATTGGATTCTTAATTATGCCCGCAAGGGCCTTCTATTATGTCCACATGCCTCCATAAAAATGCCTGCAATGGCCTCCATATTTATCCCGCAAGGGCTCATTGTGATGCCCACAAGGCTCATAATAAATGCCCGCATGGGCTTCAAGTTATGCCCGCAAGAGCTCCATTTCATACCCTTATGACTCCCATAAAAATGCCCGCGGGCTGTCTTCCAAATTCCTGCAAGGAGCCTTTTGATATACCCTCACAACCCTCAACATATTCCCGCAAGAGGTTCTCAAATATTCCCGCAGAAACCTTTCAATATGCCCGCATGACCACTTTTAAAATGCCCATTGCTTCTTATAATATTCCCACAAGGGCTTGATAAAATGCCCGCAATAAGGCTTCTCTTTCACACCTTGTCTCCATGTCATGTTGCTTTCATTCATTTTTCCATGTCAGCACTTGCCATGTCATCATCTTTGTCTTGCTTTCTTGCTTGACTTTTGATTTCCATGTCACTTTGTTATCCAGCTGAGTCTTTGTCATTAATGTGTGTCATCAATGACAATTTTTCTCATCAATCTCCCGCTTTGTCATTGATGGCAACCGAGATGTCTCTCCCCCTTTGACATTAATGACAAAGGTTCACTGCTCCCCCTATCTGATACATTGTTGTGGATAGATGCTCCCCTTAAATTCTGACTTCCTCATCAAAAGTTGATCTCATGATAGGTGCCATTCTCAGATGACACCCTCACACACTTTTAAAAAAATCTTAGTCTTGGAGGGAGATAACTCCCAACCTCTGCCGAAGATACACAAATGTATCTTTAGGTAAAGGTTTGGTGAAAATGTCAGCCATTTGTTCCTTTGTGTTCACATACTTGAGTGTGACTTGCTTCTCATTAACCTGCTCTCGTAGAAAGTGATACTTAATAGGAATATGTTTGGACTTGGAATGTATCATTGGGTTCTTTGAAAAGCTGGTTGCACTTGTATTGTCATAGTTGATTGTAACTAGTTGATCAAAATGAATTTTCATGCCTGCCAAGGTTTTCTTCATCTAAATTATTTGAGTGCAGCATTCACCAGCTGCAATGTACTCAACTTCTGTAGTGGATAATGAAATTAACGATTGTTTCCTACTCATCCAAGAGACAAGACAATCTCCCAAAAAGAAGGAATTTCCACTCGTGCATTTTCTATCATCTAGATTGTCTTCCCAGTCAGCATCAGAAAATGATGTGAGTTCAATATGTGAGTTTTTTGGATACCACAATCCAAATTCCATTGTACCTTTCAGATATCTGAGTATTCGCTTGACTGCTGCTACATGTGATTCTTTCGGACTAGCTTGGTATCTTGCCACCATCCCAACAGCTTGCATGATGTTTGGTCTTGATGCATTAAGATAAAGTAGACTTCCTATCATTGACCTGTAGAGTGTGGCATCAACTGAGGGAGATTCATCATCATTGCTGAGCTTACAACCTGTTATCATAGGTGTGCTTACTGGAGAGCATTCAGCCATCCCAAACTTGCTTAGAATCTCCTTCAAATACTTGGTCTGAGATATAAAAATGTGGTTTGGAGTTTGAGTAGTCTGCAGTCCAAGGAAAAAGGATAATTCTCCTAACATGGACATCTCGAATTCTTTAGCTGTATTAGCTACAAATTCCTGACTTAACCTTTCCAAATTGTTTCCAAAAACAAGGTCATCAACATAGACAACAATGATTAATAAATTTTCTTCTTCAATATTGAATTAAATATTGTTGTTAGTGCTTCCCCTCTTAAATCCTTGCTGAAGAAGATATGTGTCCAATCTTTCATACCAGGCTCTAGGTGCTTGTTTAAGACCATAGAGTGCCTTTTTTAATTTCCAGACATGACCTTCTTTACCAGGTTCTTCAAAACCCTCAGGTTGTTCAGTGAATACTTATTCCTTCAGGGTGCCGTTTAAAAAGGTCGACTTTACATCCATTTGATAGACCTTAAAAATTTTATAACATGAAAATGCTAAAAACATCCTGATCAATTCCATTCGAGCTACATGTGAAAAGGTTTCATCAAAATCAATTCCTTCCATTTGAGCATATCCTTTGCAAACCAAACTTGCTTTATTTCTAATGACATTTCCATTTTCATCTAGTTTATTCCTGTACACCCATTTAGTATCAATTATGTTTTTGTTATTTGGTCATGGAACTAACTCCCAGGTTCCACTCTTTTTAATTTGACTTAATTCTTCTCTCATGGCATTATTCCGATGTTCATCCTTGAGAGCTTCATTGAAATTTCTAGGTTCAGTAGTTGAAAGTAATGCCAGATTCTTTTTTTATGGTGTATGTCTCAGCCGCATCCCTTCTTCAATGTTTCCAATAATAAGGTTTTTTGGATGATCCCGCTTTACAGATCTGAGTGAAGGTTTTGTGCTTTTCGAGGAGGGTTGTTTACCCTCAGGTTGTTCCTGTTGATCAGTATGTTCCTCTTTTATTTTTTTTGATATTTCTTCTTCCTCGGATGAGTCACCATCAGTGTCCCCGGGTTCAGATTCTGGCAGTTTTTGTGCTAAATTTTCATCAACAACTACATCTATACTTTCAACTATTCGTTTGAATCTCTTACTGTAACATTTGTAGGATTTCTTTTCAGTTGAGTAGCCCAAAAATATACCTGCATCAGTCCTGGAATTGAATTTTCCAAGGTTGTCATCAATCATTTTTATATAACATTTACTCCCAATTTTTTTTAAATAATTCACCGTAGCTTTTCTTCCTGTCCATAACTCATAAGGATTTTTGTCGCAGTTAACTCTTAACTGTTCCCTGTTAATTATGTACACATTTCTTCCTACAGCTTCTCTCCAGAAGGTTTCTGCAATATTTGCTTCAAGCAGCATATTTCAGGCTGCTTCTTGAACGGTTCTGTTCTTTCTTTCAGAGACACCGTTTTGTTGGGGTGTACGAGTTGTACAGTATTGTCCCCTTATTCCATGTATATAACAATGATTTTTAAACTCCCTAGATGTGAATTCTCCACCATTGTCAGATCTAAGACATTTAATTTTATGTCTGCTTTCATTTTCAACTTTAGATTTGAACAACTTGAATTTCTCAAATGCTTCTGATTTGTTTTTCAAGAAGGTAACCCAAGTCATCTTGGAGTAATCATCAATAAAAAACATGAAGTATAACTCACCTTGAAGCATTTGAACTCTTGCAGGTCCACATAAGTCTATATGGACTAAATCCAAAGGACGTGATGTTGATTGATATGCTTTTGCTTTGAAGTTTTTTCTTGCTTGCTTTCCATGTTGACATGACCCGCATAATTTATTTATAGGTTTTGTAATTTTTAGCATTTCTCTGACTGCATCTAACTGACTGACTTTTACAATGTTATCAAAATTTAGATGTGCTAACCTCTTGTGCCAAATCCAACTATTGTCATGTTGACTAGCAAGGAACCTTTCTCCTTCTATTTCTTCTAAAACATAAACACTTCTTGCTAATCTGATTCCTCCTCCAATGATTTGTTTAGAACAATTTATTCTTATCTCACAATGGTGAGCAAAAGAGGTAACATTGTAATCGACATCACACAATTGTCCAACACTTAATAGGTCTTGTTTTAGTCCCTCAACATAAAGAACATTTTGTGCCTTTTCATTTTCTGTGAAGACCACAGTACCCTTTCCCAAGATTTTTGCAGTTCCATTATCTCCAAATGCTACATCACCACTTATATCCTTTTTCAATGTGACGAACTTGCCTCTGTCTCCAGTCATGTGCTTAGTGAAGCCACTATCAATATACCATTTATTTTCATTTTTTTGAGAATAGAGAGTTATCCTACAAATATCATTTGTTATACTTTCTTCACTAACAACTTCAAGTCTACAATTTTCAAATGTGTGACCAAAATTGTTGCACTTGCTGCATTCTAACTCTTCAGATAATACGGAGAAAAATTTGTTGTCTTGTAAGTAAGTCTTCTCAAAGTGTTGTCTTCTGGAAGGGTTTGAAAAAATACTCTTAGGTTCTCTACAATCAATAGCCCTGTGTCTGAATTTATAACAGTTAAAGAAATGACCAAAAAAGGAATTTTGATACCTGGAGAAGGCTGGTCTTCTTGAAGCATGAAAGGATGGAATTGTTGTAGCAAACTTTGGTTCATCTTCGTGGCCCATGTTGATTTGATGGTCGCCTAGTTTGTTTAGGAATATTACTTCTTTTTGTAACTTCTCACATTCGCTTTCACTTAGTGCTAACTATCTCTCTGCCTCACCCAGGAGTTCTTGAATCTTCTGACTATTAGCCTTAAGTTGAGTGACAACCTTACTGACTTCCAGTACTTCCTGATTCAATGAGCATTCTACTACATTATCCTTGACTATTGAAGTGTATTCAATCCCACTTTTGATATCAACATCTTTTTGAAAAAACAAGTTTGGTTTCTTAAGTTTTTCCTTGAGAGAGTTGATTTCATCTTCCTTTCTTTGCAATGCCACACTTAATCTTTTTGCCAATTGATTTTTAGCAATCTAATGACTCTATTCTTGCTTCTCATTCAAATTCTTCAGATTGACAATTTCTTCCAAAGATGGAACGATTTCAGCCTCGAGATCCACAATACCTTCATCATGTTTTGAGATATATTCATTGTTTTCTTGTGCTAGAAACATAATCTCGTTTTTACTATCAAGAATGATTTCTTCTTCTTCTTCATCTTCTGAAACTCCTTCATCTTCTACCTTGGTGAATAGTGTTTGTTTGTTTGCAAAATATTCTGTCTCCATAGTTTCTTCTAGGATTTATTTGCTTCTTCTTGTCCTTTAAGGGACATTTGGCTACAAAATGCCCAATTTTACCACAATTGAAACATTTTAGTGGAAGCTTACCCTTGTATTTTCTAGTTCCTCTTGGAAGTCTATTAACAAATTTAGCTACCTCTTCATCTGAGATCTAGTTATCTGAGGATTTGCACTCATTGTTGTGATTGTTCTCCTTGGTTACCTTGAAGGTTGCTTCCTTTTGACTTGGATCTTGGATCCTCATTTCGTAGGCAACCAGAATGCCATGTATTTCTTCAAGTGTCAAGTCTTCTAATTTCTCTCTATCTTCTATGGATGAAACTTTTGGGTTGAACCTTCATGGGAGTGTTCTTAGAACCTTCTGTACTATAGTAGTTTGAGTTATTGTTTCACCCAAGCCTTTCATGGTGTTAACAAAACCCTTTGAAGATATGCTGCAATATTTTCTTCTTTAGCCATTTTTAGACTTTCAAACTGAGTCCTATATGTTTGCAATTTGGCTTGTTGAAATTTAGAATCCCCTTGATAAATTGTGGTTAGCTTGTCCCAAATATCCTTTGTTGTTGAGTAGTTCATAACCTTGAAGAATTTCGTTTCACTAAGTCCTGCAAGTATGGCATTCATTGTTGTAGCATTGTTTTGACATTCTTCAATTTCATCTGAAGTGGAAGGTCGAGTTTTGGGTGGCTTGTATCCATCAACCACAATAGTCCAAATGTCGAACCCCGTGGACATTAGATAGGAATTTATTCACTTTCTCCAATAAACATAGTTTTTTCCATCAAATTTGGGAACATCCCTGAACTTGTGTCCACCCATTTCCAAGTGTGTTCTAATAATCCCTTCAGGTATTCAAACCTTGAAGAAGGGCCTGCTCGTATACCAATTGAGAAACACACACAACATTAAGAGGGGGGTTGACGAGCTCTTTTATCCCCTTTTAATTAAATTAAATTGAAATGAAAAGTTGTTCATAAATTATCAACCCAGGGCCACAAAGGCTTATGAGATACCAAGCAAAATATATGCACTGCAACTTGGAAGATCTTAACACAGAGAAGATTAATGAATTACTGAACCAAAATTAGGATTCAATCTTTCGATGAATGGACTCCTAAGAAATTGCCAACTACAAAAAGGATCTTGTAGTCTAATGAAAGCATCTAACTATCAATGAGATCCTGCTATGCTACAGAAAGCAATTACTACCAACAACATTCTATCGACTTACAGAAAGCAAATTATTTTCCAATTCTAAATTAACCAACTAAGAAATTCCTAATGAAAATAATTCAATGAATCACAACTGTAATGAAGAAATTGAATAACTAATCGAATTCCACAATCTGCCTATACCCTTACACACTCACAACAGAATTCTAAGATAACCTAATGCGTCCATTCACTGCGGAAATAATACTAACTTGGCATTCATGATTCATATGCACCTCTGTAAATTATAATAAGAATAACTCTGTAATCCAATCACACCACTCATTAAAGGATTCAAACTCATCTATGATCAACACACAAATTCTGAGTATCAAATAACTAAACCAATCAACACTGCATCAATAATTAATCTATCAGTCTGAACACACATGCATAAAGGAAAGAAATCCTACTTATAACAGCACCTATTACAGAAGGGGGCCCTGCCTTCGGCAACAGGAGCTGAACAGCCTCTCAATCACCCGAAATTGATCAACACATTAAAATCAGATAAACTAGAAATATCTTATATATATAAACCTGATACAGTGTTCAATAGATCTTATGTAATTGAGGCTAGCCCTTCTAAAGAGTCCCCGTGTCTTTTATACATCAACGCTTCCCGTGTCTTTTATACATCAACGCTTATGAGAAAATAGGAGAAATCGCATAGTTACAACAAGTTTCCAAAGAAATCCTATCTTCATATTTTCAAAGAGATAATTCAGGGATATGCATCATGGAGAGTGGAGATGATCCCAGGGATATCAGAGTGGTCAACTATGAGTCATCATAGACTCAAAATACTGAATTAAGTACAAAACCTTCAATTCCTGGATCGACTGCATCAGCATCTAGACGCTAGATAGGTAACCAAAACAATGTAAGAAATACATCAATCTTGATGCCTTAATGTGGTAGCTCGATACTGAAATTCCTATCCTCCAGCTCTCGTAATCCTTCATTCTGTGACCTATAGGGAAACTATTACTGAAGCTGAAAACATCACTTCTTTAGTAAGCGATAATGGCAGCATAACTCTATCCAATCATAAGTATTTGACAAATAGCAAAGAGGACAAGATCAATCCTTACCAAGGCCAAAATGTGCAAAATGTAGGCAAGAGAGGCAATGATAATACAGGATTGTGTCAAAAGAGTCATAGAACAAGATAAAATAAGGGAACAAAAAGGGCATATACACAGCTCATCATCTCCCCCCAACCAAAGGGTTTGCATGTCCCTATGCAAACTACGATTGTGATCCACTAATAGGGGTGCTTGGAGAGCTGCTTAGGCATTCATCACTCCACTTATAGGAAGAGTGGCCACCTTCTGTTATGCTGAAAAAACCTTTATTTTCACCAACAATATTGAAAAATTCACCGTCTTCCCCATCCACCACAGGGCACCAGAGTATAGGGAAGTGAAATCGGAGCCCAATCCAGTTGGACCTTTGTGTACTCAGGCAGTCAAAATACACATGTATTCTGTCTAGAGCTCACTCAAACATTCTGATAGTGAAGGGGTCTTTTCTTTTCAAATCCAGGCTCAGGGCATTAACCCTCCTTCATAAACAAAGCATAACCTCCAACCTATGAAAGGGAATCCAACTCCTGCATTCATGAACAACCTTAGATTGGGAAGTCTCTAGGAGGGTAACGAACGATTGCTCTTGCATCACCTGGTTCTTGGCCAAAAATAACTTCTCAACTGAGGGAGAGCCTCTTACCCAAAGGGTATCTTCCCATTCAATATTTTCTACAGTAGTGGCAGCATTGTTCCATCTCAAATGATTTCTCATGAAGGACATAAATTCCCTCAGTTGTACTTCCCCTACATGAGGGTTTGGATCCCAATCTTCATAATCTGTCATAACCAAGTTGTGCATGTATAATTCACACAGGAAATCCTCCTCTTCGTCATTACCCCTGGAAAAGGTAGCAACAAACTGATCTACTGTCTCAATATGATCATTATACCCCATAGCTACCATTGATATCCTGAAAGATATCAGTTTTTCTTTTAAAAATACAGAATACAAATTTGAAGGAGGCCTCAAATTCCGCATGGAATGGGCCAGATAGTTCATATATTCTTTTTCAAATTTTAGCTTTTCCATTTCTTGACCCAGCCTTCTCATGGCCATGGCATAATATTGTCTCTGCAGCTACTCTGTAATTGTCTCCTATTCTTTCCCTTTTTTTTGATTGTTGGCCAATTTTAATTGTCTCTCCAGGTCTCTTGTTGTCTCCTGTAGCTGAGCTATCCTTTGTTCCATGTATTTGATTCAGACTTCATCTGAAGGGTTCTCTTCCTGAAAATCTTGAACCTTTGGTCCTTTTTCTTCAAACCCTTCTGGTACTTCTGTTTCGGACCTCTCCTTAAACTTCACGCTTTCTGCTTTCCTACTATCCTCTGTTCCTTCTTCGCCAAGTGTCTCTCTATAATCTTCCTTCTGTTCCTCTTCCCAACCTACGGCCTCTAATAGGGAATCCATCCTATATCTCTCCATTCTCTAGACTTGTTCTTGCAGGACTGCCACTTCTTCTAATCTCTTATGATAGGAACCCTTCAAATCCCCATAATCTTTCTTCAACTTAGCATATGCCCTACGATATTTGCATAACAGGAAATACTGGCATCTCTTTATCCCGCTATATTGCGTCCTTCTGAACAAATTCGTCCATCATTTTTCTTTCTTCTGCAGTTCTTCTATATTCTTCAACCCCCATTGATTCTCCGGGTGTGTACTGGTACTTTCGGACATGATAAATACCTCTCGTTCTTCCTCCAATTCCTTGTTCTGGCCAGTCAATTTATTTCGGTCTTGTCGCTTTCCCTTAGCCTTTGATCTTGTCCAGGTATGGGGTCCTTCTATCGAACAAGTTGGGGTTTCAGCTTGAAGGCTTCTCATTGGGACCGCATGAACTGGTTTCTCCCGTTGGCTCCCTGGGGTAATTTCCAATGCTTTCCTCTTCTTCTTTCCTATCTGCCTAGTGCTCGAGGGTATGCCCATGAGTGATTCCCATGTCTGGTTTTGTTTCTGTAGGGAATCCTCCACCAATAATCTAATCAACCCATGATATGCCAGACTTGCCTCTGGATTATTACTGCCCCTAACCATTTTTCTCATCAATTCCAGGGACTTCCACAGAAAATATGGCATATTGATGTATTTATGGTGTCTTAAGTGGTTTAGAATTTTAAAATGATAAGCAAAAATCAGACTAAACCGACCTTCATATGTGATGAATTTGATTATGTATAGTGCCACCTCGCCCCATGGGACTGGTAATGAAGCCCGCTTCGTCCCTTTTTTTGTTCCTTGCAACAATTCTCCAAGTTCCAAGAATGTGTCGATAAGAGGCTTTATTGACACATGCCTTTCAAACCATTTTTCACCTATCTGAGGTAATCCGGATATCCTTGCGATTGTGAGCTCATCCGCTGGGATTTTCAATCCTCGTACTTCTGCAATTTCCCCATCATAACTGAGCACAAATTCCATTGCGATCCCAGCATCTCCTTTCTTCATTTTGTCGAAATACTCCAGCCAACCTACCTGCTCAAAAACTGTTTTGACCTCTTTGTTTCCATAAACCCTCTCTGTGCTTTCAAGTTCACTCCGGATTGCCCCCTTCATTGTGTTTCGATTCCTGTTTCCCCCCAAATGTTTGCAGTGTTTCAAATTCCTGTCGGCTTTCCAGAGAAAAATGGACTTAAATTATACAAAGGTGGGTTATCAATACTGGTCTGGATGAGAGCTTGTAGGTGGTGGGATTATCGGACAATAATTGGTTTGACAAAATTTTAAAAGCAACCCGATTTCTCCCCCCCCCAACTAACTCGACACACGACCCCGTGTGGAACAACTAGCATGATAATTCATGATCCGTCCTTTTGTACTTATCAAAAGCAAATGAAGGATGGTTACGTACCTGCCTTACCTGAGAAGGGATGCATGGAGTTCAATTTATGGCTAGTTGCGATAATTACCTTAAGTGACGAGAAGGATAGAAGGTTCTCCACTTCCTGTGCTGATGATTGTAAGGAGCTGCAATCATCCCTCCTTAAGACGGACGAGCTGCGATGATATTCCTGGTAACAAGTCCTGTCAAATGGAATTTGATATGACTGGGTTAGCTGCTGATCGGGATCTGTAATGTTGTAGATCAAGTGCTGAGTGATCCTCTTTCATTTGCCGGCGACGTCAAATAATGATGGGCTGTACAGGTAAGCAAGATGCCGCCATGTGGGTTTGATGTGGAAGGTGGCCGAGAATGTGACCGTTGAAGTGCTGGGGACATCGGAAAAGGAGCCAGTACCTTGTTGTGAAATGATTCCGTGATGTTGTGGAATGGATAAGGGTTCAGTAATGGAGTGGAAAGGGATTCTGTGATGGAGTGGAAAGAGGTTCTGTGATGGAGTGGAACGGGGTTCTGTGATGGAGCGGAACGGGTTCCGTAATAAAGCGGAAAAAGGTTCTGTAAAGAAACGGAAAAGGTTCTGTAATGTAGCGAACAAGTTCCATAATAAAGCAAAAAAGGTTCTATAATGAAACGGAAAAGGTGTTGTAATGCAACGGAACAGGTTCTGTAATAAAGCGGAAAAGGTTCTGTAATGAAACGGAAAAGGTTCTGTAATGAATGGTTTTATCCCAGAAAGCAGGGCCATCCCTAAGCGAGCAGGAGAAGGATGGAATAAAGAAGGGGAACTAGGATAGAATGTCCCTGCAACAAATAAACAGATAGACTTATTAGAATCCAAAAATTTTATTTTATTTCATTTTTTTAGGCTGCGTCCAAGTAGGATTTTCACAGTCCATTTTCTTCTTCTTTTTCTCTGTTTTTTTAGGGCTGCGTCCAAGTAGGATTTTCACAGTCCATTTTCTTCTTCTTTTTCTCTGTTTTTTTAGGGCTGCATCCCAGAAGGATTTTCACAGTCCATTTTCTTCTTCTTCTTCTTCTTCTTCTTCTTTTTTTAAATTCTTCAAAGGTGGATCTAGTGATCTGGAAATCATTGGTACACCAGCAGGCAGCAATATTGCAGATGAACGCCTCTTTGGACAATGGTTTCTTATATGGCCTTAGTCTGTGACCATTGGCCATAAGAAATGTACCTTCACCATCAATGGTTCTGAATCGTACTGTACCATTATCAAAAACTATTTCAATCTCATATGGTCCCAGCCAGCGAGTGTGAAGTTTCCCTTTGAACTTTTTGAATCTGGAGTCGTAGAGAAGAGCCCAGTCACCCTCTTGAAAATACTTAGTTTTGATGAATTCATCATGCCACTTAGTTTGTTGTTGTTGCACAATGGTTGTACGTTCTATGGCAGCCAGTCGCAATTCATCAAGTTCATTAAGCTGTTGTAGGCGAGTATGTTGAGCCTGTGATAAATCCATGCATAATTGAAATGCAGTTCTTAATGTCTTAATCTCCACTTCTATTGGTAGGGTGACTTGCTTGCCATAAACTAATTGATAAGGACTCAAACCTGTTGAACTTCTCCATGCTGTTCTGTAGGCCCATAAGGCTTCAAGCAACCTATCAGCCCAGTCCCTTTGATGAAGTTGGACAGTCTTTGTGAGCACAGATTCTAGAATTCTGTTTGTGCCTTCCACTTGCCCATTAGCCTGAGGGTGATACAATGAGGTTACCCTATGCTTGATATGGTATTTTGTTGTGAGAGCTTTGATAATTTTAGATGTGAATTGAGGACCTCCATCAGTAAGAATCTCCCTCGGAACTCCAAACCTTGTGAAAATCTCTGCATATAGAAAGTTTGAGACTGCCTGCTCTGTTGCCCTTGGAAGTGCCTTTGCCTCTACCCATTTAGTTACATAATTTGTGCATACTAAAATGTATGAGTTCTACCTGGATGGAGGTTTAATAGGGCCAACAAAATCTAATTCCCACTTCTCAAATGGTTCCACCACAAGCTGAGTTTGAAGTGGCATTTCATCGGACTGAAGTGTCTGCCCCATCCTTTGGCAACTATCACAACTCTGGACATATTCCCGAGTATCTTTGAATATTGTGGGCCAGTAATATCCTAGTTTTAAAATCTTATGGGCTGTTCATTTATCAGCAAAGTGTCCTCCACATGGACCATCATGACAGGTTCTCAGGATTGGATAGATTTCATCTTCACGAACACATCGACGGATCACCAAGTCCGGTCCTGTATAAAACAAATAGCCATCAATCCATGAAAATCTGTTGCTATGCTGCACAATCCTTTTCTTTTCCTTTGATGTCATATGCCCCATAAGTCTTCCTGCAACCAAATAATTTGCTACATCTGCAAACCAAGGAACATTAGTAGAAATAGCAAACAAATATTTGTCTGGAAAAGCATCATCCACTGGTTGAGATTCTTCACCAGTAGTTATTCTTGAAAGAAAATCAGCAACCACATTGGTTTTACCAGGTCTGTCCATTATTGAAATGTCAAATTCTTGTAGCAACAAAAGCCACCTAGTGACTCTACCATTTGTGATGGATTTATTCATGAGATATTTAATAGCAGAGTGGTCGGTGTGGACAATTACTGGGTATCCTGTAATGTAATGGTGAAATTTATTAATGGCATAAATGATAGCCAGGAACTCTTTCTCAGTCACAGTATAATTAAGTTCAGCAACAGTCAGATTTTTACTAATAAAATATATGGCATAGGGTTTCTAATCTTCTTGCTGGCCTAGGACTCCTCCTATGGTAGTATCAGAGGAATCTATATAAATTAGGAAGGGTAAAGACC
Organism: Larix kaempferi; assembly: GCA_027924585.1. Lineage (NCBI taxonomy): Eukaryota > Viridiplantae > Streptophyta > Pinopsida > Pinales > Pinaceae > Larix > Larix kaempferi. Next base: position 8,006,990 of record BSBM01001879.1, read on the forward strand.
AATTTGGTCCTCGTAGGATAGGTGCGGTAGAGACTTTCTGTTTTAAAGTTTCCTAGGCTAATTGGCAACCCTTTGTCCATTCGAATTGTTTGTTTTTAGACATAAGCTGAAATAAGGGACTAGCAATCTTTGAAAATTTTTGAACAAATCTTCTATAGTAACCTGCATATCCAATAAAACTGCGTGCCTCTTTTTGTGTGGATGGAACTGATAAATTACTGATTACCTGGATTTTTGTTGGGTCTACTCTAATGCCATCGGGAGATATAAGATGACCCAAAACAATGCCTTGAGTAAGCATCATTCTGCATTACAAGATCTTCTATAATGCCCTCTGGTTTTACCAGAGATTGGTCAACCAGCTGTAAAATAGTAGAAGTTTGCCTGAGGTTTGTAATGCCCAATTTGTCCATTGTTCTTTTAGTCATGACATTAATGGCTGCTCCCAAATCTATCAGTGTATTAGAGAGATAAATGCCATTGATTTGCACTTTAACAATAGGGCTACCAGGGTCAGAGTACTTAGCAGTAAGAGTGTTATCCATCATCAATTCAGCCAAATCACCTATCACATGGACTATTGGGGGGTCTTTTCATTTCCTTCCTAGTTTTTTTAAACATAATTCTCTGACAACTTTGGAGTAAATGGGAATGTCTTTGATAGCTTGAAATAGTGGAATTTTTACGAAGACATTTTGTAATTCTCCAAGGAGATCAAATTCTGACTGTGGCATCAACTTCTCTATAGCCAAGCGTTCGGGATATGGTGGTAGTTGTTTTTGCTCTATTGGAGGTGATTCCCTGGGTAGGATGGGTGGGAAATTGTCTTCGAATTGTATTGGTATTTCTTTGGATTGGACTGGTAAGTTTCCTGGTGTTTCTTCCTCTTCCTCCTCTGAAATTATAGGAGAGGTGGTTTTATTAATTTGCCTGCCATAGCGTAATTGAATGTCGTGGCAGTCCACCTTGGAGATGGAGTAGGCTGGATAATTGGGTATTTCAGTAGCCATCACAGGTTGTCCAACCTTATTATTAGGGTTAGGAGCAAGTTGTGCAGGAAGGAGTGGTTTTGGAGGTGGATTGTTCAATGGCAAGGTTAACTGAGGTTGAATAAGGGGTTGCATTAATGGTTGTACTGGTGCAAATGGGAATTGAGGATTCTGTAATTGCGGAGCTAAATGCTGAATCTGTTGATTATTCCCAAAATTTGAATTCCTCCAATTTGATTGCCAAGGGTTACTCTAGGGATAGGAAGGTGCCCAAGTTTGTTGAGGCAAAGGTGGGTACCAAGGCTGAGAGTTTTGTTGGGCTTGTGGAGCTTTTGGAACTTGCGACTGATGTAATTGAGCATTGTTCCAATAATGATTAAATGATTGCATGGGGTCTAGTACTGTACCTGAAGATTGAGGTTTCCATGGACGTTTTTGAGATATAAAATAGACTGGTTCTGTATCCGTCCCTGCTTCTTCATATACAGCCTTGAGTCCTGGCAGCGAAGGACATTCTTTTGTAGGGTGCTCTAGCTTGCATAGGAGGCAGATCTCCACTTTGTCCAATGGACAACTTTTGAGGGGATGTCTCTTTCTGCATTTAGGACAGAAGATAGCCAAGGCTCGATCCTCCTCCTCTTGCCTTTTCTTTGCTTGAAGTGTGTCTAACTAAGAACTCAAGGAACTAAGTATGTCGGTCTTGAAATCCTCCAAGAGGTTCCTAATCTCCACCCTTGAAACTCCTTCTCTTAAGGTCTTTGTGGTTATGTTTACTGTATCCTGAATTCCTCTTCCTAATCTGGAGGCATTCCTTGAATACCTTCTGCAGAGGTCACATATTTCTACATAATTTAGTAGGGATACATCCCTTGCACCCATCAAATTTAGCGGATCTCTGCAATCATCTCTAATCCCTCGTAAGAGCAGAATCTTCAATGTATCATCATTCAACCCATTCTGTCTTGATCTTTGTAAATTATATTGAAATCTCTCCACATAGTCTTCTAAATTCTCATCCTCCTGCTGGGTCATCTTAAAGATGGCTTCCTTTCGGTCCTTGTCCTTGCAATATTCTTGATATTTATCCAGGAAAGCTTTCTTCATTTGAGCCCAAGTCATTATACTGTCTCCTCCTAGGCCCATGAACCACCTCAGAGCCTGGCTTTTCAAAGTGGCTAGAAAAAGGTTGAGCTTCTGGTGATCTGTAACATAGTCATAGCTCCTACACAGGACATCAAATTCAAATAGGAACGTATCCGGGTCTTCACTTGCCATACCATGAAATTTGGGCAATGCCGAATGTGGAATGTTCTTCATCTGGTTTGTAAGTGTAGATCCAGAATTTCGGATTGGGAATTCAAAAGTAACTGTTCTCGTACTAGATTCTCCATTTGTATTTCCTCGGTTTGTCTCTTCCCCACGAGGAATGTGTTCTCCCTCGCCATCCATAACCGCCATTAGATCTTCTAAAGTAGCTGACCTGATGGAAAATGGGGATTCAGCAACTAATTGCTCCTCACTTCCTTGATTGTTAATACTGAGTTGTTCAGGAGACCCTTCTTCTTGAACCAATTCTTTTTCTGGAATGAATTCTGCCTTAGAACTGCCGAGATAAGGTGACCTTCCCTGAAAACGTCCTCCTCTTATTAAACTTCCTGCACGGGTAGTACCAGGGGGGGTATCGTATGCATATACCAGTCTACCTATACTATCTCTTACTCTACGCATGAATACTTTGCATGTTCCAGGATCACAGGGATTGCGGCAGGCAATATTCTGAATGAATATGTCAGTGCATCTTACTTGACCCTCCTCTGAAATCACACCAGACTATTTTCCAAGAAAATTATCACACACAATCCACTCAAAAGGAAAGAAGAAGAGAAATCACAACTGGAACCAAAATAATCAATCAAACTACAATGTCCTTGGCGGCTCCCCGACAATGGCACCAAAATGACGAGCTCTTTTATCCCCTTTTAATTAAATTAAATTGAAATGAAAAGCTATTCATAAATTATCAACCCAGGGCCAAAAAGGCTTATGAGCTACCAAGAAAAATATATGCCAAACATTGCAACTTGGAAGATCTTAACACAGAGAAGATTAATGAATTACTGAACCAAAATTAGGATTCAATCTTTCGGTGAATGGACTCCTAAGAAATTGCCAACTACAAAAAGGATCTTGCAGTCTAATGAAAGCATCTAACGATCAATGAGATTCTGCTATACTATAGAAAGCAATTACTACCAACAACATTCTGTCAAATTACAGAAAGCAAATTAATTTCCAACTCTAAATTAACCAACTAAGAAATTCCTAATGAAAATAATTCAATGAATCACAACTGTAATGAAGAAATTGAATAACTAATCGAATTCCACAATCTGCCTATACCCTTACACACTCACAACAGAATTCTAAGATAACCTAATGCGTCCATTCACTGTAGAAATAATACTAACTTGGCATTCATGATTCATATGCACCTCTGTAAATTATAATAAGAATAACTCTGTAATCCAATCACACCACTCATTAAAGGATTCAAACTCAGCTATGATCAACACACAAATTATGAGTATCAAATAACTGAACCAATCAACATTGCATCAATAAGTAATCTATCAGTCTGAACACACATGCATAAAGGAAAGAAATCCTACTTATAACAGCACTTGTTACAGAAGGGAACCCTGCCTTTGGCAACAGGAGCTGAATAGCCTCTCAATCACCCGAAATTGATCAACACATTAAAATCAGATAAACTAGAAATCTCTTATATATATAAACCTGATACAGTGTTCAATAGATCTTATGTAATTGAGGCTAACCCTTCTGAAGAGTCCCCATGTCTTCTATACATCAACGCTTATGAGAAAATAGGAGAAATCGCATAGTTACAACAAGTTTCCAAAGAAAGCCTGTCTTCATATTTTCAAAGAGATAATTCAAGGATATGCATCGTGGAGAGTGGAGATGATCCCAGGGATATCGGAGTGGTCAACTATGAGTCATCATAGACTCAAAACACTGAATTAAGTACAAAACCTCCAATTCCTGGATCAACTGCATCAGCATCTAGATGCTAGATAGGTAACCAAAACAATGTAAGAAATACATCAATCTTGATGCCTTAATGTGGTAGCTCGATACTGAAATGCCTATCCTCTAGCTCTCATAATCCTTCATTCTATGACCTGTAGGGAGACTGTTACTAAACCTGAAAACATCACTTCTTTAGTAGGCGATAATAACAGCATAACTCTATCCAATCATAAGCAATTGACAAATAGCAAAGAGGACAAGATCAATCCTTACCAAGGCCAAAATGTGCAAAATGTAGGCAAGAGAGGCAATGATAATACAGGATTGTGTCAAAAGAGTCATAGAACAAGATAAAATAAGGGAACAAAAGGGGCATATACATAGCCCGTCAGGGGTGAATTAGTGTTGTAGTCACTAATCTGATTTCACTTCAAAAATTGATCTAGTAAACTCAATTCAAAAATACAACCATTAAAAAAATAATAACACCAATAATGAATTCTTCAAATTTATATAGATATAAAAATTACATTGAAGATCTATGCTACAACACATAATACATACACTAGCTACAACTGGTTATTTAGAGGCTTCAACCTCAATCAAAATTCATCTCCAGCTCCAACTGAGATGATGGAATAAGGATGCAACCTGAACACATGCAAGGATTGTTCCCCTGCTCCACCCTTCCTCCCAATCAAAGATTGATCTCAATCAATCCAACTTGCACTGATATTTTGCAAAAAGATTAAAAGATTCCAATCTGTTGTGACTCCCAAACTGCTCCACCAAATTTAACTCCCTTCTCTTGGTTCTTCAACCTCCTCCTCTACCCACCTTCTTGCTCCTCGACCCTCTTCCTACTGTACCCCCAAACTTACTCTCTTACCATCACCGAATTTTTTTTCACTCAATTTCTTCTTCAAAATCAAACTTGTCTCCTATTTATACTTTTCCTCACCACTGATTTGGGAGGCCGACATGTCATTGAGTTTTTAATTTTTATCAAATAATATTTATTATTTCCATGTTTTCCTCATTATATATATATATATATATATATATATATGGTCTTCTTTCCACATCATAAGGCTTAACAAGCTTGCTCCATATGCCCGCATTGGCTTCTTAATTATGCCCCCAAGGTCCTTCTATTATGTCCACATGCCTCCGTAAAAATTCCCACAATGGTCTCCATATTTATGCCCGCAAGAGCTCATTGTGATGCCCGCAAGGCTCATAATAAATGCCCACATGGGATTCAAGTTATGCTCGCAAGAGATCCATTTCATACCCTTATGACTCCCATAAAAATTCCCACAGTCTGTCTTCCAAATGCCCATAAGGAGCCTTTTGTTATGCCCTCACAACCTTCAACAAATTCCCGCAAGAGGTGCTCAAATATGCCCATGGGAACCTTTCAATATGCCTGCATGACCACTTTTAAAATGCTTACAGTTTCTTATAATATGCCCGCAAGGGCCTGATAAAATTCACGCAATAGGGCTTCTCTTTCACACCTTGTCTCCATGTCATCTTGCTTTCCTTCATTTGTCCATGTCACCACTTTCCATGTCATCATCTTTGTCTTTCTTTCTTGCTTGACTTTTGATTGCCATGTCACGTTGTTATCCAGTTGAGTCTTTGTCATTAATGTGTGTCATCAACGACAAATTTGCTCATCAAACCCCTCTTGCCCATTTGTTTTAGCCTCCACCCTAGATTTCACTTTGTTTTTTATAACGGTTATGCTTAACTCATATTTGAAATCTTTCAAATAGTGGATAGACACAAGAAATGGGTCCTCTCCCTCTTCTTCTAAAGGGATTTTTATGGAGCAAGTAGTTGAAACCTAGTTTTCACCCCAGGGGATAAAGTTGAGATAAATCACAAGTATTAATAGCGAAATAGTTTGATTTGTAGATTTAACAGTTTATGGTCAAAGCTTATAGATATCCATGAGTGTGTTTTTCACATTTGGAATCATCTACATAATGAAAATTCTTATATCCACTCCTGCAATGATGGTTTTTTTGTAATGGAATTTGATTGAAGAGAGGATAGAGATTTGGTTTTCAACTCAAGTCCCTCAATCATGGACAAATTTAATACCCTTATTTTGACCCTTGGTATGTATAAATTAGATTTTGTAAATGATGTAAATATGCTAGTAAAGATTCTTAGTGAGGAACTCAAGGCCAAGGCTCGACTAGTTAATGGCTAGGCATGCATGGTATAAATATCCATATATGGTCCATGTGTTAGGCTTGGCATGAAAACTTAAAGCTATATAAATATTATGTTGTTAAACAATATAATTATCTAATATGGTTATGTATAGAGCACTAGAGGGGCTATGATTTCATTATAGAGCAAGAGGAAAGGGGGACTATGGGAAATTAAATCCTCTTTTACCAAGTGTTTGAACCTTAGAACTCATCTATTTTCTACCATGTTCCTTAAGTAAGGCATTTATCCCCTTTGACTTATTAAAACCAATGATTGAATGCATTTGAGAGGTTGGTGGGAAAGTCATCTCATGTAGTTAAGGAAGCATGAGATCAATATATACTTATTATGGCAATTGTAGGAGTCCTTCACTCTATGTTCAAAAGTAATGTCAGATGTATTTTCATCAATCATTTCATTTCTTTTGATTCTACCATTCAATATCCATGTAAAAGTTGTTATACATAGCATGTTGTTATCTCCATTGCCAATAGTTACCAATCTAAGAAATTAACCAAAATCGATACAATGAAGAGGAAATTGTAGACATTAAAGCGAAGAAAGATGAGAAAGATGAGGGATCAGGAGACCCTATTAAGCTATTGCTTGAGGAAGCCCTTGCATGGAAAAGGGACAAGATGATAGATAAATTTTCCAAAATCCGTTGATGAATAGTGACAACAGTAGGCACATCTTCGTCAAGCGAACACTTCCGACCCATTCAAGCTAAAATTTAATTTTGATATTCCTGTATTTGAAGGTCAAATAGATGTGGATGCTTTGGAAAAATGGATAATAATTCTAGAAGAGTATAAGTAGGGAAAAGGTATCCCAAGACCACAAAACAAAGGAAAAAGCAAGGATGGGCAACCTTATAATAACCAGTCTAAGTCGTAAGCAATGAAGGCTAATGGGAAGATCAAGAAATACACTTGGAAGTGGTATGAGTTCCCCAAAATCCTCTGGCACAACAGTGATGAATGTTACTCAAAGAAATCATTGGTGGCCAAGCTGTAACAACACTCATATGAATCTAGGAAATATTTAATATAATATAATATACGGATATAGGGAATGTTTAATATAATGTAAAATAATAAAAAGAAACATGAAAAAGAAGTAACAGAAAGCAAATATTGCATAAATATAGAAATTAAATAATAAATGAAAGAAAAGGAAAAAGGGAAATAAAAGGGAGAAGTGAAGAAGAGAGGGGGGATCTTTGATCTTTTGGGAGGAGGAGGAGCTGGAAAGGAGCAAAGGAAGAAGGAAGAGATTGATAGACAAGGAAAGCAAGATAGAATTGGCATAGGGTTAATTTTTGGGGGATCAGGGGCCTCAGCCTTTTGGTTGGGGGTTAGTTGGGTGTAGATTCATCCCCCCCACCTCCAGTTGCACACATTGGAGCCTTCAAGGTAATCACCAGGTTCATCATCTATTAGGTATGAAACTAATTTCGATAGATCTTGTGGCAGCATTTTATTTTTTTATTTTTTTTAGTATTATGGGTTATTCATGAAATGTTAGGGTTTTACATTTGGTATAAGAGAAAGGGTTCAAACACTGGTCCTTAGGGGCTCTTAAATCCTTTCAAATCTATGATATGCTTAATTTATATGGATGCATGTTGTTGGTTCTTAGCGTTTAGTTGTTTTATTAATTTATATGGATGCATGTTGTTGGTTCTTAGATTTTAGTGGTTTTATTAATTTATATGGATGCATGTTGTTGGTTCTTAGTGTTTACTGGTTTTATTATCATTTGTTTAACTATTTGAGAGCACAGATATAATGTTACTGCTGCTTGTTGATCGATAGAGCTATATATCATTTTTTAATTGTTTAAGAGCACATATATATAATGATTTTAATGTTTGTTGGTCGATAGAGGTCTCTCTCCATTTGTTAAATTATTGACAGCGCATAAGCTTTAGTTTTGTTTTGATGTTGAGAGCGTGAGGGGTCTACCCAATTGTTGTATTGTGTGACCAATTGTCTTCGGTTATTCTTTTATATATTTTTAATAGTAGAAGAGGGGGAGCCTCTGTAAGAAGAGCGCCTATCCAATGTCACCCAATGCAGTACTGTGTCATTATGTGTTTGAGAGCCTGTAGGTGACTGCCTGCAAATATGGAACAAGATACCTCTCCCTAATTTCTTCCATCACATAAACAATTATTACCCCCTTCCCAAAGAAGACACCCAACAATGTATCTTGCTTCCCCAAATAAAGTATGTGCCCTACCGATGATCAGTAAGATCCTCGACTGGTTCACCAATCGTAGTTGTACCAGCGAGTACACCAAACTTGGATTTCCCATGAATTCCCAAGATTTATTTGGCAAAGACATTAACATCCGATCCCAGTGATTAGTAGCTCATCTAGCGTCTAGGAGATAGGGATGACCAGCCCAATAGAAGTATGAAGCACCTCGATTTTGGTCATTGACAGGCATATACATGCTCACACTTTCAATACTGCATTTATCTCATATATTCATTTCAATACTGTATTTATCTCATATTTCCATTCCTGAATGTCAATGGTTACCACTCATGGAGCATATACATCTACGCTTAAGTGTATAACGTGTTTTCCACAAGCACTGTAGCTAGGATTTTCACCCTAGCTTGTGCAAATGAGCACCTACTAAGGAGAATGGACTCTTTAGTAGCAATTCAAAAACTGTAAAATAAATGACAGAAGTAAAAACTAAATCTAAACATGTTCATGGGCATTCATAAAATAAACTTGCAATAAAAAACAGTAAACCGTAAAACATTCATATTTTTTCCATGTAAAACAAATATACAAGAGATTGATATCTTTTCATTTATGTGAAAATGGAGTTTTACATAAGATTTTACCTCAATGGTGAGGTTGGTGGAGCTTGTGCAATTGTAGGGACGAGGTGATCCAATGCTCCAAGGTATTTTTCTCTTCTCCAAATGCTAAAAATGGTTGGCCAAAGGGGCACTCAAGTGTGAAAGCTAGCTCAAATGGATGGCTACGGTTTCAGGAGTGATTTGGGCAGCATAAGGATAGGTCAGAATATGGATGAATAATAGGGGGCCTTCATCACCTATTTATAGTTTTTTAGTGGTGGAGTATTGACCCATTGTATTTGGTACCATGTGGTTTAGATTATTGGATTAGGGTTTATTTCCTTCTTTTTCCCTCTTTTTTCCTTTTTTGAATTGATTTTTGAATTTTATTCCCTTTCATTTGATTTTTTGGGAATTTTGGGCCCTTTTGGAGGGTTTTTGGCATTTTTTGAGGAAATTTGATTATTTTGAGGAGAAAAAGATTAATTTTTGCCTTTTTTATGACCATTTGAAGGTTTTTTGAGGTTTTGAAGGCTAAAGTGGTAGGAAAAGTGGATAAATGGGTCATGTGGCTAGGGAGATGAGCTAGTGAGCATTTTTTGGGCGTTAACAGATTGCCCCTTGATGTGTGAGGGAAGGATCTCATCGTATGGCAGATAGACATCATAGTTTATTTGTCTTTTTCCTGGGGTGTGGAGGAGAGAAGAGACTAATTGGAGACCGGAACAGTGGTCCCCTACGAACTGCAAAAACTAAACATACATGGCCTCAAAATGAATGAGGAATAATCTCTGATATATGGACGAGGTGGGCATACCCATGCTCGTATCAAGATATACAAATAATAATGAGGCCCAAAAAGGGGACCTAAACAATACATGGAAGAATTGTTGTGTACATCATACTATTCCAGAGGGGACACAAATCGGGGACATACTCATGGTATGACCATGACTGATCTGAAGAACTGATGTATGGAAATAATGGCATCCATACAGAATGTGGTACCATAAAAATTGATGCTCTACTGGATCTGAGGGTGTCAAACAACTGGATGGACTCAATGACTGAGAGTCAAAACCTCAAGGGTACACTGAACTGCATCTAAACTGGGTACTCGAGGAAGCATACAACTAGGGTACTTCCGAATACTGTCGCCAAGCGCAGCCCGGATATCCATGGGAACATATAGTTGGGGGGTTCCAAAGAGACTCACCAATGTGCTAGAGTCAAGGGACATCCAGGGTCTTCAAAAAATAACTAAAGGGACCAATACCCTGCACGAGTCTCAACGATGTGATCACGGTGCTGAAGTCAAGCACGTGAGAAACAACCATTCAGAGAGGCACTAAGAACTCCTCTCAAAACGGTCCGTAGGCACTCACCACTGATGGTGATGAGTCCAAGGCACAGGGACCTCTGGGTCTATCCTCTGGAATAGATTGGTTGGCGTCGACAGAGGGAGACCTGCAACTACCAAGGCAATGATGTTTCCTTGATAGGAGTGCAAGGTATACAACCAAAAGGTGATAGTATTGAAGATGGGACTAACATACTATGGGGGTGGGGAACAACTGAGGTCGCAAAATAGGGGGGGACTTAGACCTCCTTTGTTCAGAGTGTGATGGCATTGATGACCTGGCACAATATGAAACTAACTTCGGGTACTGGGCTCAGAGCTTAAGGGACCAGGGGCTATGACTACAATGGGGGAGACTCAGGGGGACAAACTGATGAGTGATGTTGGGAGAATCTAAGGGTGACACATCGTAGAACTGAACAAAGGAGACCATACTGGGGAAGCTGCCATAATAATGTGACTAGATATGATCTGTTGTGGTGCTGAGAAGCACCATTGGGGCCTTCTTCATGTTTTAAGGAGCTCGAAGAAGGGATAAAACGTGTGCTCAAAATGGTACTATCATGTGGATTTGTATGAGCCCAAGATAGTTCATGCTTGTGAGTGCTTTCAATTTTAAGGAGTCTGAAAGTGATAAGAAGACTCTATAATGGTGGAGAGGTACCATCGTGTGGATTTATACGAGCCCAGGATGGTGAGTGCTCGTGGTTGCTTTCAATTTTAGAGATTATGAAAGTAGTAAGAAGACTCCAAGGGGGTTCTTTTTCGTGTGTTAGTCTCCAAGGACCGAAAAAGCGTAAAAGGATGCAATGAAGAACTCTTCTAGACGATGTGACTAGAGTATTCCTTTTTCGTAATTAGTCTACAAGGTCTAGAAAAGGGGTAAACTTATACCAGGTAGATTCCCTTTCAGATACTTTTAGCGAGCATGAAAGGAAGAAAGATTGCTCGATGATCTTTTCATTGTTTTAGGAGTCGGAAAATATCTTAACAGAAACTCCCTAAGTGCCTTTTTCGTAAAGGAATTGCTCGGCCTGACAAAGGGATAAACTTATATTGAACAAAAGTAATGGTTAAGCAAGGAGGAAGTGTTCAATCAAGGTACAAATATGGGAACCAAGAATAGTGGGGGGGGGGGACACTGAGGGGGGCCTTCTTGCGGGTTGATGAATGGTGGAAAAATAACGTAATAACTGCAGTATGGATGTAGCAGAGAGCTCATGGATGGGAATTAATGCCAACATTGGTAAAAAACGACGGCGGCTGATGTGGCATGCAAATCAAGGCGGTAAGGTGGATGTACAGAATGTCAAAAAAGTTTGTTTTGAGAGTGAGAAATGATCTCAAGCATCATCACGAGCACGGAAAACTGAATCCGGCGATATAAAGAATGTCAAAAACTGAAAACAGTTGATGTGGCACACAAATCAAGGTGACGGGGGTGCTTTGAAAAATATCTGAAAAAATATGGGGGTGAGAGTGAGAAATGATCTCAAGCATCATCAGGAACGCGGAAAACTGAATTCGGTGATATAAAAACATCAAAATAGAGAAAAGATGATGTGGCACACAAATCGAGGCAATGAGGGGCACCAAAAGATGCTCGAAAAAGGGACCAGTGAAATCAAGAAACTAACTCGACCACCACGAAGATCACGACGTGTTGAATCCATTGGTATCAACGGTTTGGAAAATAGACATCAGATGACTCTAGAAAGGCGAAAAGAAGAATGGGAAAATGTTTATAAATAGTAAGTGGGTCCATAGTGACATGTCTGATTTGTATGGTTGAGTTTGACAGGAGAATTGAGTGAGCTAGAGGTGATTTGGCATTTGCGGTAGAACTGACCGATGGATTCTCATTCCGCGAGTTGCAGGTAACTCTCGTAGCCCTTAGCTTTGATGTTATTTGATTTCGAGGGGGAATTTGGTCCTCTGGGTGGTGTATCGGTCACGTGCGGTGACCAAGGTGGTATATCGCGGGTTCCGGGGCAAGTTGCGTGCTCCGGATCATGACTGTGGCCCCCAAAGCCACGTTCTTGGATCGTGACTATGGCTCTCACAGCCGCGTTCTTGGAACGCAACTGTGGCTCCCACAACCGTGATCTCGGATCACGACTGTGGCTCCCACATTGTTAGGATATTCCTATACTCCATCCTAGTCCTACCAACATTTTAATTATTTGCATTTTCAGTCTTGCATGCATTTCTGCATGCATCCTAGTCATTAGTCCCAGCACCTAGCCTCAGTTAGCTATCCCCCGGGAGCTTCTCTCGGATCAGTTTTAGCCCTCCTAGAGCTTAGTGCACCCTTCCTCCTTGATTTAAGGAATCTACTCGTCCTCTCTCACCTACCACTCAATTGCACTTCAGTTAATTGAGTTATCATCAGTTCTTTCCTTGATTTAAGGCTAGACTGACTCTCAACTGACTGTATCACTCTGATGGACCTCTAGTGACACTTGACTGCCCATTCTGACTCTATTTAGGTCCTCATGCGCCCTCCACTGAGCCTCCTTCATTCAGTTAGTTCCAGTTACACCTACCACACTCAGTTAGACTCAGTTTGACTGATGGTTGACAATTACTTGAGCATTAATGACTCCACTAATAATGAGATAGACTTCTAGTTATGCTTCCATGACGCTCCAGTGATATTTTGATCAGTCCATGAAGGCTAATTCGAATTTCCAACTTGGCATTCGAATCCTCATGCATTGTACTACTTATTTGTCCATATTGTGATTAATGAACTAGTGTGTGTGAAGTTATTTTGCTTCTATTCAAGTTCTATTGTATTATTATTCTGTTGCTGATTTACACCACATGGACCACTCTTCTTCTATCTTCTTGCTTAATCATAATATTTCTTGTGAGGTATACATCAGCTCTTAGATCTGCTGTGAGGATTTTCACACACAGTCGTAATCTGGAGCGTGATTGCGGGCCCCACAGGTGCGATCAGGAAATGTGCTTTTCAAGGTGAAAAGCGTGCTCCAAAGTGCACGTGTGGGGTTTAAATGACCCGAAATGCGTGCTGAGGTGCCATTTGGGCGATGCACCTATCTGGAGGGGATCGATGGAGTATTTTATGTGGTTCTGATGAAATTTCATTGTGTGGTTGGTAGGATGTCGAAGGTGCAGTGGAGGGAGCGTGAGATTCCAGAGGACCTGATGAGGATCATCCGACAGGATCATTGAGTATAGGGGACTTGGGCACTCTGCGGGCTGATGAAGTTTCTGCAGGTGCCCCTTATGCGTTCAACATCTCTATTGATGAACAGGCTAGTCGGGTTCTGGGATCCGAACATTGAGGCATTCATGGTCCAGGGTGAGAGGCTGGATCTCACCCTAGCGGAAGTGTACTTCTTGACTCGATTTCCCTGTTTGGGTAGGATGGCGGATACGCAACCTCAAAGGTCAGGGTATGTGGACATAGAGGATATGCTGGAGAGATTTTGTTATCTAGGAGCGTACCTGCATAAAAATGCACTGATGGTGTGTGATTTGTAGGAGTCGATGACCTGAGCGATCGCGGCATGTGTGGTTCGTGTGTTGGGATCACAGGTGCCCCACCGAGTGTTAGGAGGGAAAATGCAGTTGAACGAGTGGGTGTTATCTGGGACATACTATGCATGGGTTTAGATGTTCCTTTCCTGTGTTCAGCGGGAGCTGAGCAAGGTGAGGCAGATCGGAGGGGAGTTCTGCTATGGCTCTTTTTTTTGTTGTTTCTTTTTCAAGTAGATTCGTACGCTGCGGTCGCGCGTGCCAATCTGAGATGGAGGACTGAGGGAGCCACAGATGGTGGGGTGGGGGGAGATGATGTGTCATAGTGGTGGTGGGGTCGTGGGTCAATATTTTATGGCAGAGTTATTTAGGCAGTGGCTATAGATGCCTGTTCTATTGGATGACTACCCATACCGAGCTATGGACTACCGGGGGGATCCTGAGCTGCCGTAGCCTCCTGGACAGGCCTGGGGGCCAAATGATACGGAGGTTGCACAGAGAGTTTCCTTCTGAATCGGTCAAAATGTATGCCCCGTGTCCAAGGAAGGTGTGTACAATGTATGGGCCTTGCCATATAGATTCAAAATTTCCTTTACCCGTTTTATCGTGGGCTTGGTCATAAACGAGTACAAGATCTCCTTCATGGAAGGCGCATGGGTGGACATGTTTATCATAACCAGATTTGGAGTGGTTCTTCGTGGCCTCAATGGTTTGGAGGGATGTGTGGCAGTCTTTGTCGGCTTGCTCCAAAAAAATTAAGCATTGTTCGAGCGGTGATGTGTCTGGAAGGAGTTCGATAGCGATGTGTAACGCTAGGATCTGACACTCGATGGGGAGCACAGACTCAACACCGTGGACCAAATGAAAAGGGGTAAAACTGGTGGCGGTCTTAGTGGATGTACAATAAGCCCATAGCATAGGAAAAAGCTTATGATGCCAATTGGACTTATGTCAGTCAACGATGCGTTGGAGGATTGTCTTCAAAATTTTGTTAATGGCCTCGACTTGGCCATTCCCTTGGGGATAGTAGATGGAGGCATATTGATGTTTGAATTTGAGGAGAGTCGACAACTCTCACCAAATGGAGTCTTCAAAATGTGAGCCATGGTTGGAGACAAGTTGCTAAGCGACTCCAAAACGAGTGATGACATGGTTAAAGAAGAAGCGGGCTACAGTGTCGGCTTTGCAGTTGAAGGTAGGCATGACTTCAGCCCATTTGGTAAAGCAGTCAATGGCTACAATGATGTACTTATGGCTGCTTGTGGAGGGAGGATTACATTCCATGAAGTCAATTGCCCATTTTCAAAAAGGACCAACCATGACGACCGGATGAAGGGGGGCGGGGGGTGTCCTTGCCTTGGGGGCAAAGCGTTGGCATTTGCGGCAGTGTTTGAACATTGTGATGCAGTCAGTAAAAAGGGTGGGCCAAAAGTACCCTGCGCGGATCACCTTTTGGGAAGTGGCCATTCCAAAGAAATGGCTACCGCAGGAACCTCTATGACAGTCATTGAGAACTTGTTCTGTTTCTTCTCGTGTCAGGCAATGTCGTAAGATGGTGTCAACACCGCATCGATATAGAACATCGCCTAGGAGGAGATAACGGGAAGCATGGTGACGGATGCGATGACGTCCATCATGGTAGATATCGGGTCGAAACTTTTGTGTGAAGAGGTAAACCAAGATGTTGTCGTACCAGGGTTCGTCTGATGAAATGATAAACAAATGATCGTCAGTTAAACTAGTAGTGAACGAGGGTGACAGCGATAGGGATGGTAAATCCGTCATGAGTTGTGAAAGTGCAAGGGATTTAGTACTCTTGGGGGTCATGAAAGTCAGGTCGTACTCTTGTAGGATAATGACCCATTTAGTGATGCGGCCCTGAAGAAGGCGACGGTTCAAGAGATAGACCATGGGGTTGGATTCTGCAACAACTGTAGTGTGACTCATAAGGATGTAGTGTCGCAACTTTTGCACTGAAAAGACGACGGCGAGGGTCAGTTTCTCTTCATATGGGTAACGTAGCGGTGGGCCTGATAGGGTCTGGCTCACGTAATAAATGACACGCTCTTGGTGAGTAGAATCTTCTTGAACAAGGACCCTCGAGATGACATGGTCAGATGTCGAAATGTAAAGGACGAAGTCCTTTGAGAAATACAGAGGTGAAATAGATGGGGCATGTGTGAGAGCTTTCTTGAGGTCCTCGAAAGCACCTTGCACTTGGTCATCCCAAACAAAACGGATGTGGGTACAGAGCAAATGAGAGAAACCATGAAATGTCGTGGCATAATCAGGGATGAAACGATGGAGGAAATTGGCCTTCCCCTTAAGGCTTTGTAGCTGTCAGATTGTACGTGGTGATGGGAGGTCTAGGATGGCTTGGAATTTCAATGGGTCTACAGCAATTCCTTTCTGTGAAATGACAACACCTAACAACCGGCCTGTCGAAACGCAAAATATACACTTGAGTGGGTTCAAGCGGATTTGATACTTGCGACAACGCAGAAAGACTTTCCGGAGGTCATTCAGATGATCGAATTGTTTCTTGGATCGAGCCGTGAGGTTGTCTAGGTAGACCATGATGATATCAACCAAGTCATGAAAACAATAGGTCATGGCCCGCTGGAAGGTGGCACCATCTTTTTTGAGACCAAAAGGAATAACACGATAGGAAAAGGTGCCCCATGGGGTGGTGAAGGAAATCTTGTACTGATCCTCTTTGCGAATCTGAATTTGATTGTACCTAAAGAAACCATCCATGAAAGATAGTGTCTCGTGCCCTGCACATGCATCGATGAGCTGGTTCATAAACGGTGTGGGGAAGTTTTCTTTGGGACAAGATTGGTTTAAGTCACGAAAATCGGTACAGACATGAATGGTGCCTTGCTTCTTGTTGACTGGTACTGGGTCTGAGACCCAGGTGGTGTAGGTGATGGGGTAAATGAACCCAGTTGCACAGAGATTCTCAATTTCAGCTTTGACGGCGGGAAGCTTAGATGGGTGGATGGGGCGTTGTTTTTGGCGAACGGGTGGTACGTCATGCCAAGTTTCAATGTGGTGCTCTATGATAGCAGGGTCAAGACCAGGAATCTCGGTGTAGGACCAGGAAAAGACGTCGCGAAACTCTTGGAAGAGCTTCTTATATGCTTGAACCTCATCCTCAATGCATGATGCTCCTAATGAAATGAGTTCGAGTACTCCAGGCATGGTGGAAATGTTGACTTGAATGGTGGGTGAAATATTGGCCATATCGCCTTCCTCAAAGGCATCGGGAGCTGGGATGGGATCATTAAACCAGTCAACCTTTGTCAGAAGGAAATATTTGGACTTGACAGAGAATTGGGTTGCCATGGAGGTGGTAGACTCCTCAGGAATGAAATATGATCAATGGTGCATATCATCCCAGGGGTAGTCAGGTGCGGTGAGCACCTCAAGGATTTCTTCATCACTATGGAAGCACTGAGTCGTCAAATCGGTTGACTGGGGTGCACTGGTGGTGGAAATCATGTAGATGGTATTAATCTCTTCCGAGGAGGAAGATGGTGGGGGATGAATTTCCTTAATGGTAGGAGTGGATGTTTCCAGATCGGAATGAGTTAGTTCATAGAGAGTCAATCTGTATTCCGGGATATCGGGGCAATGATGTGAGTAATGGCTGTAAATACTGCATATCGCGCAAGGGTGATTAGTATGCAACGATTCATTGCAGGGATTAGGGGTAGGTTCAAGTTTGACGACCGAGATGTTGGGATCACCATCTAATGTTTGCATGTGTTCCTAAAGTGCTGGTAGTTGTGGACATTGGAGGGTAGCGTGGCCCAAATCGTCACACAAAGAGCATTTGAGGGGAGCACGAAATGGCAGAGGATTCTTTGCTAGATTTGGTGTAGGTGGGGCGGTGTAGGTTGTGGGTGGGGCAGTGTAGGTTTGTGGGCCTCTGCCCCCAGTGTGGCGGGGTGGAGGGGTGCATTGCTTGATGTTGATGCAGTTTCCACCCATGGAGGTGGGCGGTTCATCACGGTAATAAGTTGAACAGGTTGTAAAAAGACGTTTGGTGTCGGGGGGGGTTGGGGTGGGTAGGTACCACACAGGTAGTCCTAACATTAACCCAGGAAGGTTTAATGTAGCCATTACTGGGGTGATAACTACTCCTAAAGGGGGGAACAGGAACGGGATAGTGTGGATAAGTGTGGCTCCGACATGACTGGGAACTGAGGGTGGTTGCGGAAGTAAAGGGGGCTGTTGGTTGGGTGCCTGTGTATTGTGTGAGAGGGTGCACAAATAAAATATCTCTAGTGACTGTGAAGGGGCGGGAATAGATGGGAACATGGAAGTCATGGGTGTCTCTGAGTATACCCTGGCTCCAACCGAGGAAACCAACGATGTAGGTGCATGGTGAACGGGTTGCTCAATCATGGGGAGAACATTTTTTGGTGCGGCAAGGGCATTAGGATCGTAGTACGTAAGTTGATCTATATTGACCACATGCTCCTCATGGGGGGACATCATGGTGTGGAGGAGGGATGAAGCGACAACCTTCATGGCATACATGTAACTGCATCCAAGTAAGAGGTTGTAATCAAGCTGGGCATTGATGACCTCTATGTCAATAAGGATTGTTTTTCCAGCTAATTGGATTGGGACATTGGCCAAGAGACCTTGTAGTTGAGCAGAGCGACCATCGTAAGCTCGTAATGCAGTTGTGGATGGATGTAGTGTAGGAGATCCGAGTTTCTGCCAGATGAATGTCGACATAACGCATGTGGAGGCACCTTCATCGATGATGCATCGATGAATCACAAGATTCCGAATAGATACGAAAACCTGAAATGCTAATGTGGAAGGAAAACGTGGTTCGGATTGGTCCAAATCGAATGCCATCATTCGTGGGTCAGACGGGTCTATCTCACCAATGGCGTATAACAATGTTTTTCACTGTGCGGGACAGTTCTTCAGAACTTCAAGGGCGGACATAGCAGCGGGGGACTGGGCTAAGTCATCCACAATATTATAATTAGAAGCGACACGAGTGTTGGGATTATTATTGATTCAACACAGTGGGAAGCGAGGGGCTTTGGGGACCCCGTCTAATGGTGCAGTAGGTATGCGTAATGGCTGATAAGTGGGAAGAGCATTGGTGGCTTTATCAGCTAGAATGGCTTCAGAGGTGCAGCCATATTGGTTTCGGTGTGTTTAGAGGTTGATATCGGTCGACAAAATCATTAACAGGTGGTGAGTACCTGAGTCCATGGGTTGATGAGCAGCTGCAGCGTAAGTGATTTGTTGTTGTGGTGGCGCGGTTCCTTGAGGGGCGTCCAATGGGTGAGTGTTCACTACTACTTGTGTGGGTAAAGGATTCTGCAGCACCATGGGTTGTGTTTTAGGTGGTGGCACTTGTTGTGCCACGTGCCCTTAGCATTGGGCATCATCAGTCCAAAATTGGCATGCTCGCTCCAAATGGGGGAAAGTGTGTGTATAATGGTCGTATGCCCCTCATATAGAACATGGGTGTTTTGTCCATAAGGTGGGGTTATTACCTTGTTTCGGTGGTCGATCGGGGTTTTGGTTGGCGGGGGCAGTGTTGTTATTGTTTGGAGGATTGGGTGGCTGACTGCCTTGGTCCTGAGGTTGGTTGTTTCCGCGGTTGCGTCCTCTTCCATGGTTTTGTTGTCCTTGTTGATTGCATTGGGTATTCTGGTTTTGCTGGGGGTTTTGTTGTGCATACACTTTCCCTTAGGAAGAAGGGGGATTTTGAGGTTGCGCGGGTGTTGGAGAAGGCTGCGGTGGATAATAAGCGGGAGGTGCTTGAAGTGGTCCAGGTGCTGGCATGGATTGTGGTTGTTGATAAGTCTGAGTGACTGGAGGTTGGGTTGCTGCAGGTGCTTCCTGTGGTGGGTAATAAGTCGATGGTGCTTGCGAGTGGACAGGAACATGTGCGGCCTGCGGATGGTAATATGTAGGAGGTGAAACTGGAGGGGTATAGGCAGTAGGTGCATGCCCGTAACACTGTGGTGGACATGAGGGTCCATGGGTGTGGTGGGCATGTGCCATGGAAGCATATGAAGGTGTAGCTACGAAGTGAGATGTGGCCCGCGAAAGGTCGGGGCCATTAGTGTTGTGCATAATGGTAAAGGGTTAGTTGTGTGAATCAACATGTCTAATGATGCCATCTGCGGCGTGGGATGCCTCTGGTGCGTCATTCCGGGAGGAATCGTCACGAGGAGTGTCAGGTAAAATGGTATACAATTAGCTAGACTGGGCGTAGATCAGATCAAACTATTGGGCTTTTAGAATGGATTCTTCTTCAGACTAGGGTCGTTCAGATGCCACATCCTTAGTAATAGCTAGAAGGAGAGCCTTCAGAAACCAATCTAGGAAGATACGATCATCTAACTTGATATTGCATAAGCTTCAGCATTTACGCCACTCATGAATGTGATCAGTGATGTGGGTCGTTGTGTTTTGTCTACAAGCTAGTAGGATCTCGACTCTCGCATCGTAACGAACGGGTAACTAAAAGAACTGTAGAAAGGTCGAGGCGAGGGATGTAAATGAGGAGTGGGTCCCATGAGGTTGCTCGATGTAACACTTAGCTGCAGAGCTAGTAAGGGTCTATTGTAACAGGTGTAGGCGGATAGAGTCGTCCACTATGGATTTGGAGGAACACCATAAATGGAAAGACATGATGTGATTCTGGGGGTCCTCACCTGCCTTTCCCTCAAACTTAGGGATGTCCGATGGGAGTTTGGTAGGCATATGAGGCCAAGTGGGGTCATGTCGGATGGGGTCACTGGTCAATCTGGCTAGGTCAGGAAGGTTAAGGCTAGCCATGAATTTAAAACTGGCAGAAGGATGTGACATGTTCATTGGGGCGTATGTGCTAGTGGTAGAAATGATGGAAGGCTCATTGTCCCCAAAGTGTGGAATGGGAATATGAGCCATGACGGGGATGTTGGGACCTCCAAACAGAGGTGTGGGGATCATGTGGGAGGGTCCTGTGCCTCCAAGTGTACCATGAGTCACTGACGGGATGGTTGTGGGTCCAGTGGTGATAGGGATGGTAGGAATGGGTCCTACCGATGGCATACCCAGGGTATGTGCTGTTGTGTTGGATGGAGCGGTGTTGGTTGGAGCAGTGGTGGTCCCTCCATTGACAACCCCTCCAAAGAACGGGTTGGGATCCATGCCGGCCAGTGGCCAGCCATGGGCTAGACAGAGTTGTGTATATAGGGTTTTTTTATTCTGCCTCAAAGTCAAAATTAAAATGGGGGGCGTCAGAGTCGCGTGACGAGGCTCTACGCCTGTGAAAAGTGGTGTCAAGTGACGAGGCTCTACGCCCGTGATGAGTGGTTTCAAGTGAACAATGTTGCGGAGGATCACTCCGGAAGCACCGAGAACCTCTCGGGGACTTAATGGTGACAGAAGGATAGTAAAACAGGTGGGTTGTGGCGAGTGAAAAAGCTCGAAAATCCTAAAGCAACCATGCGTGCAGAAGGAGAGCACAAAAAATATGGCACTCAGGCCAACAATTAAGCTCGAAACGCTCACTGTAACAACTTTGCTACGGTAAGCATAGCAACAAGAGAAGGCGGTCAGAATACAAACAAGCAAACGACTCCTAATAAAGAAAAAATGGCATACTTTCTAGACCAGGGGGAGGTAAGAGAGCATGCAAACGCCTAACTAAAAGGTATGCTGGCTCAAACCAAACGTATCCTCTGCAAGGTGATGAAATCCAAGTCAGACAATACGAAAAGCAGAACCAAATGGATAAGGATGTCCCCCTACCGGGAGGGAAACCGGGTAAAAAATCCTAGAAGAATAGCTACTAAGATACCTCGTTCATGACACGTCCAGAAAGGTAAATCCGCAACTCATGTTCTATCGTCGTCGTACTCCCAACAGTGTAGCACAATGAGAACAATGAGTAGGTAGCCTTCGATTACTGAATGGATTGCAGTAATGCACCCAGGCCTCCGGAACTAGTCTTGCTACTTTCCCTCCTAAGGGAGAGGCCTTTCCGACAAATTGGTTTTTACCATGACAAAAAATACTAGGGGATTTTGGTACCCTAATGGACAACAACTATGTCTCAAGTGAAAATGACCGAGGGGTGTTATTTGGATGCCTATCCCCCCTGTCCTACCTAACTACAATGTTCTTCCATGTTCCCCAGGTGGGGTTAGAAGGTTGGTTGAGTTAAGTAAATTTTATGGCTCACTTGAATTAAGGTGACAGAGTGTGTGTAAGTGAGATGATGTACCCAACAAAATGCCATGCTTGGGCAACTATCTAACAAATATAAATGCTGAAATTTAACTGTAAATGCTAAAATTTTATTTTCAATGGAAATGCTGAAAATCTATAAAGTGGTACAGTGAATCAAATAACAGAAAAATTCAATGAGTAACTTGGGCTGCAAGAAAAACAGGGGGTTGTTAAGGTGTAGAAATAATGCAGAAAAATTTGGGCAAAAATGGGTAGAAAACTCAGAAAACCGATTACAGGTTTCGGGCCGAAACTGGCAGTCTAGGGCTCGGTTTTCTGGTTAAATCTGCAATCTAGGTCACGGCTATGAGGCTGGAGGATGTGGACCGTACCACGGGTTTAGCCCTGCGATCTGCAGTCTGGATCGCGGGTTCGGTTCTAAGGTATGTGGCCAAGAACGCAGCTTTGCTGCGAAGGTATGCGGCCGAAAATACAGGTAGGGGATCTAAGTCTGCGGACGGGGCCGTGAGAAGGCAAACTAGGGCTGCAAGCGGGGACACAAGAAGTCAAATGATGGGTGCGGCCCGGGGGATGGGTTTGAAATGCAGGGGCCGCAGGAAGCAGACAGGGTTCTGCAGCGTGGGTCGTATGACAAAGAATGATAGACACAATCTGAGCCGTAGGACAGAGTAAAAATGATGCGATATGGGTCGTAGGATAGAGAAAAAATGGTGCGATCTGGGCCGCGAGAATGGGACAAGGTTCAGCGGTCGGGACCGCAATAGGGAGATCAAATGACGTAGTCGGGGCCGCAGGAAGAGGCCAGGAACCTGCAATCTAGGTTGCGATTGCGGGCTAAGGAACCGAGTTGCATACCACGGGTTAGGGCCGAACAGCTGCGTTCCAGAACGCGGCTGTGGGGTGAAAAACAGGGTTTTACAACACGAAAAACGGCTGCCGAAAATAATGGCCCAACAAAAAACAAAAAAAATGGGGACTACAAGTTTTGTAGGTACAACAAAGGGCTTGGTCTGCAAGTGACAAGCTTAAGAGTAAACCAGATCTACAATATTAAACCAAAATAACAACTAAAACTAAACTTCAATAAAATTTAACCATAGATTCAAGCTAGCGTAGTCGCCAAAACTGTAGGTAGGGTTTTCACCCTAGCTTGTGCAAATGAGCACCTACTAAGGAGAATGGACTCCTTAGTAGCAGTTCAAAAACAGTAAAATAAATGACAGAAGTAAAAACTAAATCTAAACATGTTCATGGGCATTCATAAAATAAACTTGCAAGAAAAAACACTAAACAGTAAAA
This sequence comes from Larix kaempferi, assembly GCA_027924585.1. Taxonomy (NCBI): domain Eukaryota; kingdom Viridiplantae; phylum Streptophyta; class Pinopsida; order Pinales; family Pinaceae; genus Larix; species Larix kaempferi. The sequence continues at coordinate 8,030,476 of BSBM01001879.1, forward strand.
CATTCATATTTTATCCATGTAAAACAAATATACAAGAGATTGATATCTTTTCATTTATGTGAAAATGGCGTTTACATAAGATTTTACCTCAATGGTGAGGTTGGTGGAGCTTGTGCAGCTATAGGGACGAGGTGCTCCAATGCTCCAAGGTCTTCTTCTCTTCTCCAAATGCTAAAAATGGTTGGCCAAAGGGACACTCAAGTGGTGAAAGCTAGCTCAAATGGATGGCTACGGTTTCAAGAGTGATTTGGGTAGCATAAGGATAGGTCAAAATATGGATGAATAATAGGGGGCCTTCATCACCTATTTATAGGTTTTTTAGTGGTGAAGTATTGACCCATGGTATTTGGTACCATGTGGTTTAGGTTATTGGTTTAGGGTTTCTTTCATTCTTTTTCCCTCTTTTTTCCTTTTTTGAATTTTATTCCCTTCTATTTGATTTTTTTGGAATTTTGGGCCCTTTTAGAGGGTTTTTGGCATTTTTTGAGGAAATTTAATTATTTTGAGGAGAAGAAGATTAATTTTGGCCTTTTTGATGACCATTTGAAGGTTTTTTGAGGTTTTGAAGGCTAAAGTGGTAGGAAAAGTGGACAAATGGGTCATGTGGCTAGGGAGATGATATAGTGAGCATTTTTTGGTGTTAACAAGCACCCTCAGTGGTTCCATACAAAACCGATTTCATCTTGGAAATAGTGCATTGCATTGTATTAATGATGACTCAGGGAAGACTATCATCAACCTTTTTTTTGCTTCCATGTTAGCCTCCAATTTGCGCCCAGTAGCACATTATGGTAGAATAAATGCCTTTATGTATTACAGTTAGAGTTATGTATTAATATACCTTTCTTTCTTCCCGTTGACAATCACCAGATCCACAGTCATAAAAAAAATAGGCTTTCACTTATCTATGTCTATTGAAACTTCTATAGGGAACCATAGCTCTGGGAGACTATATCAAGGTCACATGTTATGTTTTTAAGCTATTAAGCTACTTCTATTAATTCTAGATTGGGCCTCTTCCCAAGAGAGGAGATCATTCCTTTTGCATTCCAGTTCCATACATTCTTTAAATTTTAATAATTAAAGATGCAATTCTGCTTTTATCTCCCAAACTCTTCTAGGTTCCTTAGCTTCTCAAGAGATTTATGCATTAATATATTATTTAATTTGTTTAACAATGAAGTGTCCATTGCGCATGGAATTGAATTTTGGTGTTGAGTGGCGTGATCGACCATCATTTTCCCTATCAATGGTGGACCTCTTCGATTTTACACATTGCTGTGTAGATGGCGAGTTGTACTATTATATGCATGTGCTATTGCATTCATGCGTTATTATATTTCATTACAGATATTCATGCGTTATGATATTTCATTACAAATATTCATCCGTTATTATATATGCATGCGTTATTATATTCATGCGTTGTGCAAATGGGTAGGTCATCAAGAGTTTCAGTAGCTCTGAGTAGCGTAACGCATAAGTAGAATCCTACTAGTTTCTACTGTGTAATGGATATATGATCTTAAAAGTGAAACTGCCAACTCTATAGTGTTTTCATGAGCATATCCAGTATTGTTCATGCCATTATGGTTTTAAACTTTAAAATATTTGTAGTGAGATCATTTTTAATCAGTGAAATGTTGCATTAGAGCAGCAGAAACTCACTTTAACGGTGGGATATTATTTTGTTTAACTTTGCATTCTTCCCGTTATTCATTCCATTTCTATTCCATTATAGACTGTACTTTTAACAACAGGTATATGAAGTATCCAGTGGAATAGAAAATAGAAGAGAGAGAAATGCAACTCTCCATAAGAGCGTAAATTTACAGTTACGTGTTTATGTTAGTACTCCCTTTTCTTTATGGTAAAATGAATTCCTCTTTTTAAATATATTTTAATTTTTATTGTGTAATGTATTATTATTATGTTTTTTAATATCAATAAAATAATAAAAAGTAAAAAATTTATTTTAATTTACAATCTAGATAATATACATTGCAATATAAACCCTGTCCACTCAAAACATGGAACCTATCTAAATTCAATCAATAATTTATATAAAAAATCCTCTCTTTTATAATGTTATTATATTCATGTGGTAGTAATTGAAAATGGGTGTCGTAAATTGGACATTGACTACCATACAATATTCTTAAATGAAATCGGAAACACAAGTGCATCAACAGGCGGATGGAAATGTCTAGGCCGTTATTGTGCTTCTAAAATATGGTGGATGGCAATGTCTAGGCCATTATTGTGATTCTGAAATATGTCTAGGCCATTATTGCCCTCTACTATATATTTTTAGGGTTTTGTTACCAATACTGTTTTAATATATATTTTTGGGGTTTGTTTAATATATATAAAGTAATGCCCGCACATGTGTCGCTCATTGGCGATTCGCTTGATATGAAGTCACATGTTGTAAACAGAGGTCATGAGTTCAAATCACATCCAGGCTTACCCGTGTCCCATGCTTGTGGGCGGTTGTGGGGCACCTAGGGGTATAGTTGTAGCGGGATTGGATCCTTGAACCCCATGTCACGCGAGTACCATCTGATTCCCCTAGTTAAAAATATATATATATATATATAAATTAATATTGTGTTACATACTACCTTGTTCTTGTATTGTGTTACATACTACATATAAAGTAATATTCTTATTATTTTGTTTAATATTTTTATTGTTTTTTATTATTTTGTTAAATATTTGGTTTAATATAAAGATAATATACTTATGATTTTGTTTAATATTTTTATGATTTTGCTAAATATTTTTTTATTATTAATTTGGTTATTGATGTTAAATACGTAGTTGTGCTTATTTAGATATGATAAAAAGGAAAATATAATATGACTTTGAATGAAAATATAATGTTATTTGAATTATAATAAGGTTATTGAAATTGACACCTCAATTGATTAAAGTTTGAAACATTCGATAATAGTATTGGATATTAATAGCATTAGGCCCGCACAAATTGAGAAAATGTTGTGGGAAATAGACGGATGATAGACACATTAAGAAAGTTATAACGACCCTCCCCGCCTTGAATTACAGTAACTCATGGCTACAAAACGAAGAAGGCGGGCTCCTACACCGCCTGAGGCTTGTACTCCAGTAGAGCAAGCTATTTTACGCTCCTTGGGTGAAGTATCTAGTATGCTCAAGGAATGGGTAGCAGGTCAAAGTCAGAATCAAAATATGGGCCAAAACCTAGACCAAAGCAAAGATAGGTAACTGGAGCATAAGCAAAAACAAGAGTGTGATCGACCATCCTCCTTGAAAGAAGGAAGGGCATCGCTCGATATCATGAAGGAAATTCACAAATCTAATTTTCCAGAGTTTACGGGTACCCAGGAAGGGCAGGAAGCAGAATCCTAGTTAATCGGAATTAAACAAACCCTTAGTTTTAAGGGTTGTACCACTAATGAGAAGGCACAGATAGCTATGAGCCTTCTAAAGGAGGATGCATTGTTATGGTGGGTGAATGAGGAGTAAAATTCACATAGAGCCACCACAAGCGACTTGGGAGCTCTTTGAAGAACCCTTTAGGACTCGTTTCTTGTCTGATGAATATAAGCACCAAAAGAGGGAAGATTTCCATGCAGTACAACAGAGAGGGAGACCCATAGATGAATATGAAGCAAAATTCTACTCTCTAGTGCACCACATTGACTATATGGCGGACGATAGCAGGCAAGCCGAAATATTCCTACATGGGTTGGACTTGGAGATTCATAATGAAGTAGCCATGTGGAAACCCACTACCATGGCTCAAACCTCCAACATAGCTATGCAAGTAAAGACAAAGATTGATTTGGGAAAACAAGCTTGGGCACAGACACCAAGGGAGAGAATCGTACCTTATAGTGAAAGGAAGGTTGGAGATAGAAGATTCAACTATAGATGATGCCACTATGGAATGGCTAGAGTGACAAGTATTTTAGCTGCCACCACCCCTTCAGAATTCCCTCGTGGTGGGGGGGGGGATATTCGAACCACGGAAATGGAAAGGCAGCAAAAGAGGCAGAGGTCGAGGTGGTCGAGAAATCTCGAACCATGTAGCCTCGGTTGGAATTAAATGTTTTGAATTCCAGGGTCCCCATTACAAAGGAGATTACCCGAAAATTCTGAAGGGGGAGGACAAAATAGGGAAGGAACCCAGGGAGGTCAGTCGCAGGGTCGACACCAGATTCATGCTATGGTCAACCATCACCAAGCAGAGCACCAAGCTATAGTGATGGAGTCTCCAGATATGATAAAAAACATTCCATTAACTATTCTCATAGACCCTGAGGCTACTGATAGCTTCATTTCCCCTTCCGCACTACAAAAATGTGGGTTGGCAGCCCAAGTTCAAACCAATTTTGACCTGGTAGAGATGGCTTCAAGACGAAAACAATCAGTAGGTCTTTTGGTAAAGAACTGTATAGTTAAAATAGGGAAAGTCTGTACAAATATGATTTTGTATAGCACTACCCTTGGGGCTTACGAAATAATAGTGGGAATGGATTGGCTGGAGTCTCACCGAGCCGTAGTGGATTGCTATGAGAAGAAGGTATTTTGCATTGATGACCTAGGACCAGCAATGATTGAATGGATTAAATGTGGTGTATACTTACGCTTCATCGCACCAGCCAAGGTAAAGAAGTGTATAAGGAAGGGATGCAGAATCTACGATGTGGAATCCATCGGCACTAGCCCTAACCCAAACTCAAAAACTCACCCAGTCCTCTCTGAATTTGCAGATGTTTTCCCTCATGAACTACCCAGATTACCCCTATTCGAGAATTTGACTTCACCATTTCCTTAAAACCCGATACCAAACCCCTATCCAAGACACCTTATCGGATGACGGTGCCAAAGCTCAATGAATTGAGTATTCAAATCAAGGAACTCATCGATCAGGGAATTATTTGTCCTAGTGTTTCACCTTGGGGAGAACCCATCATTTTTGTCAAGAAGAAGGACGGCACCCTACGTTTGTGCATTGATTATCGGGATTTGAATAAAGACACCACCAAGAATCGTTATCCCATGCCTTGCATTGATGACTTGTTTGATCAACTAAGAGGTCCATCAGTATTCTCCAAGATCGACCTTCGATCAGGATATCATCAATTAAGGATCAAGGAAGAAGACATTCCAAAAACAACTTTTTGTACTAGGTTCGGCCACTATGAATTTGTGGTCATACCCTTTGGATTATCAAATGCACCAGCAGTGTTCATGAATTTAATGAATAGTGTGTTCCATAAATACCTAGACCGCTTTGTACAGGTATTACTTGATGACATTTTGATCTACTCCCACAATGAACGAGAGCACCAAGAGAACTTAAGACTCGTGCTTCAATGCCTTAGAGAGCATAAACTATACGGGAATTGTCCAAATGCTCCTTTTTCCAGAAGGATATCCAGTATCTAGGGCACATAATCATTGGCAATGGAATCTCAGTAGACCCAGGGAAGATTGGCACTATATTAAGTTTCCCGACCCTAGAAATGCCAAGGAAGTTCGCAGCTTTATGGGGTCGGCAAGCTATTACAGGAGGTTCGTGGAAGGGTTCTCGAAAATTTTAGGACCTATCACCACCTTATAGAAGCCTTCAATGAGCTAAAAAGAACGTCTAACTAGTGCCCCAATCGAAAAGGCAATAAAATTTGAATGGACAAGTAAATGCGAAGAAGCCTTCAATGAGCTAAAAGAACGTCTAACTAGTGCCCCAATCCTCAAGGTTCCGAACATGGATAAGGATTTTGTGGTTTGTACAGATGCATCAGGAGAAGTTTTAGATGCAATCTTAATGCAAGAATAGGGATTCATCACCTATGCTTCTCGTAGACTCAAAGGCCATGAGATCAATTATGCCACTCACGATCTAGAATTGGTTGTGGTTGTGATGTCTCTCAAGTTCTGGAGACACTACTTGGTAGGGCGCCAGTTCGAGCTAAAAACATATCATCGAAGCCTGGAATGCATAATCACCCAAAAGGATCTTAATGCATGCCAAAGACGGTGGAGTGAACTATTTAGTGAGTATGACTTTAAAATATCCTTTATAAAGGGGAAGGAGAACAAGGTAGTGGATGCACTAAATAGAAGACCTCGCATACATGCTTTGGTATCATCCAGAACAAGTCTTAAGGATAAGATTAAAGTCCATATGGTAAATGACCTTTGGTACCATCAAATTCAAGCAGCCCAGTCAAAGGGTAAGTCAACCTCCCTGAGGTTTGAAGGGTACTCATTGGCAGGAGATGGACTCCTTAGATTCAAGGAAAGGGTGTATGTACCAACCACTAGTGAAGTCCAAAGGCTACTAATGGATGAAGCACATTGAGCACCATACTCAGCTCACCCTGGAGTTAAAAAGATGTATGAAGGTATAAAAAGTAAATTCTTCTAGCTAGGAATGAAGAAGGCTATAGCACATTATGTGGCACATTGTTTAGAATGCCAACAAGTTAAGGTTGAACACCATCACCCAATGGGACTTCTTCAACCTCATGAGATATCAGAAACTAAGTGGGAAGTGAAATCTATGGACTTCGTGACTAGTCTACCCACCTCCCCACAAAGGCACAATTGCATTATGGTTGTGGTGTATAAACTAACGAAGAGTGCTCCTTTTATTCCTGTAAAAAGTACCTTTGTTGCACCTGCTATCTCACAGGTTTTCCTCTGAGAAATAGTCTGTCTACACGGAACCCCTCGTAAAATTATCTCTGATAGAGATTCTCGATTCACCTCTAGGTTTTGGAAGAGCCTTCAAGAGTCCCTGGGTACTCAATTGAATTTTAGAACTGCACATCATCTTGAAACTGATGGTCATACAGAGAGAGTTAACCAAGTAATGGAATATATGTTGATAATGTATGTCATGGACCAACAAAGTCAGTGGGAGAGGTACCTTTCACTGGTGGAGTTTGCTTACAATACCAGTTACCACATCTCCCTTGGTGTTTCCCCATATGAAGTTTTGTATGGTAGTCCTTGTCGAACCCCTCTTAGCTGCGATAGTTTAGAGGATTGGGTCATGCTAGGGCATGACCTACTTCAAGATATGGAGGAGTGGATGGTCACCATTAAACGAAGGCTTAAGGAAGCCCGTGATCGTCAGAAAATTTATGTTGATTCTAAACATACTGATAGAAGCTATGAGGAGGGGAGCATGGTGTTTTTCTGAGTGAGACCCATGAAGAGTCCCCTTAAATTTGGAAAGGGGGCCAAACTCGCCCCAAGATTTGTACGACCATTCAAGATCCTGGAACAAATCAGCCATGTTGCATACAGAATTGAGCTTCCACCCCAATTTGTGGAGAATGCATAATCTATTTCATATTTATGTGCTTAGACATTACATTTCTAACCCCTCTCACATTTTCAACTTGGATGGATTACAACTTTCCAAGGAAGGGGTCGTCTAGGTCGAACCATATCGTATACTGGACCACAGAAGTCAACAGCTATGCAATCGCATCCTTGACCAAGTTAAAGTCCAATGGATCAGTATAGTCTAGGGTCAGCCACTTGGGAAGATGCAGATATTATGTGTTGCGAGTTTCCTTATCGTTTTGAGTAGTCTTGAGCTTATGACACATGGATTGGTTCTATTCAGTCAGTATTTTATAGTTCTAGAGTTAGAAGACATATGATACATATTTCATGTTGACACTGAGTTAGTATTTTAATTTCTTATGGTTTCTGAAGTTAGGGGACATATGTTGCATATTTCATGATGATACCCAGTTTTTCATGCTGCTACTTAGTTTCCATGATGCACATTTCATGTTGATACTCAGTTTATTATGGTTTCCAGATGTATAGGACATGAGGTACATGATGCGTTGATTGTTGATACTCAATTGGTAATTTATAGTTTTATTTTTGGCATCTTGAAATGAAAGTTATGTGGTACATGATATGGTGTTTTTACAAGTTGTTCTTGGAATGATGCCTTCATGGTCCTGCATTATTCATGTGAAATTTGATGATTGTTAAATTCTAGCAATGAAATTTATAGCCATGGGTTGTGCATGTGATACTTCTTAATGTTATTTCATGATGTTATGGCACTATACAAGATAGATGACGTGTAGAACATAAAACGATATTACTTCATGATGTATTAATTTAGCATTTTAATAGCTTATCATTGCATCTAGAAATAAATGGCATTTGGCACAAAAATGGTATAAAAGCGTGTTGTGGTTAATTTTGGTATTTTACAGCTATGTTATGTGTTAGTGAAGAATAAGAGATTATATCAGATATTTTGTATGACATGTTATCATTTCATGCTAACCCTTGTTGCTCCTCGTAGAATGCATATTTGATATGATGAGGGATTATGTGGGTTGTTAGAATGCATATTTGATATGATGATGGATTATATGGGTTGTTACTCCATGTTGATAGTACTAATGTTGAAATATGGAAACTTATCATGACATATTAATGAGATGCTTAGTAAAATTATGAAAGTATCATGACCAACTATGTTATAATGGTAGCACCGAACACCTAAATGCATTAGATGTTAAACTTGGCATGACTTATCATGACAGTGGCTTATGATGTAAATCAATATGGATTGGTGGCTAGACATTCTTGTTAGCACACGATTCAAGGTTGATCCATGATATATTATTGAGAAATGATTACTAATGATTATTCATTATGGTAAGTGCAAGTTGTTCTAGGTGATCCACTCAAATAGCCTGGTGAGGCTAATCATTCCATGATTTCATCGGAGCCCATAACCACGAATGAGAATAGCTACTATAAATATATTATGGGATGGGGGACAATCCAAACAATTAACTCTATGCCAGCAGCTCTTGACCTTAGTACCAGAAGTTAGGAAGGTGGCAATGCCACACAACTTCTAATGTGACTAGAGTCCACGATTGGAGACATACTCACCGAGAGGGAGGTTTATGTAGAAGGAATTTTGATTCCTGGGGCTAGTGCCTTGAGTTTTTTGTGGAGGATGTTTAGGCTAGCCTTCTGATATGCCTAGGGTATAATGATCCTGATATCAGGATCGAGGTATCGGGAACCAAATGCTGGCTAGTACCAATGAGGCCCAGATTCCAGTTAGAATCCAATGCGGCCCTATTATTACCAGAAGTTGGGAAGGTGGAAATGCCGCGGTAACTTCCCGGGGAACTTCTGATGCCTACTATATGATCTGCGGACAAGTTACAGTAGAGGGCCCATGCCATGGAGAGCAGGACCATCCGAAGTTGAATGGGAGGTTTATGGAGGTGGCGGATGGTATGATTCTCAAGGAGAGGGTGAGTAAGGAAAGAGGAAGTAAACAAATACACAATTATTAATTATTAATTAATGGTCTAATGATTACATGTGTATGATGCATAATTGTTGTTATGGTTGCATACTAGACTCATAGGGAACTACTTAAGAGCATGTTGTAACTTAGGGCGTTTGATTGTATTAGTGTGGTTTGGAGACTTCTATGTGGTGGCCACACATATAAATCTCTTAACTTCACAATAGTACTAGCTACCTATATATTCTAGTATTTACTTGATTTATTGATTGAATAAGTATTGTATTTATTGCTTGAATATTATAACTTCGGGATGAATTTTCTTGAAGGGGGGGAGTATGTAACAACCCTCATATATGAATATAGGAAATATTTAATATAATATAATGTAATGTAAAATAATAAAAAGAAACATGAAAAAGAAGTAACGGAAAGCAAATATTGCATAAAGATAGAAATTAAATAATAAATGAAAGAAAAGGAAAAATGGAAATAAAAGGGGGAAGTGAAGAAGAGAGGGGGGATCTTTTATCTTTTGGGAGGAGGAGGAGTTGGAAAGGAGCAAAGGAAGAAGGAAGATAGTGACAGACAAGGAAAGCAAGATAACATTGGCATAGGGTTAATTGTTGGGGGCTCAGGAGCCTGAGCCTTTTGGTTGGGGGTTGTTTGGGTGGAGAGTCGCCCCCCCACCTTCAGTTGCACACATTGGAGCCTTCAAGGTAATCACCAGGTTCATCATCTATCAGGTAAGAAACTAATTCAGGCAAATCTTGTGGCATGCATTTTATTTTATTTTAGTATTATGGGTTATTCATGAAATGTTAGGCTTTTACACAAGCTGAAATCCTCTGAGTTAGATCCAGGATCCAACTCTAATTTAAAGCTAGGAAAGGGGAAGTAGACCATTGATGTAGAACCCAGTTTACAGTCACTACCATCAAGGTCTATCCCAATGAACCAAAGGATCTGAAAGAAGGTGAGAGCCTTTTTCACTTGTAGATGCAAGTGAAGGGCACTCAATGTTGAACTTTGTTTGTCATTGATGTCAATTAATGTCAAAGAGGATGTCAATTGATTTAGTTTGAATTATTGATGTCAACTGATGTCAAACTGGATACAACATTTCTATGCCAGCTTAAAGAATTATATGGAAGCCACTTTGAAGAAGTATATGCGCAAGATGGTGAAGGATATGGATGCCATTTTGAAGAAGTATATCTAGTAGTTGCATCGAGTCTGAAGATGTGTGTCCAATGATAAAACATGCATGATCAGTTTGAAGAAGCATCTAAGGAAGGTACTTCATGCAGATCCAATTCATAGAAGCACATAAGTAATGTATCCTACTACATGTGGTACCTGCATAGATATCAAGTCCACCAAGTCATACTCTCTCAAGGTAGTAGTCAAATAACTAGTTGGACAAAGGTACATGTGCACAAGAAACCAAGGAGTTGGTTAAGCAAATGTAAAAGTGTGCAGGCATGTCATGAGAAGACTCTCGAATGCATAAGCATGGTTTGGTCAAATATCGAGAGTGTGAAAATAGTTGGACAGTCCTGAAAGCGTGCAAGTCTTATGAATTAGAAGATGCTTTCAGTTAGTAAAGGGTGCACAAGTTCCAAGAAGGGTGCGGCAGCTGAAGTTTGTGTATGCACAAATCCCACAAGATGACGATATAGTAGATGCGCAAGTCCCACACGTGATGATACTGTAAGGTTCACAGTCCCACCAAGTAGAAGTTAGTTTATGCATAGATTCCGCAAAGCATTAATACATCAGGTGCACTATGCCTATAAGGGATGATACATCAAGGGTCAAAGATTCATCAAGTCAAAGAGTAAGGATGCGCACACACCTCAAATAAATGATACATCAAGAGCACAAGACTACACCACTAAGGTGTAAGTCCCACTAAGTCAAGGACCATGGATGCACACGACCCACAAAGGATGACACATCAGTAACACAGAATATGACATGTGAAAAAGAATAATCCGTGAAGTATGGAAGAAGGGATGCCACAACTAACTTTTGGACATACAATCCATGCAGTACATGTATATATAGAGATACAAGTTTGATATTTGTAGTAATCTTGATGGCGAGATCATAGAGCTTCAGGTGGAAGATACCTATTTATATTCAGGGCATCAAGGGATCTAGAACAGAACAACATGATATAGTGAGGATCCGAGTGCACACATGCAACATAAGGAAATATTGATGGTGCGTAGAATGATGATGTAGATCCGTGACGGATGTGCAAACACTAAAAGGTAGAAATATATATGGATGTGCAAGTATGAGAGGATTGATTAACAATATCAAATATAGCACGCACAATAGTCACAGATGTTGTATGTCAGAAGCGACATTACCAAAGTATATCAGATGATGCGTTGATGTTGGCCAATGCATGAAAGTTGAAGTGAAGTGTGTGAAGTTGAGATGTCCATCTAATGTGAAACAATAGAGCAGTAATAGGATCCAGTAAGCGCCTCATGATGAGGATGATACGAGAGAAGTGTGGTAAACAGAAAGGACAAATCACTTGGTGCACAATATGTCACAGATTGTCAAAAATACTGTAGAACTTAAATAGAATGGACACATCAAAGTAAGTGTGTATTTACATATGTTACTGGTGCATTATCTTGGAACAAAAAACTATCAATTGAAATCACAGTATGAGTTGGTTAGTGCAGTTGAGTAGTAGCAGATCGACAGAGCATACCTTAGCGTATACTACAGGATTGTCATCACACAATACATGAATTAAGACATCAGCAGAAGTGTAGAATTGAGAGGAATGAGAAGTAAATTTATGTATGCATCACAGTGACAGTGAATCATCTTCATATGAAGGTAGCGCACAACAAAACTAATATCAGAAGATCATAAATGTGCACGAGTTGGAAGTTCAGTAAGTCAGAATCTTATATTGGATATCTGGGTGGAAGGATGGGGCAAGGAGCAGGAGGTTGTAGCTTCTTTCCAGTTGGTGCTGGAGAACACAAGGATTTGGAGCTTCATTTAGGTTGGTGCCTGTAAAATCATGGGGTCGATGCCTCCTTCCAGTTGGTGTTGGTAAATACAGGAATTTGGTACTTCCTTGAATGTATTCTTTTCATTACAAAAGAGCATTCTATGCTTTTCTCCCAATTGGGTTTCCATGTCAAAAATCATGTGTGTTCTATGTTCTTTGTCTTGGTGCATATATGGATGAATGATTTTGTGTACAATGGATGAATAACTAAAGATCAAGATTAATTTAAGACTAATATGTTAAAGAAGGTAAAAACTGTTGATAAATGCGCTAATATGGATTCACCCCCCCTCTCAGTATTAAATCAATTCCAAAACTCAACTCCATTTCATTGTTGATAGCGGAATCCAAAACATGAATCCTGCTCATTATTCCATGGTCTTTTTGCACTAAAAATCGGGTTTATAATGCCTTAGACACATCCTTTCCATCCTACAGTAACCCTATAATTGCATGAACTCATCCTTGATATCAATTTTTTGGTCAAGTCAAATGGAACCAAAGTGAGTCCTAGACAATAACAGTCAAACACACTTTTATACTATAGAAAAAGTAACAAAATATGGATCATTGGTGCATAATCTAATGCCACTGTCGCTACCACCAAGTTCAAACACAGTGAACCACGGGATCCAGAATAAGGTGAGTTCCTTTTTCACTTGCATATGTGGGTTAAGGGCACTCCATTGCATTTCATTGTTGATAGTGGAATCCAAGAAAACCTAATATTAGCATAGGTATTCAAGCGGTTGGATTTGATGAAAACACATCCATAACCATACAACATTGGGTGGCTTAGCCATGGGAGAGATCTCCACGTTAGCCAAAAGTGTTTCTTTCCCTATCGCATCAATCCCTTCAAGGATGAGGTATTGTTTAATGTTTCCCCCATTGAATTTTGTGATGTTCTTTTAGGTCATCTATATATGTGTAAATTTCATGTTGTGCATGCGTCTAAACCTCGTATCCTTATTGTTACTTTGGAAGATGACTATATATGATACCATATGTAGAACCACCTAATGTAGTCTCCTTTATCTCAGCTAAATAGTGCAAGAAGGCCATCTCTCATAATAGGAAATTTTTCCTCTTCATGATATGTTCTCATAGTGAATGAAAGGTCGCGACCACATCTATGGCCTCTGCACAAGCCCTCTATACACTGTATAAGAAAGTAGAAAATTTTGTAGAAGAATATCAAGACATCTTCACCTCACCTAGAGGGATGCCTCTGCATTATCAGATCAAGCACTCAATTGATGTGAATCCTGGTGCGCCTTTACCTAATGGGCCAGTATATCGACTCTCTCTCTTTGAAAATGAGGAAATCAAGCACTAGATTCAAGAGATGATACTAAAGGGGTACATTCGACCCAACATGTCACCCTACAGAAATCCAATCGTGCTTGTGCAGAATAAATACAGGACCTAGTGACTTTGTATTGATTATAGAGCTCTAAACAACAGAATGAGGAACCGGTACCTAATTCCATTAATTGAATACCTTCTCGACCAACTCAAGCGATACAAGTACTTTAGAAATATTGATCTAAAGTAAAACTACGAACAAGTCCCAATAGAATCAACTGATGTATGGAAAACTACTTTCAAGTCTAAATAAGGTATTTTCGAGTGACTAGTCATGCTCATTGGATTAATAAATTCCCCAACAACTTCCATGAGGTTAATGGAAAACATTTCTCTATGATAACTTAGAGAAATTTTCCTTCAGCATGATCAGGTTCTAATATCTCAGATACATTATAGCTGAGAATGGTGTGTATGTGAATCCAACCAAGATCCGAGTCATTCATGACTAGCCAACCCCAACAGCACTAACCGAGCTTCAGAGCTTCTTGGGCCTTGCCAAATTCTATCACAAGTTCATGTTGGGATTATCTCATATTGCATGGCCCCTTATCCAAGTGACCAAGGGTGGTTGCAAAGCCAAATTTGGGTGGACCAATTCATAACAGAAATATATCAATGATTTTAAACAGCATTTATGTTTAATATCCCTAACGCTTTCCTTACATGATCTACAACGACCTTTTTGAGGTTGAAACATATGCTTTATATTACACTGTGGGTGTCATTCTCACTGTGCATGGTCATCCGGTGGCCTATCATAGCGAGACACTCTTAGATTTCCTCCGTAAGTAGCCCACCTATGACAAAGAAATGTATTCCATTGTATAAGCATGCCTCCAATGCAAGCATTACATTCAAGGGAGGGAAACTGTGATCCATACAGATCACAAGCCTCTATATTTCATGTAGACACAAGGAAAATTATAGAATTACCATGACCATCAAAATTTGTCTAAATACTTGCAATTATTTCACCTCAACATTAAATATAATAAAGGAAGCACCAACTGCATCATTGACTGCCTTAGTCGACCTCTAGCTGCATCATTAACCATAGTGCTTGAATTTTGCGAATATGAGACCTTTGGGTGGTCCCAGCTCTATGACAGTGATCTTGATTTCACTACATCCTACCAGATGTTGGGAGTGGGAAAGGATATTACCAAATTTCAATTGCAATATGGATTGTTATACCATCTAGGTCATCTCTATGTTCCTTCAAGGGAGTGTGAGCAATTGATTTGGGAATCCCACTACAGTTGGGTGGCGGGACACTTTGGTGTGGAGAATATATTAGCAGTACTACACAAATATTTCTATTGGTTGAAGCTTCACTAGTATGTAGTAAGTATCTTAGATCCTGAACTGCATGCTACATCGTTGTTGTGCAAAAAACTATCATGTGACTCGGGTTGACATCACCAATATACTAAGGTTGAATAATATGGATATCAAGAGATTTACAAAAAGAAATTTAGGTTTTATATTCAAATAATGCTAAACCAGGGTTTCAAAGATAGAGAATTATGTACCTTGTTTATGGAGTTTGATCCAAGGTTTCATTACTCCAAGATTTGCTCCAAACCTTCAACCGAAGAACCTGCAAAACCACTAAAGTACCTTCCTCAAACACGTTTGGATACAAAATATTGTTGAAATTCAAATAAAGCATAGAAATAAACAATCTAATCAAATGAACATCAACATGTAACCAAATCTGAGATAATAATGAATACAATAGTTAGGGAAGGGAAGATCTCCAATCTTGATTCAAAATAGCATAAATTTACAAATTTTCTTTCCAAATCTATTTACCAATGCTCCCATTGAATGCAGGCATTAATAACACCACAGTGCACCTCACCTACATACCCTTTTCTTCATCTATTTTATTTCACATGCAAAGCACTTGTTGCATTCATAGTGTACCATGACACTCCAACTATTGAAATTACCAACCAACATGTCATTTCCTTGTCATTGCAACTAGAAGCCTTAAGTACCAAGAATTGAGACTAGACAATCACTATCCAAAATTCCTAGGATCAAAGATCAAATGAACCAATTACCAACTAAACATAAGTCCCATATCCACGAGAACAAAATACTAAAGCAAAGACAAGAGGGGAATAAACTCAGAGAAAGGGAGAAAAATCCCATGACAACTCCAAATTTCCCTACAACCAGAAGAATGCTCAAGATGAAGACAACCAGTCTGTCGAAAATTTAAGTAATAATTCATGTCATAAACACCAAACCACAGTTATCTTCCAACTTGAATGCCATTACATCTACATTAATTCCCTACTTCATACTTACTCGATTTCATTCATAGATCCATGGATGTTTCAATGAGGTTACAACCATCCCATCACATCTTCTTTGGTAGTTCAATAGCATACTTGCAAGAGAAAACATTACTAGGAATTGAAATTTAATAAATATGTTTGCAAAGTTTTTTTTCAAACCTCTATAATTATAAAGAGTTTTTGTTAATGGATTTGTAAAATTTTGTATCTTAACTGTTTTATAGTGGGCCATTTTGATGTAAGCAAACAAATATGTCTACTACATCAACAAATTGATACTCTCTATCCATTGCATAGAAAATGTGAATTTTATTCATTAAGGATAAGTCCCATGTTCATTACAAGATCCACTAGCACCATCACCAACAACAATAGTAGAGGTAGTAGCATAGTGAATTGCACTATTTGATTTAGTGGTTAATTCTTCTATATATAAGTGAAGAGTTGATATGATTGATATTAGTAGCATTTTTTTATAATTGCAGTTGTAAAATATGATTGACTTATCGTGAATTATTCATGAACATAAAAAATACTCTACAATGTAATAACTCTCAATTTAGTTACAGAAAGGAACTAATAAACTAATATATGTTCATAAAAATATATTTGTTTATCTGATTCCGTGACAATTTAGTTAGAGAAAGGAACTAATATACTAATATATGTTCATAAAAATATATTAGTTTATTTGATTTCATGAATTTTAGTCATCAATCAAATAATAGATAGTAAATGGATCATTTTGAAGATTAATGAATTGCTGGTCGTAATGGAATTCCTTGCTTGAACACTTTAAATATGTAAACTAGAAACTAGAAACATATATTAGTTTATTAGTTTCTTTGAATGGCACATCAAATTGTTTTAGGCTTAAAACACCTATAAACTAGAAATTGGAAACATTTATTAGATTATTAGCTTCTGTGAAGGACACACAAATGATTTTCAGCCCAAAACACCTCTCAACGATCATGGTGTGTAAAAGTTGTGATTAAAACAACCAATAATTGGCTAACTTGCTTGAGTACATGTTGCATCGTTTCAATTACAATAACAAGCAAGCATCATATAAGATCAACCCTTAGAACAACATTATGGATTGTGAATCATCTATGTTAGTCACATAGTCAACCAGAAAAGGGAAAAGCAATGTTGTTGCTTTGCTTTGTCTAGAAAGGGATTTTGGTTGTTATGAATCCCGAGTTGTCTCAAAGATCCAAATAACTAAATCACACCAATTAGATTGATCATGTAGCGTAGGATCATATTGACTAAGTTTGCAATAAAAGTTCAAAGAAAAAAACATTGCATAGTTAGTGAGGGGAAACATGAATTAGGTACCACTAGTTGATTGGACAAAATCATAGAAGTCACAGTGCACATTCCAAAAAGAAAACCCATAGGAAATCCTAAGGCCTTTGAAAAGACCTTAGGATTGGATCTAGCTTTGCTTGCTAATTGTTTTGAGTGTTGAGGACTATCAACAAGTTGTTGGTGTTACCATAGCTTTATCTAGTCAATGATTAGTTAGCGTTCACTTGCCATTTGTTTATTAGACTCGTTAATAACACCAATAAAATGATGCAATTGATGATAGTACTTGATTTTAATCTAATTCTATGAAAATTGGTCAAGCTTCACCTCTATTTTTGGAGCAAATCAAGCTTGTTCTTTACAAGCTATAGAAATATTCTCTATATCCCCTCGAAATGCTATGTCAACTACATTGTTTTCTTCCAGTACATTAATAGTGATATAGTTATGCAAAAAGATTTTGATTATGCCTCATTAATTACAGAACTACGTTGCATAAGGAGTATGTGCACCACATCCCAATCGTCAAATAGTTCATGACATTTGGAATATCATTGTATAAATAATGTGATCTGTGTGGGGGCTTAGAAGCACTTCACTTCCATCAAAATATTAGCTAGCTTCATAGATATAAGGCGATGCTTACACCACTAAAAACCGATTATTAAACCACTAATGTTTCTTCATTTGGACTAGACAACTCAAGCCAAGCCAATGCAATTAATGATATACAAACATAGATATAGGTACAAGATAGCGAGTCATACATGTGGTCGATAAATAGGAATGTTTGCTTATTTGCGAACTATATTCCTTGTTGAATTCTTTATAATTTATTTTCACTATATTTAATAAGTTGAGGAAGTGAATACTTAAAGCACAAGTACATAGAGTACTTACAGTTTGGGTAGCTTGAGAGATGGTGACAAGGGAGCTGCTTCAAATGAAACATTCTTTTGATTTTGTGTTTGAAATGAAGAATTCTTTAGGGACATAATGACACCCAGTAGAGGAAGCAAACAAATTTCATAGGGAAGCCGACATGCACAAAATTCCATTGTTTACTAAAACAAACACACTATCTTTACATGCTATTTTGAAATTCTTAAATTCTGAAATTGCCTTTTGTTTGTTCGTTCATTTGCTTTGCTAGACTAGAAAGTTCTCACCAATATGCTTCATTCTTGTTGATAGATAAATTTCTAGATGACAAGCTAGAAATTGTCAGTTGATCTTATCCTCTAAATTGTGAAATTTCAATTTAGTGTGCTTTGAGCATTGTTAGCAATCCAACATAAATGTGAATAGATCGATTTACAATAATATTTTTTGCATAGAAAAAATATCATAGCTCAGATTTTATTATAAATCGAACCATATTGTTCATAGGAAAAAAGGCATACATTTTAATCTTCCAGTATAGAATGCTTTCATCATTATATCCCTTGTACATAGCAGTACATGCGTCTTCCATCCATATATAATATTCAAGTGAACATCAAAAAACCGTTCAATATTATTGTACATTTTGGTGCTTCACAAAAAGAAAGTCTGTTAAACATCCTCCAAATATCCATCAGGCCCATTTAGCATGGGCAGTACAATTAGATAAACATGGAACCCATATCATGTTCCTTAATGGAATCTTTGTTTATTTCCCATACTTGTGGGCAACCTTTAAGAAGCAGAAGAGCTTGTTTGGAGAAAAGATTTGCTTTAGAGTTTTGTTCTCTGTAAATGTGTTGGAAAGATATGTCTTCAAAGAGTTCTAGAGTTCTACAAATAACATTATATATAGGCCCGAGGAAGATATTCATGGGAGGCCTTCTAGTAGAGATCCATTCAATGACAAGAAATGAATCCCCATAAACTTGAAGCGACTTCACTCCAAGAGAAATAGTCAGTTTGATGATCTTAAAGACAACATTCAATTCTGCTCTATTGCTTGTAGTAGGTCCAATGTTAGATGGGAGTTTATACCAATGACAATCATAAATATATAAAGACCTCCTATGCCCCCAAAGCTGGGATTACCTTGCGCTACGCCATCAAAGAAACACCAAGGCTTATTTCTATCATAGATTTCCATTGATATCTTCCTCGCAGTGGGTTCTTTCCAGGACCAAGGGAAATGTTCTAGTATAGCAAGACTCTTAGCAGCATAGATATGAGATGGGATGAAGATATTCTAGAAGATCGATTTATTCCGAGCTAACCATGCACCCCATATCATGAGCACAAGAAGAGCTCGATAATTTGAATGGGATGGATTATTCAACTAATTATGGAATGCAACAGAGATCTCCACCCCTTCCCAAATAAAACTGATTCCCGTAATTAAGGTTGCAAACTACCATGTGTCCATATAGGAGCAAATGATAAAAATGTGATTGATAGAATCCTCGTTCATTTTGCATAACGAGCATCCACTAAGCCCATTACCAAAGAACCTACTGATATGATTCCAAATAAGGATTTTTCCAGCCAAAGTAAACCACATAAAGAGTTTGTTCTTTAATGGACAGTTGATATCCCAAATCGCCTAGTTCCACCATGTAGGAGGACTGTGTTCTTCCTCCTAATAGTAAATGTGAATAGATTGATTTACAATAATCTTAAAGCTTAAAGTTTAATGTGAATAGATCGATTTACAATAATCTTAAATCTTAAAGTTTGATGTAGCATTACTTCATCTTGCAATGGATAACATAAACATTCCGATTTTCTAAGTTGAAACTACATTTTCATGAAAATAAATTAACAAAGTTGAATTGACCTCGTTATGAGATAACATAAGACGAATAAATATGACATTGGTTGAAATAAAGTGTTAGATATATTTTCAAGCATACCATTGATTAAAAAAGGTGTGTTAAATTTTTAAGTTCAATGTAAATATAACTGAATAGAGTTTCCATGCATAAAAATAAAGATAACCACAAACCAATTATTATAACCCCCAACTTGAAAAACAAAGATTAATTCAATTGTTATAATTGATTAGTACATTTTTTTACAACTAAGGGGCATGTTTTGCCTTTAATCTTCATAGTTTATAGTTTGTAGGTGTGTCTTTTAAAAAAAAAACATTTTCTTCAATGTCGAAAATTTTGTCTTTTTTTTTCCACTGAAAAATTGAACTTACTATTAATACTACGAAATAGTAAATGTGTCCAATTGTCATAAGAGTACATAGGGAAATAAGCTTGTCCAGACAAATACCAGTTGGTCCAACACATGAACAGCAAATACATGCCCAAATAAAGGTGTCAACCAAGAGCCCAACAATGGCCCAAAAATAAACAGTTCCTCAAGTCACATAAGTATCCAAGGACACAACAGGGGGAATCCTGAAGCCTAACAGCACATATGTCACCGCATATTACAAGAAATATTTATCAAAAATACATAAATGTCTAATAATTCACCCAGCCGAAAAAAGAATGTCCCATCATTGACCATTGACGGAAACAGGATATAGTATTCTGCCTGTGCAAACCCAACAACATACATGATAAGATCAATAGTGCACAAAATGCCGAAACAAAACAGCTAATATAGATATGTATATATATGGTCGCAAAAAGGAATAAATCTGGAATCCCAACGAGGTGTTGGTGGCTGAAGCATTTTAAGGACCTGCAAATAGTAATATCAGTCACAAAAATCATAAGATAATACCGCAAAAACCAATAATATAACCATATGTACAGACAAAAATAGAAGATAATAGCATCATGTCCAATGTAAGTGACAAGAACCATGGGAAAAGAGAAGTTCCTCCCGCCATTCCTGCCATAAAATGATCCCCTCCTGTGAGGTCAAAGCCCGCTTGGAAAGCATATCAGCCTCAATATTCACCTCTCTGAAGATATGGGAAAAATTTGTGTGTTCAAATTTGAGAATTAACTTCCGAGGCGCATCCATCCAATGTGAAAGAAGCAGAACATTGAGTGGAGAGATGCCATTTGCCCATGAAATGATAGACATAGAGTCACCCATCACCACGAGAAAAGATATATGCCAGGAGCGAGCAAAATATAGCAAGAGCCAAAGGGCACATAACTCACTGGGAGTATTGCATCCAATTCCCAGATTGAGCCAAATACGGAAAAAACATGTGGTGGAAATGTGGTCGAAAATTTTGTCCTACTTAACTTTAGTTTTGATTTTTTTTTAAGCTTGTTTATTTACATTTATATTCCATGTTATTCTTATAGGTAAGGTCTTTTATGAAAGGTTAGTTTTTTAATATAAAATGATTTTTTTTTTTAATTATAAAAAAAATTACGAATAGTTTAATTTTCTATTTTTATATTATAAAATAATTTCATTTTTTATATTTTATATTTTTAAAATTAATATTGATGTAGCTTGTGAAGAGCAGTTTAAGTGGTAAAAATGAGAAGTTGTAGTCAGTTGTAATTGGAAGGTCATGTGTTTGAATCCCCCCAAACTTACTCGTGCGCCATGGTTCAGGCCATGTGGATGCATTTAGGGGTGTAGTGGTAGCAAGATTGGATCCCTGGACCCCATGCCACATGAGTACCAACCCAAATCTAGTTACCAATTCCCCTAATACAAAAAAATAAAAAATTAATATTAATATAATTAATGTTGAAAGAGTGGATTGTATTTTATTTTAAAATTTTATAATATGTATATAATTAGATTATATGAACATTGTATGTAATGTTAATGATTAGTATTAGTATTTTTTATAGATTTTGATAATGGATAATGTTAGTGATATAACTAACAACAATTGTTTCTAAAATTGTAAGCTACATTGTAAATAAAATGCAAATTAAAATTACAATTAGTGTGAATACCAGCATAGATCCATCTTAAACTCGTATCTATCAAGCACCGAGAGGGATCCAATTTCTTGAGGTGTATTTTTTTTTTAATTTAAATTCAAGAAATTTGATCTCTCTTGATTGATAGATCCAACTTTAAGTTTTAAGTTTTTATTTTATAAACGAACATCTATTTTTTAATTACTTTTCATAATATTTTATTTTATGAACCAACATGGATTTTTTTTAAATACTTTCCATAATTTAATTTTTTATTTTATGAACCGACATGAAATTTTTTAATTATTTTGTTAGTTAATAGCTTGCTTGTTTATATAGTTAATGATTTCATTTCGAAAATATTTAGAAAATACACGTCTTTTTTTTTATTAATGGTCGACCAAACAATATTTTAAATTATATTTTGTTATTATTTTGTTATGTTGCTCGACAAACTTGACAAACACACATGTTACAACATCTCCCTCATACTAGGCTGTAGAGCACCTCGTTTCACTCGGTGCAATAAGTTGTCTATATAATGCATTAAAATTACAATTAAATGTGTATAGGTGTACCATCAACATAATACATATGATAAGAAGATCATATTATTATGAAAATATAGTGAATTGTAATTACAACTAAAGGTACACATATGCTTTGTCCATAGAATGCATATTAGTAAAATTTTAGCTAAATGTGCATAAGTATGTTATCAATAGAATATATATTATAAGAATATCATTTTATGATGAAAACATAATAAATTGTAATTGCAAATCTATGCTTACACAACAATAATAAAGAAATTATGAATATTTTTGTTACACATTTCTATTTATATCTTGTAAAGATTTTATTCTTCAACGAGCCTTATGTATGCTCTCTCAAGATTTACATCTATAAGTAACTCACCCACAACGCTATGATAAAAATATGGTTAGAATAAAAACTTTCATTTCATCTCTTTGACCACCATCCAAATTAACCACAAAAGATGGTCATATGGAGTGTTGCTCACCTTAGCTCCAAAGACATGCCCTCCTCATATTTTCCAACACTTTTTTAGAATGTAATCCTATACATTGTTGTTGTCATGTACACAATAACCTCTTTCCACTATCGAGAACATGTGGTACCCACTTCGACATATAAATTCTATCCTTGATACCAATTTCGAATTTTTCCATTGACCTGCTATACCATTCATTTTTAAAAGCATCTAAAGGAAATATCAATCATTTGTCTAAAATGCTCATTCTAAATTATGTAGTCATTCCTACCATGAATGCATCCAATCCGTATTTAGTAAATTCATGCACATAGACATTTCCATAAACAATAATTTAAACAAACACATAACATAAATAATAACCATGACATCCATTCATTCACAATTGATAAATTTATCTTTTAAGGTTCTCCAATTGGCTGCAGACAAAGGACATTGCTCTCAGCTATATGTACTTTGTCACACAAGTTCTTTCTATGGAAAAGGCCACCCCTGAGTTGGGGTACAGTACTCCTATATTGTGGTTCATTACATATTATTGATGTCGGCTTGGGTCTATTAGTGGTAATTGTTATTAGTATTATTATATTTGTTATGTCGGCTTGGTCCATTAGTTGTAATTGTACATTTTTGTCTCCTATATATAGGAAGGAGACCTTTTCATTTGAATTATCTTGTCTTGTCTTGTCTTGTGTACTTAGTATATTGTATAAGGAGGTTTCCCTCTCGAAGAGGATTGGTATTCATCTATTTTATTCATTAAATGCGTGGAGTCCTCTTTTTGGTATATTTATGCTCCTTTCATGCTCTTTTTTTGAAATTATTGCCTAAGATTTGGTATCAAAGCTTGGACGCTTCCAAAACAAGACATCTTGGAATTTTCGCTATAATTTTTTTTACAAAGATTTAGATAGAAAAACTCAAAACCATCTAGAAAACATGATGAACTATTTATGATAAAATTTCCAGACTCTAACTCATTACAAGTTCAGAGTTATACATAGTGGAAGTTAGGGTTTAGGACAAGTCCAAAAACTAGTCTAAAACATGTGTTCTGAGAAAAACGATTATATATGGAGCATGCAAGATCCAAATTGAGTGAGACCTATTGTATCAAAAAGAAGAAATACACAGTACCTTGGGTAGCAATTTCAGAACCAGATCACTCAAAATATTGGACACATGGTAGGTCGTACATTCTCACTCTTCTGAATAGGCCAAAAATAACAAGTGTTGGGAAAATTGTCACAATTGTTTTTGGCACATTAAAATTCGACGATACCCATGACATTGGAAAGAGGACATATCAAGCTACCACAGGTCGAGATTTCAAACTTAGAGGGGCTGAAATTTCAGGGTTACTTGAATTGAAAGGTTGGCTAGCAAATCAATCTTCAAATCTAAGTTGGAAAAAGGTACGTCATTTTAAATTTGAATAGATTTTAGTAGAAGGATCTATTTAAGGTGAACCAAATTTTAGTACATTCAATGAATTTAGAGGCCAATTCTAGATGTTTTATGAATCAACTCCCTTCTTTCATCTAGAAGAATACCCATTTGAACATCGATTGATGGGTTTTGCATATCAATGGGAACTAGAATTCGATCAGTGATAATTATTCTCTTCATATCAATATAATATTTGGGATTGGAAATTTGCAGTTGATTAACTACCCACTAGCTTTAGCTAGAAGAGAAGCTTCTTGAAGTCATTGATCGATGGTTGTTGCATATACTCAAGAATTTGAATTGAGCTTTTGGTAAACATTCCCTTCATATCTGTAAAATATTAGGGATTGGAAATTTATACTTGATGAACCACCCACATGCTTTAGCTAGAAAATTACCCATTTGAAGCCATGGATTGATGGATGTTATTGGGTTTTCACATAAATATCCATCAAACATGTCATTCTTCTATTTGTCTAGAAATATGTCATTCAAGATCCTCATATGTCTTACCATATTCATCATCCTCGTCATTACTCCTACAAAATATAAATGACATAAAGGATTATCCCAGAGGATTTTGGTGTAAGAATCAAATGAAGTATGCCAAGGTTTTCAATGGGAAGATAGTATTTGGACTTCGGCAAAGATTCGAAAGTTGGCTAAGAGGTAATTTGGCAAAGTTTTCAAATTAGCACCAAAGGCCTTACAATGTTTATATAAAACTTTCTTTGTGAAAGCCTCACAACCCTTTAACAATATTTTAGAATGTGTCTAGTCAAAATTCAAATTTTGAAGAGTTTTTTTTTCCAAAGGAAAAAATAATTGAAAAACATGTTTGCAAATGAAAAGTTATATGTTTTTTAAAACTTCCTTTCCTGAAATGTAATCTTAAGGTACTTAAACATGCAATGCATGAATTTGGTCTCAAAACATCAAAGCATGTTATCCAATAAGCATTTGCTCAAATGTATATTATATGAAGACTAGGAACTCAGAAAAGAAATTGAAAGGGGACTCTAAGCTGTAAAAATTTGGGGTATATTAAGATTTCAACACGTTCATGAAATCAATGTATTTTATTATTTCATGTTATATCATTGTTCAAATTATTGTAACTATCTGATTTCTTTTGTACATATTTCATACATGGCATATTTATATCAATGTTAAAATCAGTGTGGAGCATTGAAGGATGTCATTATTATTGGTTGTTTTTAAATATATTAATACAATCTATTAACTAGATAACATTATTAATATAAATATCAATTAATTAATATTCATTTTTATATTTATATTTTATAAGGCATGGACTAAGTTGCATGCATCTCTTGCTTGATGATGGATGGAGTGTCCACCTGAAATGTTGGGAGTTTTAAACCTCTAACACAATGAAATCCAAAAATATATCACAACAAAAAAAACATCATATTTAATATATAAAAACTTAGGTATATAACAGTATACTCATTAAGAATTGAACATGTCACTTACAATAATAAAGCTTGGGTTGGTAGGATAACACTCCACCCATGATTACTTGGGCTAAACGCAAATCGACAATTAAAAAAATTATGATATTCCATTTCACATGAATATTTACTGAATGAATTTTAAAAAGGGTGGGAGGCGAGGGGAGAGATTGTTTTTGACCCTAAAAGAAAATGTGAACTCAAC
The DNA here is from genome assembly GCA_027924585.1 of Larix kaempferi. Classification (NCBI taxonomy): domain Eukaryota; kingdom Viridiplantae; phylum Streptophyta; class Pinopsida; order Pinales; family Pinaceae; genus Larix; species Larix kaempferi. Next base: position 8,056,775 of record BSBM01001879.1, read on the forward strand.
TTTTCCTGAGGGTTAGGGGATTCCACCAACAATCAAACAAAAGCATTGGCTCTATATCTATGGTTGAATATTCTTAAATGAAAGGGAATAAAAAATATAACTGTAATTTGAGGCTCATCAATAATAATTCAACAAATGTAAAATTGGATTATCTCTCATAATACAAGCCTTTCCAAATTGACTCAAACAACTCAAAATATGGTGAGGATTTTTAAGACTATACAATTCTACTAAGTGTTGAGGGATTTCAACAACTTGATGGATGATACTAAGGAAAATGAGGGAGTCTCTTTGAATGTTGGAATGCTAAGCTTAAATAGGGACAACTTCTTTCTCAGCATACCTCCCATGAAAGTATGACAATGAAACTATAGAAATTGCATGCCAATGAAACTTAAGGATAAGTGATGTGCCATCTCTTAGTTGATGAGAAGGGCATTGATCTCAGCCTGCCCGACCGTACCTCTTCCACACTTCAACATGTGAGGTGAAGGATTGATCAATAACCATGAAAGGATGGATATTTGTAGCAAACATGGAATTTTATTTCATTTGGTTTTTGGTCTTTGTAGGTGTGATGGAGGGTCAACCAAGTTTGGTTCAAAAACAAAATATGGTTTTCCCTACTCCTCCTTTTTTTAAAGGGCATTGTAGTATAGTCTGAACTTACTACTTTAGGAGATTTAGGGCCCTATTCTTGGCTCTTAGTTTTGTGGTATGCTTTATTATTGGACATTTCCATCCTATAACTATCTTAGTATTTTTTGTTGGTTTCGAAACCAGGTTCTTCTCCAAGACTTCAAAAAACATGGAGGGTCATGAGCAATTTAATCACTGTATCCCCTGTGATTTTTTTATTGGCATTGAGTCCAGAGGAGGAATGTTCAAAAAATTTAGGACCTTTATGTGGATTTCATCAATTATAGCAGGATGATGACATCTCAACTTGACTCCCAAAGATAATAAAAAAAAGCACTGAATTATCAACAGTAATGGTTGGTCAAAGTTAGGAAATCAAGAAATTGGAAGCATATTTCAACATGCTTTGCAAATCAATAATAGGCCTTGCGAGGAGCTCTCATTCTCTGGCTTCTCTACCAAATATTTCTATTGGAGTCTTAAAATAACAGTTGAGAATGAAAAATTAATCCAAAATGTATATGCATACATGGCATGGAAATGTAGCCCTAAAGCTCAACTTTTAGGTAAACATTACGAAAGAAACCCTTAATGGGCATGTTGTGTTCTAAGATTATGTTTTTTGTTTATGTTTTGTAAGACAATTTTACTACTAACTTATTTTATTAGGCCATGCACAAATAGATTTTTCAATTATGTTACCTTAAAATATAGTTTGAAGTCATTTTGAAATTATGGGTTTGTTTGAAACTCCAATACTAGACATTCCAATTTTGCTTTGTATTAATTAGTTGTATAGTACAATTGTAACCTTCTTGCAAACTAAAATTAAAATTAATAAATAATAGAAAATTCAATGCATAATAATATAATGTATCATATTAATCACTCTACATTAAAGTCCTTAAAAAGTAATAAATACCCTCTACATTGCATATTTTGACAATGTTATGATAGATTATACATATTTGATATAAAAGTCAAATTTAATGCAAAGAGTAGAGCGTTGGTAAGTTGATTAGTGATATACAGAGAAGGATTCATGTTTGATGGTGAAGATTGAGTGTTATTTTTCCTTTTATAGTTAGAATTTACTTGAGTAGCCATATAATCCTTATAACAAATTGTTGTTAATGTAGAGGTTATCAATGATTCTAGTCAATACGCACAAAAATAAGTTGGTTGCATGCTCGACATAATAGAAATGCTTCAACTCAGGATTATGAGTATCATAATCATGTTGAGCTGGTTCATGGTCATTCAACACAATGTTTGTAGTGGACCTTATCTCTCCATTGGATGAATTTGGAGCTTGAAAGATAATAGTTATTATCACTTATCATTTCCAATAAACCCAAGACCTTTAAGCATACACATTTCATTGAAAAGCTAGAGTGAATCCACAAATTATACATCCCTTTGGAGGCCTTAGGTGAAAATGACGTTTTAAGTAAAACAAATATTAATTGGGGAAATCATCAGGGTGTGGGAAAACCACAAAGCATCAGAAGCATGATTTCAATATCAGTGGGTTCCTCATGTGAAAGGCGAAGTTGATTTCTACTTTTATGGCAAGATTTATTTTGTTTTTCTTTTTTATTTTAAAGAAGATCATAACTTTATTTTATGTAGTGGTTCAGTTTCTAGGAACAAATTGAAAGTATTTGAACAAATGGCCTCGATATCCAAGAAATGAGAATCTCTCAATTCTTTTGGTCTAGGTCATACTTCCCCATCTCATTCTAAAATTTGGGACATTAGGAATTTTGAGGCAACCAATAATAAGTTAGTGCGAATTATGGAAAATGTTAATCCAAGATTAAGCATGTGCACATGCACTTATGTTTTCATTGAAGTTAGAAATGAATAAGCCCTTGTTGAGGCACTAGCATTGCCAATAGATGATTAAACTCGTCTAATCCTCATATCATGAGCAACTCTTATTCAAGTATAATGACTATCATGAGTATGGTCATTTTCACAAAAATTTCCTGAGAAATATCCCTCCTAATGAAAAAGAGAAGAAAATTTCTAGAAAATTTGAAAACCTTACAAAAGAAGGAGAGGGCAACCACGAGCCACTTCCTAATGCAGTGACGATACAAAAGCTAACTTAATTCAAAACATGTTTTTATTTTTATTCTAGAGCATACTTTAGAAGAGATATACTTTGAGTTAGAAACATAACCCCCCCCTCCTAAATTGGAAACATAAATCCCCTTCCTCCCCTAAGGAGGATTGAGAAAAGTAGACTTACAAAAACAAGGAATTCCCTAAAAATGCCTTTAAGGAAGAAAGACCGCAATTGAATGGGAAATATTCCTTCAAATCCAGTGAAGGGAATAAATGGAATCATTAGGGAAGCCCAAAAAACTTTGAAATAGAGCTAAGAATAGAATATCACTATCAAATTGATTCCTAACAAATAAAAAATGACATCTTATTAAAAAATAAAAGAAATTCCTGAAGTAGACACATAGATCATTCTCTTTAAAAACCCTCATGAAATGCCCCAATGATTGAATCCCTTATCATTCAAGGATTTTAAACCCTAATGAAATTTTGGGAGCAATCACCACAAATCAAATACTTCAAAAGAAGACACTTAGGAATCATGCATAAAGTAAGTTTTCAGTATTTGCAGGTAGACTTCTTTATCAAATAAAGAAAATAAATACATAAAAATAACTAACCTGGGATCCAACATCTAATGAAGATCTCCTCACTGACAACTTTAATCTTCCTTGTTATCCTCAAAATTCAAACCTGAGATACAACAAGATCAAGAAAAAAGGTAGTTATTGCTGCAATAGATATTTGATATACTTACTATAAATTATGAATAACCAAGTTACAAGAAAACAAAACTTGCATATAAAATATTGAAATTGTTTGGGAAAGAGTATTCTTTTATATTAATACGCAAAAGAAATACGAATTGAAATATCTCACCTGATTTTTGAAGTAAGCACAGTTCTAAAACTTGCTTTTTGGGGTCCTCCAGCCAAAGTCCGTCATTCACCCACTCCAAACTCACTTGTGAAAGCTATTCCCAAAGAATCTCTACAATTATTGGCATAATAAGGGCTTCCAAAATAGGTTGAGGAACAATGTCTCGGGTAAGGCAATGGAATTTGTAGAAAAAGGAATAAGGATTTCAATCTTGGCTTGATTTTAGTAGCATAAGGGTATTCTCTTTTATCTTTCCATGTGATTTTTCCTACTCCTTTGCTTCTTTTGTATGATAAGAGATCGGTTAGGGAAGTTATTAGGAGGGGTTATTGTATGATAATATAAGTTGAGGAATGGAAAAAGTCGTAAATTTCCCGAAGAATCACTTAATTTTCACTTTTTATGTTTTTTTACCCTTTAACAAGCAGGTACGCGAGCTGGACACTGCTAGGTCGCGTGGACACAGGTTGTCCATGAGTAAGTCACATACCTCTTACAAAAATTGGTTTTTTAAGATGCTTTCCAAGATAAGCTGTTATTAAAGAGACTAGGGATGTCTGCAAAGAGGGAAATGGATGAGATCAACCATCTCAGTGTCTATGGGAATAGTGTGGCAAAAAAAACTATAACAAATGCCCCCTAATGTATGAGGTTAGAGGAGAAAACGATGGGAGAAATACATTATAATCCGTAATAGAAGTGAGTGGAGAATAAATTAAAGCGGAGACCCCCACAGAATCAGCCATAGGCAGCACATGCAACAAATCAAGGAAGAACTCTCTTTCTGAGGTGGGCATACCCATGTTCAGAAGTAATAAAAGTATGACCGCAATTCAAGTACAAAGTGGATATCAAAAATATATGTAGAATAGTGATCATGGCCACGTGGATACAAAGTGGATCCATGTATCAAGATGAGATGAAGATTTTTGTATAAATGCAAAGTTGAACATACCAATCTTCATCATACTCAATGCTAAATGTAAATAATGGAAATCCAACACAACCTAAGTCATAGAAAAAATTAAAATGGTACTATACAATGAACTCATGGTCTTCAAACCAACTACCAAAGGTACAAGTCAAAACTACGTGAATAGATGTCTTGAAGTTTAACGTAGTAAGACATCGATTGATTACCAGTCATTGATGTATACCATTAACAAACGTGAGCCAGCTCACCAATGATGAAAATGAACGAAAAGGTACCTAGTACAGTCTAATAAGTGTGAATAGATGAGTTGACATTGAACACTAATAGACTCTAATGATCATGAGACATTAATGTATTCTCGATGTCAATAGTGAGGAAACTTATCACTGATGACTGCAAGTTCCAAGGTACTAAAATAACTCTAGATCACGATCCCATAATAAAGGTCTTGGATTCGATGGGAATCGACTTATCAAAAGGAGGGCATTAAGGCATCCCTCATCATCCAACACGAGTGTGTATCAGAAGGCCAAAGATTTGGTGAAATCACTAATGATCATGAGACATACTTGACATGGTAAGGCCAACATGCAAAGTCAGAAAAGTTATGTAGAATGGGTGACATAGGTGAAAGACTTCCTCTGAACAACGTTACGACACAAAAGTGGCTAAGAAAGCATAGACTCGGAAAGGAACATGACATAAGTCATCAATGTATGAGACATCGAATACAATCTCCATAATGATTGGAAGATTAACCAACCAGGGGGAGTAAATGCATATACGAGTTCAGCTTCCTAGGCCATATTATAACCCAATTGTAGAGATAAGACTTGAAACAATGTATTGTGTTCAAAAGTGACATAACTTGTTGCCGAGTAAAATTGAAGAACATAACTCTTTCCCATCCGTCTTTTTGGAATATTTATTTTTTGTCTTTTTCATGTTAGAAAATCCTGAAAAAGAATAAAAGAATTATGTCGTACATAAGACGCAACAAATACCAAGACAAGCTAACAAGTTCCATAAGGTATAGAACATAAGCCAGATAATAACTAAGCTTCGGCTTATTATTTTTAATTTTAAAGAGTTCGGAAATGTAAAAAGGACTCTATAAACACTATGTTGTAGATTTTTCCTGAGCCCGGATTAGTCAACGCTTAGTAGTGTTTTCATATTTAGAGAGTTTGAAAACTGAAAGAAAACTCCATGAAGTTTCTTTTTCATAATTTTAGTCTCCCTTGCCTAAAAATGAATAAAAGCATACAAGGAGAGCACTCTTCTGACCATATAGGCTAGAGTATTCCTTTCTCGTTAGTAATCCAAATGGACTAGAAAAGGGTTAAACTTATACCGTCTAGATGAACATTCAACCCATTTAACAAGTGTGAAAAGGACAATCATACTCGGCTATCTTTTCAATTTTAAAGAGTCTAAAAAGAGATTAAATATAACTCTATAAAAATAGGAACCTTAATGGGGTAGCCATAAATGTAAGAGAAAGAGAGGCATGTGTATTCTTCTTTAAGTCATGGTAAAACTAAAAAAGCTCCAGCCAATCCTATGAGAAAAACTCAGCATGGGCACCAAAATGGAAAAAGGGTGCTGACTAGGGTGACCCATGTTAGGTAGGCTCTTCTGTCGGATTGTTGCAAAATACAAAGAAAGATGGTTGACACACCAATATCCAAAAGGTTTGACCCTATGGTATATTCGGGTAGCGAAAGGTTCAAATGCATCATAACAACGGGGAGGCCTAAACCTATATGCAAGTTTCTGAAAATACCTGATCAGATCGAGTATATTCATGTTTCCGAAAATACCTGATTAGATCGAGAAAAGTGCATAAAATGGTCCCTAAGTAACCATGAATCCAGCCAATATTCCTATCTTGAAGAAACAACAATATGGCAAGATCATATCCAAAAAATCTAAAAAGAAAGATCTGATATAGGTTACTTTGGTAATGGATTAATGGAGTCTACATGAACATGCTCATCATGGAAGGAGTAAAAAAATATGCTAGTAGAATCAAACTCATCAGGAACACCAGCTTGCAGCTTAATGGCAGAGTCCAAAAACTCAAAAATGCCAATTTCATAGGATTTATAAACAGGGAGATCATACTCAAAAGGAAAAGCGGAGTTGGATTTGATTGCAACTGGGTCCAATCCAGGGAGATGATATTTGGAAAGGACGTCAAAATCCAAAGGAATGTCAAACTCTAACATAGCCTCTAGGAAAGGTGCTTTTGAAGGAAGTATATCATCTTAGAGAGAACACATGTCAAAACATTCACTTGGACCAATAGGGTGGAGAGTAGGCTCTAATTCCCCCATTGGATGGATCACATGGTCAACTGTCGAGACCAAGTCCCAAGAAGGTATGCATGAATACAAAGGCTTCTTCTCAATAGCAATTGGACACGAGGGATATAAGGACACATAATTCACCCGTGGTGGGGTAGTGTCCACTGAAACACTAGGAACAGACAAAGGATATACTTGTTCTAAAGTCTTGTAATGAGAAAGATTAATGAGTGCAAGTTGATCAATAGTGACAATGCTTCCATTATGAGGAAAATACATCACTCGAAAAAGCATAGACACCACAACATGCATAGCATATACATAATCACACCCAAGGATCATATTGAATTCCAAGGGGTCCTCCATAACCATAAAGTCGACTAAGACAGTCTTCCCACCTAATGTAACAGTAAATTGAGGAAGAAATCCCAAAGTTTCACTATGTATTCTATCAAAATCCAGTGGTTGATAAACAATCAGCACAAGGTTGGGAGATCCCAAACCTTTCCAAGTATGCACAGATAAAATACTAATAAAGGCTCCTTCATCTATAATACAACGAACGATGGTGCAACGTTTAACTTGAACCTTTATTTCAAAAGGTGCAGCAGAAGGAAGGTGCGGCTCAGCTAGACTATTCCAATCAAATGAAGCAATCTTAGAGCTTGGCGGGGGTTCATTCGAAGCAAACCGATTGCCCCCTTGTCCAAAACGTTTTGACTTAGAAGTGAAGAAAACTTGACTAGTAGACACATCACTCTCCAAAGGAAGAGCGGGATTGACGGGAGATTGCATCGGTTCAACCACTTGATGCTTTTCACTCTCCAAAGGAAGAGTGAAACTAACCAAAGATCCATTGGTTCAACCTTTTCAACATCAACACTCTCCAAGGGAGGAGTGGGATTAGTCAAAGATTGCATTGACTCAATCACTTCATCAACCAAAGTTTGAATAGGATGTTGGGAAATCATAGGTTGTTCGGGATCAAAAGATCCTTGAGACTCAGACCACACTCTTTGTACGTCTGCAATAGCAGGGCACATGTGACTAAGGTGATATCCCTTGCAAATCTTACAAGGGAACTTAGGTTTTGCATCCTATTCGTTTAGGTTTCTAAACAGTGTCAACATGTCTAGCATGACTTGCATTGGTTGATTGTTTGCCCCTAACATGACTTACAGCGGATGGTTGTTGGTATCTAGTATGACTTGCAGTGATTGGTGACTTGTCACAAGTATGACTTGCAGTGACTAGTGACATGTCCTTAACATGACTAGTAGAGGTTGATGACATACTTTCAGTATGACTTGCAATGACTAAAATTTTCCCCCCAACATGACTTCCAGAATCTGGTTGCAAGTTTCCAGTATGACTGGCAATGACTGGATGGGTTCCTCCAACACGACTTGCAGAGGCTGGGGATTTCCCCCTTGTTTTTGCATATTCTTCCTATTCTTCCTACTTCTATTCCTCTTAGACCGTTAGTTATTAATAACAAAATGTTCACCACATAAGGTAGGAGGAGAATATGTTACTGGCAAGGAAGAAATAGAGTTTTGATTCCCTTGATATAAGGTGTTTGTTTGAGAAGCATTAAGATCATTCAGGACATTTAGAGTTGAAAACAACCAAACCAGTAGCCCCAAGGTGAATCTAGGAAGATTCAAATTGGCCATCAAGGGAGCACCAACATTCCCAAGAAATGAAAAATCACAAGGAGCTCCTTGCACAGGGATCCCTTGGTTGGTACCAACAAGAATACTAGCCATAGTTTCCAATTCAAAGAGCAATAAATCTCTAAGGCCAACTAAAACACTCACAACCCAAAGAGCACACCACTAGAGAAGAGTCATAGGAAGTCATCCAAGCAAACATATAGTCCTCTTGAAGATTCAGTGTGGGTTGATGTGGGGTCGATTAAGTCCCACCGCTAAAATACCAATGGTTGAAAGGAGTTACTAAGGCCAGGCATGTTTCCCTTCTTGGTGCAAGTGTTTTACCGGATAAATCTAGAAAACACCCTCCAAGGGTAATAATGCTCTGCACATAAAGTCCGCCTAAGGTGTTCACAAAAATCCTTTGCTAGCACCTGTGTATGAATCATAAGACAAGATACTGTGGCTACCAATATCTAATTCACGTCTGAGGGAATAGTCGTAGGTCATAGTCATACGTATGGGAAGGGTAACTAAGCCTGAAACTCTACAACAACACTATGTGTTGATAAAATTCCCCATACACGTAAAACTCCTGGTAGATTTTCAATTAGGATTTGGATGGATCTCTCTACAACCTAACCTCACCACATATCGAATACTTCAATAGAAGACACTCATGAATCATACATAAAGTAAGTTTTCAATCTTTGCAGGACTTCTTTATCAAACAAATAAAATAAATACAAAAAAATAACTAACGTGGAATCCAATGTCTAATGAAGATCTCCTCACAAAGAGCTTTAATATTCCTTGTTATCTTCAAAATTCAAACATGAGATCCAACAAGAGCAAGAAAAAAGGTAGTTACTGTTGCAATAGATATTTGGTAAACTTACTATAAAGTATGAATAACCAAATTACAAGAAAACACAACTGGCATATAAAATCTTGAAATTGGACAGGAAAGAGTGTTTATTATATTAATAGACAACAGAAATACAAATTGGAATATTTCACCTAATTTCTGAAGCAAGCACCGCTTTGAAACTAGCTTTCTCGGGTCCTCTAGCCAAAGTCCTTCATTCACCCACTCCAAACTCACTTGTGAAAGCTATGCCCAAAGAATCTTTGAAATTCTTGGCATAATAAGGGATTTCAAAAGAGGTTGAGAAACAATGTCTCGGGTAAGGGAATGTAATTTGCAGACAAAGGAACAAGGGTTTCAATCTTGGCTTGATTTTAGCAGCATAAGGGTATTCTCTTTGATCTTTTCATATGATTTTTCCTCCTCCTTTGCTTCTTTTATATGATAAGGGATCAGTTAGGGAAGTTATCGGGAGGTTATTGTACGAGAATATAAGTTGAGGAACGGAAAAAAACTGTAAATTTATCGAAAAATCACTTAATTTCCATTTTTTATATTTTTTTACCCTTTAACAAGAAGGTGCACGAGCTGGACACTGCTAGGTCGTGTGGACGCGGGGTATCCATGAGTAAGTCACTCACCTCTTATAAAACTTGGTTTTTTAAGATGTTTTCCAAGATAAGCTGGTATATAAGAGAGTAGGGATGTCTGGAAAGAGGAAAAGGGATGAGATCAACCATCTTACTGTCTATGAGAATAATGTGACAAAAAACACTATAACACTTATAACTAAAAATCTCAAATAAATTTGTAAACTTAAAAATATTTTAAGACTGCTTTTAGTGTATCCTCCTTTAAAAGAAGTAAACAAGAAAAATCTATCCAACCCTTCTTCAACCCCTCCCACCTGAAAGATAGAAAGACAAAGAACAAGGAAATGAAATAAACAAAGCCAAGCCAGGCCTTAAGATCAAGACTATAACTACAACATTAAGTAGCAAGCTATCCAACCCTTCTTCACCCCCTCCCACCTGAAAGATAAAAAGACAAAGAAAGAAAAAAGTGAAATAAACAAAGCCAAACTAAACCTTGGGATCCAATAGGACCATAGCTACAACATTAAGTAACAGGAAAGATTGAATTAAAATCATTCTTTCTCAAATTAAAATTAAAATAAAATAATATTAAAAAATACTAACAAAATTACAACAGATACAAAATAAAATTTGAAAATTTATCTTAATGTCTCTTTAAGCGATATGCCCTTTTGGCGAACATGCCTATGCTGCCAATTTTTATTAATTAAAATAAAAGTGCCAAAATTGTATGCCAAAACCCAACAAATCAACTTTTCATTATTTATGGTATTATATATTATCATCACTTCAACAAATCAACTTTTCATTATTTATGGTATTATATATTATCATCACTTTGACTGGTTGGCGCATACAAAATACATTTTCCAAACTTTTATGTTTCAAAAGTAAACAAGTACGCTGCATCACTTTATTCCAAAACTTATTATGATGGCAAGAATTTTACAAGAATTATTCCAAAACTTATTATGATGGCAAGAATTTTACAAGAATTATTCCAAAACTTATTATGATGGTAAGAATTTTACAAGAGTTAATCCAAAATTCATTATGATAAAACTCATTATAATGCGTGAGATTTAATTATTCCAAAATTTATTATAAATCTTTCGAGGTGCAAACTTTTCCTTTAATAACTCTTTGAGTGCAATACGTGAGCCACCTAATCCTAAGCTCTAAAGTCTCTAGTGTAAGTCTCATATTTACTTTTTACTTTGTATTATTCTTTTTTGTTTATATCCGACATAATATTTATTACTTTTTACTTTGTATTATTCTTTTTTGTTTACTTTGTATTATTTTGTTTCTTGACAAACACTCGACAAACACTCTAAAGTCTCAATTTACTTTTTACTTTGTATTAAAAATAAAAAGTAAAGTCTCTAGTTTAAGCCTCATATTTACTTTTTACTTTGTATTATTATTTTTTTGCTTATGGCTAACATAATATTTACCACATAATCCTAAGCTCTAAAGTCTCTAGTTTAAGACTCATATTTACTTTTTACTTTGTATTATTATTTTTTGTTTATGGCCGACATAATATTTATTACTTTTTATTTTGTGTTATTCTTTTTTGTTTACTTTGTATTATTTTGTTACTGGACAAACATTCGACAAACTCCACAAACACACACAGGTTACAAGATCTCCCTCAAACTGAGCTGTGCAAAAATTAATAAATTTTAAGAAAATATGTTTTTTCAAATATAAATATGGAATGTTTATTATATTCTATTATAAAATAAATAAATAAAACATATTAAATATTCTTTAAAATGCTATTTTTATATTTGAATATGATGATAATGAAAACACTAAAATCAATATAATAAAGATTTATTGTATTTAGAAATTTGTCTTATTGTAATTTATCAAAATTTATTGTGTTTAGAAATTTGTCTTATTGAAATTTATCATGTATTAGTGTTTGGGATACTTAATGTTAAAATTTAAATTTTCAATTTAATCAATGCTATCATTTTTTTGTTAATCACTGTCATTTTTGTTAGATTAATATGACTTTACAATATTGATCAAATAAACAACCAACTTTAATCCCATAGAGGTAGTGCACTGCACACCAACTTCAATAAAGTTTTTAAATAGGGATAATGACTTAAGTTAATAAGTCACTAGGGTCATTCCCCCTTGGACCCCCTTTCACTTCCTTCTCTTTGTCTCTTCTCCATCCTTATTCATCTACATTTGTTAGGGATTTTATATCAATACTCAAAGGTACATATTTACAACAACATTGTTCATCCTAGACCATTTGTGTTCAACTTCTTTCCTTTGCATCATTACATCATAATTACATCATGGGGTCAAAAATGGGATGTTACAATCATAAAATTCAACATTGAAAACAACACATGGTTAATGTGAAAAACAACAAGCATGTGGTCTATAAGGGTTGTTCTTTTGGTATAGAGCAGCAACTCCTATAACTTCCATTATTGTATTAGGATTTTCCTCCATGTTCCTTAGTTCATAGAACATTCACTTGTAACCAAAATTTTATTACATTTGAATCATTCAAAGAGACTTATTTATATCTTACAAACAACTCCAAGATGCATAAATGTTATGCGTATTAAACTGTAATGTCCCAATACCTAACCCCTAATAAATAAGTCAAGAGGACTTGATCATATTTTTAATAAGTCAGGGAGACTTGATTATGTTTTGGAGTAATTCAAGAAGACTTGAACCTATGTTAGCTTAGTAGGGGATATGACTTAAAAGAGTAAAAGAGTGACTAAAACTTGAGAACTCTCCTGGAAAAGACAAAGGTATAATGGAGGAAAGGGTTTTACTCCCGGCATTTATGATTGGATGGAGGTAAAAATCATAAATATTGTAGGTAAAAATCTTGAAGGCTGGAGGTAAAATCTTGAAGGTAAAAATCTCCCGGGTTTTACCTTCATGATTGGATGGAGTTAAAAATCTTGAAGGCTGTGAGCTTACCCAGAGGGGAGCGTCATGGCTTTTCCCACTGTGTTGCATGCCAAACTAAACACTTGAACCCCTCACGCATTGGATTACACCTGCAAACGAAGCCATAGATAGGGTTAGTACTTAAGTATATATATATATGCAATATGCAAACTAAAAGATTACCGTAACAAGTGCAAACTAAAAGATTTTGTTTATAATGTTACGGGTAAACATTATAGAAATTAGCACTCAATACTAATTATAGAGTTATCACAATGTAGAGTGTTAATATTAATTTAAATATAAGGTTTTAACTTTAATTATATTTCAGGGTATGGAAAATACGTCATAATTGTTTATTTAATCAGGAGAATGATCTCTGCGACCGCTTCTAAACTATATGCATAACGTTGAAATAACATTAATGTTAAAGTTGTTGTAAGCTTAGCGGTAAATTGAAGTTGACTACTTCTATTTGAGACATTAAATAAGTTAAGAAGTAGAGTAATGACTTCATTAATAATTGAAGAAGATTTTTTTTTATGGTATTTTTTTGTGTAGTCGTTATACTAATTTAGTAGTAACTTAGTAATTGGAATACTTATACTGCAATCAACCAACCATTATGTTAGTATCAATATTACTCCCTCGTCATCTTTGGCATAAGGATCATGGCATATTAGAGCTTATATGTTGTCTTGGACCTCTTCTGTCAATGAAACAATGTGGAAAAGATTGAGATTGAATTTCAAGATTGTCGATAGGTGACATAGAGAGTTCTGATTTGCATTCCTTAATACAACTTCATATATAGTTACAAATCTTGTATCTCCCATTATCATATTGAGATTTTCCTCCATGTTCCTTAATTCATAGAACATTTTGTTTTAACCAAATTATTATTACATATGATACTCAAAGAAAGGTATTTATGTTCAATATATTATACAACTTGACAAGAACCCGACATTGTTCTCGTTTTTTGGGGGGTTCAATTTTAGTAGCTGTTTTTATCTCCATTTCAGAAAGTGTGTATACTAATAGCACCATTTTTCATTTTGAACCTTTTTTTGCGATTTTGAAACTTCTTAGCCACATAAATACATCATTTTTATGGGAAAATTTGAAAAAACAATATAAATATAAATAAAAGCATTTCAATTTTTTTTAAGGTTTTCCAATGATTTTATGTACATAGGAACTAATTTTTTTTAAGATTTTAAAATAAAATTGAAAAAAAAAAAAAAAAACAAATAAAAAACACAAAACACAAAACTTAATAACAAAATACAATACAAAATTAAAAACAAAGAAAATTACAATTTACAAACAAAATTTTAAATCTTAAAATAAAAATTTAAATTTAAAACAAAAACAAAAACACAAACCTCAACAACCTGCCACCCACCTTCCCCCACTACTCCCCCTACCCCTCTCCCCCCTTTCCTCCCTCCTCCCCCTCCCCGCTCTTCCCCCTTTCCTCCTCCCCTCCCCCGTCCCTTCCCCTCCCCCTCCCCGCATCGTGCACCACGCCCTCTTAGCCCCTCTACGGCTTGGCGTGATTCCGAGAATCACGCCGCCACAAAGGGGTGGCACTTGGGAAAAAGAAGGAGTAACACCGCTCCTTCTTCCGCCCCTTTGCGGCGACGCGATTCTCGGAATCGTGTCAGGTCGCAGGGGGTCGAGAGGGCATGGCGCACGGTGCAGGGAGTGGGAGGGAGCAGGAGGGGGCGGGGGGGATTGGGGAGTGGAGGGGACAGAGTGGGGAGTGGGGAAGGGGAGTGGTGGGTGCGTGGGGTTTGTGTTTTTGGTTTTGGTTTTTTATTTTTTTTAATTTAATTTTTTTTTAATTTTTAATTTTTTTTGGTTTTCGATTCTAATTTTATTTTTTAATTTTAAATTTTGTTTTTTTTAAGTTTTTTTTCTAATTTTTTAATAAACTTTTTAAACAATTTAGGTTTTTTTTAAATGTTAAAAAAAAAATTAAATGAATTTTTTTTATTTTTTAAATTGATTTTTGTTGTTTAAATATGTTTAAATTTTCGAAAATGTTATATTTTTAAAACATTCAAGTATATGTTTTTTTTTTACAATTTTTTTTTATATTTTTGGGGATTTATTCTTTAAATGTTTTATTTATAAAAAAAAAAAAAATCAAGGTTGTAAATATTTTTTGAATTTTTTTTAATAAATTTTGTGTTTCTGAACTTTCACATTTTTATTTTTTATTTATTTTTAATTCAGTTTTTTTTAAGTTATTGTTTTTAAGTTTTAACCTCAAATAAAAATGATAATGATTATAGGAGATCCATTTTTTAATTTGAAGATCAATTTAAGATTTTGATTGCAACGAAACCACCCAAGCTTTCCAAAAAGTTGTAAATGTAGCTCCCTTAAAAAAGAGGGTGATACTGGTATCACCACTTTTTGTTTTGGGGTTGATTTTTGGTGGTTTGGTGCAAAAATATGAAAGAGATTTAATAAATACAATTTTAAATTATGATACAATGATATAATAATGCCATTTTTTGAAAAAATGTGTTACCGGTAGCATTAGTTTTCAATTCGGGGCTTGATTTTAAGGTTTTTGTAAACAACAATAAGGATTGTTTTGGTTCATGTCTATATTTTTAACCCCAAAAAAATTGGTGCTATCGGTAGCACCACTTTTTGATTCGGGGTTGTTTTTTGGTATTTTTATGCAAAAATATGAGTTCTTATGGCTAGATTTCTTGTTTTGAGTATAAAGTTCTCGTCAAGTGGTATAACTTGTTGTTCAATAAATAATACCAAGATACCCAAATGTTAACTCCAAACTACTCTCAACCAGATGCAAAGATATTAAGAATGGATAGGCATATTTGACTTATTGATGGGCATTTTTTTAAAGGCATGTGAAAAGTGTACTTGGTAGTAACAAAATTTTTAAACAACTTGGAAGATCAATTTTATGTTAAGTTTATGGATGATAAATTTTATATTATATTTAGGGATAATAAATTTGAAAAAGTAACGATCAAATATTTGAATGAATATTATTTGGACTTCGAATGAATAAATCTTCATCAACCCTGACTCATTGGCCAAGAACATGGAGCCATCGTATTCTCACTACAATTGAATTCAAAGAGATAAATAAATATTGGTTGAAAACATGTGGATCTCTATATATATAACAAACTCAAATGGTGTTAAGGTTCTATTTACAGATTTTAAATGCAAGGTTTTCTTTGATCATGATTATCGTTCATGGTTTAATCGACATCCTTTCCATGACTCATGGTTATTGTTGAGCTAACCTCTTCTCGAACTATAAGTGACAAGCCAACTTTTGGTCACTACCAAGTTGAACTCTTCTTCTAGCTAGGAATGAGAAACCCATTAATGGAGGGACTAATTCACTGGAAGGATAATTTGATCAGAGAAAACCTGTAACACATAGAAGTCCTCCCAGCAGGGATGTAAATTCTATTAAGGTTTGAATTGGGTAAATTCTTTACTTCAATCATATTTCCCTTCTTTTAATTATTAATGTTGAAAATGGAGCTATAATTTGTTTTGGTTCTACATCCATTAATGGCTCTAAAAGAGGACTTTGTCTTCTGCATTCTTGAGTAAGCCTTTGCATGATCCCACTATCTACAACCTTGCAAGCCTTTCCGAAGCTAATAACAATGACTTAGATGATATTTCTTCTTCTTAAATTCTTGAGGAAGCTTTCTATGATGAATAAGTAAATTGTTTTGTTATGAGGCAAAATGATTTGCACTATCGAGCTAAGGACTTAGTTGCCTTTTGAGGGTTTTTCATTATATTTTACATTGATATTCCGATTATACTATTCACCTTTTGAACCGTGTTTACAAAGAGCTTGTTATCACACAACTTGTAGTTGCCCCTAAAGGTGATCATATCTAGGATGGTAGAGGTGTTAGGCAACTAAAGAGGTGACCCAAGAGGCCCTCGATTCCCAAGGATTATTGGTTGTCACGCCAATCGAGGCACTCTTCACTTTAGATCAAGCTAAAGCGAGATCAAGGGGGGGACCCTTACTAGCCAATGAGGGCTAGTGAATCAACACAAGACACTCTAAAGGTTACGAATGATGCATAAGAGTAGATCTTGGTGGATGAAATCTAGATCTAGGGAAACGTAGTGGTTTATGGGAGTTAGAAACTGGTTTATGAGGCTTAGGCAAAATAGATATTCTCAACCATAGAAGAAAAGTACCACTTATGAATTTAGGAAAGTAGATCTAGATGGATCTAGTTCATATGAAGAATACCCAAATTGGATCTACCTAGGGTTTAAGCAAATGAGGCCAAAGTGGACCCAACTGATAGATCTGAAAAATGGACCAAAAACCCGAGGAGGGCGTCCCACCTAGAGGAGACTAGTGCTAAATCCGGGGGTAAATGGAGTCAGATTAAGTTGAAAATTTAGATCTAGTGTTTTTATAATTATTCCAAAGTGGGTTTTGATGGATGTACTCAAATAGGTACTCGATCTATCAAATCTAGAAAATGAGGGATTGAAAGATGAGGATTGTGTTGTGACAATTGGATTAAGCCCCAGAAAAATAAAATAAAATGCAAACGTACCTGGAAATACTTGCTACTAGCCTTGTGTGGTGATGATCTTCCCTTTCCGATCAATTATGAGTGTTTTCCATGCCATGCCAAGTGAAATCGCTATGTCCTCCAAGAGATCAAGTCGCCCTCCTCCTGCAAAAGAGATCTACAAAGTAAGAATCGATTTGCAAAGAAAAAGATGATAATCAATGAAGAAAGACTCAACAAGCATCAAGATTATCCAAAGATACAATAAAGATACTCCCTGAACCAATAACGACTTGAGGAAGAGATATGGAGCTCAATCACAATAGCACCCCCATCAAATCGCTATCTCCATCAATGGTACGACCCCCTGCAAAAATGGTTTGGCAAAGCATAGACCTGCAAGAATGCTAGAATGAAAAAGACATTACAATCTCCACACAACACATTCGACAAAGCTTCCAAGAGAAAAAATAGTTTATTATCCAAGAGATCAAGAGCCAAAAGTGCCTTTACAATGAGGGGGGTCTCTTCCTTAAATAGGAATGAGAGAGACCAAAACCCTAACCACTTTTTGAATGAGTGGTGGAGATCAAAAGATAAAACAATAATAATCAACAGCTAAGATGATCCGGAAATACAATACATGGATCAACTCACTAAAAGAGGGGGGTGCACTCACTAAGACGCCCTAGGGGGGACGTACCACATGACAAGGGACTAGGACAAGTGAATAAAGCACATGGTGGGGCTAGGAGGTGCTTATATCCTTCACTAGCATGGCCCCATGGCACAATGATAAATAATATGACCATGTAACATCACAAAGTGACCAAGTGACCAAATCGCAGCCCCCTCAAAAGCATAATAAAACATCAAAATAATGGCTCGGAGTGTGTGTGGACCCCACTGAATGCCGCAAGCTATGCCAGAAGGTGCGGGATGCATCACAAAAATCCTTTGAATAAACCTCATTCCAATTCCTTGCCTCAATTTCCCAAATCGATTTCCTCAGTGACCATTTTATCTCATTTTTAATCCTAAAAAAATCACCTGTAAAGTAATAAAATTCCTGTAGCTCTCTGCCTGGTGCCCCATGCACAAATCTGAATGTACCAAAGTGTTTGGGGGTATGTTAATATGCTAATAACAAGTGGTTGGACCCCATACTCCCTCTATAGCGCCCTAGGAGAACCAAATAAACATCAAATTGTGTTGTCAAGCCATTTTATAATGACAAATCTGCAATAAAGTGACAATCTAAGTGAAATCTCATCTGGAAGTGCATGTAACTGATATATGAGTGTTTCAATGGTCTCAAAAGGTCCAAATGTACTAGAGATGAGTACTCATACAACCTGTGGCCACCTAGATAATCATCTGTAGTCTTAACCATGCCCAGACAAATAAAAATAATGGTCTGTAAATAATAATAACAATAAAAATCCACCAAGTCATCATGTGAAACCTGTGTCTGCTGTATGGAATCATCAAGTGGACATCATAGGACCATAAATAATCAACCTCGAACATCATTGGTCCAACTCATCTCAGATCCTACGATTGACTTGGTCAAACTGGTTGACCAGGTCAAGACTGATCAAAATAATGACTCAGGCTTAAAAATGCATGATGCTACAGGTGCAAATGGATAAGATATGCTCTTTTAATCATTCTAATAGCAAGACTAAAGTATAAAGTAGCATTTCACTGGCGGTTAAGCAATAATCACATCAAATATAAGTCCATAATTAAAATAATCAATTAGTCAAAACAGAACCTAAAGAATATACTCATTTCATGGACGTGACCATTTTGCTAGGAATGGGTGAGGGTGAAAAATGAAAGGCTAGGATAAGGGAATGACTTTACAAAATCAACATTGTGATACTTTGGATAAGGGAAAAGGAATACACACTTAAACATATGTTGGATAATATACACACAGGGAATGGCAGTGTCTCACAAATGGAATGAGTTGTTTTGAGAGGTGCTTATTCAACCTTTAGCAAATGTCTACAGCTCACATCCAAACTGAAACCAGCTCCGTGAGGATATTTACTAGAACCGTCGTAACTAGGTGCACAGCTAATCGTAACTTGAGGTTCTAGGGGACACTTAAAATTAGTTGTCCCTTACTCCATATCACATCCCAAGCCGTAGGCTCCATGAGGTATTAATCATTACATTTTATCATGGCCAACAATATTTGGATTTAGCATACATTTAACCACTGCTTTTTAGGCCTTTTGACCCTTTGGATTTTGTATGTGCTTAGAAACACAACTAATCGTAGCTTTCATCTAGGGTGCTTTCACATTTCAATTCATAGCTCTCTTTCATTGTGTTGAGAAACACAGTTTTAAATTATTTCCATGGGCTTGCACAAAAGATATAATAATAGATCACAATATGCATGTAATTATGGTAGTACATTTTGCTTCAGGTCTAGCCAACACAACTCATGCAACTAGGGAGATCATCCACAATCAGGACCAAACATCAGGGGAAACCGACCAGAGAGTTCAAGGCATCAAATCCAACTCACCTAAGCTTAGGAACCAACACCAACGGGTTCTCCTGGCCCAAAAGGATCGAGGCTTCGGTAAGTTTTGTTGCCAACTCAGAGTCGAGACACAAAACAACAGGGAAACTATCCAACACAGAGGCAAAAGTGGGGAGGTCCTCCATATCACAAGCTGAGGTGTAAGTCAAGGTAAAACCAAATATGGGAGAAAACGGATGGATGGGGAAAGTGAAAGGTGATGCCAAAACTAGCAAGCCATAAATGGTGGGAATGACCACGTCCATACTACTAAAGAGGGTACAACCAATGAGTATAAACAAGAATTTCTTATTATGAGTAATTAGATCACTTATACGCCAGACAGTCAACAAAACAACCATGTCTATATATATATATTGTCGTATCATGACCACTAGATACCTAGTCAAGCTACTAAGATGAGCAAAAGAGCAAGGCAAACATATCAAATACACAACCATATACATGTATCTACCATCTGGATCATCAATAGTCACTGGAACATTGTTGTTGTAAATCTCTGGGCACTATCACACTGCTCTGTATGGAACAAAAGTGGTCACGTCAGTCATCAAATCTGAGGTCATGAGGCTCAGTCATGGCATAAGGTTCATCATATCTGATCTAGGACTGCTCTGGTACATGAGTGATCACCAATAGTACTGCTCATCATAGGTTGATCTCATCAAAAATCTGTAAAGGCCTGGTTCAAAAATATACAAGGAACTGCTCTGCAATCATGGTAGCCCGGCTACTATAGATGTGATAACATAGCTTTTACTCCACTTGTGGACTATTTATTAACAATGGTTAATTGAAGCTACTACCATTTCTTGCTTGAGACCTTTTTTTTCAGTGATCTTATGTCCAAGTTTTATTTCTATGTTATGTATATGATTTCCTAGTTCTAGACATGTATAATAGGTTCTCTAACATAAAAAAAATTGGTTACTATTTTCTTCCATAAGGGAAACCTCCCAATTATTTTTGTAATATTCAAATTGATTAATACTACTAACGTAAGGTTAAACTAAGATTTGAAACAGAGTTTAACTTTTGTGGTTTTTGTGTAATGTTCCATTGTTTATTATTATTTTTTTCATTCGTTATAACATAATAGATAGTTTATGTGTATCTAGCAATCCTTGGAAGGTTGGCTCGCTATATTTATAAATCTTGCAAAACAGGTAGTCATGCTAAAATCGACCTCGAATTAGATGTCCAATCATATATGTTCCATTTTTTATGCCCTTAAAACAACAAAAAAGAAATAGTTGAGACCTATCAATTCAGAGTTTTTATATTCTCTTCAATCTAGTGGTTGCACCATTAAACCATAAGCTAATCCACGGTATGTGCATGCTCCTATCCAATAAGTTGGGCTAGGAATTAGAGATCCATGGTGATTTCACAATTAAGTGCAAATAAAATGGTTATGGGACTTGCCTTCTAAATATCATTTGTGGAAACAAGGCGTCTTGTCCAAATATTTGAATAATTGTCCTTTCAAAGATCCTTTATTTCTTAAATCTCCTCTGAGAACTAAGCTAATGTGGTATGTATGGACAAAACTAGTTCCATATATTTTCATTAACCAAGTGATGAAGTAATTAACACCTTGAAGAGTAAATGGAGAGGTAGGTGACATGCCCCTAGAACAGTAACTAGGCATTTATCAACTAATTTAATAATTAATCCTAAAGAATATGATTTGACAAAAGTGAAGACTTTTACAATGAAGTAATAATATGTGGACAGATCCTTGTTTATTTAACTATTTGGCCATGGAATTAATTGAAGGATATATTTTCCAACAAAATTGCGATCTTCTTTCGACTCTCTTGAGAGCTTACCCTTTCCCAAGAGAAGGAAAGACTAATTATGAATCAGACTTGTAGTCTTGTACTAAGGGAAAGTCTTGTACTAAGGGAAAGGATGAACACGTGTTAATATCCACAAGGGATCTTTTTTAGGACAAATAGAAACATAGTAGTTCAAAACCCAAGATTTGATGTATAGTGAAAATAGGCACAATGGAAGTATGCCACAAGGAGAATGTTATACATTGGAACTTTTGTTATAGGACCTTTGCTTGATGTGTAGTTGTTGAGCATTAATAAGAACCTACAAGTTTCCCAATCTATGGTCATTATGATGGTTGTGTTCCTCACATCTTATAGAAGTGTACTTGGGCAAAGAGACAAATCGGTTGGAGAAATTTGCCTTGGGCTCTTGGTCTCATCAAGAACTTCAAGTAGTTTGGCACATTGAGAGTATCCTATGCAATCAACAATGGGTGAAGATGACAAACTAGTTTTATAGTGCTCATCAAGGTGCATGGATTGCTCAAAACTCAGTGAAAGTGCCCTATGTTCAATCTACAAAATTAATAGTCTAGCCTTTTTTGAGAGCCAAGTAACTCACCTTGATAAAACTTGGGAACAACTAGAACTTAGGTGGTTGTTAACATTAAGTTATTATCCCTCCCAACAAGTTTTTGGGAGACCTTTCTCAAAGCTTTCCCATGGAGCACTTGCCTATCATTACTTCATACTCTATCAACACTCTCTTATCCAATTAATTTGGGGACTTGTGTTCCCAACTCCAATTATTGATCTAGTTCAATGTTTGGGGCTTGTTCTTTTTCAATTTCCTAGCAAGCTTGTCATGTTGGTTTTATTTTGACTTAATATGTGTATTCAAATCCCATGCTTAAAACACGTTATTGCCAATAAGATTTTATGTGGCTTAAGTCATTATTTTGTATTGCGATTTGTTAACTGAATTTCCTTAATTGATGGAATATGGCACCTAATAAATGCAATGTTATGTTTGAACTAACATTAATTGGAAATCAAGAATGAACACCAAAGTTATGAATAAATAGGGTTGCAACCACAAGAATCAAGTTGGAGGATATGTAATGACAATTTGAGTTGTTGAGAGTTGGTTGAGATCCATACTAAAGTGCTAATGCACATTTATATATTTATGTATTTGTCTATGCATTTGTGTGCATTAAAAATGAGAAGACCATTCTCCTTATAAATATGATTTAGTATTGAATATGAAAATGATTTAGTATTGAATATGAATATGATTTACTATTGAATGTTGTGATTAATAAAAATGAATAAACAATCTCCCTATGAATATAATCTAGTTTTAAATGTTGTTTGAATAATGGAATGATTATTTATAAACTAGTAGCATTATTATATTCTAATAAATGTATTACAAACCATTATGAAAGTTTGAGGTTTTGTTTGAATTATACTCATTAGAACACAATTACATTATATTTTATCATTCATATTTTCAAACAATTACATTATATTTTATCATTCATATTTTCAAATATATGTGCTAGTTCAATATTAACTTTCTACCTATACCAAAATTTCATTGTTCTATTCAATTAATTGTTATATATAGTGAGAGGTATTAACTTTCTACCTATACCAAAATTTCATTGTGCTATTCAATTAATTGTTATATAGAGAGAGAGGCATATAAAGTGAGATACGGCAGTCTTAAAATTGCCATATATTACGCATATTTTTTAGACATTAAATGAGCTATGGGATTTTTAAAATTGACACCTAGCCAAAGACTCATATGTTATAGAAAGTGAGATATGGCATTCTTAAAATTTACACCTAGTTATAGTCTTTTTTTTCTTCTCGAGAGACGTATATAGTGAGATATGACTGTCATAAAATTGACACCTAGTCGCAAGCTCATGTTATGCATGAGAAAAGGAAAAGGTGAAGGGAACGAGTCAAAGATTCATTGTCATTTTAAAAAATAATATTTTAAAAGATTCAACCCTATACAAAGAAACGTCATAATATAATTACTCAATATCTAAATCATTGCATGGAAGGTGGCAGATGGGAAATAATGTGTCATTGTAAGTTTCACCAAGTTTTCCTATATTCATGTTGGTACTTTATTTTGCATGACGGCATTTTCAAAATTTATTGTGATTCAAATGAGCCACCTGAATTGGTGTGTTAGTATGCAAATGGGGCGAACATGTATCATAGTGTGTATTGATGTTGCAAAATGCCCAAAATACAAGTCATGATAACTGGTCCATTGATTAATAATTTAACTATTGCACCTAATCAGTCAAAAATGCCAGAATATAAAGGCAAAAGCACAAACAAAGATGAGAATTGCCAGGCTGTGAAGAGGGTTGGTGTACTCTTATCATTCAAAAAATTAGCATCAAATGACAGACAAATGTTGAGAAAATGATCACAAAAGAGGTTGCTTTAGTCAGCGGAGAGGTTGAGGAGGGTGCTCAAATTTGTATGCTTAAACTTGCAAGAATATACCATGAATGCACATAGAAGTAAAAAAATGGGGCTGCTAAAACAAATGAGTAAGTCCCTAGCCCAAAATGCCAACTTCTCCAAGTACAATTTGGTAATATCGTCATTTTACTTTTATATCAAGTAAAAAACTAAAAATGTATCAAAGTAACAAGTTCCAAGTACATAATAACTTTAATAATACTTATGTATCATGATCGAAGATGGCCAATGGCACTGCAAAACATACGCTGATAAATCATAAAAGTATGGGGAATGCTCAGAGCATCTCCAAATAAGACAATAGAGTGTTGTCCATATATTCAACGAAGCATAAGGCGGCCCAGAATAGCAAAATAAGCAAGAATCTACAGTAGTAAATAAGCGAGAATCTGAAGGAGGGTGTCAAGATGGAGGGAATATATCAGAAACATCTTCGTAATACATCACCTTCCTGTTTATAACTTCTTTATGGATTATTATTATATTGCCAAGTTCATAGAAAGCATTCATGGATGCCTTGATAATGTCATACAAATCTGATCATCATTTTCCATATCTCTGATTCTTTGTTGAGAACTCATCCACTGCATTCAGTAAAGAGTCCAATGTCAGGGATTTGAGCATTCCCATATAGCTGCACACAGATATAAAAGCCCAAATCAGATAGACACACAGTAGATAAAAAGGAGGAAAATATACAATGGATATCAAAGCCTACAGACCATTCAGACCCTTGTCTAGAAGAAATTTGTAACCAAAACTATGGAAGACCAAGTCCTAAAGTTGGGAATCAAGATGGTGCACAAGGCATCATATGAATGCTTAACATATCAATTTCATGAATTTCATCCAAACATGCCTATAGTTTTCATAGGATTTAAGCATAGCTGCATCGGAACTCTTTCCCACTACCGAGGGACCCATTCCTTGATTTCTCACGTCGCAGGGAGCTTTGTAATGGGTAGGGAATTTTCCCTATTGGCAAGGACTGACGTTTGGAAGCAAAAAATCCTATGTTTTTATCTTTGATTTTTACATAGAAATAGTGTTGGGAATGTTCCCTTCCGTTTCTCAAGTTATTTGGGTTTTTTCACTTTCTCAAATCCTATGTTAAAATTAAAGAGAACTAAGAAAAGCGAAAATGTTATAATTTGGGCCGACTAGGAAAGGACATCAACTCAAGGTTAGCAAGACACCTTATGGCAAGCTTTACGTATTTGATCACTCCAATCATAAAAAATACCAGCTAGACCGTAAAAACATGATCCTTGTGCCAGCAGGCCAACCATAAACTCGACTTCGATGGCTGTTTTCCCAAAACAAAACATTTAATCCCTTATCAGATTGGAGGCCTATCTCACCATCTAATGTTTATGGTCGAATGTTGTCAAGATTAATTGCAACTAGGATCAACTCAAGAATGCATTAGAGGTGTACTAGTTAAAATGGTCTTGTTTAAAAATAGAAATCTGATCCCAAAATATAAGATGTACTTTTTTGGTCAGTTTTGACTCTCACTGCTTACTGTTTCTGGTAAAATATTTGCAAGGTTGACTTCATCTAGGATGGAGTCAAGAATGTATTAATTCTGCCCTGATCAAAATGGTTTTGTTCAAGTGATAATTAGTAAATACCATCCCAAAATAACAAATATAACTCTTTATCAGAATGCAGGCCTGTCTCACCATCTAATATTTCTTGTAAAATCTTAGCAAAAATTATTGCAACTAGAATGAGTCAAGAATGCCCTATAAGTTAAAAGTGTTGTAATCAAATTGGTTTTGTTTAAAACAGAAATATAACCTATCCATTAGTGGTTTGGGAATCTTTTCATATTCCCAGAACCCTTACGAAGTGTATCTTATTGACATGAATAAGAACCATGACAAACTCAAATAGATCCTTGACAAAACTGCTAGGAAGTAGGCAAAGCAATACAACCCTTGTAGGATAGTAGCTCCTTTTTTCACTGCAAAGATGGCATTCCTGGTTCATGCAACGCTTTTCACTGAGGGAAATCAACCAAAAGTGCCCGTCAACCTCTATACAGTCACAAATTGTATAGACCCATCGTTTAATCTATATTCAGATTCATCATGGATTCATGATGTATTGTGCTCAATTTAAAGTCATCACTTAACCTAATAACCAGTAATGGGAGCAATCCAATAAGAATGCAATTACAATTTCAGGAATACAAGAGTATCCTTACTGGCATAAAAATATATATGTCTACATTTCTATTTTTATATCTTATCATTGGTCCAGTATTGTTCTTGTAGAATGCGTGTATATGTTAGGAGGTAGGATGCTTCTGCCAGTTTAAACTAGCAGGATTAGTATTAGAGGCTTAAGTTCACAACCTAGAAAAACTAAGACAAAGACAGTGATCAGAGGGATAGAACAGGACAAGTCAACAAGAATAGATAAATGAAAATGCTAGCCCAATCCAGACAGGATAATAAGGAATAGAGTGACTGGAAAGATAAGAAGTGACTAGGGTACTGCATAAAGCTGTCGAAAGGAAAACCAAGCAGACAGGGAGGTTGCCAAACTAGAATGGGAAGTTGCAAAACAACACTACAGAACATTTTGTTATGGACTAGTACCCCTATATCACATTGCAACCACAAGTTTATACACATGTATAGGTACATTCAGGAAAAGTTGTAATATATCTTATTATCTATCATACCAGTTGCCTTTCTTGAGTAAGGGAGTGAACAGACCCCATCTTAGACACCACATCCAAAACACACATGATCAGCATGCCCTGATGTCCATCACCATCAAGCATGTGGCTGAAGAACACATGGTACCGTCTGACTAAATTGTGGTTCCACTCTCATAATATATCTATCATCGCTCTTTAAGTGGGTGAAGAAGAGTAAATAGTTATTAGTAACACGCGAAGGAGGAATATAGAAACTGAAAATGAAAATATAGCAATCGAAGTTAAAAGATAGAACCCAAAGGTGAAGCTATAAAAATGTTACCACCAATGTGGGTAGAGCCAGTGCAAGCTTATAATCACCAATTGTATGGCCAAATCTATGGCTCGTGGCGATGCATTCAAGAATCAAGATAGAGAGGTGCTTACGAGTCATGACCATTCCTAGAGTAAGAAGAGACTGTTGTTACAATGCCTCCATAGTGAAGATGATGCACTAGAATTATAATTATGATTTTTAGTTTAGATAGTATTGATGTAGTGATGATACCACACTGTATAAGTTATAACAAAGAATAATGTCAATTAACCAGAATTTCATTTAATATCTCAAAGTCACTGCTACAGAAGAGGAACTTACACATTGATTAAAGGAGAGAAATGTACTGAAATGATGGGAAGAAGGGCGGCATTCATTAGTATAAATACTAGTCCATGTGTATTTGTGCCAAGTTTGGTCTCAGTATAATAAAAGAGGGTAGCCTGCATTAATTGCAGGCATGGCTGACCCAACAATATTGTCAATTTTTAATTCAAGCAGTAGTACATGTCAAAATAAAATGCACAAATTCATTCCACATGAACACAGTAGATTTATCCTGGAGAAAACACTTAGAAGGGAGAAAAACTCCAGCAAAGCAATCTTTCTTATATAAGATATCAGATTCAAAATTACATCATCATCATAAACTTTACTGTGCTAGGGAAAATAATAGCATAACAACTTATAACAGAACTGTATGATAACCTGTGCTCACAATGTCCTCTGCCTGCTTCTGCACATCACCAGAAATGAAGGACAGCTACTGCACACAGTGTTCTCTGCATGCTTCTTCCACCTCCTCCAAGGGTACTCTTCAAGGAAGAAATTGGAATGAATAAAATGGGAAGGGGTGGCTCCTATTTATACTTTTAGGGTGGTTGTCCCAAGCAGCCCCCTAAGATTATGACACTTGTCACTTGGCATGCAAAGCAGCCCCCTCTATATGACACCTGTCATTTAGCATGCAAAGCAGCCCCTATATATGACACCTGTCATTTGGCTAAGCAGCCCCCTTAGGGACACATGGTACATAGCAAAAGTTTTAGTAATGATATTTAATAGCTTCTGAAGCTATACTTTTAACACTCCCTCTTAGCAAGGAAGCTATTAAATTATGAACTGATGTTATCTTATATAAGAAAGATTGTTTGTTTCTAGCTTTATAAGAATTTTAGCTAGACACCTTGACTTTTGCTAAATGCTCACAAGGTTGCTTGTCTTGACTTTTGACATGACTCACAAGGCTTGTCCTTTCGCCTTGACTTTTGTCATAACCTCACAAGACTTTAAAGGCCTTATCACTTTTATTCTGACTTTTGTCTTGGCTCACAAAGTTTTTTTATATTCACTTTGACTTTTGCCATGACTCACAGAATTGGTTAATCTCCAAGCCTCCCTGGCTGGCTTTAGGGGGGTCACTTATGACCTTAGACCTTGGAGTATGCCTTTTAGATCATTCTCTTTCTCAGAGATGGAGGCATTCTCTGCAACTCCAAGTTTGCCTCTGAAGTGAGCAAACTTCACCAACTGCAGTGGTTTTGTCAGGATATCTGCTACCTGATCATCTGTTGCAACATACTTCAGCTTGATCACATTTCGTTGTACCATATTTCTGATATAATGGTACTTTAGATCAATATGCTTTGATCTGTCATGAAATACCGGATTTTTTGAGAGCTTCATGCAACTTTGATTATCACAATGGATAATTGTAGTCTCAAGCTTTTCATTAAACAACCCAGAAATGAGTTTTCTGAGCCATACTGCTTCTCTGCTGGCATTACTTGCAGCAATATATTCAGCGTCAGCTGTGCTCTGAGCAATAGATTCTTGTTTCCGACTGGACCAAGAGATCATGGCTGATCCCAAACTGAAGCAGTAACCAAAGGTACTCTTTCTGTCTATTGGACTTCCCACCCAATTTGAATCTGCATAACCATGCAGCATCACACCACCACTGGATGTGAACTTTAGCCCGTAAGCTATGGTGCCTCTAAGATATCTCAGAATATGCTTACCTGCCACCCAATGTCGTTCTCTTGGCTCAACCATAAATTGGCTTAATGCACTCACTGCAAACTGCATATCTGGTCTGGTATGAGTTAGATACATTAATGACCCAACAAGTTTCCTGTACATGGTGGGGTCCACCAAATCTTCTCCTGAGCTTTAGTCATGTAACTTCTTTAAATTTGCAACCATAGGAGTTGACATACTCCTACAATTCATCATACTTGACATACTCCTGCAATTCATCATACCAAACCTTTTCAGTATGTCTACTGCATATTTTCCTTGAGATAGAAAAATCTCGTTTGGTTTCTGCCAAACTTCTAATCCTAGGAAATAGTGCATCATTCCTAGATCTTTCATTTCAAATTCAGCAGTGAGCCTCTCTTTACATTTGACAATCTGCTTTTCTTCTCCTACAAGGAAAAGATCATCTACATACAATACCAAAATCAGAGGTTGATTTTCAACAATTTTAAAATAGAGGTTAGAGTCTGCAGTACTGTTATTGAACCCTAATCCTTGCAGAAAGCCATCAATTCTGTTATACCAAACTCTGGGTGCTTGTTTAAGACCATACAGGGCCTTTTTTAACTTACATACATGAGTTTCCTTTTCATGCATTACAAATCCATCAGGGTGTTCTACATATACTTCCTGCTCTATTTCACCATTAAGGAAAGCAGTCTTTACATCCATTTGATGTAATTTCCAACCAAGTACAGAAGCAAGAGAGATAATTGTGCGGATAGTAGTATACCTGGCTACTGGTGCAAATATCTCATCATAATCTATACCTTCCTTTTGGGAGAAGCCTCTGGCAACAAATCTTGCTTTGAACTTTTCAACACTCCCATCAGCTGCATGTTTTATCTTATACAGCCATTTGGATGAGACAACTGACTTATTTTTGGGCCTGGGAACTATGTCCCATACATTATTCTTCATGATGGACTTGTATTCCTCCAACATGGCATCTTTCCAAACCTGCAATTTGTTAGCTTCATTAAACAAAGAAGGTTCAACATCACTAATGTCACTCACCAAAGCAACATAACCTGTAAATCTTTGAGGCCTTTTGCTCTCTCTAAAGGTTCCTGAAGGGGCTATATGTTTCTCTGCTTCTTGCAGAGTTTCTTTGAACCAAGCAGGTCTTCTCTTGATAGGAGGTTCTTCAAGAGATCTTTCTAACACCTCAACAAGTTCCAACGTTGAATCTTGATCCATTGGATCATCATGACTTTCCTCCCTCTGAAAGTCAAAACCAGAAGTCTCGGCAGGAAGAGAATCTGGCTCAACATCGGTCTGAAGCTCTCTAGATCGTTTAAAAACAACATCCTCATGGAAAGTTACATCTCGGCTAACCTCGATCTGTTTCTGACCTGGGATATAGATTCTGTAAGCTTTAGAAGATTCGCTATATCCGACAAAGATTCCTTTCTTTCTTGAGGGTTCCATCTTTGTTCTCTTCTCTTTAGGGACATGGATGTAAACTGGGCATCCGAATACTCTTAAGTGACCTACATTTGGTTTCTTACCAGAGAAAGCTTCTTCATGAGTTCTATCTTCTAGAATAGCATGTGGACATCTATTCTGAATGTATGCAGCTGTGGCTGTAGCTTCTGCCCAAAGAGAATTGGGCAGATCTTGATCAAACATCATAGCTTTTGCAGCCTCACAAATAGTTCTGTTCTTTCTTTCAGCCACACCATTTTGCTGAGGATTGTACGAAACAGTTAACTGACATTTGATACCAGCTTCCTTACAAAAACTTTCGAACTCACAAGATTCATATTCCCCTCCATTATCAGATCTTAGAATCTGAATGCGTTTTCCTGTCTGGTTTTCTACTAAAGCTTTGAATTCTTTAAATTTAGAAAAAACTTCACTTTTCAACTTCAGAAAATAAATCCAACATTTTCTAGAAAGATCATCAATAAATATGACATAATACAGAAAACCATTTAGGGAAGGAGAAGACATTGGTCCACAAGTATCAGAATGAATAAGCTCTAAGATCTTTTCAGTTTTTCTACTACTGTGAGGAAAAGACTTCTTTGCATTTTTTCCAAGTAAATAACCTTTGCATACTTCAATTTTATCAGAAGAAATAGAAGGCATACCACTTACCATAGATTGAAGTCCAGGAAGAGCTTTGAAGTGAAGGTCACCGAATCTTCTGTGCCACAACTCGTTGGGACTGACTGCAGAATGAACAAGAGCACAAGCAGAATGATTCGTTACCTTGTAGAGACCTCCTTCTCGAATTCCAATGACTTTAGCTGAACTTAGTTGACCACCTTTCGGCCAGAGAACTGCTTTACCATCCATGAAGGCCACCTTGTAGCCTTTATCTTCAAGTGTAGAGACTGACAACAAGTTCTTCTTCATGCCAGGAACAAATAAGACCTCTTCAATATGAATGATGGATCCAGACTTTAACTGAAGAGAGATGGAACCGACCCCTTTGATATCCTAACATGAGTTGTCACCCAGCTGAACCTGCACTAAGCAAGACTTCTTCCTGTAATCTGAAATAATATTTTTGTAACCAGTCATATGTTTTGAAGCTCCACTATCAACCAACCACGTGTTATGATCAGTAGTTAGATGACCAGAAAGAGAAGACACTAGGTAGTATTCTTTTATGTTCTCCTGTCTCGCATGAGATTCACTTGCCTTCTTACCTGATCCTCTTTCTTCAGCAATAGATGCATGATGCTTCCTTTTATGAAAGACTTTCTTCTTCGATCTGCAGTCTTTAGCAAAATGTCCCATCTTGTTACAACTATAGCATGTAATCTTAGACATATCAAAATTTTTACCTTTGAAGTTTCCTTTGAGCTTGTTTTCCTGCAAATGCCTTTTAAAGAAAGGTTTCTTTCATCTTCGTGTTTTTGCAACCAAAGCAACATTGTCATCATTAGCAACATGATTTCTTGAAGTCATGCGACTTTCCTCCTGAAGGCAATCATGCCATAAACGCTCAAAAGTAGGTTGAATCTCTCTACCATTCACACTGGAAAAGAAAGTACTCCATGAAGATGGAAGACCATCAAATATGGTTTGAACAAGATCGTCATCATCAACTGTTACCCCTGTGACAAGTAACTGATCACGAATCTAAGCAATTATAGAACAAAAGGATGCAACAAACTCACCTTTCTCCATTTGTAAAAACTTCAATTTGTTCTTCAGATTTTTCTCTTCTGACTGGGTGTAGTCTTCTCATACAACTTCACAAGAGTATCATAACAGTCTTTAGCTGTCATCAAAGAAGTTAGTACAGGCATGATACTATCTTTTACAGAATCAAAAATAACTCTCTTTGCCTTAGCTTGATTCCTTCTGAAAGCTGTCTTACCAGCATTAGAAACTGGTTCTTCCACCATTGTAGTCACAAACTGATCTAGTTCTAACTCTTGGAGAATATTCATAATCCTGAGCTTCCAAACATTAAAGTTTGAAGCTCCCTCTAGCCTATCTTCAGGCCGAACAGAAATAGAAGAAGACATGCTTTGAACAGGAAACTTAGGACTGTGCTTTATAAAACTTAAATCCTAGGGCCTGTGAAGGCTCAAGAACTACAGAACTGAGCTCTGTTCACACCCAAAACTCTGATACCATGTCAACTTTTTAATTCAAGCAGTAGTACATGTCAAAATAAAATACACAAATTCATTCCACATGAACACAGTAGATTTATCCTGGAGAAAACCCTTAGAAGGGAGAAAAACTCCAGCAAAGCAATCTTTCTTATATAAGATATCAGATTCAAAATTACATCATCATCATAAACTTCACTGTGCTAGGGAAAATAATAGCATAACAACTTATAATAGAACTGTATGATAACCTGTGCTCACAATGTCCTCTACCTGCTTCTGCACATCACCAGAAATGAAGGACAGCTTCTCGGGAATGAAGGACAGCTTCAGAAACGAAGGACAGCTACTGCACACAGTGTTCTTTGCACGCTTCTTCCACCTCCTCCAAGAGTACTCTTCAAGGAAGAAATTGGAATGAATAAAATGGAAAGGGGTGGCTCCTACTTATACTTTTAAGGTGGTTGTCCCAAGCAGCCCCCTGAGAGTATGACACTTGTCACTTGGCATGCAAAGCAGCCCCCTATATATGACACCTGTCATTTAGCATGCAAAGCAGCCCCCTCTATATGACACCTGTCATTTAGCTAAGCAGCCCCCTTAGGGACACATGGTACATAGCAAAAGTTTTAGTAATGATATTTAATAGCTTCTGAAGCTATACTTTTAACAAATATGTAGGGCGGCCTACTAATTGTTGGAGGCCGGTCCTTTAATTCATAACCATGCCTTCTTAAATGTTTTAAAAGTACCCTCTTTTTCTTATAGAACTTAAATATTATTTTTCTTATATCAAGGCTGCCTTCTGATGTCTTATTCTTCTTATTCAGTTTTGCTTGCAGGGCTGTAAAAGATCCTTCTCTTTGAGAAACGCATTTTCCCCAATGACTTTGATTTCTTTTTCAAATACCAATGAAAATATGAGACTTAATTAATTCTTATACTGTTCCAACATCCAATATCTTTGGGATTTGGTGGGGGGTGCTTTACACATCTATAAGCAGAAAGTTGTTTGAATTGGGTAATACTTCATATGAAGGATTTTTCGTATATTTTGGCCTTATAATTTTGTTTGCCTTTCATGTTGAGAGAGTTTCTGCTGCCCACTTTCATTTAAGTTATTTGAAGAGCTCTCCCATCAAGTGCAGTCTCTACTTTACAATGTTTTTTGAGAGAAAATCTTGGAAGATAGTCATTTTATTATATTACTTCAAGATCCATTCTATAAGGATAGTCATGCCATGAAAGTGTAATGCCAATGCAAATAATGAAAATGCAAGACAAAGTAGAAGGTAACAACATACATGTACTTCCCTGTGCTGAATGTGATGTCTTTATGTTTGCTTTCATGCTGTGACTCGCAAGAACTGCACATGGCTTGCATGTGAATACACAGTGAAGAATCCTATACTAAAAATTATCAGTGAGGAACTGTTGGAGATATGCTAGGTAATCTTAACTTAGTGCATTATGTGTCACTGATGTAATGCCCTAGTGGTGTGTCGTTAATGTGGTGGTTAGAAGGTGCCCTAAGTGGTCCCTTGTTAATATTAGTGTTTTAAAAATCATCCAACTTGGACTCAGACTTGGCTGAGTCGATCGAGCCGACCCCTTACCGATCCAACTTGGCTTGTGACTCGGCTCAGGTGACCGGTTTGGTACCGAACCGGTCAAGTTAAGGTATGACTTAGCCAATTCGATACCTGTTATTGTAAAATTTAGCAGCTTAATTGATGCAAGGTAAATCAGCTGCATAAACTAGCAAAACCTCGGAGATCTACCCTTAAGTGTGACAAAGGTAGGCCTATATCCCTTTAGGTTTACCGTTTCCTAGACTCTTGAAAGAAATCTAGACTAACCACAGGAGGTGTCCCCAACTAAGCTTTTCAAAGTACTAACTAGAGGTTCCACATGCAAGCCTAAAGAGGGTACAATGCAAGGTGGGCTAGCTTTCTCAAGTACTAACCTAACTGATTTGTAGGGTGACTAAGTGTACTTAGGGAAATTGAATGGGTTTGAAATGTAGTACACCAAGCTTGATGGTTAGGAGAACTTAAGTAAAAATATGTGTGAAAATCCAAGTCTCCTAAATGGCCAAAAGAAAGATGAGTAAAGTGATTCCTAGCCAAGATGAATTCAGAGTGATTTTAATGATGAAGGACTATTGCTTAATACACCATGAATTCATTCATTCACAACATATGATCTTAAGGCAAAATGAATCAACTCAATAATGTGATGAGAATAAAATCATCAACACATATATTGCTTGAACAAGTGTGAATTGATAGTCTAAATGCTGAGATAAATGAAAGCCAATTAAACATGAAACATCAATTAGTGCACTTACAAATAACTCATTCAAGTGTGGAGTAAGCAAGTGTTGATAGCTGAAATTAAAGTGAAAAGTGAAGAGTGTTGAAAGTGCTTGTTTAAAAATTTCACTTATGGAAGACCTCTTATCTTGCAATAAGTGTTAGCCTTGAGCAAAGAGGACCTCTGCTAAGGGTCAAGACTTAGAACCCGTTTTGAC
Source organism: Larix kaempferi (assembly GCA_027924585.1). Taxonomy (NCBI): domain Eukaryota; kingdom Viridiplantae; phylum Streptophyta; class Pinopsida; order Pinales; family Pinaceae; genus Larix; species Larix kaempferi. The sequence continues at coordinate 8,092,235 of BSBM01001879.1, forward strand.
TAGAAATGAGTGATTAGTGTTGAACTTGTTTAGTTTCCAGCAATAGTAAGCATGCAAGGTACGAGAAATAGCTTAAAAGACATTCAACTTAACATTACACAATGTTGGAGACATTAAAAGGCATTCAACACTTATAAAATGACTTGCTGTAAATAAAGTATGCAAGATAAACAAAACAACAAGCTAAAAAGAGACATTCACCATGATAACCATCAAAAGAGACAAGACATAACCATTCAGATTTTTAGTTTAGTTCTTATCTTCTTAGGTGTTGGTGTGTTTTTGTTTTCTGTACTCTTGTATCTTGTGATTAAGTACAACAAGGAAAGGCATGTGTAGTGCTTTCCCAAGAAGTTGAATCTAGCTCTTAGGCTAGTTACAATGGTGAAGAAAATGAGGTTTAGTAGAAGTAATAGAAATAGTGAAAAGAGAGGAGAAGTACATAGAACAAAATTAGATGAGGGGAGAAGCCAGTGCCTTTAAAATACTAATATGGCAAATGGAGTCTATAGCACCCTTCAACTATAACAACTCTGAAATCCTTCAGAGGAGGGGAGGAACCAATCAATCCCTTCCATGTCCCACTTGAGGCTTGTTACTGCTCAAATTAGCACCCTTGATTGAGGCCACAAATCCCAGTGCAATGAGGGATAAGCACGGGAGAAGCTAGCGCCCGATGTCACCACAGCTCAACTTCTCAACACTTTAGGTCAACTTCTAAGACCAAGGGGGAGTCCCTAACATGGGTGAAAGATATCTACAATCAATCCAACAACACACAAATACCCTTCACAATCAACCTCTTAGCTAAGACCAGTGCCTTATGGAGTCAAGACAATGAAGCATAAAATGACACTAGGTGAGAGGAAGATTCTATAACACTTTATTATGAATTTCAAGATAGATAAATTCAATATCTTACTCCTGTTATGAAATTACAGCAGTCAATAACACTTCAGAAAATAGATGAAATCCAACCAAAACAATGTCAACTTACCACATAACATATACCTTGAGGGTTAGGGTAAGTAACATGCCTCAAGAGGGTGAAAGGAAGCCCTAAATCAGATCTGAAAGTGCTTAAATAGATCTGGTTTAAGCCCTAACCAGTGCTCAAATAGATAGTGGACCCACTTAAAACTTTCTAATAGATGTCCAACCCCCCAAGGGTCAATCCTAGGCCTTTTCCTTGTTTTTTTATGAATTATGAATTTCAAGATAGATAACTCAATATCTTACTGCTGTTATGAAAATACAGCAGTCAATAACACTTCAGAAAATAGATGAAAACCAACCAAAACAATGTCAACTTACCACATAAGATATACCTTGAGGGTTAGGGTAAGTAACATGCCTCAAGAGGGTGAAAGGAAACCCTAAATCAGACCTGAAAGTGCTTAAATAGATCTGGTTTAAGCCCTAACCAGTCCTCAAATAGATAGTGGACCCACTTAAAACTTTCTAATAGATGTCCAACCCCACAAGGGTCAATCCTAGGCCTTTTCCTTGTTTTTTTATGAATTATAAATTTCAAGATAGCTAACTTCAATATCTTACTGCTGTTATGAAATTACAGCAGTCAATAACACTTCAGAAAATAGATGAAAACCATCCAAAACAATGTCAACTCACCACATAAGATATACCTTGAGGGTTAGGGTAAGTAACATGCCTCAAGAAGGTGAAAGGAAGCCCTAAATCAGATCTGAAAGTGCTTATATAGATCTGGTTTAAGCCCTAACCAGTCCTCAAATAGATAGTGGACTCACTTAAAACTTTCTAATAGATGTCCAACCCCCCAAGGGTCAATCTTAGGCCTTTTCCTTGCGTTTTTTAGGCCTTCAAAGCTTACTGATTTGACCGATTTATCTGTTGTGCCTATTATACATGATCTGAAAAATGCCCTAGATAACACAAAACACAGTATAATTCTCAATCTAACCACAAGAAAGGGATGCCCTTGAGGATCCACCACGAAACCTACTAGGGCGCACTTTTCCAGTGGAGCACAATTCCAGAATTCATGATATTTTTTGAGATATGAATTTTCTATATTTTTAGGGTTTTTCCAACTTTTATAATTTTTTGTATTTTGTAATATATACAACAGAAATTTGATAAAAAAATTGAAGAAGAGAAGGGGTTAGACCTTAGTCCTTAACCCTAGGGAAATAAGAGATCAAGGTTAATGTCCCTACTCAATTTGGCTATTCAAGATTTACTAATTAGGACAAGACTAGTAGCCCTAGACAGGTCAAAGTAGCCTTAGACTAATTAGGGAAAACAATGAATTCCAAGGCCCAACTATGGAGAGCTTCTTCAAGAGAAAAGTCTCATCAAACAAGATTGACAAAATGCAAACAAAACCCTAACTTTCCTTGCTTAAGGCGCACAAGAGCAATGTCAAACAAGAAAATTAAAAGATTTTACCACATCCACCAAGAAAAGAGCAAGAGAGAGGTCTTAGGTCTTCCCTTAGCCTTGAGTTATAACAACCATTCAATGGGTCAGCCTTGAGAGATAGAAAAACCCTAGAAATTTCATCATCCAACCTTCATCACAAGAAAAATATGTCAAAGAGAGGTGCACATCCCTTAGAAGCTCCAATATACCATGAGAAAAAGTAAAAAGATCATATTTGAACCTAAGAAACCAGATTCGTTGGAAACCCTCCCCATGTCCCGAATTGGTCGAATCGGACACGATTCGATATGAATTCGTGTCCGATTCGACTTTCCTTCGAATCCGAATTCGGGACACGATTTCAAAACGAATCGGACACGAACTTCCAGCGTGCCCCGACTGTCGGACACGAACACAAAAAACAGGACATGTGAAGCGCGGAAAAAGGCATCCGGGCTAGCTTTAAAACAAAATTTTTGCTTTCTTTTTGTCATTTGCAAGGAAGCATTTGGTTGAGAGTGAGTTGTATGTGCAGGTGAAGGAGATTCGAAGGCTATCCATTGTTTCCAAGCGATTCCAAGTGCATTCCGGTGGATTTGTGGAGAGGATTGCAAGCTCAACCATCACACAAGAAAAGGAATGTCTCAATCAGCTAGGGCAGGAGGTAGGAGGCAAAGGAGAGGGAGAAATGCACCATCTAGGGCCTCCCCTCCTATTCCACCAAGCACAAGCGGTTCTCCTCCTCCGTCAAGTGCTCCATCGGCTACTAGTGGAGTTCATTCTATGGCTCCATTTAACCCTGTTTTAGCAAGACAACAAGCCCAAGAAAAAAAATACCCTTTGTGGAAGTATGTGACAAGGAAAGATGGACCTGGGGCAAAGCTTGGTGGGGGAGGCAATGTGTCTTGGAGATGCAATTTTTGCAAGCATGAGTTCATGAGCACATATTTCCGGGTTAAGGGCCATTTGTTGGCCCTTCCTTCTTGTGGGATTTCTTCATGCAAAGCGGTGAGTGTTAACCAAAGGAGGGATATGGAAAGAGAGGATCTTGTTGGCTTAGGGAAGGTGGCAGCAGCAAGCAAGAAAAAAGAGGATGATCCTCTTCCATTTTTTAGGAAGTCCTCTAGCCCCAAGCCTCCATTTCCACCTAGCAATCATGGGCATGGGCGTGGGGATACTTATCAAACAAGAAAGAGGTAATCTACAGGTGGTCCAATGGATAGGATTTTCCAACAAGAGGCGCAAGAAGAGGTAGACCTTACCATTGCATTTTTCTTCTACCTCAACTTCATCTCATTCAATGTTGCACGGTCACCATTGTATTTTGAGACGGTTAAAACTATCTTGGAACGAGCTCCAAATGGTTATGTGCCTCCTGGTTTAGAGAAGCTTAGAACCACATTGTTGGTTAAAGCAAAGAAGGACGTAGATAAAATCCTTCAGCCAATTAGAACAACATGGCCCTCATGCGGTGTCAGTATTGTTTCTGATGGATGGACGAATCTCGCACGCCATCCACTCATCAATTTCATGGTATCTTCCCAAAATGGAGCGTTGTTCTTGAAAGCGGTGGATGCTCTTGGGCAATACAAGGATGCACAATTTATGGGTGATTTATTCATCAAAACCATTGAAGAAGTAGGTGTTGAGTCATGTGTACAAATCATCACGGACAATGCACCTGTTTGCAAGGCTGCTGGCATGATTGTGGAAGCTAAATATCCACAAGTATGTTCATTTTGGACACCTTTCATTTCTAATTTGCTCATTGTTTGGATTTGGTCATTGCAATGTTAGTGTTGTAGAGTCATTGATACATGCTTTTATTGCTCTTACAGGTTTTTTGGACACCTTGCATTGTCCATTCCTTTAATTTTTAGCACTGAAAGCCATTGCTTCGGATGTGGCATGGATTGACAACCTTATTGAGGATGCACGCCATATCCGTAACTTTGTACAAAACCACACAAATGCCCTCACCATCTACAAACAGTACACACAGCTTTCATTGCTGAAGATTGCAGATACTCGGTTTGCTTCCTCATTCATCATGCTCAAGAGGTTGAGGGAGGTCAAAACTGCTCTTGGGTCCATGGTGATTTCAGAGTTTTGGGCTTTTTGGAGAAAGACGGATCAGGCTGCTTCACAAAAGGTGAAGGACATGGTGTTAAATGATGGTTGGTGGGACACAGTGGATCTTACCATTAAGATCATGGAGCCAATCATTTCTTTGTTGCGGTTTGCAGACACGGACCAGCCCATCCTAGCAAAGGTTTATGAGAGGTGGGATTCCATGATTGAGTCCATGAGGTCCATTGTCATGGAGAATAAGTGTCCCGAGTATGGGACATCGACAGAGAACTTATGGACCATTATTCGGGATATTCTTATCTCCAGGTAGGATAAGAATTGCACACCTTTGCATTGCTTGGCCCACTCCTTGAACCCCAAGTTCTACACTCAGGAGTGGCTAACTGGTGGATCGGGGGCCTCACACAGAGTCCCTCCTCACATAGAGACATGCTTGAGGAGGTGGAGGATGGCTTTGTAGATTTTTCCACTGGCACTGGGAGATTTGGAGGCTATGATGTGCTTAGAGATAGGGAGGGTAAGAAACCCTATGCTTGGTGGGCAAGTCATGGGGCAACATCCCCTATTCTACAAAAGTTAGCCTTCAGGGTCATCTCTCAAGTTACATCATCCTCTTGTTGTGAGAGGAATTGGAGCACATATGGGAACTTGTACAGTGTGAAGAAGAGCAGGCTTGAGTAGTTTAGGGCAGAGTCGATGGTGTATGTGCACTCCAACCTTCGTCTTAATTACAAGAAGAGGGAGGAGTGGGTGAAGGGAAAGACAAAGATGTGGGATGTCTTTCCTGATGATATGGGTTTGGACAGCAGTACTAAGTTGGCATTAGCCAACATGGATCTTAATGATCCAGTGCTAGAGCCGGTCACTTTTGATGATAGTGATCGTATAGAGGGGCCATCCTCCACAGCAGCAGATGCAAGTCGTCAGATGGGCAGAGAGGAGGAGGAGGGGGAGGAGGATGAGGAGGATGAGGATCAGGGCAGTGGCAGTGGCAATGATGAGTATGTTGATTCAGGCATGGAGGAGGACTACTGACATATGGGATTCTCCCATCTTGATCAACCCGTTTTTGTATTTATTATTAGTCTATTTGGCATTTTCCAGTGCCCAGTGGCATTCCGACATAAATGTATACATTTTGATTTTGATGACTTAATGAGAAATATGGTTCCGACATGCATCTATGTGTCTCATAATTCATTGTGATTTGTGAATGACAAATGTGAAATGTGTTGTGATTCGTGAATACTGAATACTAAATCGTGGCTTGTGAATGACAATGTGTAATCTACTAATCATTAATGTGTTTTTATTCTAATTTCTATTGAATATTTCATATTTGTAAATTGTAAATGTTCTAGTTTCTAAAGATTTTTGGATCTATATGTCTATATTTTTAAATATTAATATATTTTTAAAAAATATATATATGTATATAAAACATGTCCTACGTGTCTTCATTCCGGGGGTCACCGTGTCCGTGTCGGACTCTCGTATTTTCGTGTCCTGCATGTCCCGTGTCCCCATGTCAGGTGACTTAGATTTGAACACTTGTTTGTTTACAAATGAGATTAGGAGCACCTTATTTATGAGGTGTCCTAGTCTTTTTGAGTTTTTTAGAACCTACTGTTATCACATATATAGTAGCCGGGCTACCATACATTATTTTTCTCATTCCAGTACACTATTCAGCCAGTTCCCTTGCATTTTGAGAGGCCGAGATGAGCATCTTTATTGGATTACTATCAGATTGTGGACAGCAGTTGTATCCCCCATGCCATGACTGAGTTTCAGGACACTCAGAGAGATGACCGATGTAGCCATTATATCATTGGTACAGAGCAGACAGTAGTGCCCAGAGTTACAGCAGCAGTCTCAGAGGACAGATGATGGTACAGGTTGATGAGCTTTCAGGTATATGACTCAGCAGGTATATCATGGTATTATGGTTAGATTGCTTTTATACTTATTCTTATAGCATGTCTTAGCACTTAGTGTCATGATCTGGCGATCATATAGATATTTGGACCTGGTTGACCTATTATGTATATATTACTGTCCCTACTCAGACTTAGAAGTTCACCATCCATACTCATTGGTACATACCCTCCTTAGGGAGAATAGAGGTGATCATTCAACCATACCTTGGCTTGCTAGTGTTGGCTTCATCTTTTCATTGTCTTCATCCATCCATGGCCTACCTTTTAGATTATCACCCTGACTTACTACTTGACTAGTGGCATGGAGGACCTTTCCCCACTGTAGCCTCTGTATTGGATGAGCTTCCCTGTTTATTGTGTCTCGGCTCTGAGTTGGTGACAAAACTTACCTATGGTGAGTTGGAGTTCCTTGTGAATTCCCCCTAGTCATTAAAGTTGTGTTGGCTAAACCTGAAACTTTTAGTGCTGCCATGAATACAAAATCTGGAAAAATGAAATGCTATATCTTGTATGTGAAAGAAATGCCAATTGAAAATGGCCATGAAAAATAAAATGTTATATCTTTTGGAAAAATAAATACCTAGGTAAACAAGTTGTCCATGACACACCTAGAAGTGCTCAGGTAAACAATGCCTTAAAAACACACCTGCAGCAGAAAGCCTAAAAATAAATGTAAATCTATGCAATGTGTTTGTAAACACACATAGATCAAGGCTATGGAAACTTCAGGCCCAAAAAGCAATGGAACTTAAATGTTATATCTAAATAATTGCTGGCCTTGCTTGTATTATGGATTGTGCGCATCTGTGAAGGTGAATAAACCCTCTTTAAACAACTCATCCATTTGTGAGACACCGCCATTCCCTGTGTTATTGCTCATTCAGTATATACTATGGTGTGTATTCCCTTTCCCTTGCCAAAGTGTCACAAAGTCAAGTCAGTCAAGTCATCCCTTGACCTAGCCAGTTAATTTAACCCTTCACCCTGCACTAGCAAATTGATCACAACTATGAAGTGAGTATGGTCCTGAAAGTCTAGTCTGAGTAATAATAATAATTAACGACACTATATATTTGGATTTAGATCGCCAGTCATGATTACTCTGTGTTATAATTGTTATTCGAATAAGTTGTAGAGCATGTATTAACCTTGACACCTTGCAGCAGCTATGGATGATGGTCTGAGTTGTATTTGGTCTTGGTTAGACCTAGTTTGACCATGGAGGACCATGGGACATGAGATGTTAGACCTTATGATGATATGGATAGATGATATATGGTCTATGTACACATACAGGATGATTCTATGCAGCAGCTACAGGGTTATGATGATGATTCTTGGGATACAGCAGTGTTTGGTCATTTACAGATCATTATTATTGGCCTTGTTCCGGTACATTGGATATTTATTTTGATCATGCAGAGATTCATATGGTGTATGAGTACACATCTTGGATGGATTTGGACCTTCTGAGTCCAATGGGACAGTTTGTTTTCAGTTCCGGGCACTTACAGTGATGATTTAGCCTCAGTAGGCTGTCTTAGTGCAGTTTTGATCTGTTGGAGGCCCTGTCGGAGCAGAGATGACTTTTATCCGGTTGACCTAGGGCGCTGATGATGGAGGGGGTGGTCCAGCCACTTGTTTTTACCATATTACCCCCCTCCCGGACACATTGGTGCCCTCACCTTGACAGCGCCATCACTCCAGGAGGCTGTTTGGGCAGTTTCACGCTTCCCGAGGCATTTCAGGATTGGTAGAAATGGCTATTGAGGAAATCGATTTGGGCTACTGAGGCAAAGTTATGGCATGGGATGATCAGTGATGATAGATCGGGGTCTTCCACACCTTCTCCAGCAGTTTCAGCTTCATCGGGGCCCGCATCCATCACTTATGGCACTTTCTGTGGATTTTTTAGGTCTTTTGAGGACCACGACTTCACTAGGGAGGCACGATTTGGTACTTTCATGATTATTTATTGGTTATTGTGCCATGGGGATTGACCAAGGAGGGATAAAATTACCCCTTGGACCCACCATGAGCCTCTTATGATATTTTGTCATCATGATTTGGTGGGATTCCCCTCTCCTAGGGCGACTTTGTCCACTTATGTTATATTTTATGTGTGATCCATGTATTATGTTGTTGAGCTCATCTCAACCATTGATTAGACATTTGTATCTTTTAATCTTAGAAACTCTTTCAAAAAGTGGTTAGGGTTTTGGTGCCTCTCCTTCCTATTTAAAGGAGAGAGCCTCTCATTGTAAGGGGTCTTTGGCTCTGGGATTATTGGTATAGAAAAATATTCTTGTGGAAATTCTTGTGGTCTCCTTTGCATCTGGTGTTCTTAGATGGTGATTGGAAAGTCTATTGCAACCTAGCATTTGGAAATTGTGGCAAGATCTATATTTTTTTTTGGAAATCATTGTTTGTCTACAGGAGGGCGACTTCAACAAGGGCGATTTTGCAAGGCTTCTTCAAATCGACTTTCTTGGCATTCGCTTGTATCAGGGGGTTATCATTAGTATCATTGTGATCTATGCTATCTTTCTGTTACTTCTTTTGTGGCATTAGTCTTATCTCTTGATGCATCAAATCTGATATTGTTGACGTTTGTTGTGCAGGAGAGAGGGCGCATTGGCTTCTTGGACAAAATCGATTTGCATAGAAACTACCTCAAAGCTTCCAAATTGATCGGGATTGCATAGATCATCATCATCAAGGCATCTACAAGGTTATCCAGGTAAGATCCACAGGTTTGTTTCTCTTTCCTTTATCCAATCCATTGACATAACTCATAAATTGTTAAAACCCTAAATACTTCAAAACCCCATTTTACATTTTCTCAGATCTACTTAGATCTAGTGGGTTGTTGGGCATGATATTGAAAACCCACCTCTATAGCATCCACGGCATCTCGGATCTATAGTTTGGTGAGGATTGGCTTCCGTTTGACCCCTCTCCCAAGCCAACTTAGCTTCTCCCAAGGAAGGCGCACTTCACCATTTGAGCAAGTTGACCTAGATCTAGTTGATGGGTGTTTGAGATTCCACTTGATTTGACATCTACACATCAAATAACATACACCCAGGTTGTCCCTTTCTTGAAATTCACCTTGTGGGCCCCATTCCACATTTTAAGGGATTTAATCCCCATTTTGGACCACTTGGAACACTTAAACTCAGATCTACTAAGATCTAACTGGTGGATTGCCACGAAATTATAGATCCATACCCCTACTTGACCGATCTACCTGGATCTAAAGTTTGGATGCCATCCGACTTGATTTGACCCACCTAAACCCCAATTGAAGCCTCCTTGGGTAAAGTCGCACCACCTTGGAGAAGTGAGTTCACTCACTTCTAGGAACTGGGTACTTGAGATTTTTGGAGATCTGAAACCGAAATAATTCAAAACCTAGGTCTAGACTGTCACTTTGTCAAATCTTGCCTTGGGGACTGCATTCCTTGTTTTAAGGGATTGTTGTCCACTTGGGTTAAACCTAGATCTAGACACATTCAACCATCAAGACCTATATTGCCCACTTATCTCATGTTGTAGGAGTCCTAAACCACAAGTCAACCCTACTTTGACTCCACTTCCCAATTCCCAAGGCACTGGTTTCTCTACAAGGTAATTCAACTTTCCTAGACTATTGGATTGACTTGTGGTTTGACTTAAGCATGGTAAACTATACCTTTGAAGACATCATGAACCATGGTCAAACTTGTCTCATGTACTAGTTAGCCCCAATACAACCCTTAACTATCCTGCTTTGGACACGGTTCCCAAGGCAGTGGATCTTTTGACATTGAACTAGTACACTAGCCCTAGATCTCACTGCAAACATTATAAGTCACTCATACATTCAACTATGAACTACAGCTATACCTATTAAACCCCTCACTTGGCTTGTGACTTCATCCTTAGGTCTAGGATAAACCATACACCTAACTTCACCTAGAAATACCCTGATTTGGTGTCTTGGTTTTGATCTCTCCTGTCGGGAGTAGATCGGGTCTCCCCCTTTGTTGTCTGGGCTAGATAACATAAAGCGAAGGTTGCCTCGACTGGCGTGACAACCATACATATTGGAGGTCGAGGTGATCGTGGTTGCACCTTTGAGTTGCCCTTCCCTATTGCTATCCATGACTGGATCCATCCATAGGGGTAACTACATCTTAGGTGATAACACCTACCTTACTAAAAGATAAAAATAACTTAAAATTAGGGTTTGTCACCCACAAGTCGGGGGACTAAACGATAAAAAGGCTAAAAATAATGATAAAGTGATGCAAATGGCTTCAACCAAGTGAGATGTTGAGCCGAAGGAGGAAGTCATGCGCAACTAACCCCAATGATGTGCTTGTCCCTCAACATCCTCCTTTTTAGAAAGGTAATGCTTTCTTGATAGGATGATGTCATCATCATTCTTTCATATGGAAACCAAGAGGAGGGGTAATATATCAAAAGAGAGATCCAAGTGGGAAAAGAAGAGGTGTGCTAAAGGGGGTATGACAACCCTTACACACGCAATCACCTCTACAAAGCATAAACAAAAGTGTGGTTAGGAGCCCCTGAGCCATGTGTCATAATGGGTCTATCCCAAGAAGCACCGTAGCACCCACCCAAGGCACAAATGCCCAACATGATGGGGGGCTTCCACCCATCAAGGGTTAGTCAACAAAGCCACAAGGCCAATACTCCTTGAAATGGGAACCAAGAGAACATGCCATGACTAGACCAAGGGTCTTAAGCCTCGCTAAGCCAACACTTTTAGATAAGAAGTCCCAGACTTGGCCTTTTACAACGGCAAAAAAAACCCTCACTCTGGTACATCCTAAAGAACACGTTGTAGACAATCTGAGGTGTAACAAGGCTCAACCAGCCAATTTGCTCCACTTCTTTTCTACAAACTTCATATGATAAAGAGGAAACCAGTCAATCCAATACCTAAACAAACTCACATCAAAAGGTTAAATGAATCACTAAAGCAAGAATAATAATGAAAATGAAATAAGGAGGAAACCAGTCAATCCTTATATTCATCTAATTATCAATCAAATAGGGAGAAAACCAATAAATCCCTATTACTTATTTACTTCAACAAAACGAAATTGAAAGATATTACTTAAGCTTTGTTGAAGAAAGATATCATAACTATGGAAAGCAAACTTGGAAATCTATTTACTATATTATCATTAAGCACAAAAGGAACACTTAGCTTCACAGTAGAATCCCAGATCTTTATTGTTATTCCAGTATTATGTCTCCAATCCAATGAGTTACAATGAGTTCAACCTCCCCTTTTATAGCACAAGGAAGGTGAATTAAGTTTGGACCATGTCCATCAGTAGAATAATGAGTGATGATCTCAAGATATGAACTAGACACAAATCAATAGTTGAGATCCTTGATTCATGTGCAAGATCTGACCAAAATAATCAAGAAAATGCCAAGTCATTCCTCTAGGAAGACGAACTAGCTAGACCATGTCAATACAATAGTAAAATAATGCCAAATACCATGTACCTCCTCAAAACCATGTGCTAAAACCATGGCATAGCTGAAACCACGTGCCAATACCATGTGCTAGCCTCACAAGGCAAATCTTTGGTCAAAATGTCCTCCAAGGGTCAAATCGCTAAGCAAGTTGATACATGCATGAGGGGGGGCATGTGAAGAAGTGTAGATCAAGGGCTAAGATCTAATCATGAAGTGATATAAAGACTAGATGATCCCAATAAGCCTCAACATGTGTGCCAAGGTTCCAAATCATCAAATAGTGCCTCAATATGTGTGCCTTGTTAGATTATGGTAACTTCGGGATGTCCTCCATGGTTCAGATGCCTTACATGGAGGTACATTAGCTGCATAGGCATCAGGATGGAGTAGAGGGTGTGATGCACTCTACTCAGTGGCATGAGCCTAGTGGGGGCTGCATGCAGAGCCTCAGGGGAGATTGACCTTTGCATGCATGAGTTTTGCATGACCTGTCAGCATTCAGTGACTGCATGCAAAAGTGACTTTTTGCATGCACCGGGAATTAGGGTTTTGGCAAACCTAATTCATCAGTGAGATTATTTATAGAGGCAGGGGGTCCCTAGATGAGGTTACTCAGTTGCATTGTCAGAGAGAGATACTGCTAGAGTGAGGAGGGCGTAGCTGCACATGTGGGGCGACTTTCTGAGATAGAGAGGAGTTGCTGCAGGAGCTAGGAAGGTCAGATCTGAGCTAGATCAGTGACCTTCAGTTCCAGAGAGGCTAGACACCCATTACTATGAGCTGAGAGAGCTCAACTGTGTGATTACTGTGGAGATTGGAGGAGGTCGAGTTCTATTGGAGGAGGATATTTTTCTTGAGGGAGGAGAAGCTCGTTGGGAGCCGGATTGACTGATTCGGAGTCTGTGACTTCCAGGATAGCCTTGCCTCAGTATTCGAGGAAGGTTAGGGACGATCGGGGCTCAGATCTGTTGAGATCTGGACAGTACGAGCATTTGACATCCAGAGGGGAGGGCGCACTTGTGCATGCAGAAGAGGCTGATTTCATCAGTGGGCAATCTTCAGAGCAAGCATATCAGAGCAAAGAGATATAGAGAGGGCAAATCAGTCAAAGGCACCATTAGAGCACTCAGATCCAGTTTGGCAGTTAGGGCTTACTTCTTCAGTGCATGCATCAGCTGGATGCATGCAAATTTGAGGTCTGTCCTGTTTCAGAGGGATTGAGTTATCGGCTGAGGTAATCCTGTATTGTATTGTCATTTATACATCTATATGCTATGGACTCGAGAGAGAAGATAGCCCCCTAGTTAGCTGGTTTTTCCCACAAGGATTCTAGGGTACATCTGTTGTTTATGTGGTTGATTGCATATGTATTTCAGTTGGTAAATGCAGATCTAGTTGTTTGAGTTTATGTTTGTATGAGTATTTACTTACATTGAGACTCATACCGCTTGAGATCTCAGAGCGATCCAGAGGGAGTAGTGATCTCTGGATCAAATATTTACATGCCCAAGTGCCACATAAGCAAATCGACCTCAATAGCAATAGTCAAATAGAACCTCATAAAAGTAGTAAAGTGCAACTCAATGTTAAAACTTAAAACATCACATAAAGTGCACTAAGATAGGTTCTAATAATAATATTTGCCTTAACTTAGGCAAATAAGTTGATAAACCATAGTAGTAAGTTGTAATAGTCTCTGCCAACCTACTGAAATGTGCATGTAAAACCCCTTGACCACTGAAAAACATTAAAACACCAAGTCGTTGGGCTATCTGAAGGCATGGCTGCATAGAAGAGCCAAATGGGTGCCCAAAAATACCAAGTCATTGTGCATCTTATGGCTAAATCAAATTCATGCACGATCATGAAATCTAGTAAGTTGTTCATTGATACTATCTTAGTGACCCCTATAGAAACTGCTTGAACTGGAGGAGCGTTCTGCATGCAACCCTGTAGATTGATAGTAGGGACAAGTGGGTGTCCAAATCCATCAGTATATTTGGAAAAAATGAGCTCATCAAAACCATGCATGATCATGGAAGCAGAACTGCAAAACACTATGCAACATAGCCATCACCTTGTAGCAATGATTGATCTGTGGTAGTAGTGACAATCTGATGGCATATACCTTAATAAGTGGCCAAATGGGTATCCAAATATGTACTCAGAATGCACGGATTCCATGTACAACAGAAAATAGCATATTAGTCCCTTAGTGAATGGGATAGGCCACCATATAAAACTGACCAACAAGCGTTGAAACCTGTTGACCACTAAAACTGACTAGGTGGACAACGATGTACCATGCACATGTTCAATGTGCCTTGAAGATGAGAAAGAAGTACCTAATGATTTATTCAAGCGAGGCATCTCTTTTTCTTATCTTCTCTCCAAGAAATTTTTGCACCCCTACAGAGGATTTTGTAAGAATATGTCAAACATGAGAGTCAATTTTTGTATAACTTAGTTGCCTAAGACTTTATCATTAGGGAAGTCCTTTTATCAAGTGTTTTTTCTCTTGGATAATTAAAATTCATTTTTAGTGATTTTAATTATTTGATTTTTCACTCAAAAATACCTCCAAAGTGGTGAAAGGCATTCTAATGATCGAGGCAATGGGGTGATTGGGGCCTAGAAATGTTCTACATTACCATGCTAGACATTATCCATAGTCTTGCGGAATTTCATTAAGTTTTACTTAGGTGTTTTTAATTTTTGGTAATTAAAAAATGTACCTCGGCATAAAAAATTGTTTTGTAAAAGAGGGATATGTGGTCCTTTATGATGTTGTATAGGGGTATGGATACTCAAGATCAATGGCATGAGACCCCCTACACACTTGGGCAAAGTTTGAAGTCATTCAAACAAGTCTTGCTAAGGTTTTGGACACATTTTCCTAAGTCAGTCAAGGAAATCGAGAAAATTAGCAAATAATTAGTAAGGCAAATTATGGAAAAGTGCCTAAAGTCACTTCGGGTGGCCAAGTTAAATTTCTAAAGTTTATATTATGTGCCTAAGGTAAAATTAAAGGCCAAAGGGGGGCCCCCAAGAAAGTGTTTTTCAAGTTTGAAGTTTCTCCCAAAGGAGGAAACCCTCTCTCACCATGGGAAATGAGATAAATTGAAATAAGCCAAGAGGTGGGGTCCCACCTTCATAATTCTCTCCCCTTGGCCTAACAATGAAATATAAAACATGAATGTGGGGTTTTTCCCCCCCATTGTTTGTTATTTTTAACCCATGGAAGTGCACCCCCCATCCATGGGTCGCCTTTCTCTCCAAGTGACAAATATCATTCATGCAAAAGAACTCTCCCCTCTCTCTTTTCCTATTTAAGGAGGCTCTTTCTTTTCATTTGGGTTACAATCTCTCATGCTCTTGCTTCATTTCCATTTTCTCACTCTCTCTTGCTCTCTTCTTGCCTTATTTTTGGGCCATTGTGATTTTCAGGCATTTGGCTTGGTAATACAAATTCTTTGGAGGAGATTTGGTGTTGGTTGCTCTATAATGGTGGTTGCTTCAGAACTTCATAGCTACTCAACCTTTGGGAGGCCAAACAAGCAAAGTGTTTTGCTTTGTTAAGATCTCTAGTAGTTTTGCTATTGATTTTATGGGTTTCCTATTTAACTAGTTAAGAACTTCATATACTTGTTGGTCTAAGTCTATGATTTCTTAGCTCTTCAGTAAGTACTCACCTGTTATTTTAGTTGTGTAGCAATATTTAACAAGTTGCAGGTAACTTGGCTTCAAGGGTGGACTTCCTTGGTTGGATACCCCACTTCTCCAAGCATTGAATGAGCAAAAGAACACTATCTTTTCCTTTTCCCATTTAAATTTCTGCATTTAATTTCCATAAGTTTCTCATACAAAAATCAGATTTCAAGTATTGCTTACATGCTATTATCTTATCAAAAAATTACTCATAAATTTTAAAAAAAAAATGTACATTTTGTATGATATACTAACATTGTCCCAAAGTGATTTTGGGCATTTTTCAACAATCTTTTGCTTGCTGGTTTTTAGCAAGTTTGCACTTTTCAAAAGAGTTATGCTACCCAAATTCAACCATCTCCAAGCATAAAGGGCCTCCTCAAGTTACCATGTTGGCCACTTGGAAGAAAACGGTCAAAAACACTATTTTTCCCCTCTTTTCTCACTAAATATCAAGTGTTGATTTTTGTATCATTGTAACAAGCCAAAGAGAGTCTCTTGGGCTTGATTTATTGTATTTTATTTCAAGTATTAAGTGCTTAGTTTTCTTTCCATTGCATGTAAGAGAGAAGGCTTTGCCACCCTTGCATGGTTTTGTAAGTAGCTTGGGTTTAGCATATTTCATTTCTTATATTTACTTTTGCCCACACCTCACAAGTGAGAAGGCTCTGCCTCCCTTGTGAAATCGCATTGGCTTGCACTCTCTTTTTTTTGCCCACACCTTGCATGAGAAGAGGCTTAGCCCGTCCATGCAAAATCGTTGAGGCTTGTATTTTATTTTCTAAAGTTTTGTTTTAAGTTATTTTGCCCGCACCTCACAAGTGAGAAGGCTCTGCCTCCCTTGTGAAATCGCGTTGGCTTGTCTTGCTTTGATTTTTGCTTAAAAGTTATAAAATTAATTTAAGCCTCGATTCTTGCCCCGTATTCACTCCCCTTGTTGGTTTGACCAATCCTAGGTGACAAGAAAGGGCAAGGATTTGAGTTGGCTAGAATAATAGGCACTCGGAAACATATCTTTACTAGAACTGAGAAAAAGGGACTTGACCTGTGGAGCTAGTGGGGTAGAAGTTGTTGGGAGCCTCATGGCACTTTGTGTCCTCCAGTGGAGCACCCAACAAGTTTTGGGATTGACCCGTGGAGCTAGTTGAGAACCTTGTGTTCTCGAGTTGAGCACCCAGCAAACTCTCTCAAATCGAAAGAGATAGTCTCTCGAGGTAGACACATAGAGTAGCTTAGTTGTTTTTGCAAAACCTTAATCCCCTAAGTTGAAGTGAGACTTAAAATAAACTAAAACTTACTGAACCATTTGCACAACATTGTTACTATTGTTTACAGTACTTTACTTCAAAAGCACTTCATTTTTGGGCTCAATCTTGTTGCAAGCATCTTACAATAATTTGTTCATTCACTGCAAGTCATTTTTTTAAATGCGATATTTTATTAAGTGGATGATTTAATGCTATTGGAAAAGTATTTGATAAACTGGTTTTTGTGACTCCATAGCCCGAGTAGAGAAGGCACTGGTCTTGTTAATCAACTGTTTATTTATCTCTTGCATCATATTTGGTTTATTGTTTAAAAGGTTTGCTTTGTTAAGATTATATGCTACCATAGACTAGATTGCAAATTCACTAGCATTCAATACATTATTCACAATAGCAGCAAAATAAGGATCTTTGAAAGATACACAATCACAAAGCACAAAACAATTTATCCTAGGAAAACCTCAAGGGGAAGAAAACCTAGCAAGAACTTCCTCAATATAGATGATCAAGTACAATACCCCAAAAATATGTCTCACAAATTAGAGACAAAAAAAACCAAACTCTGGACTCAAGCCACTCCTCCTTCTCCTTTGCAGATATCTCTCTCTCTCCTCTAATGCGAATTGCACAAGTGAGTGAATAAACAAATGAGAGGAACTCACTGTCTATTTATACATTACTTTTCACTTAACCTTTAACTCAGCTAGGTCGGTCTCAATAATCCTAACTGGGCCGACTTCTCTAGGGAGACTCAATTACCACTTATATTACATTCTCTTGGGTGCTAACGACCCGACTTACAATGGAGGTTTAACCTCATAACCTTTACATGACCAAATGTAATAATGACATCCCCAACAGAGTTACAATAATAAATTACAAGTAGAATATACTTTGAAGTTACATTAATTTAACACTCCCCCTTAAGGGTGTTCTACTGACAACAACATCTGCATGTGTAACTCTACACAACATTATCGGAGGGAGGAGGGCATCAACAATAACATCATTTGATACATCTATAAATCATTGGAAGTTCTTCAACATCATCATCAGCAACTAGAACAGTTGTTGTAACATCATCAACAACATCTTCAGTACAGAGCTGAAGTATCATCATCTGCAGCACTGGAGCATCCTTATCTTCAGTACTGAATCATCATCTGCAGCACTGGATCATCCTCATCTTCAGCACTAGAACATCATCATCTGCAGCACTGGAGCATCCTCATCTTCATCACTGGAACATCATCATCTGCAACAGTGGAGCATCCTGGAACCTCATCATCTGCAGCACTAGAGCATCCTCATCTACAGTACTGGGGCATCATCAGGAGCATCACCTGCAGCACACATGACCCTTCCTTTCGGAACTAGGGATCGTCGATAATCCTTCCTTTCGGAACTCAGGATTCAGTCGAAACAACTCTAGTGATCCTTCCTTTCGAAACAGGGATCATGGACAATCCTTCCTTTCGGAACCACAGATTAAGTCCAACACTAGATCAACATTTAAGACTATCCTTCCTTTCAGAACTCAGGATCTCTATCTAGGGATGATCAATCCCACCACAATCATTTAAGACTACCTCTGTCTAGGGATGATCGATCCCAACACAATCATTTAAGACTATCTCAGTCTAGGGACGATCAATCCCAACACAATCATTTAAGACTATCTCAATCTAGGGACGATCGATCCCAACACAATCATTTAAGACTATCTCAGTCTAGGGATGATCAATCCCACTGCACCACAATATCATCAGCACTACTCCCCCTTTCGAGGGAAGTCCTTACAGACTACACCAAGCTTGTCACGGAAGTGCTCAAACTTCACTCAAGACAGAGGCTTAGTCAACACATCTGCAACCTGCTCATCCGTGCTCACATATTGGAGCTTTATAGCTCCCCTCTACACCATATCACAGATGTAGAAATACCGTATTTCTATGTGTTTTGACCTCTCATGGAACACAAGGTTCTCTGACATTTTTATACAACTCTGGTTATACATAGAATCACTGTGGTATCCAACTCCAAATCAAACAGGCCTGATAACAACTTCTGAAGCCATATAGCTTCACAACTCGCAGAACATGATGCAATATACTCTGCCTCTACAGTGCTGAGAGAAACACTAGATTGCTTCCCGCTTAGCCATGAGATCATGGCTGACCCCAGACTGTAACATCCACCTAAAGTGCTCTTCCGGTCTGAGACACTTCCCGCCCAATCGGAATCTGTATAGCCATACAGTCTGAACTCATGATCTCGAGTATAATTGAGACCATAGTCTATTGTACCTTTTAGGTACTGTTATCACATATATAGTAGCTGGGCTACCATACATTATTTTTCTCATTCCAGTACACTATTCAGGCAGTTCCCTTGCATTTGAGATGCCGAGATGAGCATCTATATTGGATCACTATCAGATTGTGGACAGCAGTTGCATTCCCCATGCCATGACTGAGTTTCAGGACACTCAGAGAGATGACCGATGTAGCCATTATATCATTGGTACAGAGCAGACAGTAGTGCCCAGAGTTACAGCAGCAGTCTCAGAGGACAGATGATGGTACAGGTTGATGAGCTTGCAGGTATATGACTCAGCAGGTATATCATGGTGTTATGGTTAGATTGCTTTTATACTTATTCTTATAGCATGTCTTAGCATTTAGTGTCATGATCTGGCGATCATATAGATATATGGACCTGGTTGATCTATTATATATATATTATACTGTCCCTACTCAGATTTAGAAGTTCACTATTCATACTCATTGGTACATACCCTCCTTAGGGAGAATAGAGGTGATCATTACACCATACTTTGGCTTGCTAGTGTTGGCTCCATCATTTCATTGTCTTCATCCATCCATGGCCTACCTTTTAGATTATCACCCTGACTTACTACTTGACTAGTGGCATGGAGGACTTTTCCCCACTGTAGCCTCTGTATTGGATGAGCTTCCCTGTTTATTGTGTCTCGGCTCTGAGTTGGTGACAAAACTTACCTATGGTGAGTTGGAGTTCCTTGTGAATTCCCCCTAGTCACTAAAGTTGTGTTGGCTAAACCTGAAACTTTTAGTGCTGCCATCAATACAAAATCTGGAAAAAATGAAATGCTATATCTTGTATGAAAAGCCCATTCATGCAATGTGTTTCTAAACACACATGAATGAAAGGCATGCCAAATGAAAATGGCCATGAAAATAAAATGTTATATCTTTTGGAAAAATAAATACCTAGGTAAACAAGCTGTCCATGACACACCTAGAAGTGCTCAGGTAAACAAGTGCCTTAAAAACACACCTGCAGCAGAAAGCCTAAAAGAAAAAATGTAAATCTATGCAATGTGTTTGTAAACACACATAGATCAAGGCTATGGAAACTTCAAGCCCAAAAAGCAATGGAACTTAAATGCTATATCTAAACAATTGCTGGCCTTATTTGTATTATGGATTGTGCGCATCTGTGAAGGTGAATAAACCCTCTTTAAACAACTCATCCATTTGTGAGACACCGCCATTCCCTGTGTTATTGCTCATTCAGTATATACTATGGTGTATTCCCTTTCCCTTGCCAAAGTGTCACAAAGTCAAGACAGCTAAGTCATCCCTTAGCCTAGCCAGTTAATTCATCCTTCACCCTTCACTAGCAAATTGATCACAACTATGAAGTGAGTATGGTCCTGAAAGTCTAGTCTGAGTAATAATAATAATTAACGACACTATATATTTGGATGTAGATCGCCAGTTATGATCATTATGTGTTATAATTGCTATTTGAATAAGTTGTAAAGCATGTATTAACCTTGATACTTTTCAGCAGCCTTGGATGATGGACTGAGTTATATTTGGTCTTGGTTGGACCTAGTTTGACCATGGAGGACCATGGGACATGAGATGTTAGACCTTATGATGATATGGATAGATGATATATGGTCTATGTACACATACAGGATGATTCTATGCAGCAGCTACAGGGTTATGATGATGATTCTGGGGTTACAGCAGTGTTTGTATATGTACAGCGCATTATTATTAGCCTTGTTCCGGTATATTGGATATTTATTTTAATCATGCAGAGACTCATATGGTGTATGAGTACACATCTTGGATGGATTTGGACCTTCTGAGTCCAATGGGACAGTTTGTTTTCAGTTCCGGGCACTTACAGTGATGATTGAGCCTCAGTAGGCTGTCCCAGTGCAGTTTTGGTCTGTTGGAGGCCCTGTCTGAGCAGAGATGACTTTTATCCGGTTGACCTAGGGCGCTGATGATGGAGGGGGTGGTCCAGCCACTTGTTTTTACCATATTACCCCCCTTCCGGACACATTGGTGCCCTCACCTTGACAGCGCCAGCACTCCAGGAGGCTGTTTGGGGCAGTTTCACGCTTCCCGAGGCATTTCAGGATTGGTAGAAATGGCTATTGAGGAAATCGATTTGGGCTACTGAGGCAAACTTATGGCATGGGATGATCAGTGATGATAGATCGGGACCTTCCACACCTTCTCCAGCAGTTTCAGCTTCATCAGGGCCCGCATCCATCACTTATGGCATTTTCTGTGGATTTTTTGAGGTCTTTTGAGGACCACGACTTCACAATGGAGGCACGATTTGGTACATTCATGATTATTTTTTGGTTATTGTGCTATGGGGATTGACCAAGGAGGGATAAAATTACCCCTTGGACCCACCATAAGCCTCTTATGATATTTTATCATCATGATTTGGTGGGATTCCCCTCTTATAGGGCGATTTTGTCCACTTGCATTATATTTTATTAGTGATCCATGTATTTTATTGTTGAGCTCATCTCAACCATTGATTAGACATTTGTATCTTTTAATCTTAGCCACTCATTCAAAAAGTGGTTAGGGTTTTGGTGCCTCTCCTTCCTATTTAAAGGAGAGAGCCTCTCATTGTAAGGGGGACTTTTGGCTCTGGATTATTGGAATAGAAAATTATTATTGCATCTATCTCCAGTGTTGTGGTGAATGTTTTTGGTGTTCGTTCGTTGGTTCTTCCTTTGCACTGAGTTATTGAAGATCTTGTTTGCCATATCTTTGTACCACGATTTTTGCATCTACAGGTGGAGGCCGATTTGCTTGGAGGAGGAGGTATTGGTAGGGGAAGACTCTCCCTACTTCTTCTTTGGAGCTCTTCGTTGGTAACAGGGAGTATTACTGTCCCAGGACCTTCTATTTCATGTTACTATTTGCATTTCTCTTGTATTTCTTCCATACTTGATCTTACTGATTGAATCTTCATTCCTTGGTTTGACAGGTAGAGGAAGGCGCACTTGTGGGCTAGGGCATCAAATCGGCAAGCAAATCAACAATCTCTCATTTGATCTCTGCGGGAATCTTCCTCAACATCAAGGCATCTCATCCACATCACTCAGGTATGATCTCAAGGTAAGTTCTATCTCCATGATCTATCCAATTGTCAAAAACACTTAAAACCCTAATTAATCAAAACCCCATTTTTACATTTTCTCAGATCTACTTAGATCTAGTGGGTTATTGGGCATAATATTGAAAACCCACCTCTATAGCATCCACGGCATCCCGGATCTATAGTTTGGTGAGGATTGGCTTTCGTTTGACCCCTCTCCCATGCCAACTTAGCTCCTCCCAAGCAAGGCGCACTTCACTAGTTGAGCAAGTTGACCTAGATCTAGGTGATGGGTGTTCGAGATTCCACTTGATTCGTCATCTACACATCCAATAACATACACCCAGGTTGTTACTTTTCTGAAATTCACCTTGTGGGCCCCATTCCACATTTTAAGGGATTTAATCCCCATTTTGGGCCACTTGGAACCCTTAAACTCAGATCTACTAAGATCTAACCGTTGGATTACCACGAAATTACAGATCCATACTCCTACTTGACCGATCTACCCGGATCTAAAGTTTGGATGCCATCCGACTTGTTTTGACCCACCTAACCCCACTTTTTAGCCTCCTTGGGCAAAGTCGCACCACCTTGGAGAAGTGAGTTGACTCACTTCCAGGAACTGGGTACTTGAGATTTTTGGAGATTTGAAACCAGAATAATTCAAAACCTAGGTCTAGACTATCACTGTGTCAAATCTTGCCTTGGGGATTGCATTCCTTGTTTTAAGGGATTATGGTCCACTTTGGTCAAACCTAGATCTAGACACATTCATCCATTAAGACCTCTATTGCCCACTTGTCCCAAGTACTAGGAGTCCTAAACCACAAGTCAACCCTACTTTGACTCCACTTCCCAATTCCCAAGGCACTGGTTTCTCTCCAAGTTAATTCAACTTTCCTAGATTGTTGGATTGACTTGTGGTTTGACCTATGCATGGTGAACTAAACCCTTGAAGCCATCATGTACCATGGTCAAGCTTGTCACTTGTACTAGTTAGCCCCAATCAACCCTTAAACTACCCTGCATTGGACACGGTTCCCAAGGCAGTGGGTCTTCCAACATTGAACTAGTACACTAATCCTAGATCTCACTTCAAACATTATAAGTCACTCTTACATCAACTATGAACCAAAGCTATACCTATTGAACCCCTCACTTGGCTTGTGACTTCATCCTTAGGTCTAGGATAAACCATACACCTAACTTCACTTAGAAATACCCTGATTTAGTGTCTTGGTTTTGATCTCTCCTGTCGGGAGTAGATCGGGTCTCCCCCTTTGTTGTCTGGGCTAGATAACATAAAGCGAAGGTTGCCTCGACTGGCGTGACAACCATATACATTGGAGGTCGAGGTGATCGTGGTTGCACCTTTTGAGTTGCCCTTCCCTATTGCCATCCATGACTGGATACATCCATAGGGGTAACTACAGTTTAGGTGATAACAGGTACCTCATCACATGCTTTGAAGCTACAATGTGCACCCATCTGGGCTCAACCAGATACTGACTCAAGGTGTTCACAACAAAAGCATATATCTGCCCTCGTATTCGTCAGATACATCAGTGACCCAATAATCTACCCGTATAGAGTCACATCCACTAATTCTGACGAAGTATCAGATAATAACTTCAAGTTGGTATCCATGGGTGTGGCCATGGCTTTGCACTCGAACATATCAAATCTTTTCAAGATTTCCACTACATACTTCCCTTGGTTAAGGAAGATTCCCTCTGGGCTCTGCCATACCTCGAGACCTAGAAAATAATGCATTAAGCCAAGGTCTTTCATCTCGAATTCTGCAGCGAGCTTCTCCTTGCACTCTGAGATTTGCTTCTCATTACAAGTCATCCACATATAGCAATAATATGACTGGTTCATCATCCATGACCTTGAAGTAAAGGTTAGGATCAGCTTTACTCTTGGTAAAGCCCAAGCTCATCAGAAAACTGTGAATCCTTCCATACCAAGCTCTTAGAGAGCTTGCTTCAACCCATACAGAGCCTTCTTCAATTTGCAGACATGCATCTCTTTGTTTTCGACCTCAAAACCTTGTGGTTGTTCTATGTACACTTCCTCCTCAATAACACCATTCAGGAAAGCTGTCTTCACATTCATCTGGTGTAACTTCCACTTCATCGTGGCTGCAAGTGCCATGATGGTTCTAATTGAAGTGTACCTTGCTACAGGAGCAAATGTTTCCTCATAATCGATTCCTTCCTTTTGAGAGAATCCTCGAGTCACAAACCTAGCTTTGTATTTCTCAATACTTCCATCCGCAGCATGTTTTATCTTATATATCCATTTAGAAGATACCACACTTTTACCTTCTGGTTTGGGAACTATGTCCCACACATCATTCTTCATTATAGACTGGTATTCTTCCGTCATAGCTTCTACCCATTCTTTCTTTTGAATGGCCCCTTCGAAGCAAGTAGGTTCTTTGTCTACAAGATCACACATCAAAGCCACATAATTGAAAAATGGCTTTGGCCTCTTGCTTTCTCTTGTGGAGCCTTCTAGAGCTCCATACTTCTTAGCATCTTGAATAATTTCACGAGCCCAAGCTGGTTTTCTCTTGCGAGAAATAGTCATGGATGGAGATTCTTGGGGCTCCAACATATCATGATCTTCTGGAGTCTCATCATCGGGAGAGGGTGCAACCTCTGCAACTCTAGGTACTACATCTTCTTCATATACTTCTTCATGCTGGCACTTTCTGGATCTCTTGAGAGCTGCATCTTCATCAAATGTTACATCTCTACTAATCTCCATGTGATGATAGCCTGGTATATATATTCTGAAGGCCTTGGAGACCTTACAGTATCCAACAAAGATTCCTTTCTTTCCGTAAGGATCCAACTTAGTCCTTTTCTCTTTTGGAATATGAACAAAAACTGGACAACCAAATATCTCGAACTTTGTTGCAGTTCTCTCTTGCACCCATCTTCTCATCTTCAACCTTGTAACAAAGGTTGATGTCTCATCACTCTAGGTGATCCTTGATCTCATCATTCTATCCCGTAGAAAGTCTTCTTCAATCTGCACACATGTGGTCTTCTAAGTCTTGGAGGTTGCTCGATATCTTGATCACACCATGAGTCTGGCTATATCTCGTCATGGTCGACTTCCCCTACTTGATTTCATAAGTTTTGTTTATAGTTGAACTATGTCACTTGTCCTACGGAACAAGTCTCATCATTCTTCAGTTGTAGGTGATCGTTGTACAATACTTCCTACAAGTCAAATTCAACAGCATGGTTAGAAACATTTCATGGTTTCCAAGACATATTCATAAAGCATAAGTCATATTGTCATAATGTTATTAATAACACAACATTTATTCATACCCCACATTCATATTGTAACTTTCTAGATGCCTTCCATCTCTACCAGGACATTATTAAGAGTGTGCACTACTCCCAATATGTCAGCAAAGAGGTTTCACTCTAGATAAGTAGCAATGGAATGTTGCACCATAGTCTACTTACCCATCACATGCAGATCAATGCAAACATGCATAACACACATCCTAGATAAATGTGTACACAACTGGACACTATCATTTAAACAATTTGATAGAAATGACAATTCAAATACTTATCTTTGTTTGTTTGGTAGGATCTCTTTTGATCCTAGTCTCCATGCAGGGATTACTAGAGTGTCTGATGGTGAGCTCTACTTCATCATCAGAGTTCCTGAACCAATCTTGTATGTTGCTTCTCATATTCTCCTAGTGAAGCTTTCTGAGGGGAGTCCTTTTCTTCGAGATTGGAGAGAGAGTGCTTTGAAGCACCACTATTAAAAGACATATTCTTCGATTTCTTCCTTTAGTAACTTCCTGGGAGGTTCTTCTTCTTCGTCTTCGTCTTCTTCTTCTTCATCTTCAGCAAAATGAGCATGATCTCTTTTATTGCTCTTCTTGTTTTCTTCTTTTCTATCTTTTCTTTCTGGACAATCTTTGGCAATATGTCCCATCTTATCACAACGGAAACATTGATAAGAAGAGTAGTCTTTTCGCTTGTAGTTTCCCTTCTTATACTTTTGAAACTTCTTTGGAGGACACTCAAAGCCCTAATCATATCCTTCTTCTGCTTCTCCTTAGCTTCAGCTTCTTCGGGTTCAGGTACAACTTCTTTAACAAACTTGGTAAGATCATTCTCTTCCAGAATGAGTCCAATCCTATACTTCCAAGCACGGAAGTTCTCTATGCCTTCCAACTTGTCATCAAGCTTGGTGCTTGGTGCCATCTTAACCCGGGCAGCAGAGAATAACCAAAAATCAAAATTTCTCAAAATCAAAAACTGAACTCACCAAAAGATGCGTTTGATTTTGGCGAGTATGTTGGTACACTTGGTTTTGGAAGATTCCAAAATTTCACCCTTCAAAATTGACTTGCGAATTTTGGATCTGCAGTTTCTGGCTTTTTCTGGTTTTCTGTAGTTTCTGGTCCAAAGTCAAACTAGGGTTTGACTTTCCGGGAGTTTCACCCATTCAAAAATTTTGATCTTGGTACCAAAATTTCGATCTTGGAGAGGCGCACTTCCCTATGCCAATTGCATTCAAAAATTCCACTTCTGTGAGAAGCCCTCATTTTTATGCTCGGAGAGAGAGAGAGAGAGTTTTACCTTATGAAAGTTGCTCTTTTCAGGCTAGCTTTGATACCATGTTAAGATTATATGCTACCATAGACTAGATTGCAAATTCATTGGCATTCAATACATTATTCACAATAGCAGCAAAATAAGGATCTTTGAAAGATACACAATCACAAAGCACAAAACAATTTATCCTAGGAAACCCGCAAGGGGAAGAAAACCCAGCAAGAACTTCCTCAATATAGATGATTAAGTACAATGCCCCAAAAATATGTCTCACAAATAAGAGAGACAAAAAAAAAAAAACTCCGGACTCAAGCCACTCCTCCTTCTCCTTCACAGATATCTCTATCTCCTCTAATGCGAATTGCACAACTGAGTGAATGAATAAATGAGAGGAACTCACTCTCTATTTATACATAACTTTTCACTTAACCTTTAACTCAGCTAGGTCAGCCTCAATAATCCTAACTGGGCCGACTTCTCTAGGGAGACTCAATTACCACTTATATTACATTCTCTTGGGTGCTAACGACCCGACTTACAATGGAGGTTTAACCTCATGACCTTTACATGACCAAATGTAATAATGACATCCCCGACGGAGGTAAAACATCCCCGGCGGAGTTACAATAATAAAGTACAAGTAGAATATACTTTGAAGTTACATTAATTTAACATGCTTGTCATTGAACTATTGCATCTTTGCACGTCTGCTTGTCATTCGAACATTTAATAATTCACAACTCTCAAAAACAAACTCTCACAAGAAACTTAGTAAGTAGGGACAATCCCCATTGACCTTTAGGGGTTGTGGTCTAAACGGAGGAGTTTAGGACCGAGGTGACATTGGGTTCTACACTCATAGTTTCCCTCAGGAACACACATAGCGGTTGGGAGACTTACCCACGGTCAAGTGTGTTTTAGGCGGCAACAAAACCAATAACCGTGAAGAAGGCATGATGATGACTCTGTAACACTGTAGTGTTGTTGTACTGTAATCATAGAATGTCCCAGCTGGACCAGCAGTAGCGTAGATAAACATATATCCAATTGTCCATAGTGAGTCATCATATAGCATAGTCATGAGAAACATGATAATATACCCCATAAGTATCTTCAATAAGTTCATTTAAAGATGCATGCCATACAGGTAAATACTCCTCAAAAATTGCTAGTTACGAGAAAAGATGCTTGTAACTGAATGTACCCCTGCTGAAATATTTTACAATGGAACCCCTGAATAGGGAAAATATCTCCTACTAGAAGCTGCCATACCTACGATCCTGCTAAGGATTGCCCCCAATGAACAAACCTGATGAACAAATCCAGAAGTTAACACGAGAATTGCATGGGTGCAATTCTGGGCGTTAACACTTGCATAATACAAAAGTACATTTAATGTTAGGATAAAAGACACTGTTTGCCCCTCGTACATAGATCTTTGCTCTCTTCTTGTGAGTTGCATTGCACAATTGGAACCCCTGTCCTATATAACAACCTTTCTAGTGAGAAGGCCTATCTACACTTGACTCGTGGATGGCCATTTATATATTTTTAGTGTTGTGTAAAGGGAGTTGCCACAGCTAGCACTGAGTAAAGCCTTTGCCCATTCCTAAATCTTAAGCAGACAGCAATTGTTCTCTACTAGATTTATGCAATATTTAATTACATAATATATAATCCAAATTAAAAAACAACTAAGGAAAACTATTACATAATACATAATCCAAATTAAAAACAACTAAGGAAAACAATAAGGTAATTGATGCGATAGCTCACATGATCTCTGTGAATGGAAGCCTCCATGCAGGGAACCCCAGCAGGCACCGAGTGAAGCCAAAAACTAAGAGAAGATCTGGTTCTGGTCCTGCACACCCTGAAATCCATATATACAACGTTCAACATTAGAATTGCATGTAAGTTATCTGTGAAAATTAAAAATTACACATTTTTATTAACAATGATTTGACTTTTATAAATCTGCATAAGAAATCAAAAGAAAAATGAGCACAAATGTACACTGTTCATGGATTATAGTAAAATTCAGCAAATAGAACAAGAGAAACCAACCAGCTGCTTCCAATCCTCTGTTGATATCAGCCTCTGTCAGCCTTATATCTATGTGCTGTCCATCTGAATTAATTTTTTGCAGAGTATTTGCACAGAGATATCTGGCAGCCTTTGCGATACCCTCTTTTCCATCATAGATAGAAAGGAGTTCTACCGTCATTATTGGCTGTTCTGTGATTTGAGATTCGGATGTCCATTTTTCGTGTTCCTGACATTTACATTTTTTATAGATTTTAATAAATAAAACACAACTACAAGCATGCAGCCAAACACTCTAAAAGGTTTGAAATGTATGCATCACACTCATCTTCACGTTAACCTTGCATGAAGATAAAGGCTTGACTTTAACTACTATTGGCAGGCTAATTTGTTTTCATATAAAGTGGTGGCTAGGCAAAAACACCCCTACTCTTAAAAGATTTTAGCAATCATTGTAGCAGTAAAAGGGTACACACTTACCTCCCATGTGCTGACTAACTGTATCTGTGTGTTTAGATTACCCAAAGTCTTCTCAAGACTCCTTTTAGATTGTTTCAACAGCCCTGGAAATACAAAGATCCTTATGAATCAACACATGCATTAAAACCATAATGAATTTAGCTTTCAGCAGTTTCTTGCCATATGAAATATAAATTCTGAATGGAAGCAATGCAGCCAGGAAAGAGAGATTTCACTAATAACTATGTTTTTACCCAACTGGTGAAGAGCATAAACAATATTGCTTTAGTAGAAAGATAGTCTAATTTTTAGCCAAAATGGCTCAGGAAAAACCCCGAAGGGAAAACCTGTTGAGAGAGATATTTTATTATTTTGTCAAAGAGATTATACAGCAGAATTAACAGCAGTTAATGAACCAACTTATCTCAACCCAGGAAGTACAGCAATTTCCACGCTAACAGTCATAAAATCTGCCTTGGAGTTCATGCCAGATTTCTTCCTCGGACTGTATGGATTCTCTCCTCTAGCAGCTGTACGGAATGGTCCAGAAATTTGTGTCCAATGCCTGGGAATGCATGTTCAGTATCAGACTGAAATTATTCCTCAAAATCAAGCTGTCTGCCTCGATTTTCATGCTGCCCACTTCAGCTGCATGAAATCACTTCAACAGTACGGAACAGCAGTAATTCCAGTCACATTAAATGCTGCATTAAACTCCTCGAACTTAGTGCCAAAAATTCTGGGAATGCATGCCCAGAAATTCTCCTTGAAATTTGAGCCAACTTTCTCAAATTTCGTGCTGCTGTAAGCTCCTGAAGAGTGCCTCAATTTTCTTGCTGCCCACTCAGAAAATCAGGCCCTGTTGCTGCTGCTGCAATCTCCTAGGAATTCGTGCTAGTTCTCCCAGCCAATCTCTCTCTCTAACTCGACCTCTCAAGCTTTTCTCAAGCAATTCTTACTTGCTCCAATTCTCTTGGATGTTTGCAAATGAATGAGGGAAGGCTTATTTAATTCAAAAATTTTGTCTCTTGGTTTGCCTCTCAAGGGTAACTGAAGAGTCATCTAATCCAAGGGCCCACATTGGTTTAGATCAATGGATGAGAATAAATGCACATTATTCTCTCCATAAATTAAATTCATTCACCTACCACTTAAATACACCAAAAGTCACTTTATAATAATAAAGTGAATTAATTGCTCAGCTCAAGCAATTAATACAAGGGTCATGTCCCCTTTTCCCTCATTAATTACTTAGGCATAAAATGACTAGGTGAACACTTCCTAGGTACAATTTCAACAATTACTTCTTGGTGTACTGGTTCATCTCAGAATGGCCTGCATCTTCCTTTGCATAGTTGTGATTTCAGATTGCATAGTTGTGATTTCAGATTAGATTTTAGAAAACTTTCAAACATATAGAAGTTAGATGCTCGCCACAATTGAACACAATACAATCCCATCTATGACCAAGATTCTACGCCATTTATGATTTTTCTTTTTCCTAATTTTCATTTTATAATGTATGCATTGACTTGCTTGTTGAACTTACAATGGTAATAAGCCTGCTTCCGTAAGGAGAAATAAAACAAAATAAAAAGTGGAAGTCTATCAAACTTCCAAAAAGGAAGAAAAATGCAAACTACATCCATACAAAGCCTATCCATACCTTCAGTGAAAGATGGGTGGAGTAAGGAAAACTATTCTTACCTTCCATATCATAAAGAGATACGTGTTGCACACCAATATCAGCTAGCCACATAAGAAGATTACAAACTTTGGACATTTCAGCTTCAACTTCTTCGCTTTCTATCACTACACCCACAATTCGAGGCTTCTTTCTTTGTAAAGCCTTAGAAGCCCTAGATTTTTCCAAAGATCCCTTGGCAAACAACATGGACCATGATTTGTTAATAATAGTTGCAATATATGCAATGACAATAAATGTCAAGTGAAGAGTATGCCAGCAGAACAAGGCCAAAATATTCCATATTTCTCTCCCTCCCATTGTACCCACTGGTGGACCCTGCGAATTTGTCAAAGCAAAATGTCAAAGAAGCCCGTAATTGTAAGTTGATTCAGTAAGAATTTTGAATATTATTTATAGTCATGCTCTGACATGAAAGAATACAAAGACATTGCAAGAGCTTCATAGCTTTGTTATGCTTAGACTCACATCCATAAGATAAAAAATGGAGTGCAATAAAAACAGGGAGTTTATTCACAACCATAAAGATAAACTTTTCTTAAAACTTAGATAACACTCTATCATGGTGGCACTATTTCAAAAAATTCAGAAAATGTCTGCAGCCAAAATTTGGGAGATTTGATCATTTTCAAAGAGAGAAAACACCAAAAAAATAACACTGGATTTTTTGTTCATAAAGAAAAATTAATGTTTGAACTATCTATTGCTTTGTTAGGTGCAGCGACAAGTCTGCTTATACACCTACAGGAGTTTTTCAAGACAATAACCATACAGTCAAGTAAGCAAACTATAACCAAATATTAGTATCATCAACAACTCTAGCTATGCAGATTGAATAGAGAACGGCATTCATAATAACTCAAACATGGCTGTGCATGAACCGTTCTAATCATAGAAGCGATAAAAAGTGAAAAGGAGCCCAAGAAATCACACAAGAAAACAAAAACAACTAGCTATAACAAGCCGATAAAGATAATAAAGTGTTGCAAATATCTCCAACTTCTCACCATATTTCAATTTTTCTCCATTTTTTCAATTGCCAATTTGTCTCATACTTTTCAGGTTACTTAGGTCCAAGTTTATTCTTGCTGATATTTTCTAATCTCCCCCATACTAAGTTGCAGGAAACACCACTCCCCCACATCCCAGCCTGTTTCCTGCTGGAAACACAGAAACGCATGCCGTACAGCGTGGAAACACGTTTCCGTACAGATGGGCGCATTTCCTGAGAAGGAAACACATTTCCGGTACAGATGCGGTCGTAACGCCGCTCCAAAAAAGTATCGCTCGGCTAATAAAAATATATCGCCATGTTCGGTATTAATTGGTAATATTAAATGGTAAAAGCGACATTCTCCTTATCTTTCATTTTCTATCATTTTACTTAAATTTTTAACATTGCCGTTAATTGTTTCGGGGTGTTTGGGAATGGTTCCAACCTCATTGGACTTCATATGCAAAAAGTAGAATTTTAGATCCCATTCAGAATTCAACAGACTTGATAGTTATCAGGATTTCAGGATTGCAAAGTTTCCGCCAAATTCTATCATGTATGAGGGTATGGGATTGGCATTTAATCAAGCACATAAACCCCTGTATGTACCTTGATGTTGGTGGTGTTGATTGTTGAACTCTTATGTCATGACCATAATAAAAATGCATTCTTTGTTACTAGCTAAGTTGTACTTAGTTGGACTTTCAAACGAGCGGGCAAAGTTTGAACATATCATATGTTCGTCATCAATGTTTTGAAGTCCATCAGGCCTTTCATGGCCCTTTTTTCGTTTTTTCACATGTTCATACCCCACGGGGTTTTGTAATAAAGTGCCGTAGCATGATGACTTTTTGTAAAAGACTTGGCTTCCTTAGACTTAGACATCAATCTGGGTATTCCAAGGTGTTTTTTCCCTTGTTAATTATACTTTGTTTTTCAACGAGGTATAATTTTTGAGTTTTTCACCTACTCCAAAGTTGGAATGCTCGTCTTGGTGGTTAGGCCTTAGGAGGTTATTAAAGTCTAGGTGTCAATGTATATTACCATGCTAGGCACTAATAATGAGTCATATGAACATGTGCTAGGTACCCCTGGGTTTATTTTTTATTTTCGCAAAAAATAAATTTTCCCGTAAAACGGAGAACATTTAATGTTTTAATTAAAAAAATTGTAAAAGTCATAAAAAAGTGGTTAGGGATTGGAATTTTCCATGGAGGTGCTCGTTTTCTAACTTAGAGCACCCACTTCACCTCTAAACCCACTTTTGATAGAAAAAATTCAATTATTTCTCATGAAAATTGAATTTCTCTCGAAAAAGGCCAAAAAGACATATTTAATTGGCTGAAAAAGACATAATAAAGTCAAATTCAGCATTCCTAAATCAATGGGAACATGTCGGGGGCGAGATCTCAGTGGTGGAGGAGTTAACTAACAATGAATCTGAGTCAATTGAAGACTGATTTGGGTGATTGGCAATCAAATCTATGGAGGTTGAGTTCTTTCCTCAAAGAGAGGGGCGCATCTCTCTAACTTGGGCAACTTTCTTGACATGGCAGACTATTCATTGGTGAAAAGACCAAGAAGAGGGTGTGCCTACTTCTTGAGAGGTGGCACACTCCTCTCAAGATGCACTCCTCAATCCCTTTGAATGACAGATCACTCCCTCTCAACTAGAATTTGCCCAAGATAGCTCTTAGTTGGCAAATGTGCCTTCCTTGGGTCATTTTCTCTCTAAAAGCAAGCATCCTCTTCTCATTCAAGCTAGTTAGAGCTTGGTAGAGAAAGGCTTGCATGTTGTAACAGTGTAGTATTATTATTTTGCTTGAGAATAAAGAGAAGCTTTGGAGGCTAACTGGTGTGGTGCGATTATGTGTAGATCAAGATTGTCATGGTTTCATTCAGGTAACCTATGTTAGTTACTTTCTTCCTTCTTTGCTTTGTGTATCTGGCATTGGAAGACTACTATAGTCAATAGGAGAAGAGGTAGTAAGTAAGTTTACTTGCTAGTTTCTTCTTATATATGTATGATTAGAGATCTAGATCTTATGCGTTTATAAGTTTATATGTGTGTTTTGCTAGTCTCTTTTATATGTATTACCAGATCTCACAGGTATATTGTGCAAGTTTGTGATTAGCTTTCAAGTATCCTAGCTTGGAGAAGGAGCTGATCTAGTTTGTTTCTCCTTCATCTCCAAGCACCTTCAAGACATAGTCCCTCAGCATCCCACCGAGAAGTCTCTTGGTTGATCTTTCTGGCAACAAGCCTACTTTTTCCTCTCTTTCTCCTTTCAAATTAAATTTTTTTCTTGGTTACTATTAAGCAAAGTTGTCAGATCTATATCTTAGATTCAAAGCATAAGTAGATCTGATTTATGTTCTAGATCTAAGTCATTCAAAAGTTTCATTTCAAGCTACATCTAGTACTAACAATCTTTCCTTTTACAAGTCACATTTCGGTAGATTTTAAGGCTTGAAGGTTTAGATTGATTTATGGTTTATTGAAGATTATATCTAGCATTTTAGTGCTCTTTCATTAGCTTCCTCAAAAGGCAAGCTAAGATCCAAGAGAAAGCTTGCATTCTCTTGTTATTTTTTGACATTTTTTGCTTAGTTTACTTAGCCATTTTTCAGTGTTTTAGGGGTTGTCCAAAGACAATTTTAAAGTGTTTTTTGGGCACATTTGAATACTAATAGCTTGCTGGTTTTGCAGATTTGATGAAAAAGTACAAGGAAACTCTGGCAAAAATTTAATTTTTTTAGTCATCCAAGGCACCCTGGAGGCTTCCTACTTCTTCCGAATCAATTCTCTAAGCATTGTAAGCTTTGTGTGTTAAATTTTGGTTAGGGTTAGGGTTTGATGCAGAAGAATAAAAATCAATGTACTTTAATGCAAAAAATTACTTTTAACAAACTAATACTGAAACGAAATAGTACAGCAGTAAATGGTACTAAAACATAATTTTCATCTATTTCAACTTTTCATCTTTAACACTACCAATTGCGTCACTGTGTTAAAGCAATCTTCAGTAACATGTAATCACTAACAGCAGTTAATCAATACTAAAGAAGACAAGTTTAGGGTACTTACCTGGAGCATGGAACCCTTCCTGTTTTATACTCAAAACATTTTACTTTCAGAAAAAATGACTGTGCCTCTCAGAGGCCAGTCAACACTAGGAACCACCTGACCCTACTAAAGGGTAAGTACAAACCAAAGAAAGAGAGATGACTAGGGTTGAGATCAACAATAGTGGTAATTAAAGACAGTTAAAAGACACAGTGACAAACTAAATCAAAAACTCATCAACACATAAGTTTAATCACAGGATCACAAACAAGTCTTAGTGTATAGATCTGATCAAAAAGAGGGCTCAGCATACAACAGACCCAAATACAATCTCAATAAATAGATCTGACTCACAAAGGTCATGGCCTTAGCAAGTATGTGCTCAGCAGCTAGCTCAAACCCACACAAGGTCACAGCCTTAGCAAAATGGACAAGGTCAGACGCACACGTGAACACATAGCAGTCAGATCAGACCTGAGTAAATCACAAATAGTTGGATCAAGTCAGGAGGGGTTAACGACCTCCACCAAGGAACTCATAGCAGGCATATTTATTGCCAAAAGGATTCACGGCTAGCAGAAAAAGGTTACATCTACCATGTGTGTGCCTTTAACTAGCTGCGGCCCTCCACAAAGAGATAGATCAAACCCCAAGTATATCTTCTACACACAAATCGAACAGATCAAATCACAATCAAGCTAATAACAGCAGGTCGAAGCTCAAATATGGCAAGTCAGACTCATAAGTAACAGATCGAGCTCACACATAAGCAGATAACATTAGATCAGACCCAAGTTAAGCTTCAGGAAGGCAGATCGGACTCCACAAAAAGAACAAGTTAGCAGAAAAGGGTTGACGGCTAGGTTTACCAAGTCACAGCTATCACAGCCTTCTTCAATCACATCACAAGTCAGCAAATTTGATCAAGTTTTAATCGAAGATCAAACCCTGAATGCATATCAAACCTCACAAACATCAAACACTAGATCTGAAATGTTCAGCAGGTGAGTGTCCTTCAAATTCGAGTGAGCAGCAACAAAACTCTTTGACGTCAAGCAGAGCAGAGGTAAAAGATGTTGTATATGTTCCCACTTGCCAAATGAAGACTTCAATAAATAGCCTTTAGATCTACTAGAATGAACATTAAATTAATCTTTTATGATTCCATAGATTTAGGAGGGTATCGGAGCTTCTGTACCCTGTCCCTGATGAAACGATATCTGATCTCGATGTGCTTTGACCTATCATGGAATATCGGATTCTCAAAGAGTTTTATGCAACTCTGATTGTCACAGCAAAACACCGTAGGATCCAACTCTACATCGAACAATCCTGTGAGCATCTTACGAAGCCAAAGGGCCTCACACACTGCTTGGTTGGTTGCCATATACTTTGCTTTTGTTGAACTGAGAGCCACTGACTTCTGTTTCCTGCTGTACCAAGAGATCACTCCTTATCGTAGGCTAAAGCAACACCCTGAGGTGCTCTTTTTGTCCATTATGCTCCCTACCCAATCTGAGTCTAAGTAGCCCACTAATTGAACTCTGTCCCCCTAGACATACTAGGGCCGAAAATGAATTGTACCCTTTAGGTGCCTCAATATATGCTTGGCTGCAATCTAGTGCACCCTCTTGGGATTAACCATATATTTACTAAGAGTGTTTACTGCAAAACATATATCTGGTCTTGTGTTGGTCAAATACATCAGACTGTCGATCAACTGCCTGAAGATGGTTGGATCAACCTTCGCTGACTTTGACACATTCAGCTTCTTAAGGTTGGTGATCATGGGCATAGCCATGGGCTTGCAATCCTCCATGCCAAATCTCTTGAGGATTTCTACTGCATGTTTTCCTTGCCCAAGGAAGATTTCACCCTTCTGTTGCCAAAGCTCCAATCCCAGAAAGTAATGCATTAATCCCAGATCTTTCATCTCAAACTTCTAAGCCAGATCCCATAACCAGTTTCTCTACTCCTATCAAGAATAAGTCATCTACATAAAGAACAAGAATGAGTGGATCACCCTCCACCATCAGTAGATATATGTTGGGATCCGCATCACTCTTGACAAAACCAATGCTCTGGAGATAATTGTCGATCCTGGAATGCCATGCTCTAGGCGCCTGCTTGAGCCCATATAAATCCTTCTTTAGTATGCGGACATGAGTTTCTCTGCCATGAACCTCAAACCCCTAAGGTTGCTCTATGTACACCTCTTCCTCAATAACACCATTGAGGAAAGTCGTCTTGACATCCATCTAATGAACTTTCCATCCCATCTGAGTGGCGATGGACATAACTGCACGGATGGATGCATATCGGGCTACTAGGGAAAAGGTCTCATCATAGTCCACTCCCTCTTTCTGAGAGAATCCTCTGGCTACAAATTGGGCCTTGTACTTTTCAATGCTATAGTCTGCAGCATGCTTGATCTTATAGATCCATTTTGAGCTAACTACTGAATTGTCTTCTGGACTAGGTACTATCTCCCATACCTTATTCTTCATGATGGAGGCATACTCTTCCACCATGGCATCTTTCTAGACTTGTTTCTTTGTAGCCTCTTCAAAACCGATGGGTTCGGACTCAAGAATGTCACTCATGAGTGTTGCATACCCTGATTATCTCTACGGAGGTTTGCTAACTCTGAAAAGGGTCTTGGCAGCCTTCACTTGTTCCCTAGCTTCCTTCAATGTTTGTTCTGCCCACCTGGGCCTCTTTTTCTGAGAGGATTTTGTGACAAGATCCTGCTCTTCCTCATGCTGCTCACTTTGAGTAACTGTAGGAGGTCTTCTGGTCTAGGAAGGAGATGTGAATACCTCTTGAGGAACCTCCTTTTTTTCAGGAACCTCATCCTCCTAAGTACGCCCACGGGATTCCCTGAATGCCTTGTCTTCTTCAAACTTCACATCCCTGCATTCTACAGTTTTTGGGGTAGAAGGAATGTAAACTCTATAGGCCTTAAAGGTCTCGTTGTATCCTACTAGGATTCTTGTTTCTGCTGTAGGATCCAACTTTATCCTTTTCTCTGCAGGAACATGACAGTAGATCAAGCACCCAAATATCCAAAGATGCCTTATGTCTAGTTTCTTATTGATGAATGCTTCTTCTGGAGTCACGTCTCCTAATGCTCTGTGAGGGATTATGTTCTATAGGTAGTCTGCGGTGTTGCGGGCTTCAACCCACAGAAATTCTAGAAGATCCTGATCATGCAACATTGCCTTTGCTGCTCTCCAACAATGGATCTGTTTTTCCTTTCAGACACCCCATTTTGTTGAGGAGTGTAAGGTACTATTAGCTCCCTCTTAATTCTTGCCTCTGCATAGAACTTCTTAAAGGCATTTGAGGTGTACTCGCCTCCATTATCTATACTGAGGAATTTTATCCCTTGCTCTTCCTGATTCTCAAAAAAGGCCTTGATTCCTGGAACTTCCTAAGAACTTCTCCTGACTTCTTTCCTTTCAGAAAATAGATCCAGGTTTTCCTGGAGAAGTCGTCAATGAAGTTGATGTAGTACTTGAACTTCCCTCCAATGGATGGACAGGACATGGGCCTACAAATATTTGAGTGTATCAGATCTAGGGCTCCTCTAGACCTAGTGTCACTCTTTGGAAATGCAATTCTAACATATTTCCCTAGGACACATCCTTTGCACACTTCTTGGTGCTCTATGCTAAAAGGAGGCAATCTTGTCATGATCTGTCTCAATATTTTAAATGCTCCATGACCAAGATGGGTTGTTACGATGGTACTAGCACCAACGTACCTGCAGAGGTGCCCCAAGGAGAAGGTGTCTTTTTTTCTGACCAGGAGGGGTGTTTAGCCAGCTTATTCTAAGGTAGGGGCATGGCCAGACCCTCTAGCTTCTCTTCTGGAAGTACTATGGCTTAATGGCATCACTGACTGCCTCATGAAAGAGTTTGAAACCCTGAGGTTGGTGTCTGGGGCTTCTAGGCGTGGGTCACTGGGTCACATAACCCCGACCTTGTTTTAGCACTTCGACGGCAGTTGTTCCAACACTGAGACTCACTCTCATCTTCCATAGCACATCCAGCACCCTCCTGGCCCTCTAGTTTAGCAGTTCCCTCTCTTTGGGGCCTCCTTCAGAGGATGACGTCATCCTCCTGGGCAGACTGTTTGCTTGCTAAAAGGGGGGGCGTTGAGGGTTTTCATCACTATTGGGGTTAGTTGGGGCATGACGACCCCCCCTTGCACAGTCTGGCATTCAGTTTCGTCAAATTTGGCCTTGTCTAGCATATTTTTGCACCTAGGGGGGGAAATACCCCAGATAGCCTACTATAGGCCATTTTTAGATTATTTTATATTATTTTTGTTATAATTTTAACTTGACATTTTTAAATGTTAAATTGACCTTATTTTTTGTAAAGTGAGTGTGAGATCATATAAATTCTATCTCCTCACTTCATTTTTAGACATCAACTCTTGGGATAATTTCATTATGTCTGCTATTTGCCCTAACTAGGGCTCTTTGAAGGGATGCACTCCTTGATGAAGGTTATTTTGCAAGTTTGAAGCATTTCTTGGAAGTTTTACTTTTGTTCATGCCATTGCTAAGGTGAGGCTAGAGTTGTTTGCTCAACACATGCACTTGGAGGTATCTATACTTTTGGTTTGATGTCTCTTTGTCAATTTGTATGAAAGTGATGCTTGTTAGGGTTGAATGGAAGCCATTGTTGCTTCATTTTGTCTTGATTAGCATTTCATTTTTATCATTGGTCACCATTGCATTCAAGCTTGAGCTTTAGGTCTTCAAGTTTTGCTAGGCTAGGTCTCCCCAACGAATCCTAGAGATTGTTGAGGTTAGCCCTAGTTGTCAAGCTTGTCAAGTACCATCTCAAGGAGGGTAACTCGTCTCATTGATGCCCTAGCGTTGGGTAGATAGTTTTCTCTTCTAAACCCTAGTTGTTCATTTACTCTTTAACCTAAATTTTCTGACTTTGTGTAAATTTGTAAATATTATGTTAGCTCATTTTTTTTTAATTTTTGGTAATCTAGGTCTGATTTTTGTTTTATATATAAAAACAAAACCCTAAAACCTTGAAAATTCATAAAATTTCAAAAATCCTTTTTTTGGCCATTAGGGCCTCCCGAAATTTTCGGCCCCTAAAATTTTGGCCCACCTCCTAACACTTCGCACATCCTCTTTGCTGACCCTCTTCCTCTTCCTCTCCTTCCCTATACCCTCGGGCCCCTTCCTTTGTTGCTGCAACATCCTTCCCTTCCTTTCGCAACCCCTTTTTCAGCTCTCCCATCTCTTCTCCTCCACGACCTCCCTCCATTCCTATTTGTTGCTCTTTACCACAGTCTGCAGCCCCCTTCTCATCCTTCCACCTTGGCTGCCTTGTACTCCTCCCTACTTCCATTCTCCACCTTTCATTTCCCTTCGCTGCCCTAACATCCCTTTCTTCCCTATCCTCCCTTCCATCTCTCCCAATCTCCCTACCTTCTCCCCTTCACTCTCATCTTGGCTGACCATCCGAGCTCCCCTTCTCCAAGCTTACACAGGTCTGCAAAATTAAATTGCAAACCCTGAGTGCTTGCCTTCTTCATCCCTTCCCTGCACACAGAAAACAAATAAAAACAAGAAATTAACTTGGTTAAAATTGGTATAATTTTGGAGTATTTTCCTTGTCTTTTAGCTTTTCCTTTTCATGCAATTCTCTGTATAAACATAACTCAGAAAGTTATAACAGATCTGCAAATGATTATTATAGTCAGCTATATTAGTAATTGAGTTGTTAGTTCAAATCTGGGTTCTGCTTCATACTATTTCATGCTAAAGAACCAACTGTTGAAGACTGATTTTTAAGGTCTGAATCTTACCCTACAGTATATCATATTCGTTCTCTGCACTGTATACTAATGTTTACATGCAGATCTAAGAAGTGCAAGTCAGTCAATGTCTGCTAATGTCACTAAATATCAAAAGTTGATTTCATTTGATGAATGGTTGTATATTGGTTGATAATATTGATGATGGCGTTTACATGCTCCAGCTGGTTTGACATTTACCTTGACACTCAAGACCTTATGTTCCATTGATGCATGTTTGTTATCTCCTGAACTAGTGAGCACAATTTACTTACAGATCTGAATAGTTAATGGTTAATATCTGGTGCTATCTGTTGAAGAAAGATTTTAAATGACATATATCTAATTGATTCTTGAATGCAACATTTCATGGTGAATGATCTTCATAATTGAACTACTACATTAGTGATAGTATTGGTAATTGATTATGACATGTTTGTTATCTCTGACACATCTATACACCCCTAATTGGTATGTCTAATTGATGAATGAAACCGATATTTCATTGCCATGGTAAATACAATTTCGTTCACACATTAAGTGTTGGTTTATTTGCATGATTCTTATTATTTGCTCCTGCTGCTATACTCACAATTAAATGACTTTGACAAGTACAACTTAATGCATGCTCGCCGCTCGGTTATTGGTTAAGGTGTGTTAGCAATATAGTCTTTTGATCCAATATTGATTATCATAGTACATGTGTACACATTCTTACCTTTCATTGAATGAACTAAGCATTATTGGTTAAAGCACAATACATTTGACTCCATTAGGCACTGGTCTAACTACAAGATCGCATAGAATATAGTTTGTTGGTTGTTCTAGTGTCTTTATAGGATTCCATAAGGATACTTCTCCTTGGAGGTTTCGACTTCCGAAGAAGTTAGAACGGTGACCGAGGTGACATTGGGTCACTTTTCTTACTTGTGCTTAATGGGAAATAGCCCTGTTAATTTGCCCGATAACAATGGGCCATACGTTTGTTGCCGCCGAAACACGCACCCAGGGGTTATCGCAGCAGAAATCTTCAAGCTACTTAGGTGTGTTCCTCAAGTCAAGTACTGTCACTTGATCTTGACTCCTCCATTTAGGCAAAACTCCTAACGAAGCCAAGGGGGGTAGTCCCTATGAGTTACTAAGGCTATTAAGCGATTTAGTTTGTGAATGGGTAAGTTTTTTAAGAGTTTTGAAATAGATTAATTGAAAGCAAAAATCACTTGCAAATATGAAATTAAGTCAACAGCATAAGATAATGATAACCACTTAACACAAAATTAAACACAAGATTGAAACTTGGAAATAGGACCAGTGCCTTAATGGAGTCGAAAGTAAAATGTTGTTGTAGATGTTTTGCGAGTGTTCTTGGTCAGTTTTATTTATTAAAATGATGAGTTTATTAGAGGGGAGGGGGATTCCCGATTACCAAAATGGTACTGGGAATATATCTAGACTCACCAAGTATGGCCCTGCACAAGAAAATGTGGGCTAGATGGAGTCGCACAGGGATGTCCAACACTACACCAAACTAGGGTGTATCCTGACAAGGCCTTGCGGTCACTCTCT
Organism: Larix kaempferi; assembly: GCA_027924585.1. NCBI lineage: Eukaryota > Viridiplantae > Streptophyta > Pinopsida > Pinales > Pinaceae > Larix > Larix kaempferi. Next base: position 8,134,826 of record BSBM01001879.1, read on the forward strand.
AGTTGTTGCCGCTTTCTCTATAAGCTTTTCCCACACGAGGTAAAACCGAGACGCTGGATTTTTGTCTGTCGGGAAGGTTAAATTACAAAATGTGAGACTAATTACTACTGGCAAGAAGTCTCTTTTATGATCATCCAATCACGTACTTGGGCAAAGCCCTTTATGTGACGGCAAGAGCATACTTTGGGAGAGTAATTTCGGGTTAGTTACTTTAACTTGTGAAAAAGAAAGCAAAAAGAAAAATGTGACTTAATTAATCCTAAAGATGAGAATCTCTTTTCCCTTACTCGAGGAAGCTCTTTCGGTACTTCGGGAATGCACAACTACAAATATGAAACTTTGCAAAAATCAAACGAACTTGGAAAAGAAAATTAACTATCAAAGTATACTGCCTGCCAAATAGTTAGATCCCAAGTCTTGAGTGCATTTTTGAAGGCCGATATTTGGATCGGACACTTCAAAAGTTAATCGTAACCTTAGTTTAAGTTATTAAACTAAAAGGAAAGCTAACTTAGCAAAAAATGAAAATATCACAAAACGACGCGAAACCCCCCAGGGGGATTGGGGTTGTGAGCGTTGGGTAGCCCACTTGCTCTTCTTTGTATTATGGATTACAATAGTCTCTAAAAGAAACGTCTTGGATCTTTACAGATATAGATTCGAAGGCTTACAAAAACAACTAGGACAAATTGTTGGATGAAGCGAGAATGCTCCGGGACGCTCTGGATTGGCTAAAAACTTGATTTTTTGCCCAAAATGTCTCAAAACCTGCTAAAAATAATAAAAAGACAGTGAACAAATTAGTAGTAAAAAGTGCCCAAAATCACTTTAAAAGTGATTTGGGCGAACTAGCAAAATTACCAGAAAATTTATAAGTTAAACTACTTAACAAAAAGGACAAAAATAACTCAAAAGGACAAGTCCTTTTGAGGATCTTGGCTTACTTTTTAAGACAGCCAATGAAGCACTTTAACTTTGCTAGATTTATCTATTAAACTCAAAAGAAACTACTTAGCTTGCAAGCCTATAAATCAACTTTGAAAAAACTTGCATAATGAAATAGATTCCTAGCTAGATCTACTTTTTATGATAAAACTTTGAAAGGACTTTTAGATCTAAGCATAAACTAAACTCATAAATCAGATCTACTTAATAATTTTGAACTTTGAAGTATAGATCTACAAGTCTAGCAAGTAACCAAGGAGAAGAAGTTTGCTTTTTTGAAGGAGGAGAAGGAGAGATAGGCCCGATGCCAGATGAGAATCATTGTAGAGGCTTCCGATGGAGTGCTGTTGGACTAAGCCACATGAAAGATTGGAGAGAGGATGAACAAGCTTGTTCAAGCTCCCATCCCCGGTTACCTGCAGCTATTCAAAAGACACTTGCAACAAGGTTTGTGAGATCTAGTTACACATGCATAGAAAAACTAGAGTAGCATAGTAATAATCTGATTAAAATGCTAGATCTATATCTTTAAACATGTATGAACAAAAGAAACCAAGTAATAAACTTATTAAATGATTTCTTCCTATCAATTGAGAACAATCCTACCAAGGCTAGATCCACCATACAATAATGCAAGAGAAAATTAATCAAATACAAGTTACCTCAGACATGCATAGCCATGATCATCCAACAAAAAGACACTACACCAATGAGCCTCCAAAGCTTGAACTTTTATTCCAACAATACAAGATAGAAAATATTACAATGACAAGCCCTCTGCTCATGCAACTCGAACTAGCTTGCAATGAGAGAGGGAGCTTGTTTATATAGAAAACTGAGAGAGCTAGAGCACAATCCTTTAGTGATTGAAGAGAGGGCGAGTTATGGAGATAAAGTTGGGATTGATTGAGAGATCAACAGAATAAGTGGCGTTTAGGTGATGAGGTGGGCACCACCTCAACAAGGGGTGCACCCCCTCTCCTTGGTAATAACTCCCAACCAATGAAAGTCGCCCAACTTGGATATTCGCCCTCCTTATTGAGATTTGCGCCCCCTCCTTCAAGGAGCAACTCACCCTCTGAAAAGATTGACTCCAATCATGTCGATTTAGCTCTCAGTTAACTCCCTTTTGATCCTTAGTTAACTCAGATCTTGATTGAGACAAAATTCCACTGATTTAGGGAGTTGATTTTCTCTCATATTTTATTATTTTTCTACTTTTTATTCACTTTTTTCATTTTTTGAGAGAAAATCCACCTAAGTGATAAATAATCACTTTAAAACTTAGGAAAAGTGAGTTTAGGGGTTTTGTGGGAGCTCTGGGTTAGAAAACGAGCATCCCCATGGTGAATTTGACCTCCTAACCAGACTTTTATTACATTTTTTATTTTTCCAATTAAATTATTAAAAAATAGCCTAATTTTACGGAGAAAAAAAAATATATATATATATATATTTCTCAAAACATAAAAAAAAAACTTAGGGGGACCTAGCACATGTCCATACATGTCAATATTAATGTCTAGCATGGTAATATGCATTGACACCTAGACTCTAATAACCTCCTAAGGCCGAGACACCAAGACGACCACCCCAACTTTGGAGGTATGAGTGAAAAACTCGAAAAGTATAAGTCGTTTATTCAACAACATATAATTGACAAGGAAAAAACACTCTAGGCTAGTCGGATTGATATCTAAGTCCTAGAAAAGCTGAGTCCATTACAAAACCATCATGCTACGACATTTTTTACAATTCCCCACAAGGCATGGACATGTGATTTTACTGAAAAAGAAAGGTCCAAGTTGGCTTGCTAGGACTTCTAATCTTCTGAACCCTGAACAAGTAAACTTGTTCTATCTTCGCAGGCTTGCTTGAAACCATCTAAGTGCAACTCAGCTGGTAACATCGTCTATGCCACATTTTACAATCATGACTGCCACTAGTGCTAGCCAGTACATAATGTGAGCCAAACTGTAACTTGTATAGTTTGTCCTTTCTAACTCCAATGACTTGATCTGTGTTCTTGCCCAGCCCTTTGGGCTTGATATAAGCCCTTTGATCCCTGAAGGAGACTTCATATCCTTTATCCTCCAAAGCTGACACAGAGACCAAGTTCTTCTTCATCCCTGGTACGTAGAGAACATTTGCTGGGTAGAGGGGACCACCGAACTCTCTCTCAAATTTTACAGTCCCTATCCCTGTAGGTCTGTATGCATAATCATCTCCCAACAAAATGTCAAAATGAAGCTTTTGTTCTTCAAGGTTGCTGAAATAATGCTTGTGTCCGGTCATATGACTGGATGCTCCACTGTCGATATACCAGACGTCCTTAGACTTTGTACTGGAGAGACATGCTTGGTAATTTTCGCCTGCCATTGTTATCGAACCTTAAACACCTGCAAATCCAATCTTCCAACAAAAATACGTTCCCTTGAGGACTGTTTAAATAACCTCGCTCTGATACCATGTAAAACTTAACTTACGTTACCAATTACTTATTATTATAAGCTTCAGCAGGGCTACATAATAATAAACTGAAACACTCATAAAATACACAAGAGAAAATAAAATAAACACAGTGACACATGAAACACAAGAATTTACCCCGGAAACCCCACTACCTCTGGGGAAAACCAACAAACTAGTTCTTTTCTTCTTCTTGGTCACTACTGGACCAAAATACAAAGATTCGCTACTATAGCGCACCTTCGCTAAAGCTCATTACCACACATAGACCCTTCTCCCTCTCGCAGCGAGTGAAGATCTCTTGTGTGTCTAAACAATGAGGTAGGCTTCTTCTTTTATAACACCCAATACATGCAAAACCGTGGGAACAAGACCATGTGCCACCAAAACCATGTGCCACCAAAACCGTGGGCACAAAACCATGTGCTAGATCTTCTCCTCAAAATATAAACATGCAGAATCACCTTTCGTAACTAAAAAAAATCACACCTTGTGCTAAAGTACAGCCAACCTAAAATGTAGAAGAGGGTTGGTGAGATGACAATGGCCTCCCTCTTTGTTACACAGGGTCTAGTATTGTAATTTTGGATTATAATCTCACATGCTAGTTTGTGTTGTAATGGGATGGACACATAGACTTGGAGGCTAAAACGAGTGTTTTAAAAACTGGTCAACTCAAACTCGGACTTGGTCGAGTTGACCGAGTTGACCCCCCTGGGTTATGAACCGGTCCTTAAACCAACTCAGCCGACTGGTTTTGTACCAAACCAACTAAGTCAGGTACCAAACCGGTTGAGTCCAACAGTGACAAAAGCAAACATATAATGACAATATAAAATTCTTAAAGTAAAAGGGTGGAAAAGGAAATATAAATAAATGAAGTAAAAGTTTTCATTTATTTATATTTCATTTTCCACCCTTTTACTTTAAGAATTTTATATTATCATTAATTGTTTAAAGATGCTTCAGAGGGGTTCCAACCTCATTGGACCTCATATGATGAAAATAGAATTTCACATCCCATCCAAAATTCAACAGAGTTAGCAGTTTTCAGAATTCCAATTAACTAAATTGCACCATACTAAAGATAAGTCCACTAAACCATCAAAAGACACCAAACATCACCCTACTCTTAGACTACATGCCAATTGCAAAATGTAGACCTATTAAAAAATAGACATGCCAGAGGATGGTCCTATAGCTCATGCCGAGGATCCCAATTCCAACTGTGGTGATAGGTTCATGATTGATCATGTCGATCAATGATATGTAGTAGGCTTGGCGCACGTTGTGTTTTGGATTCTAGAGGCCATTTAAAGCTTTGTTGATTGTGTATTTTGTTTCACATATGTATTGCACTCGGTGCCATTTTGATATATTCACCCTTACATGGTATATACATGAGCAGACTTCGCATATTTTGTCTCTAATTGTTTGGAATCCTTAAAATAATTTTTTCCATTAAAATTTTAATATTTTATGTTTTTTTAGTAAATAGAGTCATTAAGTTCAAACCGGTCCAAGTCATTAAGTTCAAACCGATCCAAGTTCAAGTACAAGTTGACCGTCGACCGATTCCAAGTCCGAGTCCGAGTCTTAAAACATTGGCTACCATTAGAGTTGTCTTGCCATGTACTTGTATGGTGCAACATAGCTAGGGTTTGTAAAACCTAAGGAAGACAAAACTGCTAGCGTGGAGAGTTTGTGCAATACAAGCTTGAAGTATGTGCCAAGGAGGACTTGCCGGTGTTGATGCTAGCATGTTGAGGATCTTCGGTCCAGTGATCGGCTTTGGTTGGGAGTGATTCCTAGCTAAGAGGAATTGGTGACTAGTACTTTCATATAGTTTCCCTAGCTAGGATTTGGAGAGCTTGACTCATTCCAACTTTGTGATAAAGTTGTGGTATGTACTTGCATATGAAGTTCTAGCTGTCCAAATATTGGGTAATTGCAGATTTAATTTTCAGTTTATATTATCTTCTTGATTGAGTAGATTCCAGCACTTGTTGTTCACACTGATTTGACATAACATATAGCTGAATTGGTTAAATCATTTAACACATCTAAGGAGAAGAATTATTGTTATTATATTCTTTTGTAATAAGAGAAAATAAGATCTGTTATGTGCCTTGAAAAGTGTGCCCTAAGGGCTGTAGCATCATGGTATTGAAGTACACTTATATGGTATTTATTCACTGGGGCTACTCAGTAAAATTGGGTTGAAGAGAAGTGAAATATTACCACTATAATTTAATATTTCATATCAGCCCTAAGGCTGAAAGTCCACAGAAACTAGATCTAGGAAACCTCAAGGTTGAGGTGAAATTTCTGAATTTGCATTAATTGCTCGATTCTCAAATTTTCTACATGCTTCAGAGGCATATCACTAAATTGTAAACCTTAGAGAAGGTTATGAATGAAAGTGCTGCCATTGACATAAAATATATCAAGAGCCCTGCAAAAGAATTAAAGCCTATTTTTCACCTAGTCATGGAGGTGGGGATCTCAGGAAACCAAAAATCAAGCAACAAGAGCAGCTTGTGAAATTGAAGGTCACTATGGAACACAAGTGTGAAGAGCATAATTTCAAAACCTAGTAGTTATTTACACAATACCTGACAGTCAAAAATTTTGACTTGGGAAAGAAAGGCACCAAATATTGATCTCGAGATAAAATAGTTGGGTGTCTTGATATCACAAACAGTGAATTTGTCTAGATGCATGGTGTGGTTGCTGATGAAACCTTGAATAAGCGTGAATGCCTGATTATATGTATGGACAAAATAAAAGAAGGCCAATGAAGCAAGTACCTGAATAAGCTTCGCTGAATAAGCAGTGTTTTGGGCTTGCAAAGACATATCCATGATAAGATCAACAGTAGATTATTTCTATGCCAATAGAAGTATGTTTAGTTTTTTGTTTGTCTGTATGCTCCACACAAACCAACCTGCAAAGTTGAAAAGAACTTTCTTAGATGATACTTTGTTGCTGCATGTTAAATACAAATTCTTCTAGAAAGAATGGGTCCAAAATAATTTGCCAAGGAAGCAAATAAAACAATCATAATTATCCTGCAGAACACAAGTGATCAGTTGAAAGTTTGAAACTATTGGGAGCACACATAGATGACGATTCCATACATTACATCAAAGAATTAATATGCGCATCAGACAACACGACCTTGAATGCAAAAAAAGAAAAGGTACAGGAGCCATATTTTAACGTTGTGGGCTACCCTGGAAAGTATGAAAGGCAAGGAAGTGGAACAGAAATACCTGTTAATCTACAAATTGACTAATCAAAAAAACAGATTATTAAATGGGGAGTGTTACCAACTATTTTGTACCATAGTTGGACTTCTTGTGAGCCGCCAGTTTCATGAAAATGTCAAGTGTTCATCATCAGTGTTCAGAAGTTCGGAAGATTTTTCAAGGCCAATTTTGGCCCCTTTTGTAATAATTACATGTCCAGACCCCCTTGGGAGAATTGTAATAAGTTGGTCTAAGCATGGTCATTTTATAAAAAACTTGGCTTACCTTAGGTTCAGCTATCAGGGAGATACTCTAGAGTGTTTTTTCCTTAGGAATTATGCGTTACTCTTCAGTGACGTATAATTCCTGAGTTTTTCATTCATACCTCTAAAGCTGGAATATTTAACATGGTGGTCGAACCTAGGGAGGTTATTAAAGTCTATGTGTCTATGTATTTTTACATGCTAGCCATCTAAATTGAGTCGTATGGATATGCACTAGGTCCCCTAGGAGTTTGGTTTCATTCCGATAAAAATAATTTTTTCCATAAAATTATACCATTTTTTAATGGTTTAATTGGAAAAATTCAAAATGTAATAAAAGCATGGTCCGAAGGCGAAATTTGGAGTGGAGATGCTCGTTTTCACGCTCAGAGCGTCCTCTTTAACCTAGGACCCACTTTTCTTGGGTTTCGGGCGACTAAATTGTCATTTGTGGCAATTTTTCCTAAGGATGCTACAAAACGGCAGTTAAATGCTAAGTGTTCTACAAATTGCACAAAATGACAAAAATCCAAAAATCCAAAATATGATTAAAAAATTATGGGAAAAGGTGGCCAGTTAAATTATTATGGAAGGCGACCCATATTATGGAATAAAGCACATGTTTTGAATGTCAAAGTTAGGATAGCGAATAAGATCCAAGTTTGAAGTGCGTCATCCTCCTTTGGATTCACGTGTGGGCGAATTGCATTGTTGGCAATGGATGGTTGGTGTGTGAAGCTTCCAAAGTGAGGGGCGCCTCTCTCATGAGGTGGCAGCCACCTCTTCATATCACGCCAACCCAATTTGATAGTTAACTATTGTAAATCGCCCTTTTCTCTCCATAAATCAAGGATGCGCTACCCTCCTCTCATGCGCCCCTCTCCTCTGGATTTGGTTATTTAAGCAAGGCACTTGCTCCATTTGATAGATGGATGCAAAGAAGCTCTACTCAATTGTAATTTTTTGTATGATTATTGAATAAAGCTGAGACTTTGGAGGTCCCTATGGTGCAAGAACTCTCATGATTATGAATGCTTGGCTTAAAATCGAGGTGATACTAGTTTAGCTATTTTTCTCATTATGCAATTTGTAGATCTATCATCTAGCTTAGAAGGTTATATTCTAATCCATAGAGTAGGCATTTGAAGTTTCAATTTGCTTGCCTGTGTTAGGTTCTCTAAGATTTGAAAGTAACAAGCTGTAGTCGGTTATACTAATGTGCTTTTAGTCTTAGTCTATTTATCACACTAGGCTTGATCTCTTTTGTTTGAAGTTTTGTAGCTTTACAGATCACCAAAGTTGGAGGCAATCTTGAGCTCGGTTGCGTCTTTTTTACCTTCAATACAATTTTGGATCTAATGTTTCTTGTCCCACGGGAGCTTCCACATCTTAGCAACTTTCAAGCTTGAGCTTGAGGCCTCTCTTCCTTCTCAAAAACTTTCAATCTACTCTTTGGTTACCTTTCATACAAGCTTAGATTTCATTAAAGTTTTTCATACAATCTTTGCTTGTTCATATGCTAGATCTAAAGTTCCTTTAAATTACCATCTCATGCTTAGATCTAACAATATTACTTTAGTGCTTGAAGTCGTAAAATATTTCTCATCTTTTGCAAGTACTAGGGAGTGTAATTTTATGTGGTTTTAGCTAACATACTAACTTTTATTTAAGTTTTCTGTTGGTTGGTTTTTTCCTTTTGTCACAGGAAAGCGGAAAGATTTGAAGGAGTTTGGGAGTTTGGGTTTTCAAAGAGGATTCATTTCGAGTTCCTCTACTTTCTAGCTTTTCCAAAGCTTTCTATAAGTCCTTTTGAATCCCATTTCAAGGAATCAAAAGCATCTCTCTAATAGAGTTATATTGTAATAATTTAATAAAAAACAAGTGGGATTACGGCTCCCACACCCCTCTTCCCCCATTTGGGGGAAGCCTGTATCTGTCCCTTTTGCTTATTATTTTTGCATAGTTAGATAAAGTAGCATGCTAGACTAGTTTCATTTTTTGCTTGAAGTTCAAAAGTTTTAAAATTTGCAAAAAGTTTCATTATCGCAAGTGTAATTAGTTTCAAGTTTCTCTTTTAAGTCTATAAATATTCTTGTTTTTCATTAAGTTATTAAAATCATAAAAAATCTCTTGAATCACACCATTTGCGGATCAAGAGTGCTCTCTATCAGAGAGTTTACTTTGTTTTTTTGTTTTTTGCTAACCCCCTTTCTCTCTCGAGTACGGTCCTAGACCTGAAAGAGATTCTTGGGTAGTTTTAGATTATTTCAAGTTTTTTCAATTTACATTTTTACAATTTCTGTCACTAAAATCTCTTGAATCTTGTTCTAAATCGGATCAAGAGTGCTCTCTGTCGGAGAGTCTATCTTAAAAAACCTAAAAAATCTCTTGAATCTCGTTCTAAATCGGATCAAGAGTGCTCTCTGTCGGAGAGTCAATTGGAATAAACAATTTTCCCACTATGTATATGCTCTACCCATTGCAGGCTAGTCTGAGCTTTGGGATATCAAAAGAGGAGGTGTCGCATTCTTTAATTTTCTCACATTAAATTAAAAAACTTCAATCTTAATAAAATTAAGCCCCTTCAAACCAATGAAAATCCGGCGTTGCCACGCTGTGATCGAAAGTGGGGAAATTCTGACTAAGGAAGCGGGAACCACTAGGAGGCGACCTCAGAGCACAGTTAGACTGCATCCTTGTTGGTGTAGTGTTGAACACCGCTCTCGAGACTCCGTCCCATCCCAAACGTCCTTATACGGAGCCACCTAGATCATATTCCGGACATATTTCCTGTACCGCAAGGCATATCAGAAATCCCCCCTTCCCACAATAATTCAACTTCATCTTTCAAATCACACAATAAAATAAACCAAGAGGCATTCGCAAAACAGTCTCTCAGCAATATTTTATGGACAGTGACTCCATTTGGCACTGGTCTTTGAGCAACAACAGTATTTTCAAAATCTTTGTTGTTTATCTGTCTTGAGTTATTGTTGTTTATCATATCATGCTGTGGATGGATTTTTTATTCAAATTGGCAAAACTATTGTTATCCGTCAAATTATATGTTGTGGATATGCCATTAATTTTGCGAATAAACTTGGTTCAATTTTGTTACAATTCAAAAACTCCTAAAAACAACATTCTTTCCAACCATTTTAACTTAAACTTTAAAGAGCCTTAGAAACTCTTTTTTAGGGTCTACCCCCCTTGGCTTCGTTAGGAGTTTGCCTAAACGGAGGAGTTGGGATTAGGTGACAGCACCTGACTCTTTGCTTGCCCCCAAGGCCACACCGAGCAGCTTAGAAAGATTTCTGCCGTGCTCCCCCTTCCAGGTGTGCATCTCGGCGGCAACAGGGGGCAGATAACTACTTTTGTCATGTAATATATGAAATCATGCATGGATAAGATGGAACCTAATAGCAGTCAACTGCAAAAATGTGTGTATGTCAAGAAAGAGAGACCCCGGAACCATTAAATGATTTTGCAAGGTTTCTGTATAAGCCACTGTTAACACCTGATTCGCACCTCTGTGCAGTTCATGTGTTAAACTTTTGCAGTGCAAGTTCCTTGCAGGTTTAAGATGCTTAACCTTAGGTTCGGCCTGAGAAACTCAAGTTTGAGTTAAGTCTTCTGTTGATAAGGACAATGAGGCCAACCTGTGTGGGAGAAGTGCCAGTTTTTAGCAGGCGACCTGTGCCAATTCATGCATAGTAAACCTGGGGACAACCTTTGCCATTCTGGGGTGAATGCATCTTAACAGCAGCATGGAGGTTTAGTTGAAGCAGTGGTTATGCTCTCTTCTGAGGACTTGTTTCATGGCCATGTTTAGAACAGCAAAATGAGGCAAGTAGTGGGATTTTACGGAATAACTTGACATGGAAAATGTGCACTACTGTTCATCGTGTTTTATCCTAAAAACTGTGTGCAAGGGTGTGACATCTAAATGTTTAAAAGTGCAATTCAACAGGAATAAAATGCAATAGTGCTGTTAATGCCACTATGGAAGTAACCAGGAAGATTTCCGTCTCTTATCTAGCTGCAGTAGAGCATGGACTGCTAGTTGCGGGCTAATATAGAGTTTAGATAAAATTTCCAACAGAAATTTGAAAGAATATGGCTACAGCAGTTAGAATTTGGCTGGAGAGTTGTGGTTTTATATGCCTTGCACATAAGAGGTCCACCTTATCTTGATATAATCATCAATACACATGGTTTTTATTCTAGACAAACACCAGGTTAACTTGTGCATATGTGCTGGGGAGGGTAGTTGCTGCCAGCAGTTTTGTTGACAGGCACTATAATTTTCAAACCTATCACTGTGGAGTATACCATTAAATGTTTGATGGTTGCAGTCACCACCGAGGAAAAAATAGCAGATGCATAGTTGACATAGCAAGACCTTTTGGTGGTTGAAGGAGCCTCGTTGGGGTGAGTTCCTGTAGTATACATCCAGCAGAAAGGCATAGTACATGCAGCTTATTCAGATCTGTTCATGAAATTAAATATGACAGCAATGAACAGCAGACCAAAATAAAAGGGTAGAACCGCATTTTTATCAATGGTAGAGAAGGTATGAAGTTATGGCATGTAGGTGTGAGGAGGTATGGAAAGATAAATTAGCACCTTGTATGTAACCCTCAAGCCTCAAAGCTGTTTAATTCATCAGTACTTTCTTTTATAAGATGATAGGCAAGAGGTCCAGTGCCTTTAGATGCCCCTTATTTTCTTCCTTTATCTGTGTAAAGAATTGTAAACTAAAGCAGGGAAGGTGAATTAATCACAGCTAAAACCACAGGAAAGTTTATAGCAGCAGAAGAATATGGTTAGAAAGTGTCTGCTGGTGGCCTAGATAAATGGGTAGATGTGGCAGGAGTCACAGGAAGGTCGTTGTGGGTGTTGTGCAAATTGACAGATAGTTGCGATGAGGAGGAATGCTACAAGACTGGTATATCTAAGCTTCTTATAAACTGTTATGCTAATATTTTCACCTTATTCTAAGCCTGTAGATGAATGGAAGAAAGTGGGTATACCAGAACGTGGAGAAGGTGCACTTATTTGTCAAGGAAGATCTGATTTGTGAAGATTGATGCAAAGCAGCACAAGGATGCTGCGACATGTGCTTTCCAGAATGGTCTTTATCATCATGACAGCAGGAAGAGGGTGCATTTTTCATCAGTGTCTGCAATCTGAATGTCAAAATCATTGTGTATTGAAGGAACTTAGTTTAGGTGCTGTCTTGTAGCTTACACCAAGCAGAAGGGCACATGTTAGGGGCTGCTGGTGCAGATCTTTTCCAGGGATATATGTAACAGCAGGAGAATAGAGCTTTCCTTTGGCACTTTTGAGTAGTAATCAAGAAACTTATAAGCAAGAGGTCATTACCTACAGTGAGGCATATTTCCCACAGCTTCTTCATTGCTGCCACCTTTCTATTTTGAAGGTGATGTTGTGTTGCTGTCTCACACATGATCGGGACCACATGTGATGTATATATGGTGATGGAGAAGTGGCACCTTTGTCTGATCTGTTCTTTGCACATCAAAGGGTTATACAAGCTTATGTGGAAGCATGCATACCTAAGTTGCCAGGAAACATGGGTACGGGGACAGGTACTGGTACAGGGACAGGGACCGGGACACCACTTTTTGAAACAGGGTACTCGGGTACGTCAGGGGTACTATATATATATAAAAAATGTCACAGTCACATCATACATGCATATTTGATATTTCTAAATTCAATGATTCATATGAACATTCACATTGAAAATTTGAAACATAAAATAATAAATTTGATAAATCATAAGACATACTCATAGTAGATATCAAGTGGAAGACTGGAAGACTGAAGTTATATTAATATAATTAATAACATAAAATATTATATGTCCATGACACCATGAGTTCAAACTTCATTGTCATACTACATTCAAAATTTGCCTAATGGCATTTCCAGACATGAAAAAGAAAGTTCAAAACAGTAAGCATTGAACAATGAACAAGACAGCTGATTTGGCTTCCTCGAGCCATGTCATCAGCATCCTCAGGATCAATGTCATCAGCATCACTAATGTTCTCTGTCAGCAAGCTCTCTAGATAGGCATCGCTGGAGTAGTGAGCACGGAGCACTAGCAGTAAGAAATGGAGTGAGAAATGGAGTGTCGCCTGGGTTTAGGTAAGGGATAAGGGCCCACATACCATGTGTTTTAGTGTTTTAATTTTTAATTTTTAAAATTTTAAACTTCAAACATTGCAAATCGACCCCCCCCGACCAGTGAGCTAAGGTAAATTGCCCAATGGCCGTACCGCTCGCGTAACTAAACATGCGGTACGGTGTACCGAAATCCGTGCGAGTACCCTGTTTTCATAAATGAAGTACCCGGTACGTGAGGTTGGAATTGGGTACGGCTGGGTACATACCATCCAAGTACCTGGTACGTGTACCCGGTACTGGTTCGTGTACCCAACCCCCTGGTACGGGTACCCATGCATACACTACCAACGCTAGTTAAAGTTGTCTGCTGTTTGAAGCAGGTGCATTAGAAAAAATGATTGGCATACATTTGGCTTGAAAACTTATGTCTTATCTAGTGGAACTTTCAGTTGATTGTACAGGTGGAGGACACACCCAGAATAACCTTATCTCTTATCCATTTAAACAAAGCATGCAGAAGGGGAGTTTGAATTCTATTTTAAATATTTTCTAAGTACAATGTTCTGTGCATTAAACCTCAGTTAGCATTGAGTTATATTTGGCATATAGACAGCATAAGAAGGGCACCGATCACAGATTAGCCTTATTTTTTATCTAAGTGAGTCAAAACCAGCAAAGGAGGATAAGGTGGATCACACAGTGACTGAACAGCATATGAGGGTGGATATTCTGGGAGTGTTTCGAATCAGACTTCATTTCGATCTGTCTACTTCAGTTGGTTTCAAACCCATGCAGCTCATGGTCAGTGATAGTGCTATTCAAGGCAAATGTGGGCACTCCATCTGAAGCAATGTTAAGCTTGGTTATCCATATGCATGATGAGTATCTGGAGGAGGATTGGGGAGCAGCTAGTAAAGAGTAATGTTACGTTTTCTCGACAGCATGCTGAGTTTTCCATGGAGTCACAAGTGAACCTTCTCTTCCTATTTCCAGTTGACTAGCATGTATGCATGGCACATGGTTTTGAAGTAAAGGCCAGTTTACTATTGTGGAATTGTCTTTATCCAGTATCTAGAGAACTAGACTTTGCATGAAGCATTGATGGTGTCTCCTAGTTTAGATCGAGTCAGCATACTATACTGGCTAAGCAGAGAGCACCTTATCTGGAGGAGGAGTTTTATTTAAACAGGGAAAACAGATTGTGTTGGGCTTGGGTTCACAAAGAGTTGATCCTTGTCATTGAGATTCAATCTCTGTTTTATTTGTAATCGCCAAAAGGATTGGATAATGAATGAAGCTTAAGCACTTGGTCCACAGATTTCCTCTCCTTTTTGTGGATTGATCTCTATTATTGATGCTTGCAGCATTCATGTTCAAATCTAGGCTAATTTTATAAGATTGGGTGGGTCTTTCTCCCCTGGTTTTAATGGAATTGTTATGAATCTGTGTGGTTGTCCTTGACCCCAAAGGTTTGTAGGGTCAGAAATTTGCCCGTGAGGATTTTGAACGACCAAGATAGGAATGTGTTTCCAGCATTGATCATAGGGTTCAGGACATATCAATCCACTGAGATTCATCCAGTGCGGATGCCTCATTAGAGTTCTCCATCTCTAAACAAACACTTGCTTTAGTCCTCATTTGACTCCACGACCCAATGGCAAACACTAATTTCCCGGATCTATGCCAAGTTGGTATTGTTTTATTTTCTATGAGTTATTGTATTATTTGACCCCATCAATAGACTGCTGGTAGGACTTGGGAATACACCCTAGTGTTAAAGGCACAAACCAACGCAAAGTGAGAGCAGCTCAGGAAGTGCCAGCTCCTTCGTTCCTAAACTACTCACCCAAGGCCCATTTCGGGTGACAACAGTTTTCTATGCCAAATCCTCAAAACCAATAGATAAGCTAAGGCAACTTTGATGAAATATATCTATTGAAGATCTTCCGTCTCATTTGGCGACTCCACTAAAGAAAGAATCCCTTTTCGTTTTGCGTTAAAGCCCTGCTGCTTGTATGAGTGGTGAGAGCGAGTAGTTGTGTTAAAGGCAAAGAAGATCTCACCTAACAACTTCATGGTTGAAAGGTCGACACAGTTTACATGCAATGATTTCTTCATATTAATCATGGATTCTCAAATGAGATGGTGGATACAACAGTACAAGGCCAAGTTGTCTGAGTTCACTTGCATTCATAGAAAGGGAGATGGGTTATTTGGGAATTTCATCTCAAAATCATCAAGGCATATATGGTGGTTCATCCATCGTTCACACCAACTGAGGTTTTTGCTATAACGATCTATATCAATGTTCTTGCTCTTCATCAAAAGTTCAACTCTTGATTTAGAAAAGTGCAACCCAACTATTTAAAAACAACTTAAATTCTTGCTAATGACCTAGAAAAAAATATCATTGCATGTGCAAGAGAGGAGGCTGATCAAGATAATGGTGATATAGCATGTGATGAGGAAGTAAAGGATCTTGACGAACAGCAACATAGTTTACCCTACAAATCTTCCAGTATTGTTGGGTAGAACTTTCGAAGAACTCATGCTGCTGCAGAGCGTGCAAGGAATCCCATTTACAATATGGATGTTTGTTTTTCAAAAAACGACACAATTTTTCGAGCAAGAAACGACACAATTTTTTGAGCAAGATGATACTAACATAGGAATTGATGATGTTGATCTAGATAATGATCAAATACTAGAGGATGATAATGGAAATGATAAAATATTTTCGTCTCCTTCTCTATCTTATGAATCATGTGAACTTTTGAAGAAAATAGGGATGGAATTATTTGTACAACTATAAGCATGCAATGCTAGTGTTACATGGTACCAGTACCAGTGCACCTTCATATGTTTGCCCAAGGAGAGGGGTCATTCTTTTTCATCAAGACCACGATGGAGTATTACTAGTCCTTCCTGAGAGGTGGTTATGGCAAGACCCTTTGGTCCTTCCTTTAGGAGCACAATGGCTTAGTGGCATTGTTGACTACCTCATTCTAGGGCTTGTAACCCTGAGGTTGGTGTCTGGGTCTCCTAAGGGTGGGTCACTAGGTCACATGACCCCCTGCTTGTTTTATACACTGGTGACAGCATTCCAGCTCTGAGGCTCTTGCCTCTCCTTCTGGTCACCTTATGCACCCATCCTAGTCCCTTTGCAGCTGAGCGCCCTCCTTCCTTGGTCCAGTTTCCTTGATGATTTCACCTTTGGTCACCAGGCCCACAAGCTTACAAAGGGGGGACGTTGAAGGATTTTCAGCATTATTGGAGTTAGATGGGCAATGACGATCCCCCCTGCTCACTCCACCTCTCGGAGTAAAGCTTTCTGCTCAGTTTCAGTCATTTTTAGTAGTTTTTAGGCACCTAGGGGGAAAATACCCCAGGTAGCCTACTTTAAGCCTACTTTAGGCCATCTTTAGATTATTTTATATTATTTCATGTTATATTTTTACATTGGCATTTATTTGGCTTGTCAGCCTGGTTATTTTGTAAAGGTGAGTTGAGAACACTATAAATACAACTCCTCACCTCATTTGTAAATCATAACTCATGGGATAAACACTATCATGTTTCTCCTTTACCCTAGATAGCTCTCTTGGAGTGATGCGCACCTCTTGAAGCAGGCTCTCTTTTGCTCTTGTGGATGAAATTGGATGCTTCTATTTGGTTTGCTCATGCTTGGTGGATGCTAGAAATGTTGGAAGAACACAAGCTCAAGTAAGTCTAGTTTTTAGCCTTGCTTGGTGAAAGGTAGGTGAATTCTTGCTTCTTGAATAATTGAATGGTGGCCTCAAGGCTACATTTTTTCTTAATAGGGCCTTTTTGTCTGCCTTCCATCCTCTTTGCATGGTGGAAAACGCTCCCTAGAGAAGGTTTTCCCAAGTTTGGCCTTGGATCTCCAATTTTGCCTTAGATTAGGCTCTTATAACGAACCCTGAAAGTTGTTATAAGAAGCTCTAATTTAGTAGACAAGGGGAAAATACTCCAAGAAGAAGGTTGGTCACCTTCCTCTAGGGCTAGGGTTAGGAGTCTCATCCATAAAAACCCTAAGTTATCATTCTTTTTGCCTAATTACTCTCGTATGTATATGTGTAAATATTAGATTTCATGGTAAATTAGGTCTGAATTTATTTACTGTTTATATTAGGTTTTTTTTTTGTTTATTATTTACAAGAAAAACCCTAAAAAATAGATTAAGACTAAAAACCTAGCAACCCTACGATTGTCTCCTCTCCCTCACGACCCTCTCCTTTCCCTTCTTCTTGGCCTCGGTCCCTTCCCTCTCCAACTCGGCCTGCATCCCCTAGCCCGCATCCCCTCCTCTAGGTAGCAACACATTACACGTTCCAGGTCCTCTTCTAGCTCTTCCTCCAAACAAGCTAGTATGTTGAGATTCCTCCATTTATCCTAGAATGTTAGGAGAGATGGTTCCAGCGGACCATGACAAGCTTGTACCATTTGTATCACAGAGTCTAGATCCATCCTCTCAGCACATCTCTCTCTCGGATCGAATTTCCATCTCCGGAGTTGGCTTTCCAAAATTTAGATTAAATTCATACTTTACTTTCTACATCTTTCTTTTCATAAGAGTTGTTGTCGCTGGAAGCACACCTGGGGGGAAATATAGCAGAAAGCTTCAAGCTGCTAGGTGTGTCCTTGGGGGCAAGTCTCAAGTCAGGTGTTGTCACCTAATCCTAACTCCTCTGTTTAGGCAAACTCCTAACGAAGCCAAGGGGAGTAGACCCTAAGAGAGAGTTTCTAAGGCTCTTAAGTTGTGTTTAGTTGTTTAAGGATGGAAGTGATTGTTTTTAGGAGTTTTTTGAAAGATTGAAAAATATCAAAACAAGAAACTGCAATATTTAATTTGAATTAACAACACAAACAGAGATATGGCATTCTCAATACAAACTGACTCAAAGGTAAATAATGATATTGTAAGCTTGAACCAATGCCAAATGGAGTCACCGAAAATTAAAGTGCTGATGCAAAATTGTAAAATGTTTTGCAGTGTACTTGGTTGATTTTAAATTATTGAAATGATGAGTGGATTAACAGGGAGGGAACTCCAAATATACTAAATGGTACAAGGAATATGTCCAAACTCACATGAGAAAATGTGGGCTAAATGGAGTCACGAGGGGGTGTCCAACACTACACCAAACGAGGGTGTAGCCTGACAAGGCCCCGCAATCACTTTCTAGTGGTTCCCACTTTCTCTGTGAAATTTTCCCACACGAGGTAAAACTCAAGACGCTGGATTTTTGTCTTGGGAGGTTATTTGAAAAGTGTGAGGACTAGTTACTAGTCACTCCAATCCCTTTTGACGTAACCAACTGATCGGACGAACCGCAGAGGTGTAGAGCATACAGGAATAAGAGCCTTGGTTGCTTTTAAGAGTTTTAAAATGTTTTTTCTTGTTTAGCGAAATTACTCTAGGAATCTCTTTTCTAGTTCAGTACTCAGGCAAGCCCTTATCCATGAACCATACTTCGGGAAATCAAGGAGGTTAAATTATTTGCAAAAAAGGAAAAAATAAAGCTAATAATGAAACTAATTACTACAGCAAAGGATCTATTTTCCTTTTCGGTACTTCGGGAAAGCAATGCTGGGTTAGTATTTTCTTTTTGCAAAATAAAATAGCAATAAATCGAATAAACTTTGAATGACTGATCTAACTTTATTTGCAAGAAAAATGAAACTACTCTAAGAACTTTGCAAGGTATAAAGCAAATAAAGCATCCAAGGGAGATACAGGCTTCCCCCAAATGGGGGAAGAGGGGTGTTGGAGCCTTAAATCCCACTTGCTCTTTTATTAACTTCAGTTACAATATGCTCTTGAGAAAATGCCTTGATCCCTTAAAATGGGATTCAAATGGCTTACAATAGTTCGGAAAAAATAGAGAAATAAAAGGGACTTGGAATAGATCTTCTTGGGAGGCTTCAAGCTCCAAAAATCCCTCAAATCCCTTTGCTTTCCTGTAACAAAAGCAAAAAACCAGCAAACTAAAACTTTTTGGATTAGTGGATTAGTCCCAAAAATACAGTAAAAAATACATAAGCTAACACTTGCAAAATTATGGAAAAATTTGGACTTCAAGCATTAACTATCTAGGACTAGATCTAAGATGTTGACATAGCAAATATGAGACTCTTTAGATCTTCCTAAATATGCAACAAGAGATGATAAAATAAGCTTTAAAGAATCGGATCTACTTGTTATGAAGTAAAAGGTAACCAAAAAAAGAGATTTTTTAAAGAAAAGATGGGAAGGAATGGCTCAAGCCCAAGCTTGAATATAGTGATGGATCTAGAGTGCCTGTAGAACAAAAGTCATTAGTAAGTGATGAAAAGCAATGAAGAGCAAGAGGAAGCAACTGAGCTCCAAGTTCTCCTTCACCTTCGATGACCTGCAAAGCTACACAATCTTCCAGCAAACAAAATTAAATCTACTGTGATAAACCAAATAAGATCAAAAGAGCATTAGTATAACCGTCTACAATTTGCTACTCTTGAATCTTAGAAAACCTAGCACCAGTAAACAAATTGAAAACCTCAAATGTCTACTATATGGACTAACATGCAATCTTGCATGTGAAAGAATAATATAACTAAACTAATATCACCTCCATTCAAGCATACACCATGAGATCTTGCACCATGTGGACATCCAAAGTCTTCACTTTATTCATAACAATAGCCAAAATAGCAGAGCATTACAATACAGGCAGAGGTTCCTTGCATCCATCAAATGGGAGAGGATTGCCTTGCTTTTATAGGAAAACCAAGCCCCAAGGGGGGTGCATCTCCACTCAAAGAGAGAGGGCGAGTTTATGAGAGAATGAAGGGATTGATTAGATCCTGATTGAAGAGTTATCTTGAGAGGTAGACGCCACCTTTATAAGAGGTGCGCCGCTTTCTTTGGATCTCCCACCTATTCAACAAGAAGACACCATGTAAGAGAAGTCGCCCATCTAAAGAAAGGGCACATCTCCACCTCAAGATCAACTCGCCCTTGCTAATACTTGCTGCCAATCAGTCGGATCTTGATTGATTTGATCTCCGATGTTGATTGCCAACTTAACTAGGCCTTTATTTGGACAAAATTCCTCAAAATTAGGATTTTTTATTTTCTCCATATCTTTATTTTTTTAATTTTTTAATCCTCTTTAATCATTTTCGAGAGAATTTTTATTTAGGCGATTAATAATCACTCGAAACTTAGGAAAAGTGGGTTTCGGGTATTATGGGTGCTCTGGGTTAGAAAACGAGCACCCCCATGGAAAAATGCCCCTCTAGACCACACTTTTATGGCTTTTTGACTTTTTTAATTAGAACATTAAAAATTGACCCGTTTTACGAGAAAATTTTACTTTTGCGGAACTTAATAAAAATCCTAAGGGACCTAGTACATGTTCGTAATGACTCAAATTAATGTCTAACATGCTCATAAACATTGACACATGAACTTTAATAACAACCTAAGGCCTAACCACCAAGACAACCATTCTAGCTTTGGAGGAGCGGGTGAAAAACTCGAAAATTATACATCGCTTATTTAGCGTTGCATAATTAACAAGGGAAAAAACACCATGGAATGATCGGATTGATGTCTAAGTCCTAGGAAGCCAAGTTCTTTACAAAAAGACGCCATGCTAGTACATTTTTTACAATATCCCCAAGGGGTAAGAACATGTAATTATTAAAAAAAAAAAGCCAAAATTGGCCCTAAAAAGACTTCTGAACTTCTGAGCACTAATGATGAACAACTGGATTGTTCACAACTTTGGCGGCTCATAGGGAAATCCACCTAGGTACAACTTGGTGGATAACAGGAGTCATTTTAGTGCTCTCACTTTGTATGGACGTCATTTTGTAACCCACATTCCTTTTGACCTACTCTAGTGGTCATTCATTGGACACAAATAAAATTATCTTATCTTATGTAGATGCTAGAGGTCAAGTTTTAGCAAACTGTCAAACTGTTCATGCTATTTTTTGTTGGGACATACACAAACTTTCTCATTTTTTTATTATGGTTATGCTCAAGCTTTCAAGTTTGGATGACTACTATCTAAGAAATCAAGTGGGGTTTATTTGGCCAAATTTCCAATTTGAATGTAAATTTTACCATGCATATGAATAGATAATCCTACACTTACAAAAAATATTAAACATGTGTTTAGTAAAATACTGAATAGAACATGAGGTATAAAATACTATGAAGGAGAGTAACATATGTGCAGCCATAATTGATGCATAATATGCCAAGCTGAAATATTTAAATATATTCCATCAAATCATATACAATATCAATTGTCCAAAATATAGACGATCATCCACATACCCAATGATATGTGCGGCGTCATGCCTAAGATATGGGTGAAGGAGGTGTGAACAAAACAAGATTTCCTTCCTCAGGCTGAGTGGTAGGAATAATAGCAAATTCTCCAGGTAATAAATTAAGATAACATCATTTTTCCTCCTCACTGTTAATCAATCAACAATTGTCATCCATGTAGAGAACATAACTACAAGGAATAAAGTCACCACTGCCAATCTGAACAAATGCAAGAATGCATTTAAATATGGATATGGAAGCGAGGGAATGCTTGTGAGGAGGACTACAATGCTGGCAAACAAAACTAACTACCATAAAGAAGATACAAAAGCATCTAATCCTAAGCAAATTAGTTATCTGACACCAATTTCCTGTAGTGTGCATCCAAAAATTAAGCTCAATAGTACGACAAGATCTTTGCATATCAACAACACAATTCAAACAGAGTTGAAATCTCCAGCAATAGTCTCCAATGCATGAACATATCCCAAAATTAAACGATCACTTGAATCATTCAAGGTATTACTTAACTTTGAATAAGATATAGACATAAACATGCCTTCCTTGAAACAAGAAAGATGGTGAAATGGGTTCCTTTCACGGCAAAGTTGCAAACACTTGCTCCAATATACGATTTTGTTTGCAACTAGATAGGAAATGAAGTAATATGATAACACATATCATTTTTGTGCCCAAAATTCTAGATTACCAAAAACTGAATGGACGCTAGTGTTAGTTTTGTACCTTGGGATGTGTTCCCCTAGTGACTCCTAGCCTAAGTCACTAAAGAGGGGGAAAAGTGACCCTCACATTAATTACACATTAATGAGACTTTATGTTTTTAAAGTCACTTTTTGTCTAAACTTTAAGTGGGTGAGTAAATATTATTTAAGTGAATTAAATAATGTGATGTTTTCCTCACATCTAATCTCAACCATCAGATTGAGTGATTCACCACCGTTGGATTAGAATCCCATTTAGGGATTAGACAAAAAGGGAGGGAGGCTCATTACCTAGCTCATTGTTGAGTGAATGAATGAAGCAGAGAGAGAGGTCGAGAGAGCTGCTAGGGCACGAGTTTCCACAGGGTACTGCACGTAGATCGAGACTGCCATTGTCTCCATTGGCACGAGTTTCCACAGGCACGAGTTTCCAGTGTGGCTCTAACTTCGAGGCATGCATTTGGCATGAGTTATCAGCACAATTTTCTAGTTAGCAGGTAGCTACAGCACACATCACGAGTAGATTCACCGTATAGTAGGTACCTTACCCAGCACGCAGTTCGAGGTTATATTCTGCTGAACTGTGGAGAAGGTACAGGGCACGGGTTTCTAGAATCTCAGCACAGTTTTCTATATGATCACAGCATAGAAATAAAGGAACAAAATAGCACAGAAATCGAGGATGATTTCAGTCTAGTTCATGCACAGAAATTGAGGTGCATTGGCACAGGAACCGAGGAAAGTACAGTATACTGATTGTGTATTCTTTCCAGCACAGCTGTGAGGTTTTCAGGCACGAATTTCTAGGCTATGGGCACACTAAACGAGGCTCAGTTTGGTGCACATTCTCTCAGAAAGCTACTGCTAAGTGGTTAAGATAAGTTTATCTTTTCATTGTAATGCTGTGATGAATATTTTGCTGAAGAAATAATATCTCTCTCTCTCTCAACTGGTTTTCCCCGTGGGGGTTTTTCCAGGGCTCGATTTGGCCAAAAATCTCGAGTCATTTTATGTGTGAATGTTGTTAAATTTGCTTGCAGCCTGTTAGTAGCATTGTATTGCGTGTTTGAATGTTAAAGAAAATTTTATAAGTAACCTACAGCCAATGCAAAACCGGCTGTAGGTGAAAACCACAAATTGTTAACACAAACCAGCAGTCAATATCAGTGCAGAAAATTCTTCATGGTATCAGAGCAAAGGGGGCAGAAATCAAGTTAGTTTGCAGACACACATATAAATTGCAGCACTCAGAAATTTCAGTGTTCTTACCTTCTGTTAGTGGGCAGCGTTCTATTGGGGTGATTTTCAGATGGCTACAGGTTTGAGGATTGAAGACAGGTTGAATGGGACAGAAAATTTTGTGCCTTGGAAGGCCAGAATTTTGTTGCTTTTGGAGGAGAATGAGTTATGGGTGGAGGTGGTGAGGAACACCACTACCAACCCCATTACCATTCCAGATGGCTCGGATGCTACAGCTCTTTCAACCTTCAACAAGAAAGACTGTAAGGCTAGGAGAATCATACTTGATGCAGTAAAAGACCACATCATCCCTCACATTTCCGGGAAAACCAAGGCACATGAGATGTGGAGTGCCTTGATCAGCTTGTATGAGAGCTCCAACGAGAACAGGAAGATGGTTCTCAAGGAGAAGCTCAAGAGTATCAAGATGACTGGAGGAGAGGGAGTCACAGCTTACCTCACTAGGATTTCAGCAGTTTGGGATGAACTGGCAGCAATTGGTGAGGTGGTATCCCCTACAGAGCTAGTACGCACAACAGTGAATGGGGCTTCAAGGCCCTGGAGTGCATTTGTGCAGGCCATTGTGGGCAGGGAGAACCTACCATCTTGGGAGAGGTTGTGGGATGACTTTGTGCAGGAGGAGACCAGGAGGGGTCTCGTACAGGGCAGTACATCAGGTGGTGGAGCAGATGAGGAGAACGTGGCTCTGACAGCCAAAGGGAAGAAGAAGAAGGGTCCCAAGAAGCATGGGGCCAAGGGGCAGCAGCAGCAGCATCAGCATCCAAAGGGTGGACAGAAGAAGGACTTGAGTAAAATCAAGTGCTACTGTTGTCAGGCGTTTGGGCACTATGCATATCAGTGTCCAAACAAGAAGAGGAAGAAGGGACCGGGACAGCAGACAGCAGCCTCAGCAAAGATTGATGAGTTTGGTGACAGGTTTCAGAGGGAGTTTTCCCTATATGCTGGACAGAGTGAGAGAGAGAGAGTCTCCTTAGCCACCAGCATTGACATGGATATGGAGATTGAGCACTCATTGTTGACAGGGCATCAGACAGGTCCATCCACCACTGGTATGTGGTATATTGACAGCGGAGCCTCAAGACACATGACAGGTACTCGGGAGTTCTTCTCCGAGTTATCACGGACAGAGAGAGAGGTGGAGGTGGTACTTGGTGACAACACCATTGTTAGAGCAGTGGGTCAGGGGACAGTCATATTTGAGAGGGAGTCCATGAGTCCCATGACTTTGAGGGATGTGTTGTACGTCCCTAGGCTGAAAAAGAACCTTGTTTCAGTTTCCACGATTGAGGACAGGGGTCTTGGGGTGTGCTTCTCAAAGGGGAGAGTGCAGGTGTTCCCCAAGACCATAGGTGTATCTACTCCCATGGATATTGGAGTCAGATGTGGACGACTGTACAAGTTATTGTTTCAGCCACAGCATGCTCTAGCACACAGCAGCAGCAGCAGTGAGCTATGTGAGTTATGGCACAGGAGGATGGCCCATTTACATCACCCCGCTCTGAGATTGTTGAGGAGCATGGTCACAGGTTTACCTGAGTTCGACACAGGGCAGAGTGATGTGTGTAGAGGGTGTGCTCTGGGAAAGTACACCAAGACCGTGTTTCCTAGCAGTGACACGAGAGCAGCAGGAGTGCTTGACCTGATTCATTCTGACATTTGTGGTCCTATGTCCTCAGTATCTTTGACTGGCCATGAGTATTATATCAGCTTCATTGATGACTACTCCAGGAAGACCTGGATCTACTTCTTGAGGAGCAAGAAGTCCCCACTTGTATTGAGTGTCTTCCAAGGGTTCAAAGCCCTTGTGGAGAAGCAGACGGGGAGGAAGATCAGGATGTTGAGGTCAGACAATGGGGGTGAGTATACCTCCAAGGAGTTCAACGCATTCTGCAGACAGGAGGGTATACAGCGACAGTTGACAGTTCCCTACACTCCTGAGCATAATGGAGTAGCAGAGAGAAAGAACAGGTCGATCGTTGGAGCAGCGAGAGCCATGCTTCATGATCAGGGGTTACCGTTCTTTCTGTGGGCTGAGGCTTGCAACACTGCAGTGTACCTGCAGAACAGGAGTCCCCACCGTGCCTTGGGGAGGATGACTCCAGAGGAGATGTATTCAGGCAAGAAGCCTGAGGTGAGCCATTTTCGGATATTTGGCTCTCTGACTTACTCTCACGTCCCCTCAGAGAGGAGGACGAAGTTCGAGCCCACCGCAGAGAGAGGCATCTTTGTGGGTTACGACGAGACTTCGAAGGCATATCGGCTTTACATTCCTGGCCAGAGGCGAGTTGTAGTTAGGCGGGAAGTAAAGTTTGATGAGGAGAGGGCCTTCAGGAAGTCGAGAGAGATGGATCGGGGGGAGCCACCAGCTCCCACACCTCAGTTGGTACAGGCTTCTTCCATACAGATTTCAGGTCCGCAGGTTTCTGGGGTGACTGGATCACAGGGTACAGACACAGGTTCTACAGGGTCAGTGGTTCAGATTACAGGTACTTCAGGGACAGGTACAGGGACAGGTTCAGGGATTGGCACAGGTTCAGGATCACCAGTTTCAAGCTCACAGATTGCAAGGTCTTCTGAGACTAGTTCATCAGCTACAGGTCCTAGGGGTGTTAGACCTCATGCTTCTGGCACTTCCTCAGATGAGGACACACCAGTTTGGGAGGAGCCTTCAAGGAAGAAGAAGCCTAAGTGGCTTCAGGACACCTTGAAGGAAGCGGAGGCATTTGGCAGACCTCAGGAGCAGATCAGGACGATTTTTGAGCCAGACAGATATGGGATGGCCCTTGTTGCGAGTCTTCGTGACTCTGTGCCTTCTACATATGAGGAGGCTTCTCAGCATCAGGTATGGAGAGATGCCATGATGGAAGAGTACCATTCCATCATGAAGAATGATGCTTGGGAGATTGTGCCGAGACCTGAGGGGAAGTCAGTTGTGACTTCCAAGTGGCTCTACAAGGTCAAGCATGCTACAGATGGCAGTGTAGAGAAATTCAAGGCTCGGTTTGTGGCTAGGGGGTTCTCACAGGTTGAGGGAGTCGACTATGATGAGACTTTTGCTCTAGTGGCTCGGTATTCCTCTATCAGGGCAGTGATATCGATTGCAGCAGAGATGGGTTGGAAGATCCACCAGATGGATGTGAAGACCGCATTTCTCAATGGTCTTCTGCAGGAGGAGGTGTATTTGGAGCAGCCACAGGGATTCGAGATACATGGGAGAGATTCTCATGTTTGCAGGCTTAGGAAAGCCTTGTACGGTCTGAAGCAAGCTCCCAGAGCTTGGTACTCAGGATAGATGCTTATTTGATTTCGATGGGATTCCAGAAGAGTGAGGCTGATCCCAACCTATACTACATCGTGGTTGGTGGAGATCCACTCATTCTTCTGCTATATGTTGATGATTTATTTATCACTGGAGATGAGCGTCTTATTGCTCAGTGCAAGAGAGATCTTGCTACTGAGTATGAGATGACAGATATTGGGCTGATGCATTACTATTTGGGGATGGAGGTATGGCAGGAGCTAGGACATATTTTCCTAGGGCAGGGGAAGTATGCTGCAGAGATTCTGAAGACTTTTCGAATGGACGACTGCAGGCCCATGTCTACACCCATGATCACCAACTTGAAGCAACTTCATGCTTCAGATGGTAAGTTGGTGGATCCCACACTATATCGTCAGCTCATCAGATCGTTGATGTATCTAGTCAACACCAGGCCAGACTTGTGCTTTGCAATCAACACTCTTAGCCAGTTCATGGTGCAGCCTAGGAGTGTACACTGGAGTGCTGCAAAGCACATTTTGAGATACCTTGCAGGGACAGTGGATTATGGTCTGGACTACAAGGGTTCAGGTGGAGTTAGTTTGATTGGGTTCACAGATTCAGACTGGGCAGGTTGTGTGAGGGGCCGAAAGAGCACTTCCGGTTGCTGTTTCAGCTTGGGCTCGGCAGCAGTGGAGTTAGTTTGATTGGGTTCACAGATTCAGACTGGGCAGGTTGTGTGAGGGGCCGAAAGAGCACTTTCGGTTGCTGTTTCAGCTTGGGCTCGGCAGCAGTGTCGTGGTTCAGCAGGAAACAGAAGTCGGTTGCATTAAGTTCTGCTGAGGCTGAGTATATGGCAGCCAGTCAAGCGACTTGCGAAGCACTGTGGCTTCGTAAGTTATTGGTAGATTTATTTGATCAACAGCTGAGGCCTACAGTGATTTACTGCGACAATCAGAGTTGCATTCAGCTCTCTGAGAATCCAATTTTTCATGACAGGTCGAAGCACATTGAGATCAGGTACCACTTCATTCGGGACTACGTTCAAAGAGGAGCAGTTGAGCTACAGTATATATCCACTGATCAGCAGGTTGCAGATGTCCTAACGAAATCTTTGGGGAGGGGGAAGTTTGTCTTCTTCAGAGATAAGTTGGGAGAGGTGCGGAACACCTTCCTCGGTAAGAGGGAGTGTTAGTTTTGTACCTTGGGATGTGTTCCCCTAGTGACTCCTAGCCTAAGTCATTAAAGAGGGGGAAAAGTGACCCTCACATTAATTACACATTAATGAGACTTTATGTTTTTAAAGTCACTTTTTGTCTAAACTTTAAGTGGGTGAGTAAATATTATTTAAGTGAATTAAATAATGTGATGTTTTCCTCACATCTAATCTCAACCATCAGATTGAGTGATTCACCACCGTTGGATTAGAATCCCATTTAGGGATTAGACAAAAAGGGAGGGAGGCTCATTACCTAGCTCATTGTTGAGTGAATGAATGAAGCAAAGAGAGAGGTCGAGAGAGCTGCTAGGGCACGAGTTTCCATAGGGTACTGCACGCAGATCGAGACTGCCATTGTCTCCATTGGCACGAGTTTCCAGTGTGGCTCTAACTTTGAGGCATGCATTTGGCATGAGTTATCAGCACGATTTTCTAGTTAGCAGGTAGCTACAGCACACATCACGAGTAGATTCACCGTATAGTAGGTACCTTACCCAGCATGCAGTTCGAGGTTATATTCTGCTGAACTGTGGAGAAGGTACAGGGCACGGGTTTCTAGAATCTCAGCACAGTTTTCTATATGATCACAGCACAGAAATAAAGGAACAAAACAGCACAGAAATCAAGGATGATTTCAGTCTAGTTCATGCACAGAAATTGAGGTGCATTGGCACAGGAACCGAGGAAAGTACATTATACTGATTGTGTATTCTTTCCAGCACAGCTGTGAGGTTTTCAGGCACGAATTTCTAGGCTGTGGGCACACTAAACGAGGCTCAGTTTGGTGCACATTCTTCAGAAAGCTACTGCTGAGTGGTTAAGATAAGTTTATCTTTTCATTGTAATGCTGTGATGAATATTTTGCTGAAGAAATAATATCTCTCTCTCTCTCAACTGGTTTTCCCCGTGGGGGTTTTTCCAGGGCTCGATTTGGCCAAAAATCTCTGAGTCATTTTATGTGTGAATGTTGTTAAATTTGCTTGCAGCCTGTTAGTAGCATTGTATTGCGTGTTTGAATGTTAAAGAAAATTTTATAAGTAACCTACAGCCAATGCAAAACCGGCTGTAGGTGAAAACCACAAATTGTTAACACAAACCAGCAGTCAATATCAGTGCAGAAAATTCTTCAGCTAGTTTCTCCATTAATCCATTCTGTTTCTCAAAATCATCCTCCATTTTTCTCATATTTTGGTTTGTTTCTTATAGATAAGATAAGATAATTTTATTAATGTCCAACAAATAACCACAAATAGGTCAATGAGACTACTAAGTACAAAAGTATCAATACACTGTGGGAGTGCACAGGCCACTCCTATGAAAGCCAAAAACAGATCTAGTCTACAATCTAAATTCCATAAACTAGGAAAGAAAGAAAGATGGTGCTGCTAGAAAAAAGACTGGCTAATTACAAGAGCCACTAAAGGTCCAAAGTCAAAATCTCTCTGAAGGGTACAAGGAGTCACCAAAGGGGACCCTGCTTTGCAAGTCATCCACCTTTGTAAATGTATGATGTATCTCTCCTAGCATCTGAGGTCGAAGCGAAAAAAACTCCAAACAGAAGATTGCCTACATGAGCTAGAAAAATAATTGGTCTATTGAATGTTTTGTTGTCTCGTGAGAGGTGTTTGTTGTTGTTGTCTAAAACCAGGGGCTGCCTACTAGAAATATGACCTTCCAGGGATCTGAAACGATAGCTCCAAACAGGTCTCGCTGAAGGGGGCAGAAATCCCCTCAGGATCTCCTAGACCTAGACCATGCTAAAATGGTGCTACTACCCTCTTGGGCATTGGTGCCCCTGTTCACTAAGAGTGTCATGAAAAAGAATGTGACTATCCTAGTGGTGTTTAGACTTTAACCAAGGGGGAGGCCTGAGTGTGGAAGATCGAAGAGTCGATGCCTCCCTCATGAACAAGGCTAAGCATCCCTAAACTGAGTATCAGAAGATGGAGAGGGAGTTCAAAGACTCCCTGAAGAGGCAGTATAACTATAAACATCCACTTATCTCATATTAGGTAAGGTGCACCGAAAAATAAAGTGCTCCTCCATCTCGATCTCCTGCATATGACAAGGCTAGCAAATCATGCCCTCTCATGGAATCCAATGCTCTACCTCTATCTAAAGCCTATGTGATCCCACTCGAAATTGCCCCAGGGGGATCCTGAGCCCATGTGTCCAATGTTGCAACATATAAGAGGGTAAAACCATGAGCCCATCTCTCAACTCCAAGAAAGCTTTGCATAGAAGGCCATGTTTGGCTTCAAGCCCTGTGGGGAATTGAGCCAAGTGACTTGGATATACTACTTGTATATGTCATCTCCAATAATTGCATTCATCTCCTGCTTTATCGACAAGAGATATCCAACAACATCCAAAGAATTAAAACAACATGAACAAAAAACCTAAACCTATTTTAAGAGAACTATTTCAACCATAGGCTTTCATATGCCTCCATGATCCATTAGTGTAGTGACCATTTTGCTTTGCAAGAATCTCACATGCCTATGTAAGCCTCCAATTTCAAATCTCAAGTTTGCAATGGTCATTTTGCTGAAGATTGACAAAATTATGCAGGAGAAAGAAGCTCAGTTGGTCAGTTGACGAGTTTGTGGCTCAACTAGTCAATGGAGGAGATTGACAGAGGGAAATTGCCCAGCATTGAGGAGAATTGCCCAGAACCCACTATCCATGGTTTGATTCCGTTGTTGGCTCCATGCTACTTGACTTGTGCTCCAATTTCTTGGTAAATTTGTGGGGCTCCTTTTATAGATTTATTTTTTCAGAGGCAACATTGTTTATTTGAATCCCTATTCAAGTTTGTAACTTAATCAAAACCAGACATCTCAAACTGTGGGGAAATCAAATGTTGGGCAATGATTTTCTAATTTATGTAGTTGTATCATTTTTCTATGGTCATGAACAATAATACCCGAATTCCTTCACATTGTAAATATTTTTGGGATCACTATGACAATCCAATAAACTTCTTGTTAATAATAACCACAGGTTGTGAAAACGTATGGAAAGAATTGCTCCTGCCCTTTGGCAAGAATATGAAAACTACTAAATTGTGAGAATGGGCGGTAAAGAAAAGACTTTAGTTTATTTTGGCTTCTTCATACATTTATTACTGCATAATACTTTATGAAATTAGTTGCTTCTTATCCATCGTTTGTCAGTAGAATAACAACATCAAAGTCACTAACTATCTACTCTGCAGTTTCATCCTTATCACTAACAAATATTTCAATGCTAGCATCAATTGAAGACCATATCCTCCTTGCTAGCTTTATTCAAGTATCCTGCAACACCCCACCCATGAAGAGATAAGATAAGATAAGATAATTTTATTAATCTCCAACAAATGACCACAAAACTAGGTCAATGGGACTATGTGGTACCATGATGTCAATACAAAGTGGGAGCGCTAAGGCGGCTACTATAAAAAGCAAGAAGTATGACTCTAACCTAAAAACCAAAAAGAGCTAACTCTAAAGATGGAGAGTTGATCTAGAAGAGAAATATACCAAGAGAATGGATATAGAATATGTGATACAAAAGTGGTAAATCTATCATGGTGCACTAGAAGCGTCTCTCCTAACATCGAAGGTTGAATGAAGGAATCTCAAAATAGTACTATCTGGAGGAAGAACTTAAAGAGGAGCTATAATGGATAATGTGCCACTGCCTAGAATGGGGGGCAATGTTTTAAAACTCGGACTTAGACTCAGACTCAGACTCAAAATTATCTGAGGGTTAACTCGAACTCAAACTCGAACATGACTCGAACCAGTCTAAACTTAATGGCTCGATTTACTAAAAAATACATAAAATTTTAAAATTTTAACGGAAAAATAATATTTTAAAGATTCCAAATAATTAGAGTCAAAATATGCAAAGTAGGCTCATGTGTATACCATGTAAGGGTGCATATATCAAAACGGTACTAGGTGAAATACATATGTGAAACAAAATACATAATCAACGATGCTTTAAATGGGCTCCTCAGCATGAGCTATAGGACCATCCTCTGGCATGTCTATTTTTTAACGGGTCTATATTTCACAAGTGGCATGTAGTCAAAGAGTAGAGTGACATTTGATGTCTTTTGATGGTTTAGTGGACCTGTCTTCAGTTTGGTGCAATTCAGTTAACTGGAATTCTGAAAACTGCTAACTCTGTTGAATTTGGGATGGGATGTGAAATTATATTTTCATCATATGAGGTATGATGAGGTTGGAACCCCTCTCAAACATCCTAAAACAATAATTGACAATCAAAAAAATTAAGTAAAAGGGTAGTTTCCCTTTCTACCCTTTTACTATAAGAATTTTATATTATCATTCCAAGTTAGCTTATGCCACTGTCAAGCAAGTTGATTTTTACCCCAAATAGTGCTATGATCTATAGGAATCCTACAAAGCAAGTTGACCCGACAATGAAGTAGGTTTAGACTCTTAGGGTTTAGGTTTCTAAGTCAATTTTTTTTTTAAAATGAATTTAAGAGTCATGTATATGACTAGTGCAGTCCCACATTGACTTTGCCAAGTCGGTATGGACTTGGCCGAGTTGACCCGTTCAATACCAAACCAATCACAGAACCATTTCAAGGGACGAGTTGGCTCGATTGGGGGTCAACTTAGTCAACTCGATCGAGTCTGAGTCCAAGTCAGTCGAGTTTTCAAACATTGGTGGGGGGCCTGCTACTGTGACCTAGATGAAATCGCTTAGCTACTGGGATGGAGCCAAGACTGGCCACACTGCTGGTGTCTAGCGAAAGTGGGGGTGGTCCTCCGTGTCCTAACTAATCTGTGGTCAGAAGCAGTAACACCATTCATCTATCTCTTGGTGCCCCTAGAAGATGGGAACACTAGAAAGAAAGAAGTAATCGTTGAGTGGAAGCTAGTCCAAACTACGAATGTCATCAAAGGACAAGGGAGCGAAGTCGGAGGACTTCTCTTGCAAGTATAAGGCTAGACATCTCTGATTGGGATATCTGGATTCTGAAGAAACTAGTCAAAGTTTGAAGCTTCGTGAGAAGGACCCTAAAAAGACAATGAACCACTCGCAAATCTCGTAGTAGATAGGACAACAAAAGATGAAGTGCTCCTCAATCTCAACTTCTCGAAGGTGACATACCTGGCAGATCCTGTCTAATCAACCAATCTGGTGATCCGTCTCCACCCTGAGATGATGAGAAGTGAACCCACTTTGAACTAGCCTAAAGGAATACAAAGAGCGTGTGCTCAATTGCGGAGTGTGAAATAGGGTCAAACAATGAGACCATCCCTCAAATCCATGAAGTGCTCAACATAAAAAGCCATGTTTGGATGTAACCTGCCTTGAGGGTTGATGCAAGTGACCTACACAAACTACCTATAAATGTCGTCTCGAGTGATTCTATTTAGCTCCTGCCTGGTAGGTAAGCAACAACCAAGTGCGTCCAGGGAATACCTAAACGAAGAAAGTCGGTCCACCGCAATACCAATAGATGCCAAAAGATCTGCAACCCCCGCATACCAACTCCTAGTGCGGCCTGAAAAGCTAGCGGTGGCAATGGACTCCGATGAGAGATACACCAAATATGGGTACCAATCTCACCCCTTCGTTGAGTCAACGAAGCTTCAAAGGCAGTGTAAGAGCGAGACAAGGCTGACCACAATCTCAAGCCGAAAGGGCCAAGCACCGAACTCTATAAGAGAATTATATATAAAACATATGGGATGTAAGTTTTTAACTTGATCTCCAGGGTTGGCAGGTGCGCGGGGAGTTATCTTAGACTCCAAGGGGAACAACATGAAAAATTTTGCATGGGTTATTGGAAGGAAGACGAACAATGGAGCGGAGTGGCTTGCGCTCATCAAAGGGCTAGAGATAGCTCTAATCCTAGGCATCGACAACCTGAGGGTTATTGGGGACTCTCTTATCGTCATCCGAGACGCCAGGAACATTGTTAACAACAAGAAGCATCCCTCCTCCAAACTGCACCACCTACTCCTCAGCATTAGTAATGAGTTTAATAAGGTTTCCCTTTGGCATATTTTGAGAAATCTTTACGGGCAAGCTGACTTAATGGCGAATTCCGGAGTCGGACTCCCTTATGGCTCCCTTGAATGTGATAATGTCATCTCAGCAAATATATGGATCCCCTAGTCCAGGGTCTCCACAAGGAACCTTGGTCCTTCATTCCTCCTCTTATAGAACCTATAATCTTTTGAATTCCAACTATAGAAATCCTAAGCTTTTGGTTTTGGGAACTCACACCACCCACCATAGTGACGGCCATCTATATCTTCCGTGAGATTTGGAGGCACATCAAAATTTATTGCACCCGCCAGATGGACAGATGGCCAGCATGCGTCATCAGAGGCACGGTTTAAGACAGGGAATGTGGGTAGATCCTCACACCCTCGTTGTTTGCTCTTCATTCTGGATTGTGCTGGTCTTCTCGCCGGTTTTGTGCAGGTTTTCGCCTAGGCTTTTTGTAAATTTTTATGAGTTTTGTAGCTTGCTGGTTTATGTCAACATTTCAGTGGTTTTCATTCCCCACACGGTTTTGCATAGGCTGGAAATTACTTATGAAAATTCTCAGACAATTAAACACGCTGAAAAATCACTTTAACAGGCAGAAATATAATTTAACATGCACGCCATTAAAAAATCAGACTCAAAATTTTCGACCAATAGCCTTGGAAAAACCCCAACGGGGAAAACCAGTCAGAGAGAGAGAGATTTATTTCATCAGCAAAAATATCATAACAGCACTACAATGAAAATATAACTTATCTCCACCACCCAGAATCTTTCTCGAAAAATGTGCAACAAACTGAATCTCGATTTTTGTGCTAGCAGCCTCAAAATGTGTGCAAACAGAACCTTGGTTTCTGTGTTGGAAAAACACAGTCCGTACCACCTGTACAGTTCTTGGTTTGTGTGCAGTAAGCCACCTCGAAAAACATGTTGAAGTAAATCAGAAATTTGTACCTCGATTTCTGTGTTGATTCACTCCTCGAAATTCGTGTTGTACCTTCTTGAAACACATGCAGACTGTATCGGGAAATGTGCCCAATATTACACCTCAAAATCTGTGCAGCAGTCTCGGGTTTTGTGCCCAGTCAACACCTCGAAATGTGTGCCTAAAAATTTTGGGTTTTGTGCCCAGAAATTCCTCCTTGAAAACCGTGCTACAACTCGAGATGAGTGCCCAGAAATGTTCCTCGATATGTGTGCCCTAATCTGTGTTGTACGACAGCCTTGGGAAATGTGCCCTGAAATAAATGTTGGAAAAATCTCCTCGATTTATGTGCAGAATCTCTCCTAGGAAATCGTACCGGTCTCCTCTCTCTCAAAAACCCTTCTCTTCTCTTGAATCTCTCAAACAATGAGAAAATGAAATGCCTCCCTTCTCTTTTTTATCAAACCCTAGGGTCCTTTTAATCCAATGGATGAGATAGATTTAGATCGACGGTTGAAATTAAATGCTCCATTTATTTCCCATAAATGTTAATTTCACTCACCCACTTAAATTTATCAAAAAGTGACTTTATGTTTATAAAGTCTCATTAAATGCTTTTCACAAGTCATTTAATGTGAGGGTCACTTTTCCCCCCTTTCTAAGTGACTTAGGCAAAAGTCACTAGGGGAACACTTCCCTAGGTACAAAAACTAACACTCCCTCTTACCGAGGAAGGTGTTCTGCACCACTCCCAACTTGTCTCTGAAGAAGATAAACTTCCCTCTCCCCAAAGATTTCGTCAGGATATCTGCTACCTGCTCATTAGTGGAAATATACTGCAACTCAACTGCTCCTCTCTAGACGTAGTCACGGATGAAATGGTACTTGATCTCAATGTGCTTTGACCTGTCATGGAACACTGGATTCTCAGAGAGCTAAATGCAACTCTGATTGTGTCATAGTAGATCATCGTAGGCCTAAGCTCCTGATCAAATAAATCTACCAACAACTTACGAAGCCACAGTGCCTCGCAAGTAGCCTGACTGATTGCCATATACTCAGCCTCGGCAGAACTCAATGCAACGGACTTCTGTTTCCGACTGAACCACGACATTGCTGCCGAGCCCAAACTGAAACAACAACCGCAAGTGCTCTTCCGATCACTCACATTACCTGGCCAGTCTGAATCTGTGAAACCAACCAAACTGACTCCACCCGAACCCCTGTAGTCCAAACCATAGTCCGCTGTACCTGCTAGGTATCTCAGCACATGTTTTGCGGCAGTCCAATGTACACTCCTAGGCTCCACCATGAACTGGCTAAGAATGTTCACCGCAAAACACAAGTCTAGCCTGGTGTTGACCAAATACATCAACGATCCAATGAGCTGACGGTAAAGTGTAGGATCCACCAACTTACCCTCAGAAGCATGAAGTTGCTTCCAGTTGGTGATCATAGGTGTAGACATCGTCCAGCAGTCCTCCATCCGAAATCTCCTCGGGATATCAACTGCATACTTCCCCTGTCCTAGGAAAATATGTCCAGGCTCCTGCCAAACCTCCATCCCTAGATAATAATGCATCTACCCAATGTCAATCATCTTGTACTCCTTAGCAAGGTCTCTCTTGCAATGTGCAATGAGACGCTCATGACCTGTGATAAACAAGTCATCAACATATAACAAAAGAATGGGAGGATCTCCACCAACCACAATGTAGTATAGGTTGGGATCAGCCTCACTCTTCTAAAAACCCATCGATGTCAAGTATGTATCGATCCTGGAGTACCAAGCTCTAGGAGCTTGCTTTAGTCCATACAAGGCTTTCCTCAACCTGCATACATGAGAATCTCTCCCATGAATCTCGAATCCCTATGGCTGCTCTAAGTACACCTCCTCCTGTAGAAGACCATTGAGAAATGCGGTCTTCACATCCATCTGGTGGATCTTCCAACCCATCTCTGCTGCTATAGAAATCACTGCTCTGATGGAAGAATACCGAGCAACTTGCACAAAAGTCTCATCATAGTCAACTCCCTCAACCTGTGAAAACCCTCGAGCCACAAACCAAGCCTTGTACTCCTCCACACTGCCATCTGCAGCATGCTTTATCTTGTAAAGCCACTTGGAAGTCACAACTGACTTGACTTCCCCTCTGGTCTCGGCACTATCTCCCAAGCATCATTCTTCATGATGGAATGGTACTCTTCCATCATGGCATCTCTCCAAACCTAGTGCTAAGAAGCCTCCTCAAATGTGGAAGGCTCTGAATCACGAAGACTCGCAACAAGATCCATACCCAGTCTATCCGGCATCACTACTGTCCTGATCTCCTCCTGGGGTCTACCAAATGCCTCTGCTTCCTTCAAGGTGTCTTGAAGCCATTTAGGCTTCCTCTTCCTTGAAGGCTCCTCCCATACTGGTCATCCTCATGTGAAGAACTCCCAGAAGCAGAAGATCCAACACCCCGAGGACCAGTGACTGATGAACCAGTCCCTAAAGAACCTGTAACTTGTGAACCTGAACCTAAACCTGTCCCTAAACCTATCCCTGAAGTACCTGTCACTTGAACCACTGAACCTGTAGGAGCTGTGCCTGTACTCTGTGATCCAGTCACTTCGGAAACCTGTGGACCTGAAACCTGTATCGAAGAAGCCTGTGTCAACTGAGGTGTGGGAACTGGTGGCTCCCTCTGCTCTAACTCTTTGGACTTCCTGAAGGCTCTCTCCTCATCAAACTTCACTTCCCGCCTCACTACAACTCTCTTCTGGCCAGGAAGATAAAGCCAATAAGCCTTCGAAGTCTCATCATATCCCACAAAGATGCGTCTCTCTACAGTGGGATCAAACTTCGTCCTCTTCTCAGAAGGGACGTGAGAGTAAGTCAAAGAACCAAATATACGAAAGTGGCTCACCTCAGGTTCCTTGCCTGTATACATCTCCTCAAGAGTCTTCCTCCCCAAAGCACGGTGAGGACTCTTGTTCTGCAAATAAACTGCAGTGCTGCATGCCTCTGCCCATAGAAAGAATGGTAACCCCTGATCATGGAGCATCGCTCTCGCTACTCCCACAATCGACCTGTTCTTCCTCTCTGCTACTCCATTCTGCTCATGAGTGTAGGGAATTGTCAGTTGTCTCTGTATACCCTCCTGTCTGCAAAATCCATCGAACTCCTTGGAGGTATACTCACCCCCATTGTCCGATCTCAACATCTGAATCTTCCTCCCTGTCTGCTTCTCCACAAGGGCTTTGAACCCTTGGAAGACTCTCAATACTAAGGGTGACTTCTTGCTCCTCAAGAAGTAGATCCAAGTCTTCTTGGAGTAGTCATCAATGAATATAATATAGTACTCAAAACCAATCATAGAGACTGATGACATAGGACCACAAATATCAGAATGGATCAAGTCAAGCACTCCTGTTGCTCTGGTGTCACTACTTGGAAAAGCAATCTTGGTGTGTACTTTCCCAAAGCACACCCCCTGCACACATCACTCTGCTTAGTGCTGAACTCGGGTAAACCTGTAACCATGCTCCTCAACAATCTTAGAGCTGGGTGATGTAAGTGGGCCATCCTCCAATGCCATAGCTCACATAGCTCACTGCTGCTGCTGTGTGCTAGAGCGTGTTGCGACTAAAACAAGAGCTTGTACAGCGTTCCACATCTAACCCCAATGTCCATGGAGGTAGATACTCTTGTAGTCCTGGGGAATACCTGTACTCTCCCATCTGAGAAACATACCCCAAGACCCTTGTCCTCAATGGTGGAAACTGATACAAGGTTCTTCTTCAGCCTAGGGACATATAACACATCCCTCAAAGTCATGGGACTCATAGACTCCCTCTGAAATGTAATGGTCCCCCGACCAACTGCTCTAACAATGGTGTCATCACCTAGTACAACCTCCACATCTGTACCTGTCTGTGAAAGCTCGGAGAACATCTCTCGAGCACCTATCATGTGGCTCGAAGCTCCGCTGTCAATATACCAAGTACCAGTGGTGGATGCACTCGTCTGATGGCCTGCCAACAAGGAATGCTCCATCTCCATATCCACATCAGTGCTGGTAACTAAAGAGGCTCTCTCTCTCTCAATCTGTCCAGCACACAGGGACAACTCCCTCTAAAATCTGTCTCCAAAATCATCAACCTCCGCTGAAGCTGCAGTCTGATGTCCCTTCTTCTTCTTGTTGTTTGGACATTGTGAAGCATAGTGCCCAAATGTCTGACAACCATAACACTTGATTTTACTCAAGTCCTTCTTCTACCCACCCTGCTGCTGCTTGGCCCCACCCTGCTGCTGCTTGGCCCCACCCTTCTTGGGACCCTTCTTCTTCTTCCCCTTAGCTGTCAAAGCCACGTTCTCCTCATCTTCCCTACCCTGTGATGAACTGCCCTGTATGAGACCTCTCCTGGTCTCCTCCTGCACAAAGTCATCCCACAGTCTCTCCCAAGAAGGTAGGTTTTCTCTGCCCACTATAGCCTGCACAAATGCACCCCGGGGCTTTGAAGCCCCATTCACTGTTGTACACACAAGCTCAGTAGCAGTGACCACCTCCCCAACTGCTGCTAGCTCATCTCTAACTGCAGATATCCTGGTAAGGTAAGCTGTCACTCCCTCTCCTCCATTCATCTTTATACTCTTGAGTTTCTCCTTGAGAACCATCTTCCGGTTCCCATTGGTACTCTCATACAAACTGGTCAAAGCAGTCCACATCAAGTGTGCCCTAGCCTTGCCTGAAATGTGAGGGATGATATGATCTTTAACTGCGTCAAGGATAATTCTTCTAGCCTTACAGTCCTTCTTGTTGAAGGCTGATAATGCTGCTGCATCTGTGGCAGCGAGAATCTAAACGGGGTTTGCTGTAGTATTTCTAACCACTTCCTCCCACATCTCATTTTCCTCTAAAACCAGCAAAATCCT
Organism: Larix kaempferi; assembly: GCA_027924585.1. Classification (NCBI taxonomy): domain Eukaryota; kingdom Viridiplantae; phylum Streptophyta; class Pinopsida; order Pinales; family Pinaceae; genus Larix; species Larix kaempferi. The sequence goes on from BSBM01001879.1 coordinate 8,174,587, forward strand.
AGCCTTCCATGGCACAAAGTTCCCTGTCCCATCCAGCCTATCCTCCAACCTAAGTCCTATAGCCATCTCTACTTCAACCCAACAAAGTGTTGTTCACTAACAGAAGAAAATTACTGAAATTATTGAGTTCTGGAAATTTCTGTGTGTCTGCAAAATATTACTGTTTTCTGCCCCCAAGCTCTGATACCATGTAAATTTTTCTAAGTTTTGCAACTTGCTGGTTTATGTCAACATTTCAGTGGTTTTCATTCCCTGCCGGTTTTGCATAGGCTGGAAATTACTTATGAAAATTCTCAGACAATTAAACACGCTGAAAAATCACTTTAACTGGCAGAAATATAATTTAACATGCACGCCATTAAAAACTCAGACTCAGAATTTTCGGCCAATAGCCTTGGAAAAACCCCCACAGGGAAAACCAATCAGAGAGAGAGAGAGATTTATTTCATCAGCAAAAATATCATAACAGCACTACAATGAAAATATAACTTATCTCCACCACCCAGAATCTTTCTCGAAATATGTGCAACAAACTGAATCTTGATTTTTGTGCTAGTAGCCTCAAAATGTGTGCAACCAGAACCTCGGTTTCTGTGCTGGAAAAACACAATCCGTACCACCTGTATGGTTCTTGGTTTGTGTGCAGTAAGCCACCTCGAAAAACGTGTTGAAGTAAATCAAAAATATGTACCTCGATTTCTGTGTTGATTGACTCCTTGAAATTTGTGCTGTACCTTCTTGAAACACGTGCAGACTGTATCGGGAAATGTGCCCAGTATTACACCTCAAAATCTATGCAGCAGTCTTGGGTTTTGTGCCCAATCAACACCTCGAAATGTGTGCCTGAAAATTTCGGGTTTTGTGCCCAGAAATTCCTCCTTGAAAATTGTGCTGCAACTTGGGATGAGTGCCCAAAAACGTTCCTCGATATGTGTGCCCTGATCCGTGCTGTACAGTAGCCTTGGGAAATGTGCCCTGAAATAAATGCTGGAAAAATCTCCTCGATTTATGTGCAGAATCTCTCCTAGGAAATCGTGCTGGTCTCCTCTCTCTCAAAAACCCTTCTCTTCTCTTGAATCTCTCAAAAAGTGAGAAAATGAAATGCCTCCCTTCTCTTTTTGATCAAACCCTAGGGTCCTTTTAATCCAATGGATGAGATAGATTTAGATCGGCAGTTAAAATTAAATGCTCCATTTATTTCCCATAAATGTTAATTTCACTCACCCACTTAAATTTATCAAAAAGTGACTTTATGTTTATAAAGTCTCATTAAATGCTTTTCACAAGTCATTTAATGTGAGGGTCACTTTTTCTCCCTTTCTAAGTGACTTAGGCAAAAGTCACTAGGGGAACACTTCCCTAGGTACAAAAACTAACACTTTTTGTGTTCGCGTTGTTTAGCAGGATGGATCACCACTCGCTTCCTCCGGTTGGGGATAATCGCTACAAGAAATGCTTTGGGTTCATTAAGTCTACTGGCCCTAATTCTGCTTGCAACAGGGCGTTGCCTTTGGGTGATGAAGAGGTTGGAGTCTGGATGGGCAGAAGACATTCGGGGCGTGGCCTCTGTCACAGGCAGGACGGGGCTGGGAGTGCTCAAAACTTCGATGAGAAACACGGCCTCACAAAACATGACCTGGAAATGAATAGTCGACTTTAGGAGTTGGAAGTTCAGGTCCGGCTAATTCGAAATGAGAACCTGGAATATAAGCAAATTCTGACTCGCCTCTTTTCTTTGTCTCAAGCAACACGCCATGAGGTTAAGCAACAGAGCAGTCTGGTGGCTGAGAAGATGGAGCACTTGGAGGAGACGTTGGGCCTCTTCTACCCACATAAAAAACGTAAACCTGGTGTCGGAAAATGAGACATGGCTGAATTGGAAAGGAAGATGGAGAAATTGAAGAACTTCATGGCACAGGAAGGGAACTTTGTCGACCTAAGCTCGGATAGGAACGGGGCTGCTGAGTCCAGTGGAGCAGTCATGAACACCGGTATTCCCTAGCTGCAAGTTGGTCAGTTCAGTCCTTTTTTGTTTTGTTATGTATCCGCATCAGCTCTATAGTTTATACTCTGCATCTTTGAAAGCCACAAGCTGGGAGCATCTCACAAGGAACGACACTTCTCTGGAAAGCCCCAATTTTCAGTCCTTTGTTTAAATTATCAGCATATATATGTATTTATTTTGTATTAGGTTATTAGGACAGTTTGTCAAATGCTACAGTTTTCATGGACCTGGAAGGATCTACTATAGTTTCAAGCATGTAAATGATGATCAGGGAGAGCTTGATGCTGCCCTGCTAAGGGAGCAATCAGCCCCTGCATTTTGTACTTTCCGACTCTTCTTTTAGTCAAAGCTTATCAACCGTTTGTGTAAAAAAAAAAAGTTTTTAACTTGATCTAATTTAAGTTAAAATAAAAGCCCAACATTTAAATGGCAATGAAAAGTGGATTTATCTTTGAAAGGAGGTCAACTCCAAAAGTCACATTTCAGTATTCATAAATTGTGATATTTAGGGGAACCCCAACAGGATTTCTAAGAAATGGATCCCCAGGAAAAGAAGGGTTGCATCCTTGTCAAATTTGTAGATTAAGGTCACCTAATTCTGCTTTGTAATTATCCGAATAAGCATTTGAAATTAATTTTTTTTAAGGCTTAGAAAACTGCGGTTACAGCTTACAATCAGTTGCTGCTTACTCACTCAGGATTTAATATTTATGTTATATCACGAGCACCTTGGTACCTCCCTCTTGCTTGAGCGTGGACTGGAACTGCAATCACTGGGGAACTATGATTTCATGACACAAAGCAAATTAATATTTAAAAAGGGGATTTTTCCAATTTGGGATTCTTGTCACCATGCCATAACTTTTTGTTTGTATTCTTCTGTTAATTGTTTTGTTTTGTTTGTATTCTTCTGTTAATTGTTTTGTTTGTATTCTTCTGTTAATTTTTTTGTTTGTAGTTCTTTGTACTAGGACACGATTGTGGACAGAGAGCGGGTTGATAAGTGGACAAATTTGACATTTCCGTTAAATCTATTTTTTTAGTGAGGCAAAGTTCTACCTTATTCCACTCATTTTTTGAAATTCCAATAATCTGAGTTTTCTTAAAATGAGCTAAAACACTTGAGAGCAAAGTTCTATGATCAAAATTTTCATCGATTAGTGGAATATAACTTCCAACAAAATCCCTACCAAATCTGGGGAAGAATTTCAACCAGAAAAGGGTTAAGTTAGTCTACTTATTCACTTAATCCTTGTACACAGTACTATCACGATTCTCTACAATATGCAATCTTCCTTCCAACCTTCTTTATTTGGTAGTATTTTTTATTCAGGGTTAGATATGAATAATTTGTGTATATACTATATAGTATATACAGTGTGTATGTTTCTTATATGTGAAACCTTTTAGGCTGCGTTTCTCTTCCTGTCTCTTGTTTCTTCCTGTTTTTTGTTTTGTTTTGTTTGTATTCTTCTGTTAATTGTTTTGTTTGTATTCTTCTGTTAATTGTTTTGTTTGTAGTTCTTTGTACTAGGACATGATTGTGGACAGAGAGCGGGTTGATAAGTGGACAAATTTGACATTTCCGTTAAATCTATTTTTTTAGTGAGGCAAAGTTCCACCTTATTCCACTTATTTTTTGAAATTCCAATAATTTGAGTTTTCTTAAAATGAGCTAAAACACTTGAGAGCAAAGTTCTATGATCAAAATTTTCATCGATTAGTGGAATATAACTTCCAACAAAATCCCTACCAAATCTGGGGAAGAATTTCAACCAGAAAAGGGTTAAGTTGGTCTACTTATTCACTTAATCCTTGCACACAGTACTATCACGATTCTCTACAATATGCAATCTTCCTTCCAACCTTCTTTATTTGGTAATATTTTTTATTCAGGGTTAGATATGAATAATTTGTGTATATACTATATAGTATATACAGTGTGTATGTTTCTTATATGTGAAACCTTTTAGGCTGCGTTTCTCTTCCTGTCTCTTGTTTCGTTTGCTGTTTCTCGCTTTTGGTAACTTACCCAAAATCACTGTATGCACTATCATTCACATCAAACACCAGAATTGTAGCCTCCAGAATTGTGGCCTTGAATCCGCATTTAGAGATAAAATTGCAGAATGGAATTACTCAGTCGACAAGTAGTAGCCATCACCAAGTCGGGTAGGGATACCTCTTGTCTGATAATGAAGTAAAGATGCCAAGTGAGGCGTTGGGTTCAAACCCATCAAAGGAAAGAGGGAAATATGACTCTGTTTAAGCACAAAAAAGCTACCGACGGCCGCAACAGGGCATGGGGTTTATACTTTGCAAATAAACAATGCCCATATCAAATCTTGGGAAGCCAACGCATGCATTACTTTCTTGTAACAAAATCGGGATACACCTTTTATTTCCGAAAATGCTATTTATTTTCTTGTTTGCAGGAACAAGGGCAAGGATTCACTAAATATACAGTATGCAAATGATTTGGAAGCAAAAATAAACAAGCTATACTCCTGAACCTTGTAGGCAGAGAGCAATGACGCCAATATCCAACTTAATAATACCCACAAGCCAGAGACGAAAAGGCAACGCTGGGGGAACTGTATTAGCAGAGAGTTTGACCAAGAAACCGCAGGCCAAGAAGAATGATGAAGGGAAATGAAAACGGAAGGGATCATGCAAACAAACTCGAAGTCTATCCACATGGCAACAGTTCCTATTAACTTTACAGTATCTGAACTCGAACATTATAATGAAAAAAACAAAATTAACCTTACAGCATCTGAACTCGAACATTATAATGAAAAAAACAAAATTAACCTTACAGCATCTGAACTCAAACATGAAGAAAAGCACAATTGAGGAGGGCCGAGCTCTTACCTCGTTCATAACTTTAACCTCTTTCAGGACTGACAAAAGTCTACCAACAATCAAAACGGCTTCACCTTCCGCAGCAATTCCAAGTTCGTCATATAAATGGCCAGAGATCGTCACTTAAAAGAAAGAACAATCAGGAGAGGTCGATTTGCAGTAAAAGAATCAGTGCACGGCCTTACGGACGACCATTCCTCTCGGCCAACCACTCCATTTACTGCTAGTAACCACTCCATGTACTGCCTACTAGTAACATGGCAACTTCATAAATTTCATATATAATGCTTTCCTCGTTTTATTTTTTCTTATTTTTCCCGGCGTCACAATTTCACGTGCAAAATTGAATGTGGTCCGTCGGACATTTCGTTCACAAAGGCTCTATTTATCTTAAAAATGAAATTTTAATTTAGCTGTTAACTGATGGTGACGAAAGTTATTCCCCGCGAGGAATCAAACTTCATTAAAATAGTGGTTATAATAAATTTCATTAAGATATTGGCATGTTGTGATAAGGTTTAAAGAGTAGGTGATCTTTTAGATAGAGATTTAACTTGGTGGATTTTATGAGTGACATCTTGATGGGCTTGATAAGTTCGTTAAATCACAAGTTATAGATATATCTACCTTGTAGACTATTGGATATACTCTTGAAGTTATAATAGTAACCACCAAATTAATCCCAACAATGAAAAATGAATATGAGAAAATTTATATCTTTTAGTTTTTCTTATCCAAATCCATAACCAAAGATTATGTCCACATAACTTTGATAATGCTTTAAGAAAGATCTAAACTACTTTTAATTAATTAAAAACAATTTTAAATCTTATTATAAAATTAAAAGCAATTTAGTGTCTTCAACAATATTTTTTAATCAATTTATAAAAAAAATTAAATTATAAAAATAAATTTTATTTGTACATTATATTTAATCATTTTTAAAAATGTCAATTTTTGTTAGTTTATTTGGTCAAGGAACGGCGATCTAGATTCAAATCTCTTTCGGATCAATTAGTTGGAAGACAACACCCAAAAAATCCAACATAGTTAAAGGTTGGTGTGACCTAAGACGAGTGCAATTCCCGAGTGATTTTAACAACTTAGATGTCTTTGAATTGTGATCTCTCAACCAATGATAAAAATGCATTAATTTCGAATGAGAAACATTTTTTATAACAAACAAAGATTAAAATATTATTAAAATATCCATACACAAGTCCAATGCGTTTAATTATAATTTATAAATAAGAATAAAAAATAATGATTGCATATGGGAAGAGACTAACAACACAAAACCTATGTTAACATACAATAGATCAAATCACTATCTTGCAAAGTTATAGTTAAAGGACTTGGGATCATATTATATAAATTTTACATATTATAATATCGCATGAGTGTGTCATAGGCTAATAACTCAAAACCTATGCTAGTATGCAATACAAAAAAATTACTATCTTGTAATGTTGTAGTTAAAGGACTTGTGATCATATAAAATATCAATTTTACATATTATAATATCACATGAGTGGGATATAAATATTATATAAATTTTACATATTATAATATCACATGAGTGGGATCATTATTTTTTGTTTGTAAGATTTTTATGTTTTGAAGTCTATTTTCTATTTTAAGTATTTTCTATTTTAAGTTTGTTTTATACAGTAGTTTTTTTAGTTGATAGATGCTTTGGTTTGTGGTTATTGTTTTTCTTGTATTATCTTATAACTTGGTATTATCTTATAACTCGTTGGTTGGTGGTTATTATATATGATATTATCTTTTCGAATTTTATAATGTGAGATTGTAATTTATGCAACTTATATGTTTTATTATATTGTTATGACATATTGTTATATAAAAAGTTTATATTTATAAGAATTGTTATTTTTTTTAAGTTTATTTAGATTTTTTTGTTACCTTTTTATTGATGATTTTATTTTTTATTTTTAATGTTTATTAGTCCCTTTTCGGTAGGAAATATAGTGATCGGTTGGTCGCCTTATCTAGTTGACTTTTTTCTATTTCCATATTTTAACTTAATGTGAACTAAAGTTTAAATTTTTTTGGGTATTAAAATGATTTTTTTTTAAATTAAAATCTTTTTTAACTTTTTCTAAATTACATTATCTATTTTTCCTATTGGTGCAATACAGAGAATTGACTAATTTTCCTTGGTGTGCAAAATAATTAACAAGTTATAAAAATAATAAAAATTTAAAAAAAAAAAAAAAAAAAACATAAACTTGCCACGTAGCAACTGCTATTAATGAAATATTGTATCCACCCTATGACATTTAATGTCATAGAAAATCGCATGACCAAGCCATTCATCATGGCATTTGTCCATTTCTGTAATCTAGCGTGAGACTGTGAAACTCTTAATTATATTAAGAGATGAAGGTTCTAGGTTTGCATGTGGTTGCGAGTTCCAAAATAGACAACCGTGTAACACCTTTCAACCCCTGTCAACACTTGGAAGCCAAGCACAGTCATGCAACTAAAAATAGACAGCCCTGTAACACCTTTCAACCCTTGTCAACACTTGGAAGTCAGGTACAAGCATGCAACTAAAATATTTATCTAACTTGATCTGTATTCACCAACTTATTTAAAACCTTCGCCGGATAAAAATGCTTTAATTACTAGTACGGTATCAGATGGTTCACCAACTAGTTCGTAAACTGCACCAAGTCTTATTGGTAGTAAACTAGATAGCAAGTCTTACCTGCTGCTGCCAGATAGTAATTAGTAATCATGCCAGTCACTGCCTTATTACGAAAGACAGCGACAGTTGCTTATGTTTTGCAGACTGGGCGGTTTCCTTGGTCGAACGCAGGTTCCTTATGCAAACTAGGTGGACTTCTACTTCTTTTTTATGTATAAATTTACTGAAAACATCAAGTCCTGGTCTACATTTATATAAATCTATGATCAGATTTATAAATAAAAGATTTATAAATAACATAAATAAGATCTATGCTAAGACATATTAAGAAAAATCTTATTTTTAAAAAAAGCTAAATAAAAATATTTGTTTATACATTGCTTTCACTGTGGTCTGATAGTTATAATAAACTTCTCTTTCTTGTGGCATTAATATGCATCATGAATTCCTTTAATTCCAAGGAGCCTGACAAGGTCCAATCACTCGCAGGTTTTGGATATTTTTCTAAGTATTTTTCTTTTAATAAGAAATATTCAAAGAGGCTTAACCATATAACAATACTCTCAATTTAAATGCATCACATTCATAGTATCCAACTTAACTCAAATGATTCTAAAGCCAGAGATATAAAGTGGATAAGATCATCCATCCGTTGGAACGCTAAGATTATCCTTTGTCGATCGAACCAAGAGAAGAAAGAGAAGAATGTAGGACCTCGGTCCTTGATAATCTCAGTTTGTCAATAAACTATTCATTCATTTCTCTTTACATTTGTGTCAATTTCTGTTTCTGTTTTGTGGGTTTGTGTTCAATTTCAAGTCTGTAAAAACAATAACAATTACATTTGCAGGTTTTGAAATAGATGTATTTACTGTTTTTCCTACTTCTAACCATTTATGTTTGTGTAGGTGTAACAACAATACATGTGTATTCATTCACGAAATTACCATTTATTAATAACTTGATAAAACGATTTACAAGGTTAGAAATTGCTTAGTATACCTTTAAGAGAAATGCCTGTAGATAGCTAGTAGATCCACCCTTGTTGCTGTCCCCGTTTGTTGAATGCCTTGCTGATTCCCCTACTTGCTGCCCTGCAACCAATATCTTCCCAAACCCTTGAAACTCAACTTGCCCAAACAGTTTTGCCACCCTGCCAACTGGCAAGGTCTCGCTGACCACCCAGTTCCAAAGGTACCCCTTTGGACTCCCGAGCCAAAACCGAGTACAAGCCAACCAATATTTCCCTTATGCAAACTCTCCAACAAGAACCCCCCTTTCTTTGCTGCTCTCTCCTGATGTCTCTGCTCCATCACCTCTCCAAAATATCCAAGGTGAAGAAGGCCCCTTCTCCTCCTTCTCCTATCGACCTTATTCCCCCCCTTCTCCTTCCACCGACTCCTCCTATCATAACTACCCCTATCCTCATCATTAATTTTATCCAACCCCCCATTCCTCCTCGAGCCCCCAACATTTGACTCATAAACCAAGATTGTATTATTTTATTATTTAATTTAAGTTTGGGTTGGTTCATATTTCAACTTTAAGTGCTTCACACTCAACCAACAACCTCTTGGCAATATTTTAGCATTCATTTCTTTTTCCAAAATTTGAATTAATAATTAATAAAATGTTATGTTATATAATTAAAGTTTTACATCAACCATAAGTGTTTCACACTTACACATTTTACCCTATTAAATGTTTCATAATCAATTTATAATTAATTCATAATAAGTTATAATTAAATCATAATTAATTTATAATTAATTTATCATTTTCATGAATAATTCCAAAGTGTGTACCCGACACTTGTTTATAAATTTCATATCACATCAATTCATAAATTATCCTATGTTCTAATTATCTTAGACATGATCATAATTAAATTAATAGTTACAAATTAATTCTTATCCATATGTTTTAATTAATTAACTAACCTTGTAATTAATACTAACCTATGAGATTAATGTTACTTTAATTAATATTACAATAACCATTTAACATTTTAACCCTTACCCTTGACTAATTAAATTCATTAATAATCAATCAAGCATTACTAATCAATTGCATTAGTTACTACTTAGGTTAACCATAGTTCGTTTATTAATCAACACTATTAATCGTTAACTGATAATAATTAACATTAATCAACATTACTAACATTAATCGACAATATTTAACATTATTATTCAGTATTATTAACATTAATCAACGATAATTACATTAATCAATATTCTTGACATCAATCGACAATACTTAACACTATTACTAAATCGTCTTTCATTACCACTTAATTTACTTTATTATCTTATTCAATTATTAAACCAAAATTTACTAACTCAACGTATTAACTTAATCTCCTAGTTAGATAAGTAGTAACAATGTAATTAATGCCTAAACATTATAGTTCAGTTTTATTTCACGCAATTTATAAATATGTAGGCGAGTTATGTAAGCGTAGCTACTGCTTACATACCTCACGTAAGTACACTAACAATAATAAATCGCGCACATCAATCAAAATCACAAAACCTATTGTTTACTGACACAGGTTTAAACATAGTTTGTGAGGTACATTCTTTTACCGAAAGACATCTTATCAAGTTACGACAATTCATACATTACCGAGTTACGACACATAATCAATCAAAGGTTTTCCAACAAACACAGTTAGATCGTGTTTTCTTTTCAGCTTCAAGTTACACCTATCTACCTACATCATCTACCTAATCACAACTAACTTCCACATCCTATCCTTTCCTTTGCTGGACTACCCTGAAGTGTCAATCCATGACCGAATCCAGCTAGAACCCGTAAGCGGAAGTGTCGGCTGCATCGACCAAGCTTCCCCAGCAGGCAACCACCAGTCATCATCACACACCTTGGGGAGCGCGTCGTAGCACATCCCTCCCATGACTCTGGGTTTCGGGGATAAATGGTGGGTAAATCCTCCACCCCCCCTAATGGAACAAGGGACTATGTCTACCTGACATAATAACTGTGTTGCACCTATACTCGGTTTGTCATCGTATAACCAATCTGGGCGGTTGAGTTTCATGAAACCCTACCCCACCCATACATCATAATAAACAGCATAATAATCATGCGAAAGTAAATAATGCATCACCTGCATACCGTTTATCTTTCGGAGTCCATGTCCCCGAGGCTCTCCCACCTCGTAGGACCCAGTTATCACTTAGCCATTTTAACCTGTAAGTCAGTCCTCGAAATACAATTTTGAATATCGTGCACAAATCCTCAACATGTATACATGCATTTCGTCATAACATAACAACAATAATCCATTCATTATTTTCACCATACACTTGATATAACATTCTTTCGTTCAACAATAACTTTAACAGTATCCACGTACCCATCATTCATTAACTTGCATATATGAGAAATAACTAACACATGATACATATCTAACATGACTACGTATCTTAATACTAACATCGCACACACACATATTTATATCGATAAAATAGTAGAACCACCTGTCTACAGTGTCGTCAAACCGTCGAAGTCTCATAATCAAGCATATACAACATATAATAATATTCCAAGTAGTAATGTCAAAACGGGGCGTTACATACACCCACCCTTCAGGAAACTTCGTCCCGAAGTTATGGTCAAAATAGTGTGGAACCATCACGATGCATGATCTATGCGTCCTCCTAGGTAGCTGAACCTAGGGTGTACTTTCCCTATTGAGCCACCTCCTAAATATACATACGACATCTACAATTTCATTCATTTAATCTTATTGGAATTGTCCTTGTATTTCATTTAACATTCACATAGGTTGTTGGTTTGACTACTCAAGGTTCATTACCATCCTTAACCCATAGAATATTCAACATCCTTGTTAAATTAAATGACTCTTTAATCGGAGCTTATCTTTAATTAATTTCACTTTGACTTACGCCATTTCTCTATATCAATATTTATTATTAGTGATAAATTATGAAGCCATCATGCTCTTTATTTAAATGTTGTTGATTTAAATGATACACCTATTGAGACTACAGTTTAAACATTAAGGAGAAATTCCATATCATCATTAACAACTTTCCAAGTTCAACTAGAACTTATCTTCGACTGCATTTCCATTTATCTTGTAATCTTTACATCATTGTCCTATGTTTGGTACTATTTCTCGAACTATCCCTTACCTTGACATACCCATCTCCTTCATTCACAGATCTATGTTAATCCACTAATCTTATCTACTCTATTACTTCAGTATCTAAGTTACACTTATTAATTCTTTTTATTCATAATCCATTAATTACACAAGATGGCGACTCTTACGTATTTGTGCACACTAACATTATAATCCTTACTCATCATTATTATACTATATTAACAATACTTCCATCACAACATGCAAATGAGCTCATGTGTTCTCACACCTTACCAAATACTATGGTCGTTGCTCATGTGGTTTAACCCTTTTACTTATCTTAATGGTCACTTGTCATCGACATGCTTATAATCGATATGTTGCAATTTTGTTGTTGTCATTCTCGTTGTTTTAGTCGTAGTAGGAGTTATTGTTGTTTTTAAACCTACATAAATTCATTCAATGCACAATATTACTTGGATGTGTGATACCATTACTTGCTCATACATGAATATGAGAAATCTTGCAATTAACACATCATCAACAACCTATGCTAATGTGGGGTACCTTAGGTAATTTCAAACTAGGCACACTCAACAATGTCCTTCAAAAACACCATATAACCATACTTAAGGCTAATAATTAGGTTAAAATAAAGTCGAATTCGTTCCAAAATCCAAATTTTCCATTAAGTAATTGACTACTTCTAAGCCATACATCACACACCATTTTCCCATCAATGCATTACAGTATGAACCACTTTCAAGAAATATGACTTATGCATCTTGCGATATATCATTTTTGTTTTTTACAACTTAAATTATGATATAAGGTCATTCCCTCACATGATAGCATCACATCCTCACGAATTTCCTACTAGCATGACTATATAGGCTCCTCATAAAAGTTTACAATTTTACAACCCTATCTATTGTCAATCGACTTTTAATTCATCCTTTAAAGAGTGAAGGTGAATATCATGTATTAACTCGACGTACCAAAATTAACTTTATGTCCTACCATGTATTGATGAAACATGCACATATTCATCTATTATGATCTTCCCTTTATTATTACTGCCAGTTACTTTAGTTGTCGCAATCTCTCACTATTACATTGTGTGTCGTTATACTCTTCCAGTTAGGGACTAAGTTAATGCCTAAATTGCATTTGTGTTATCGTTATATTAACCATAATGGCCTCTAACCCCTTTAACATACCCCAACTCCCTTGAGATTCACTGCCCCTACTAATCCTTCCTTGTACAAATGAAGTTTAATCACTGGGGTGACCATGCCCCCTTCTCGCCACAAGATTTAAATCTAACTTTAGTTATTAGAAACGACTTCCTTAAGCTTAATTATAAATGAACTTTCTCTAGGGGATCACTCTAATAAATGCATGGATTGATTCCATTAACTATTTAGCTTAACCATACACTCGTCTATTCATAAGGAGGTAACAATCATTATATAGATGTACCTTACATTATGTAATTGTCTTATTTATTTATTTATCATTTTATCTAACATATAAATGTTACAAAACATCGATATTATTTTTTTTTTTTTTTTTTTTAATAACTCCTCCAAATAATATCATTTAGTAGATTAATAAATATCACATGAATTATACTTTATTAATCTAAAACGATTAAATTTCCAATAACTTAATATAACATGTCCCTATCGAATACATGTTAATATTAATTTATTTTTTTCAACACCATAATGCTTCATTGAATGACTAAATGTCATGTCAGCACCAAACGAAATGTCATTTTCTAAAGCATTAATGTAACATTTCATCTTATCAATCCTACCAAATCCTCCTTCGACATTTTGGTGATTTCTACTATCCTTTCATATTACCTAACATCAAACATCATATCATCTAATTTTACAATTTTAATCATGTTTTATGCCCCTCCACTATTGTATTTATGAATTTAAATAATTAATTGTGTCATATCATTCAGCTCATCATACTAATCCCATTGGTGTATCGGTTTTTAGATTCTATGTCCGTCTCGCCCCATCGACTGTCAGTCGAAGTCTCAGCAGCAGGACATTTTCGTGTCTTTATTACTTGAAATTATAGTTAAGCTTTAATTAACAAAATTATTATTCTTATTTTTTTATTTTATTTTTTTTTAAACCCTAACTTTACTATTGGCATTTCTTTCTTCCTGCCAACATTGGCTTCAGCAAATTATTCAAGTTCATGAGAAGTTTTAACTGACAAAAATGATGCTACTCATTGTTGTTGACGCTCTTCCACTTAGTTAGCGCTACGCTTCTCTTGTTATCATGACATGGTAACCTTAATCTCATAACTCATTACTTGGAGTGGTAACTGAGTGGTAAAATATAATACGCTTACGCTATGCTCCTTGAGTTGAGTTATTTTATTTAGAGACAAGACAAGTACACACACATGCATGTGTGGCGCTTTCCTCAAACCACCAGACCAACCTCTTCCTCACCGACGGGGTTCGGATCCACCAACCAAAAGCGGTAACATATCTCCCTTGTCTTGGGATTTAGAACCTTGCATCTAACATCTAATGTTTCACAACCATAAATTTTTAATTTTCATTGAACATCCTTTAACCATAATTTTCATAATTGTATTAATCTTAAATTCGATTATTTTACTAATTAATCTTGAATTAATTAGTATAAAAATTTAATTATTACTTAGTGTAATTAATTACTTAGCATATTTTATATTAATATTATTCTAACATTACACTAATTGATTATTAATATAATTTAAACATTAAACATTATAATAATTATTAATACTAACACTAACATTAATCAACTATTATAATTAATCTTACCTTAACCCCTGATTAATATCTAATTGAACCCTAATCTAACCTCACCTACTTAGCCCCACGTGGCCTCCCCTGGTCATCCCGGCCATGCATTAAAATATTAAATATTTTTCTATTTATACGGGAAAACCCTAGCTGTGGTCATTTTTCCCGGTTCATTTTTGCTGGGCGCGGCAAGAACAACCTCTGCTCCGTACCCCGAGCTCGGCTCTGAGGAGAAGCTCCTCCCAGGCGGCCATAGCTAGGGAGAGCTTTGCTCCATCGCAACAAGTATGGCTAGCAGGTATGGTTCTCTTATGTCCCCCTTGCTTTCTCTGCACGTTTATGTTTCTCATTATATATTTTGTTTATAAGTAAGTTTTATTTTAGTTTATTTTCATGAGTAAAATGTAATCTTTGTATAGACACATTTTTTTTTTTTTTAACACAGGGGCTGCACCCATTTAGACGGGCTTTTCCCTGTAGCAGGTCGTGCTAGGCAACAACCCTATGGCTGCTGGCCGGCTGCCCATGGGTTGGGTCAACACTAAGATGCATTTTCTGTTAAACTTCTTCACATAAATAAATAAAAAATTTACCATTGTATTTAAATATATATTTTTCTTCGGGTTTTTTTTTTAGTATTTTTTTTCCCTTTTTTATTTTTTTTCTTTAGCGGTGTTGCTGGCCGAGCTTCCATGGCCCCGCGGCCTGCGGCTGCTGGCTGGCCTTGTCAATGGCAGCACGAGTTAAATTTAATGGCACGGGAAGCTTGTTTGAAAAATTTATTTTGCTTAGTTGAGAGATATTTAGAGACAGTTTCCGAAGATTGATTTACTTATTAAGAAGGGTTTTTTTTTTCGTAATGATTTTCTTTTTCCCGGCAGAGCTTGGAGCGGAGACAGCCCAGCTGGGCGCTCCCCCTTCTCCTCTTTTCATAACAGGGCTCTCCCCACTGGCCGAGGCCGCAAGCCGGGCAGCGCCTCTGGCTGCGCCGAAGCCGCGGGCCAAGGCCGCTAGCCTGGCCGCAGACCAAGGCTGCAAGCCTGGTCGCTGGCCGGCAAGCCATGGCCGCAACCCTTTAGGTTTGGCCCAAAACGTTTCTAATGCAAAAAAAACCAAAACATAAAATTGATTTTCATTCGTGCTTTTTTTTTTACATACATAAATTTTCTTAAATTTATTTCATACGAATCCTAGCTCGTATTTCGATATTTCAATTTACAAGTTTTTTTTTTTTTTTTTTAGTTTCGTTTTAAATATATATATATATATATTTTAGTTTTATCCGTAATGCCCAGGTCAGCCTTAACTATTGCGCATTCAAGAATCTTGGTTTCTCTCCTTTGTGCAATGTTTGTCTTCATTAATAAAGAAGGATGATTGCAAATTTAGCTGTTCAATGATAAATAAATTATGATGACGGCAAATTTATGGGTGCACTGATAAATTATGATGATTGTAAAGTTAAGTATTCATTGAATTTCGCGACGGACTCTGAAGTAAATAACTCTTACTTATATGCACAGGGATCGTTTATGGAACAAATACTTCACAGCTTAATGATCTTGGAAAGAATAATTAAAATCTGAGTATATGTTAACTGCACTTGCAATCCGCTATCATTCAATAAATGATGTAAAGTATATACTTTGTCTCGAATTATCACTCTCTACTGGAATTAAACAAAATTTATGCCACACCGTATTGATCAGAATTTGTGTTTAAGGTAGTTGAGCCTTTTTTTAAATTTAAATTTTATATGTATATATTTTTTCAATTTTGATTTAAAATTTCAAATCTCATTTTTTTTGGTTTAATGTTAATTTAAATTTAAGTTAAATTAACTTAAACGTTCATATATATATATATAAACGTCTTGTTTTTAGTTTATATATATATATATATATATATATATATATATTTATGAGAAAATGTTGATTATAAAAAAAATTACCTTTATATATATAGATAATATAGTTTGCACTATATTTTTTTTTCATCTTTCTTATTAATATCATTTTGTTTTCAAAAATGAAATTATATATATGTATGTATATATAAAAGTAAGGGTTTCACTTGGTTGTTTTAATTAAATTTTTTTATTTATTTTTATTTATTTATTTACATAATATTAAATTTAGACAATATTAAATGTGGGTAAACCTTCTCTTTTTTTTTCTTATAAAGATTCATATATATCTTCCCTTTATTTTAATGTAAGATTAAATTTAAATTAAAAATTTAATTTATACATATATTTTTGTCTCTCGGTTTACATATATAGACCCCTTTTTTTGTTGTTGTTGTTTTTAAATGTATCTATATATAAATTTTCTCTTAACCCCTTACTTTGTTCCTATTCCGTAGAATAAAACCTCGTATTTATTACATTGACATCATTGCCTCCTCTTTTGCAGGTGTTAGCAAGAAGTTACTTACACTGACATCATTGCCTTCTCTTTTGCAGGTGTTAGAAAGAAGTTACTTACATTTTGTTTTATGTTTTTACGCATAATAATTTTTTGGTTAATATTTTGCTAATTTTTGTCTTAATTAGCTATTAGGTTACGTCACCGTAAGTCCCTTTATATATATATATATATATATATATATATATATTTTATATAAAAATTGTTATTGCCAAAATAAAATTCTCTTTTGTTATATAAAGCTTACCTCCATTCTGTATATTCTGTTTTCAACTTGTAAATTCCATGCTCCCTTTTTATGGACTTCTAATGATGATTTTATTTGTTTTCTCCTTATTGCAGGTAAGGAGAATGAAGTTCCAGCACACAAGCGGTAAAATAATATGGTCATTGGTACCTAGTGGTTAATGGCACCCAATTTCATTCCTCCTTGTCATAGAACCTAGTTTTTTTTTTTTACACGTCTTTTCACTGTAGTGAGCCCTCTGGTTCCAGATTTGGAACCATGGCTCTGATACCATGTGTAGGACCCTGGTCCTTGATAATCTCAGTTTGTCAATAAACTATTCATTCATTTCTCTTTACATTTGTGTCAATTTCTGTTTCTGTTTTGTGGGTTTGTGTTCAATTTCAGGTCTGTAAAAACAATAACAATTGCATTTGCAGGTTTTGAAATAGATGTATTTACTGTTTTTCCTACTTCTAACCATTTATGTTTGTGTAGGTGTAACAACAATACATGTGTATTCATTCACGAAATTACCATTTATTAATAACTTGATAAAATGATTTACAGGGTTAGAAATTGCTTAGTATACCTTTAAGAGAAATACCTATAGATAGCTAGTAGATCCACCCTTGTTGCTGTCCCCGTTTGCTGAATGCCTTGCTGATTCCCCTACTTGCTGCCCTGCAACCAATATCTTCCCAAATCCTTGAAACTCAACCTGCCCAAACAGTTTTGCCACCCTGCCAACTGGCGAGGTCTCGCTGACCACCCAGTTCCAAAGGTACCCCTTTGGACTCCCGAGCCCAAACCGAGTACAAGCCAACCAGTATTTCCCTTATGCAAACTCTCCAACAAGAACCCCCTTTCTTTGTTGCTCTCTCCTGCTGTCTCTGCTCCATCACCTCTCCAAAATATCCAAGGTGAAGAAGGCCCCTTCTCCTCCTTCTCCTCTCGACCTTATTCCCCCCCTTCTCTTTCCACCGACTCCTCCTATCATAACTACCCCTATCCTCATCATTAATTTTATCCAACCCCCCATTCCTCCTCGAGCCCCCAACATTTGACTCATAAACCAAGATTGTATTATTTTATTATTTAATTTAAGTTTGGGTTGGTTCATATTTCAACTTTAAGTGCTTCACACTCAACCGACAACCTCTTGGCAATATTTTAGCATTCATTTCTTTTTCCAAAATTTGAATTAATAATTAATAAAATGTTATGTTATATAATTAAAGTTTTACATCAACCATAAGTGTTTCACACTTACACATTTTACCCTATTAAATGTTTCATAATCAATTTATAATTAATTCATAATAATTTATAATTAAATCATAATTAATTTATCATTTTCATGAATAATTCCAAAGTGTGTACCCGACACTTGTTTATAAATTTCATATCACATCAATTCATAAATTATCCTGTGTTCTAATTATCTTAGACATGATCATAATTAAATTAATAGTTACAAATTAATTCTTATCCATATGTTTTAATTAATTAACTAACCTTGTAATTAATACTAGCCTATGAGATTAATGTTACTTTAATTAATATTACAATAACCATTTAACATTTTAACCCTTACCCTTGACTAATTAAATTCATTAATAATCAATCAAGCATTACTAATCAATTACATTAGTTACTACTTAGGTTAACCATAGTTCGTTTATTAATCAACATTACTAACATTAATCGACAATATTTAACATTATTATTCGGTATTATTAACATTAATCAACGATAATTACATTAATCAATATTTTTGACATCAATCGACAATACTTAACACTATTACTAAATCGTCTTTCATTACCACTTAATTTACTTTATTATCTTATTCAATTATTAAACCAAAATTTACTAACTCAACGTATTAACTTAATCTCCTAGTTAGATAAGTAGTAACAATGTAATTAATGCCTAAACATTATAGTTCAGTTTTATTTCACGCAATTTATAAATATGTAGGCGAGTTATGTAAGCGTAGCTACTGCTTACATACCTCACGTAAGTACACTAACAGTAATAAATCGCACACATCAATCAAAATCACAAAACCTATTGTTTACTGACACAGGTTTAAACATAGTTTGCGAGGTACATTCTTTTACCGAAAGACATCTTATCAGGTTACGCCAATTCATACATTACCGAGTTACGACACATAATCAATCAAAGGTTTTCCAACAAACACAGTTAGATCGTGTTTTCTTTTCAGCTTCAAGTTACACCTATCTACCTACATCATCTACCTAATCACAACTAACTTCCACATCCTATCCTTTCCTCTGCTGGACTACCCCGAAGTGTCAATCCATGACCGAATCAAGCTAGAACCCGTAAGCGGAAGTGTCGACTGCATCAACCAAGCTTCCCCAGCAGGCAACCACCAGTCATCATCACACACCTTGGGGAGCGCGCCGTAGCACAACCCTCCCATGACTCTGGGTTTCGGGGATAAACGGTGGGTAAATCCTCCACCCCCCCCTAATGGAACAAGGGACTATGTCTACCTGACATAATAACTGCGTTGCACCTGTACTCGGTTTGTCATCGTATAACCAATCTGGGCGGTTGAGTTTCATGAAACCCTACCCCACCCATACATCATAATAAACAGCATAATAATCATGCAAAAGTAAATAATGCATCACCTGCATACCGTTTATCTTTCGGAGTCCATGTCCCCGAGGCTCTCCCACCTCGTAGGACCCAGCTATCACTTAGCCATTTTAACCTATAAGTCAGTCCTCGAAATACAATCTCGAATATCGTGCACAAATCCTCAACATGTATACATGCATTTCGTCATAACATAACAACAATAATCCATTCATTATTTTCACCATACACTTGATATAACATTCTTTCTTTCAACAATAACTTTAACGGTATCCACGTACCCATCATTCATTAACTTGCATATATGAGAAATAACTAACACATGATACATATCTAACATGACTACGTATCATAATACTAACATCGCACACACACATATTTATATCGACAAAATAATAGAACCACCTGTCCACAGTGTCGTCAAACCATCGAAGTCTCATAATCAAGCATATACAACATATAATAATATTCCAGGTAGTAATGTCAAAACGGGGCGTTACAAAGAAGGGCATGCCTAATGTAGTCCACCGAGCTCCTACTCATTTCTCAAGCTACAACCGACAAACGCATTCTGAAAAATCAAGGTTATTATCCTACTGGCCTTCGCTTCTTGCTTTCCTCTTTTCTGTCTGTGTCTTGACTCATTCTTTCCCAGCTAATAGAATGGATAGATTCACATCGCTTTATTCACTTTCTTCTTCGGATAGGTGTCAACTATTATTTCAGCAAGAGAATTAGGTGCTTCATAGCAAGAAAAAGAAGTCAGTTAAAAAGAAGAGATATCTCCATTCCTCTCTTCCCGCTAAAGACCCAAAGAAAGGCGGGCAAATCTGTGTTAAGAAGGATATAAAGCAAGACGAAGAATTATATACCGCTTCCTTACCTTCGGCTGGCATTGAGGAGTAGTGTGCTCCAATCGTCTATGGACTATACTTTAGCTAAATTATTAAAGAGGAAATTTGTACTTAAAGTCGTTAAATCAGGCTTCGGACAAGCGCCAGCGAGAAGCAAGTTTGGCTTTTGAGCCAGTTAGCTAAGAAGGAGACTCCTTTTATTTGGTCGCTTTCTGTGCTAAGGAGGTTTGGTATTGAAGTAGCGATTCGCATCTATTGGCTCACCTCAAAACCAAGATGAAAAAATTAGTAGTATTGATTAATGATTTGAATTGCACCTACATTAGCATTAGAAGGAGACTTGTGCCTGCATTGCGTCTGAAGGAGAAATTTCTATCATAATCCACAAGAATCGCTCAGGAAACCACTTAACTTTACAAGCCATCATCAAAACTATAATCGTGAACTCACCTTGAAATTGGTTTATCATCAATGTATTTGCAAGCTTCCCTCATTGCAAGTTGTTACAAGAAATCAAATGCAAATCAATATTGATTGAAAGAACAAAATTTCTAAATAACCACCAAAATTATCTGAACAGTATCATATACTTCTCACAAGGCCGCATGCCTATTAACTACCCATAATACCATCCACAGAAGTATTTTGCATCATGTAAATAGGAATTGAGCTAATCACAAGACTCACTCTGTATCCAGTGATGATAGGTAGGGTGGATCTTATTCCGGACAAGATCATTGGCCCGCTGCAAGCAGTACAAAAGATCCAAAATTTGTCAAATGTTGAGGATCCTCAGTATTGTCGATGGCTCTGCTAGAACTTTATGTGCACGTCCTTCTCCCTATAAATACCCATGTTTCCATATTCGACAGCTCTCTGAAATGTTCCATACTGTGTCGTGCCCAACAAGGGAGAAATGGACCCTCAAATGAGCATGTTAAGTGTTCATCATCCACAGGCTGAGGCACAAGTATGGCTACAATGACAATGCTCGTGCACAGGGTGCCCTGGCCAGCGTGCAGGGAGAACCTGTTACCTGAGCATGAGGAGAAATCCATGGCTGCGCGGGGAGGACTGAGGGCCAAACTCTTTCACTCTCCTAAGATTTTGGAAGAAAAAAAAAACCTAGGGCGAAGAGGGGGGTAAGGTAACCAAGATGATGAGGGATTTGAGGGAGGAGCCACACGTACCTCATGCAGAGAAAGGTCACATGTCATGCAGGTTGAGGACGGTAAGTAGAAAATGCAATTCGTGGAGGACAGTAGGTGGAAAATCCGACGGTCTGATACTAAACAAGAAAATTTGACAATATGATATAAGTTTGCAAATATGACGATATGATTATCACAAATTTGACGATATGGTTATCACAAAAACAATTTTATATTTGAAAAAAAATGGATAATGGAGATAATTTTTAAGATCAACGTATACGGTCAAAGTTAACATAGTTAGCAATATACTGCACACCGTCCAACTGATATCACAACAATGTCATTTAATTGAATCCAAGGTAGATCCTCTTGACCGACTTATTTCATCTCGGATGTGATCGAAGCACCCATAAGATGAGAATTCTCAAGGGCAGGTTGAAATGCTCTAGTCACAAATGTCTTTGTCAAAGGAGTAAGCATCTCAATCTTCTTTAAAAGAAACAACCTACTCTTTTCTTGCCAACAATTTTCATTAAAAGAAATAGCCAATAGCTTTAGTTCACACCAAGTTCACCTCTTTAAATATATTTTTGTTGATCTAAAAATAGCAAATAGTAATATACGTGTATTATTCTTTTAATGTTATGCATGTATTTATATTATTCTTTTAATGTTATGCATGTATTTATATTATTCTTTTAATGTATAGTAATATACATGTATTATTCTTTTAATGTTATGCATGTATTTATATTATTCTTTTAATGTTATACATGTACTTTTATTATCTTTGTTACAATATAAAAAAAAATTAATCTTTTAATTTATAAAACTATGATAATTTAAGATTTTTATTTTCTAAAAAATAAAATTTCACATAAATATAAATAATTTCTTTATTTTCTTTCCATAAACTAAATTGATCTCAACTTAACTATTATCATCATAATACATTTAATAAATAAATATTATTAATGTATTAATTTAACCAATCACATTAATTAATTATTATTAATATATAAATTATAAATTAAAATATTATATTATTGAATATAGTTTTTATTAATACATAAATTAAAAATTAAAACAATATATTATTAAATACAAAATAAAAGTTTATTAAATTCAATTTTTATTAATGTAACATATGTATAATAATTTTAACAAATAAAATATTCATACTTTTATTTACATTTCAAAAGTAATAATAAAATATAATTAAATTATAACTCTATTGTATTAAAAGATGTAATAAGATTTGAAAATAAATTATATATTAATTTATGTTATTTACTTATATATAAAGTATTTACAATATTTTTAATATATAGAGTATTTGTAATCATAAAAACATATAAATATAGTAAATAATTATTTTTTAAAAATTATAAAAGTAACTGCAAGTTTTTAATATCACGTTAATAATTTAACTCTTTTATAAATTTGTTTAATTAAAATATGCAATATTTTTTTAATAAAAATATATTAATTAAATTTAGTATGCATAAATTTTATTAATGTTATAAATAAATTATATTTTAACTATAAAATATATTTTATGCATAATATTAATTATAAAATATATTTTAGTATGTTTTATGCATAATATTAATTGGCATATTTTAATACGTTTTATGCATAATATTAACTATAAAATATATTTTAATATGTTTTATGTATAATGTTAATTATATTTTATCTTGATTAGGGGGCTTAATTCTGGGGACATCAAGTGGGGTCCTTATATATCTATGCATAGTCACCGTGAGATTTGACCCCGAGACTCTCAACCACTTGAGAGGCTAATATTAACTATAAAATATATTAACTATAATACATAGTATTAATTACAAAATATATTTTAGTACGTTTTACGCATAATATTAACTATAAATATATATTTTAATATGAAGAATCAAAAAGTTATGAGATAAAATGAGTCTTAGAAAATAAATAGAAACTTAATCTAGAGCAGGGACTAACTGCTTTGCAGCTATTTCACTTGTTAAATACTTATATTATTTAATAGTCTTAACTTCCAATATAAGGTATTATCTTTAGAGTTTTTTTGTTTGTAGTTGTAGTTTATATGATGTTATGTAAGGTATTATCTTTAGAATTTTTGGGTTTGTAGTTGTAGTTTATATGATGTTATGTGCTCTAGTATGACTAAATGTAAATAATCTTTATTAATACTTATCTTCATCTTTCAATCCATGTGGAATTCTTATGTTATTTCCACCTTAATACTCTTCCTTGGATATTGACATGGTTGGTTTGGATTAGGGTTTTAGCATGGTGCTTAGGGTTTCAGCATGGCACTTAGGGTTTCTGGAATGCGTTTGAGGACATTTGCTTGGTGACCGGGGTTTCTACTTGTTACAAGGTTTGGTGGCATATAGGGTTATTGTCGTTTGTTTGGATGGAACTCGTCTTATCCTCCTCCTTTTTTTTTTTTTTTTTGGGGGGGGACTGTTATAAGCCCCATATTCCAAGGCATTAGTTTTTATTCAGCCCCCGACATCCTGGCCATTGATTGATGGCTTGACAGGTTGTTTCTAGAGGTTTTCTCCTCTTATACGTCAAGCTTGCGGTTTTTTCATCTTCTCAACAATTTCCGAGAGTATATATGGTACCCACTGTTCATTCTTTCTATGTTTTCAATCGGGTTTTTATGTATTGACCCTTCTCCCTATGGAAGGGTGAGGGGGCACTCGCACTTCCAGTCATCCTCCCTTTACCTACCCATCGTCTAATGGATACGACCATACTACTTCATCCCTCTGTGAGTCTCCTCCAACTTTTGTGCACTCTGATACTCATCTCCTAGACCCTACTTAGACTTTACTAGATGGTGAGGCTATAGTTCCACCCACGAAGAGTGTTGGGCATTTACTTGTTGGTGATCATCCTTCCGTTACTAGGAATATTGATGGGGCTATCTTGGCAGCCCCTGAATGGAAAAGAAGACAATGTATCAAGCGAAAACTTGTGATCAATCTAGCTCTCAGAGATGACGTCCCTATATATGAAGTTTTTTCTATGTTAGAGACGGCCATTGTATAACATTTTCAAGGTAATAACATGTCCCTCCCATATTTCAAATATTGGGTTGTGGTGAAGTGGTATTTTCTCAATTATCCCCCGCAGTGTTTTTCCCTGGCGAAACGATGGCTTGGAGCTATTCTAAGAACATCTAAGGATGTCAAAAGAATGCTAGAAGGTGTCTGGTTATGGAGAAATATACCTTTTAAGTTCAAGCGATGGGCTCCCACCTTTGATGCTAGCAAAGAGAAAATATATTCGCACCCTACCTGGGTAAAACTTCATGCCCTCCTCCATAATTGTGGACTATGGAGATCTGTGTGCTTATAATTTGGAGCCTCTTTGGGGGAATTTCTTTTAGCATATGACAGATTTGAAGCCACTAGTAACATGGCGGTCAAGCCTCAAATTTGAAGCCTTCAGGGCCCGTCAGAGGGCATTTTACACATCATAGAAGGTTGGTTTGAATTTTACCATGCAAATGAAATTTAATTTCATCGCCAGCCTGTCAATACTTAAATTAAAGGTGGAGTTTTAAAATTACAATAGAAGGGCAGTTCGAAATTTTTCCCTTCAAATAGTTTCCAGTGGGACCGGGCCCCGGGGGTCTAACTCAGCACACTGGGTAGTAAATTTCCAATTTGTCGACGTCGAGTTAGGTTGGAAATTGGAATTGGAAACTTGGAACTTGGAAATTTGGAATTGGAAACTTGGATTATTGGATAGTTGGATAATTAATAATTATGGATATTACTTATTAGCCTTGGCCAGTTGACCCTTGGATTTTCATTAATATGGAGTCACAAACAAGAGACTGGAGTGATGGGCCGACGCCGACGACCGATTAATAGTTGTTGGAAAATTAATGAGTCTTAAATGCATTATGCATATGAATTGTGATTTTGTGATGGAACCGAAAGTAGTTGCAGGCTCTGGCTGGAGGCTGGAGCTGCTGCTTTATTCATTTTACCCTGCATTGTCGAGCAGCAGACTTGGACACACACATAAGGAAACAACGCCATCTACAACGCCCTCTCAGACACCAGGGTCCAGGACACACACAGAAGGAAACAGAATCGTTGGCCGACGACGACTCGGCACTGGGTGGCCCCAACAAATTCGCGTGGAGGTCGACATAGGTAAGCAGCTGCTATCCATCATTCCAAATTTCCATATGCCATTTCCCTATTCAGCTCCCGACTCGAGGGACAATTTTGGGTTGAATAGGTATTAGGGCAGTGTTTGTTTCTTGGTCTGCCCCCAATAGGTACCTGTAACTTGAGATAGGGCATTGTAACATTATAATAATAAAAACAAAATTAACCTTACAACATCTGAACTCAAACATGAAGAAAAGCACAATTACGGAGGGCCGAGCTCTTACCTCGTTCATAACTTTAACCTCTTTCGGGACTGACAAAAGTCTACCAACAATCAAAATGACTTCACCTTCCACAGCAATTCCAAGTTCGTCATATAAATGGCCACAGATCATCACTTAAAAGAAAGAACAATCAGGAGAGGTCGATTTGCAGTAAAAGAATCGGTACACGGCCTTACAGACGACCATTCCTCTCGGCCAACAGCCCTGTCCACTCCATTCACTGCCTACTAGTAACGTGGCAACTTCATAAATTTCATATATAATGCTTTCCTGGTTTTATTTTTCTTATTTTTCCTGGCATCAGAATTTCACGTGCAAAATTGAATATGGTCCGTCGGACATTTCATTCACAAAGGCTCAATTTATCTTCAAAATGAAATTTTAATTTAGCGGTTACCTAATGGTGACGAAAGTTATTTCCACCTGGAATCAACCTTCGTTAACATAGTGGTTCTATTAAGACATTGGGTTGTTGTGATAAGGTTTGAAGAGTAGGTAGACTTTATAAAGTCGTTAAGTCACAAGTTATTGGTATATCTACCTTGTGGATTGTTGGATATACTCTTAAGGTTATAGTGACAACCACCGAATTAATCCCCACATAATTTTTATAAAAAAAAACAATAATAATAAAAAGAGTTATCATTTATTACTATTATACTATCGTTTATTAATATTCCTTCTCGTCATCGAAGGACTCAGTAAATCCATACACAAAGAAAAATATGAAGGTTTAATCAAAGGTATCAAGTTGGGTGTTGATCTTTCTATCTCTCATATCATGTTTGTTGATGATGTTCTCTTAGCAGGTTGGGATTCCATCGAAGAATGGCGAAATTATAAGAATATTATCAAAGGTTTCTATAGTGCGTCGTGAATGGTGGTAAGCACCACAAAATCCTATTTCTACCATCTGAGGACCGAGGTTTATAAGCTTGATTTGTTAAAGGAAATTCTTCCATATAAAATATGTCAGCTGGAGAATGGGCTAAAATATTTGGGGTTTTTTTAAAGCCAAATGCTTAGAGGGTTAAAGATTGGGATTGGCTCCTGACCAAAGTGGATAGCAGAATTAATCAATGGTCGTTTCGTCTTATATCTATTGGAGGTAGACTAACTTTAGTAAGAGTTGTTCTGATTGGGATTCTTGTCTATTGGATGTCTCTTTTGAGAGCTCCATGCTCTATCATTAAAAAACTGAGGAGAACTTTCTTCAATTTTCTGTGGAATGGTGTCAAGGATCATGGGGGTTTGATTATGACCAGCTGGGAGCGTTTATCGGTTCCTGAAAATTGTGGTGGGTGGGGTATAAAAAAATTATTCTCTTTTAACTGTGCATTGAGACTTAAGTCTTTTTGGAGAGGTTTATTTGGTTCCACGCTATGGTCCAGGGTTCTCTCTGTCAAGTACATTAAAGGCAACATTCTTACCTAGATCAGGGATCATAAGAAGAAATGTATGCGTGGTGTATCGGTTATGTGGAGAGGATTTCTAAAGATTTATAACTGGATGGCAAAGGATTTGGTGTGGAGAGTTGGCGATGGTGCTTCAATTTCCGTTGGTATTGACCCGATCTTGGGAGTGGAGGAAAATTATCCATTGTCTAATGATATCATTAAGCATCTAAAGGAGTGGGGTATGCATACCTTGAAACATATTTGTAATACTCAGAGGCGGTCTGATTCCAATTCATACTAGTTTACAGCAAAAGACTTGGGTTTTGTGGGCCAATCGGTCGTGGAAAGGAACATGTATATACACAGTCTAAATTCTGTAGGTTGTCGTCTATCTGGGTGTAAAGATGTTCTCTTTGGAATGCTAATACTACTTTGGGGATCATTACTGCCAAAACTGCATATAATGCCATCATCCAATACAAGTGCATTTACCCCGAGCATTGGTGGTACTGAAAGATTTGGAGGTGGCGGTTACCACTGAAGCTAAAGTGTTTCATGTGGCTAGCCTTGTCTGATTGTCTCAAAACTTGGGATAAACTTTCAGTTAGAGGATGGATCGGCCCAAGCATCTATATGCTCTGTCATTCAAGTTCAAAATCCATATTTCATATCTTTCTGAAATGTGCGTTTACTATAAGTATTTGGAGCAAGATTCTTTTGGAATTAAGGATTGAGGTCTTATGGTCTGAGGATTATTTTGATAAGTGTTGTCTGGATTGGACTAGAAAGTGCAAAAATTATCTTGAGTTACCTGCTTTAATTTCATGGGCTATCTGGAGGGCCCGTAACAAAGCTATATTTGAAGATGTGGAACAAAATGTTTGTCAAATTTTTACACAAGTTTTCAATTTGGTAAAGGAGAATTGCAATGAGATTACTCCTCATAAGTCTCAACGAGTGAGTAATTTTAATTTTCAGATAAGGAAGACAGTAGCATTTATCAATGGCGCTTCGAAGGATGGTTTGTGTGCTGCAGGTGGAATTATTTATATCAG
The DNA here is from genome assembly GCA_027924585.1 of Larix kaempferi. Taxonomy (NCBI): domain Eukaryota; kingdom Viridiplantae; phylum Streptophyta; class Pinopsida; order Pinales; family Pinaceae; genus Larix; species Larix kaempferi. The sequence continues at coordinate 8,203,268 of BSBM01001879.1, forward strand.
TAGTGTACATTTTTCACCCTCAGGTTTAATTGTGGGCATGGTACAAACATGAAAGTTGAATTATTGGCTTTGTGGTGCATTCTGAAAGTTGTCAACATCTTTGGTATTGATGATCTTCAAGTCTTTGGAGACTCTCGGGTTACCATCAAATGGGCGTGCGGCCATTTTTCCTTGCAGGTGGCATCACTTAATCATTGGTGTGACCGAATAAAGTCTATTTTGAAAATGTTCAGATATCTTTCTTTTAAACATATTTACCGACAGCATAACACTATGGCTGATAAATTATCCAAACTTGGTATGGTTGGAGATGAAGGATTCATTTTTTAGGAGGAATTCCAGGAAGGTTGCAGAGTTATGGATGGCTCTGTAAATATTTACGAACTCTAAGTGCTTTAGCTATCTTGTTTATTGGTTCCTTCCTATAAACATTTGGATATATTTTTTGTCTTTTTTGGATAAGTCGTCAGTTATATATTTTTGTACAATTTATATGAGACTCACATCCATGTACTATTTGATTCTCTACTGAATATCAATAATATGACTTTTTCTACTGAAGAAAAAAAAAAAAAAAAGAAGAAAGAAGAAGAAGAAGAAAAGAACAAGAAAGAAAGAAAGAACAAGAAAGAAAAAAAAGAAAAAGGTGAATATGATAAAATTTATATCTTTTTCGTTTTTCTTGTCTAAATTAATAACCAAATATTATGTCCACATGACTTTGATAGTGTCTTACCAAATATCTAAACCACTTTTAACTATTAAAAACAATTTTAAATCTTATTATAAAATTAAAAGCAATTTATTGTTTTTAACAATATTTATTAATCAATTTATGAAAAATAAAATAAAAAAAATTACATTATATTTAATTATTTTTTAAAATGTCAATTTTTGTTAGTTTATTTGGTCAAGGGACGGGTATGGGTGACCTAGATTCAAATCTTCTTTGGGTTAATTAGTTAGGAGAGGACACTCAAAAAATTCACCACGGTTGAAAGTTGGTGTGATCTAGGTCGGGTGCGATCCCCAGGTAATTTTGACAACTTATATACCTTTGGGTTGCGATTTCTCAACCAATAATGAAAATGCATTGGTTCCGAATAACAAACATCTTTTATAAAAAAAAAATATAAAAATACTATTAAAATATCCATACACAAATCCAATGCGCTTAATTATAGTTTAAAAATGAGAATAATAAATAATGAAAAGGTTTTTTTACATATAGGAAGAGACTAATAATACAAAACCATCACTATCTTGTAATGTTATAGTTAAAGAACTTGGGATCATATTATATAAATTTTACATATTATAATATCGCATGGCTAATAACTCAAAACCTATGCTAGTATGCAATACATCAAAATCACTATTTTGTAATGTTGTAGTTAAAGGACTTGTGATCATATAAATATTATATAAATTTTACATATATTATAATATCACATGGGTGGGATCATTTTTTGTTTGTTTCTCAGATTTTTATGTTTTGAAGTTTATTTTCTATTTTAAGTTTATTTTAAGTGTTTTTAAGATGCTTTGGTTTGTGGTTATTGTTTTTCTGGTATTATCTTATAACTTTGTGGTTTGTGCTTATTATATATATATATAATATTATCTTCATAATTTTATAATTTGGGATTGCAATTTAATTTATGTAATGTTATATGTTTTATTTTTTATTGTTTGTTTCTCAGATTTTTATGTTTTGAAGTCTATTTTCTATTTTAAGTTTATTTTATATAGTTTATTTTAAGTGTTTTTAAGATGCTTTGGTTTGTGGTTATTGTTTTTCTGGTATTATCTTATAACTTTGTGGTTTGTGGTTATTATATATATATATAATATTATCTTCATAATTTTATAATTTGGGATTGCAATTTAATTTATGTAATGTTATATGTTTGATTATTATAATGATATATAAAAAGTTTATATTGAAAAGATTTTTTTTGAAGTATATTTAAAAAATTTCTTACTTTTGGATTGATATTTTATTTTTATTTTAAATTTTATTAAATATTTATATTATTTAATAGTCTTAACTTCCAATATAAAGTATTATCTTTAGAGTTTTTTGGTTTCTAGTTGTAGTTTATATGATGTTATGTGCTTAGTATGACTAAATATAAATAATATGTATTGATACTTATCTTCATCTTTCACCATATATGAATTCTTATGTTATTTTTACCTTAATACTCTTCATTTTCTTCTTTGAATATCTATTGATTGGTTGATGCGATTCAAAAGGGACCTTTACATGGACATCTCCTAGGATGAGGCGGGCTTGATTTTTTTTAAAATTGCTCCAAGAACCTCGAACTCTACATGCAGGGAACGCTTAACCTGGTTTGATTTTCACCTTGACTGCGGGTGTGCAGAAGAAACATGCTGACTCGATTAGCAATGGATGCTGGAGGGGGGCCCGAGGCCTTCCCTCCCCTGTCTGAGATGGATGCGTTCAAGAAGTTGGTGGCAGCTTGTGGGGAACGAACCCCGAGTGAGCAACATCATAAATTCGTAAAATGAATGGCGAGCATCCCCATTGTTGACCTACCGTCAGAAGACCCGTGCAGATCAACATTGAATCTATCAGAAAGAGGGCTCATAGGGCAGTTCACCGATCTTTGGCCCTCGCCGAAAGCAGTAGATATCTGAGTGCAAAGAAACTAGCAATCATTGACTCAAGACGGCATCAACAATCATCTAGTGGGTAAGGGTTTCTTTGTTTTTGTCTTTGCCAATGTAGAGGACGGGAACTTAATTTTTAGGAATGGACCTTACTTTATGGGCCCTCGGTGTCTATACCTGAACAAATGGACACTGGACTTTGATCCGACACAAGATGTGCCCTCGGCTGTTCCAGTTTGGGTCCGCTTGCCTCACCTACCTTTGCATTGTTGGAATCCCAAATCTTTGAAAGCCATCGGCAATAAACTGGGGAAATACATTGACCGGGCAGAGAGGAAGGATCAGTATACCTGCGCCAAAATTTGTGTTGAGGTGGATTTGGAAGTGGGGTTGCCCGAAGCAATAAAACTCATAGTGGTTGATTGGTCGTACATACAAGAGTTAGATTACGAGCAAATACCATTTAAATGTAGATATTGTCATGGGTATGGACATTTTGCCAGGCATTGCAAAAAGAAGGGAGAGGAGGAGGTCGAGAATGCTAATGGAAATCAATGGATCCTAGCTTAGAAGTCAAAAGTAGCAAAACAAGCCACCAAATAAAAAGGCAAAGGAAAGGCTATGGGGATTGAAGGTCCATCCTCTAGTTAGCTACAAGGTGAAGGGAGCATAAGACCATCAAGGATGGAGACATCTAATAATCCGTTTGAAAAACTCAGAATCCCAAAGGAATCTTTAACATCAGTTGCAGAAGAGGTTGAACAACAGCTCAACTCAATGACTGTAGACAAACCCCATGCAGAAACTGTATCTTTATAGGATGGATCCCCAATTGGAGTCTCGAGCCCCCTCTCCTACGCTGAAATGATAAGAAAGAAGTCTCCGGATATTTTGGGCTCTTCGGATGATGAGACCATTGAGAGGCCATCGAAAAGAGTTGGCAGAAAATCTCATAGGGAGACAAGAGTGGAAGAAGCGGAGAGGCAAAAAATGAAAGGTAGTCAACCAACGATCGAGATGTCCATCGATAGAAATACCAGAAACAGACCTCCTAAGGGAGGAGCTGCCCCCCCACCAGCCAGCAAGTAATGCGTCTAGTCTCTTGGAATTGCCGAGGATTGGGGAATCCCTTAAAAAATGAAGCAGTTAAAAATCTTGTGAAATCTGAGTTTCCTGAGATCCTCATGCTCCAAGAGACTAAAATTGAAGGAGAATCCTTCCTTCAGCTCGGTAAATTGAATTGCAAAAAGAATGCCGGGAGAGAAGTCAGTGCTAGGGGCTCCTCCGGAGGGCTAGCTACTTTGTGGGAGGAGGATAAATTCCATCTCGAAAGTTCTTATGAAACACAGCACTGGATTTACACCGATCTCAGGCACAATGGGAATAAGATGGCCTTCGCTCTTGTCAATCTATATGTCCCTGTTCATCATTCTGAAAATGAGAGACTGTTGGCAAACTCTGTCAGCCTTCCTTGAGTCAAGATCCCCCAAGAATATAATTCTTGCTGGTGATTTCAATCTTGTTTTAGAACTAAAGGAGAAGTGGGGTGGAAACACTATTCAAGATCAGTTCCTACCTTTGGTTGAAGATCTTCTTCAGAATTGGGACTTAATTGATATTAAGCCAAAAAAAGGGTTAATACATGGACCAACAATAGAGTTGGGGATCAACATATTTCTGCCCGTTTGGACAGATTTGTAATTCAGAGCTCCTTACTGTTTGAAAATAAGATCGTCTCCTCCAACATTCTGCAAAAATTGTCTTCGGATCATAAGCCTATTTTACTGAAGTTTGAGGAGGAAAAAAATTTGGGACCCATCCCATTCCGGTTCAATCCTCTCTCGACTGAAAGAGATGGATTTGTGGAAACAGTTAACAATGCCTGGAGAGTCCCAGTTAATGGATTGCCCAGTTATGTTTGGGAGCAGAAAGTTAAGGCAACCAAGGTGGCCCTGAAATCTTGGATAAAAAAGCCCTCTGGATCACCTACGAGCTATAGAACGCAGTCTACGAATCAGTTGATGGATTTGCAATTTGAAATGGAAGCCAAAGACATCACTTATTCTGTTATCCAAAAGGAACAAGCTGCCCATATCATCACTTTTTGAGCTTACAGACATGAGGAAGAACAGTGGAGACTCAAATCAAGAAGTCTCTGGTTGAAATTGGGAGACAGAAACATTCCATTCTTTCACAAACAATTCAAAGCTCGTCTCTCCCAGAATCATTTGGACGAAATCACTGCTGCTGATGGGACTGTCCACATTGATAATGCTCATTTAAAAGAGGCAGCAACTTATCATTTTCAGGAGCTTTTTACTGAAAAAGAAATGGATACGGATAAGGAATTTACTGAATTTCTCACTAACATTCCGAGTCTGGTTGATGAGACAGATAATGCAAGTCTTATGAAGCCCTTCACTGAAACTGAGATTAGCAATGTTATTTGGGAAATGGAGCTGGATAAAGCCCTGGGGCCTGATGGATTTTCCATTCATTTTTATAGAATTTGCTGGGATATTATCAAGGTGGATCTAGTTCGTATGATTAGGGGTTTCCACCAAAAATCCAAGGTTAGAGGCAGCATTAATTCTACTTTTTTGGCTTTAATCCCCAAAGAATCAAATCCTGGGATCTTCGATAGGTTTAGGCCTATCTCGTTGTGCAATGCATCTTATAAAATTCTGTCCAAGCTCATGGCCAATAGAATCAAGCCATTGCTGGGAAAGCTCATCTCTTCCAGTTAGGGTGGGTTTGTGAAAGGTAGGAACATCATGGATAATGTGACCATTGTATAGGAAACCATTCATTCCAACCACCAACATAATGAACAAGGGATGATTGTTAAAATTGATATGGCTAATGCCTTCGATCAGGTAAGGCATTCTTTTTTGTTTCAGGTTCTTCTATCTTTTGGTTTTAGCACTGATTTTGTAAAATTGATAAAAGCATGCATAGGAAGGCCATGGATTGCCCCTTTAGTGAATGGTAGGCCTGCCAATTATTTCCAAAGTACTCGGGGCATAAGGCAGGGCTGCCCTCTGTCCCCCTTCTTATATATACTGATGATAGATTCCCTCAGCAGAAAGTTGAACGCAGAGAAGGCAGCAGGAACACTTCCAGGCATTCGAGTGATGAAAGAACTTGTCCCCATTAATCATGCCTTATTTGCAGACGATTCTCTCCTTCTGGGAGGAGCTTCTGTCAAAATCGCAAGGGCTTTTAATGAGGTAATACACAGCTTCTGCAAAGCCTCGGGAGCTCTGGTCAATAAGAGAAAGTGTGTTGTCTATGGCTGGAACGTGAATCATGCTACCATTCAGCGAATTGCTCATTACTTAGGCTATACAGGCTTTGCAACTTGGGAAACCTTCAAGTGTCTTAGCCTGCCTTTAACTCTGGGAATCACTAAGGCTACTCATTGGCTAGAGGTTATAAGCAAAATAAAAACTAAAATGACAGCTTAGGGAGGACAGTGGTTAACCAAAGCTGGGAAATTAATTCTCATCAAATCTGTTATATCCTCTCTGCCTCTCTATCAGGTTGCATTTTTATTGGCTCCTAAGCTGATTTCTGAGCAAGTAGCTAGCTTATTCGAACCTTCTTGTGGCAAGGAGCTAAGGGGAATCAACATAGATACCATTTTGTGTGCTAGGATGTTGTGAAAAAATTGATTACTGAAGGAGGATTGCAAGTAAGAGTTCTTGGGCTAGCGAATCTGGCACTTGGTGGTAAGATGCTATGGAAGATATTCTCCAATCCCAGCCACCCTATCAGCCGTGTCCTTATCAAAAAATATATGAATGGAGTTTCTGAGGCCAGTATGGATGAAGCTATCGCTAACAAATGCACCACGTTGTGGAAATTATGCATTTGTGGCTGGGAATTCTTCAAAAATCATCTTTTCCGCATACCTAGCAATGGGAGACAAATTTTCTTGTGGGATGATAAAATTATGGGTCGGACTCCTCTCAGGAAGAACGCTGAATTCCATGAATTATGTAGCTGGCTTACCCAATGTGGCATCATTAAACTTGCAGATATCTCAAATTGGGATCACGAAGGTAATTGGTATGAGTGGAATTTGCCCAGGTCACCTGACGGGATGTTAGATCAATTAAATTTGTTGCTTTCAGCACTTAATGGCTTAGCACCGGTTCATAAGCAATTAAGGGATAAATGGGGTTGGGGAGAGATAGGTGAATACACAACATCCCTAGGATTCGCTGCCCTTCAGTCGCAGCAACATCAATCTCAGTCTAATGTTATGTGGAAGCAGGTCTGGGACTCATTTGGCATCCCTAAAATTAATTTTTTTAGCTGGGTTCTCTTGCACATAAGACTCTTGACAGGTGAGAACCTTGCTAAATGTGGAATAATCGGGCCACACAGATGTCCTCTTTGTCAATTAGACCAGGAAACAATTGATCATTTGTTCATCGATTTCCCTTTCATGCAGGAGGTGTGGCAGCTGGTGTTGCAAGGTCTCAACGCTCAGCCTCCTTTTCAATGCAATATAGTCTTCTTATTTTCCACCTAGACAAATCGATATCCTCTGGTTATAAAGAGCAATTCTTTGTGGGCCAAGATCTGGCATGCAGTCCTAAAATATCTCTGCTGGGAAGTGTGGTTAGCAAGGAATGAGAGCATTTTCCAAGATAAATTGTGTACCCCTGCTATTGTGGTTGCTAAAGCCAAGGCGCTGATTTTGGAAATGGTGGAAAATCATCCCTCTAATCAAAACAACTTGCTTCTTCCTGCAGAGAATAGTTGGATTGGTGACCCTTCAATGTGGACTAGAAATAAGATTTCTACCTGACCTATCAGCAACCCAGAGTGGAGGCTCCGGCACAACGAATCCGAATTTCAGCAATGGTGGAAAAGTTAAGGTAAAGTCACTATTTTTTTCGATGGGGCAGCTAAAGGAAATCCAGGGAGAGCTGGAGCTGGAGGGGTTTTCTATGCCCCTGATGGTCAGACAAAGGGCAGTTTCAACTGGGGGTTAGGCCAGTGTACAAATAATCAGGCTGAATTATTAGGTCTGCTCAAAGCTTGTCAGATAGCTCATGGAAACGGCGATCATGATATTCAGATCTTTGGAGACTCGAAAATCCTAATTAAACTCTTAAACACTGAAGATCACTTCAATAATGCAGTGTTAAATAAGATCTTGCAATATGCCCGTAATTGGCTGCAAAAATTCAACTCTGCCTCATGTTTCCATATCCTTCGGAGTCTAAATCAGGAAGCTGATTTTAGGGCCAATGTAGGCTGCCTTTTAGCACCAGCTGACTTGATTTAGAATGAGGGAACTCCTATTTGGTCTCCCATCTCGTAAGATGGCAGTTCCTTGTATATTGTAATGTAGGATTTAGGGCATCTTTGAATCTTGAAGTTCTTTGGTATTGTATGATGGGTTGTTAGGCGTAAGCCCAACCGTTTTTTCTCCAATAAAAATTATCCGTTCTTGTTAAAAAAAAAAATCTATTGATTGGTTATATTATGTATTAATCTAAACTTCCCATCCAAGGAGGTTCTCATTCATGATAATGTGATTAGCCATGTTTATTGTTGATTATTGAGAAGCTATGGGCATATCAAAGTTCTCTTACTTTGAGTGGTGCAACAATGCCACTGCGACCTATTGATTAGTGACCCCCTTTACACTAATTAATGGGATTCCGCTCGTTGTAATGAAAGCGTCTAGCAAGCCCATACTTGAAATTATGTGTAGAAAAGTAGATAAATCAAATCTATAGTGCACAAATTTGATTAAGTAAGTACTACACCTCAATCTCAAGATTTGAGGGGGGCAAGGCAAGTTTTAATTTTTACTCTACATCATTTTTATGTTCATGTGGCCATGGGAATTAAGGAGCCACCTTGCTCCCTATGGAACAATTAGGGATAGGCCAGTTGCTAATTATTCAACATCATTTTACTTTAATGTGATCATGGGAATTTAATTATAAATGAAGGAGTATGGTCTAGTAGTAACACTTGCAATTGGGGAAAAGTAAAGAGTACATAACAAGTTGCAAACGATGGGTTCCTTGCCAAAATTTCAAGTCACAATATTAACATGTTTCTATAGGTTCCTCGAAATCTACATAGTAGGTATGAATTCCTTGGATATTGACATGGTTGGTTTGGATTAGGGTTTTAGCACGGTGCTTAGGGTTTCAACATGGCACTTAGGGTTTCTAGAATTTGTTTGAGGACATCTGCTTGGTGACCGGGGTTTCTACCTGTTACAAGGTTTGGTGACGTATAGGGTTATTGTCATTTGTTTGGATGGAACCCATCTTGTCCTCCTCCTTTTCTTGTTTTTTTTTGGACTGTTATAAGCCCCATCTTCCAAGGCATTAGTTTTTATTGAGCCCCAGACATCTTGGCCAGCAATTGATGGCTTGACAGGTTTTTTTTGGAGGTTTTCTCCTCATATACGTCAAGCTTGTGGTTTTTTTGTCTTCTCAACAGTTTCTGAGAGTATATATGGTACCCACAGTTCATTCTTTCTATGTTTTCAGTTGGGTTTTTACTTATTAACCTTCTCCTATGGAAGGGTGAGGGGGCACTGGCAATTCTGGTCATCCTCCCTTTACCTACCCATCGTCTAATGGATAGGCACATACTACCTCGTCCCTGTGTGAGTCTCCTTTAGATTTTGTGCACTCTGATACTCATCTCCTGGACCCTACTCATACTTTACTAGATGGTGAGGCTATAGTTCCACCCACTAAGAGTGTTGGGCGTTTACTTGTTGGTGATCATCCTTCTGTTACTAGGAATACTGATGGGGATATCTTGACAGCCCCTGAATGGAAAAAAAGACAACGTGTCAAGCGAAAACTTGTGATCGATCTAGCTCTCGAAGGTGACGTCCCTATTTATGAAGTTTTTTCTATGTTAGAGACGACTATTGTATGAAATTTTTGAGGTAATAACATGTCCCTCCCATATTTCAGAGATTGGGTTGTGGTGTAGTGGGATTTTCTTGATTATCCCCCGCAATGTTTTTCCCTGGAGAAAGGATGGCTTGGAGATATTTAAGAACATTTGAGGATGTCAAAAGAATTCTAGAAGGTGTTTGGTTATGGAGAAATATACCTTTTAAGTTCAAGCGATGGGCTCCCACCTGTAACATCCCGAAATTTACAAAATAAAAATAAAAACTTAAAGTAGCAATAAATACTAAAATTGCTAATGCGGAAAATAAAATAATGGTTAAATCTTTTAACTAAAATGATTAATGATGACGACACATCGTAGTTCTTAAAACAAATCATGACGATAGTCGTATTTGCAAATGCGGAAATAAAATGGATATTAATATTTTAACTAAAGATAATTTACAATCATAACACAAAATACATCTTCAGATTTGCTCGTGTTTTACTGTAAACTACAAGCTGTAAAAAGGTTTATCTTGTAATATAATTTCTTGATACAGTACTGACAGTTTGCTTTTGGATGATGATGAAGGGGTCCTGTGAGGTACCCTGAGGCTTACTTAGCTATGTTTATCTAAAGCATTTGAACCTGTCTCTATGTGCAGAAACGCAGGTAAGAGTAATGCAACATTTCAAGTGTTAGGGTATTTCCAATTTACTTATCAATTAACCGACAAAGCTTTATGATAATCTAAGTACTTCTTTGCATGGGGGTCGATAATGGTATGGATCTTTTGTTCTAGTTCTTGTTTACGTACTAGATTACAAGCTTAATAGTACCATAGGAATTATGTCGTCAATTGTCATAATACAAGGAGTGGTAATGTTTTGAGTATTATACTTACATTATGAGTGCTGGATTAATGTTAGATTCCAATGTACAAATAGAGTCACTTGAAATTGTCAAAATATCTATATTAGTTTATACAAATCAATTTAATATAACAATTGTTATTATCGTACTACGATAATGTTATTGTCAAAATGCAACATTAAAGGATTGAGCTCTTTTAAATTTATAGTTCATGCTATTTCAATATGAACAAACATTATATTGTGCATAGTAATAAACCTAGACTAAACATTAAGCATCGAAGGTATTCTATAATCAACGACCTTTGTCAATTGGGTAGCAATATACAAATATTTAAACTATGCATTTGATGACCGATTCTTTGAAATGAAAAGAACATTATAAAGTGACCCTAAGTCTTTATACTGACATTTAATATTGACAGGGGTAATGAATGCGATGGTGTTTCGAACTGGCAGTCTGTTGGATCTTGGTCATAGCATTTAAGTTCTCTACCTGCTATGTGTAGTGGAAGTCTTAGGTGGTGCCTTCGTGGATGTAGATCACGTGAAAGAGTTTACAAAATTGCAATAAAACGTCGAGCTGTAACAAGCTTTTCCCTTCTGTCTACCGAGTTGGCATCACAGGGGATGAAAATAATAAATGCAGAGTTTAATGTAGTGATTGCCCGATTCTCAATGTATCAGGTTGGCATCTCCTCCATTGTTGATCTCACACGATCTTGAGCGTTGAATGGAAACACTAGTCCTCCATCGTAAGTAGTGTTGAAGTGTTACTTGGCCTTCATTTCACTTGTTAGTGTTGAGGTAGTGAGGCCGACATCCTGCTACGATGTAGGGTTTGGAAGAGTGCTTCCCAGAGGACTCCTTCCTTGGTTTCGATCTTAGGACCTGTTGGGTAACCTTTAAAGTTCTCTCAGGTGTTAGTGTTTCTCATTCATAGCCGATCCTCTTGGTATCTATGATGGTGTAATAGAATTAGTTAAGTTTTGAACCAGGTTTCGATACTTCTGGCTTTCGATTAAGTGATGTGCTCAGAACTTGATTCTAGACACTCTACGTTGATAGGTAGCTCTGTCGTCTGGAATGTTTGGCATGTCTCTCAGCTTGGAAATATACTACTCAGGTAACGTTTTCAACCATGAAATTCTACTGCTATTTAATGTTTATAATGACTTCTTCGAATCTCGTTTTAACCTCCTACTATTTCTTGTGGCAGGTATTACTGCATTAAAGGTTTGCTGGGTTTGAAGCTGGAGGAAAGAGTGGCTCGACCACCAGTAAGACTCGGTGGTTCTCTTCTTCGTAGGTTCTCCTAGCCTATCGTGGCCTTTACTTGGTGTTTGATAATGTAATATTTTCAATACCTGGAAATGTTTGGGCCAGTGATAATGTTTCAATTATCCAAAGACGAAAATGCCTGAGAATAAGTTCCTCGATTCATCCGGTTACTCTACTTTGCAGTGTTTAACTGTAATTTTTGTTGAAATGTATACTTGTTTTATGATGAAATTTTAAAAAGGGATGAACCCTAAGTAATGTATAAATATTGAAGTGTTTCGGTACAAACTATGTTGAAATGTTTATAATTTTGCTTGAGTAATGAAATGGAAACGTGTTTGCAAGGAAAGAGTAGTTTTACTGGACTAATTCCAAGTTTGTAAGGGTTAATAAGTTGGTTAGATAAACAATGTTTAAATCAGGCCGAGAGCCGTAGATTAATGATGCTCGACAGAATAACCCCGTATTCATATTGTTTTAAGTTTAATTTTTTGGAAAATAATAATATGAAACTTGAACTGTTACGTGTTTATAAATGGCTATATGCCACAGGGTTTGACCTCATTCCAACCCTCGCAACCCTACCCTGTAGGTTTCGATTAGTGATTTTTGCCTTTTTCTGTGTTAGCAAAAGACTATGCTACTGTTTGGTTAGTGGCCGAGAGCCAACTCCATGTTTTTGTTTTGCAACCTGGAACTAAGATCTAATGTTTAAGTAATTATGTGTTTTGTTTTCATTTAAAGTTCGTGTATGTAATCCATGATATTTGAGCATAAAATCATGCTCTATTTGGAAACTGTAATGATTGGTTTTCCCTAATAAGGGTTTCGATTCTGAGTCTCATAAAGCAATGGAATACTAAATAAATAAAAGTTAAAGTAATGGGGTTCTAACTGTGATGAAAGTATTGAATTTAGAAGTCATAGTCGAAAATATTGAAATGAACTAGTGATATGCAATGATGCGAATGATAATCATCTATTTATCCTGTATATATAACAATTCTGAGTACAAGAGTATTTGTAGCTGATAAATTCTAAAATAAGTGGAAACATAACACTTTCATGTTGGAAAGAAACAACAGTAGATTGCAAAGCATAAAGAATAGTTAGTAAAGATTTGCAGACCTAGACTTGTGCAGAGATGATTTATTTTACTTTTATTACTAAGTAAGGGAATATACTATAAGTCTAGTTTCTGTGATAAATTGTTCTATTTTCTGATTTTAAACATAAATAATTGATAAATCAAAATTTAAAAGAATTCATTATAGAGTTATTCTATCCAATCATTGGCATTATGCCCATTCAATTCTTCTATCTTAAATTTTCCTTTTCTATACTGGAGTACGATGCAGAAAGTTCGCATGGGGAAAAATGCAGAAAAGATTCCTTTAAATATCTTCTCATTCCTTAATCATCTTTAAACAAATTCATTTCTAGAGGAGAAATTGAAAACAATCACTTCTTTATGTCATTAATTGTACATACTAAACCTACAAGTTCAGAAAATTATTTAAATGTAAACAATAAGGTAGAACAATAGAACCTAATTGACTGTAGGAGAAACAAACAACCCAAGGAGCCTGTTCCACCCAACCTATTCATGAAGATAGCCAAATTACTTGCCTTAGGACCCCCGAGCCTGTTCACTGAACCACTAGGAAGAAGAATCTGTAGAAGCCTTAGTTCATCAACTTGCAGTAAAAATGTAGATCATCCAATCATAAAGAATCATCAGTCAAAGAGACCTGCACCAGCACCTCTGGTTTTCTTCTCAAAATAATTAGCAGATTCACAATGCACTTACACTTAGCCTCCCTATTTGAATCTCTCAGTGATCACCTGATACACTTGAGCAAATGTTTCTACAGAAAATATTGTGGAGCTGCCTGCTCAATTCGAATTGCCTTATCTGGGCTGCCTAAGCCTTTTAGTGGTTAACCTGGTCATTAATGAGCTAATAGCTCTCTTCCACCCACATGGGGGATAATGCCACAAATTTAGGGGTAGTTGTCCCATAACCAACAGCTAGTGGTGGAGTGCAAATGCTGCCATCTATCCAATGCCTTCTAACAACTTCCATTCCTCCTAGTGGGTCAGTGAACACTCATTTAACAGTTCCCTTGGGTGTTTGTCTCCTGTTTTAATTTATTATTAATAATAATAAGTCATTACAATCATCCTTGACCAATACTTGGTCAAAATTACAAAAATTTGCAATTATAATTTAATATAATGTTTTTGCAAATAAAAATAAATAGTCTCAAAATTTGGGTAGGTGACACCACCTTTGATGCTAGAAGAGAGAAAATATATTCGCACCCTACTTGGGTAAAACTTCCTACCCTCCTGCCAGCATTGTGGACTATGGAGATCTTTATGCTTATAATTTGGAGCCTCTCTGGGGGGATTTCTTTTAGCAGATGACAAATTTGAAGCCACTGGTAACATGGCGGTAGCTAAAATTATTGTTGAGTTGAATATCAAGGAGGGTCTACTTGAACAAATTGTCATATCAAAAGGTATGTTCTCTTACACTCGGGACTTGGACTATATTGGACCGCCATTCAGGTGCAATCAATGCCATGAATATGGTCACCTCATACAGGATTGTGAAAATCCCTTTATTAAACAATTTTGGAGTAGTAAAAGTATTCCATCAACGATGGGATAGGATGGGGTTAAATGTCGACAATCTAATGAGTTTGTTATGAAGCCAGTGATCGCATCTCCCCCTCTATCAACCACAACCCCAAAATCTATTGATCCTAGTGGGGAGGTGAGCACATCCTTGAATATGGGCATAGGTTTGGAAATCTCTCTTGATAAATTGATGCAGTTTGATATCCATCATCCATACCAGTTGTAATGTCCTTTTTTGCTTAAGCACAAAGGACCATCTCGCTAACCTATCTGATTCCCATAGGTTCGAGCGAGCACTGACATTCAGGGAATCAACTGCAGATTGATGCCATATGAACCCTAAGAAGACCTTTGGCATGGGTATTAGATCATCAATAGGTAAACATGGGCCACATGAACTAAAGGCCACCTGCATGCATGACGTCCGAGCATTATTTCATGATGCATGCATTGATTGAGTCTCCATAAGCACTCCTTGCAAGTCAACTGAGAATTAGAAGATAAAGTAACCTAATTAGGTCAAAAGTTAGATCTGACAGGTGAATGTTATAAAAGAAAGGTAAATCTAGTGAAGAAGACTTGCTTATATGATTATTGATTTATGGATTCGAATTGGAGAGCTCAGAGAGCTAAGTTGGGGTTGAGTACATGCGCTCAGCTAACTAGTGTATTTCGGCAGCGAAATCTGCCTGCCCTAGTCACTATCAGGTTGGATCATCCAGATTCAACATTGCTTCATCATCAGGTATTACTATCATTCAGATACTGTAGAGTTCGAGTTGGTGTTATATTGAGGGATTCATCCTCCTTGCATGGACGCATTGTCCAAGGACATTCCTATTTGCATTTCAGTCTACAGGGAGCAAACCTTCTGCATGCTGCTTCCATTCTTCTCAGAGCAGTGATATTACCCTTCCCCTTGAAGAAGGGCTCTTCAATTGGAGTTTCAGGCTACTTCTCAGCATATCCTTCTTCAGAAATACGTCCTCCTGCATGTGGGTGACTTTCCCAAGGAAGGGATTCACATTTTAGGCTGTTGAGCCATCAGTTTGAATGCATGCTACTTCCATCTTCATCAGAGGGGCACTATAACCCTAGTACACCCTTTCTGGAGATTCTTCTGTTGACTATTATTTATTGACGAGCATACTAAGATTGGAGAGGGCGCATTTATACCAAGGGTGAATTCTCTGAAGGACGTCAAGACTTATATCCTTATTCCACCAGCACAATCCATGCATGTCGGGTTTATATTGACCTACATCAGCTGATATATCTATTGGTACGTACATGCATTACTTCTTCCTATTTTATAGCATTTCTGATTATCTGGGGATTAAGTTTGCATGCGGCGCATGCAATCTTAGATTAGTACATCATACATTCCTGTGTTGAGACAGAAGGTCACACAGCAAAAAAAGAAAAAAATAAATTACCAGTTTGGGATATTACACCAATTTACTTCTCCGACGGTCTCGGACATGGAAGTAGGCATTATACCATCCCGAAGCCTTTCCCCCCCGGGTAAATGTTGATTCATTCGTAACTTCTCAAACATTTAATCATCACATGTGATGTTGTTATCTACTTCTAATACTGAGTTTACAATCCTTGGGGTTTTTTCTTGTCGACCATCTTTGGATAGACGGTTTAGTTTATTTGAGAATCCCGCTTCTCCTTCTTTTTCTCCTGGACTTAACCATTCCACTGGAGGTTTATTCTTTCGTCCTATAGACCCTGGGTTCCCTTCTCAATCCTTCCCTACCAGAATCCCCTTTCTCATTCATCTTTCTAACACATCTCCACCTCTTTTACCTTAGCCATCTGATAGATTGGACCCCTATGTTATTGCTCTACCCTGCCACATGCCATGTTCTATCCCTTATTTGGTTCGGGAAGGTGTTGTTGAAGAATGTGTAACTTTAGAAGATATTCTTATTGTATTATTGTTATACCTCATTCGGGAGATGTCATTGATGTATTTGATTATGTAAAAACCCTAAAATAAATCATGTAAAATAGTCAAGTCGGCTCAGTGGGTAAACCGCCCCAAACAATTTGCAAACCTTCCCCAATCAAGTCATCCTAGTTAGGGAATGTAGGGTCGGCCTAGTATGTAAAAAGGCTAGTTTTGTGACTAGTATAAATAGGGTGGTGCCTAGCTCATTTATGCATCATCTCACTCAAGCAAGTTCGCATGAGTAGTAGCAGAAAGGCAAGTTCGCTTGGGAGAAAGAGTAGCTGCATTGGAGACATATTTTCTTGGGGTTTATATTGTATCTTGTTCTTGGGTTATCGTACAAGATTGACATTCTACTTTTTGATGAATCTATACTGAATAAGTTTTGTTGGGTTTTTCCCGTGAGAGGGTTTTCCAAGGGTAAATATTTGTGTTGTCTTGTTATGTTTTGCTTGTCTATATTTCAGTGATCCTATTGTATATGGTCATTGTGATAACAACATAAATTGTTTGAAGATCTAACATAACCATACTGGAAGTATCAAAATTCTAACATGGTTTCAGAGCTAACTTGAAAGAAGACATTGTGCAACTGCAACTTCTGGAAGTGAAAACTAGGGTTTCTCTTTCCAGAGGATTTTCACCACAGTTTGGCTGAAAAAGAAGGTAAAGGAAAATCGCCCTAGGAGGGCGCATTTTTCTATGGAGTCAGAATTTCGATAAGATAAATTTCATATTTGGGCCTACCACTACTGCTCGGGAAAACTAGGGCATCAGGTTTTTGGCAGATCCGTCCATAGTTTCGGAATAATAGTACCTTTTCTCAACTCACCTTAGGGAGGCAGATCTTTTCCTCCATTTAGTTTTTCAAGATTTCGAAGTTGAAAATTTAGGGTTTCTCTGACAAACCCTGCATCATCTTGAAGTCAGATCTCAGAAGACATTGAAGCAAGCACTTGGTTGGAGTATCTCAATTGGTAAGTCTTATTATCATTATTTCCATTCGAGTTTCTCATTTTATCAAGACGACATACCATACCAAGCTTGAGGATAAGCTTGAAGGAGCAGATATCTTATGTGCTTGGAAGTATAGAGTGATGCTCATTCGATAAGAGAATGAGTTGGACAATTATATCAAAGAAGAAGTTGCAAAGTCAGAGGGATATGAAGATAAATCCAAGCACAAGAAGAACTTGATTAAGGCCAAGAGGATCATTGTTGATTCCATCAAGGATCACTTGATCCCCCACATCTCATCTCTGCAAACTTCCAAAGAGATGTGCGATGCACTGAAGAGATTGTTTGAAGGAAAGAACATTTTTTTTCCAGAGAAAAAAATACTACTTTTGATATTCATATGCTGAATCAAAAAGTACAAATAAGTTCATGATCCAAACACATGGATCTTTCAAATGTTACCCCAAGCTGTTCCGAGCAAAAACAGCCTATATATGATAAGAAAAAACCTGTAGATGTTCATCATATACAAAATATTCCCAAAAATTTACAAATTGATTTGCAATAAGCCCCAGATAGCATGGGAAAGAAATCCCCATTAACATCAAAAATGAAACTAAGGATAAGACAAAAGGTCAGTCATAGAAATAGATGGATCCGGATTCCTGTAGGCTGTCTTCAAACCATTCTTCCCAGAGCAGGTGTCCTTCGCAACCCTCAAGAGCTTGTTTTGACAGTTTGTCCGCCAAACTGTTATGTGCGCGATAAATGTGCTCAAATAAGATATCATGCTGTTTAGAAAGTTCAAGTAGAACTCTGGAGGCCCAGTGTCTTAAATTTAATACATTAAGCTTGAATTTTCCTTCCGCCCATTTAATGGTGACCTTAGAGTCACCAAACACTTTGAGATTTGGCAACCCAAATATGTTTGCAACCTTTAAAACACACCAAAGAGCAATTAATTCTGCCTTCATATTGGTACCTTGTCCACAGTTTAACTTGATAGAGAAAAAGTGGGAGTCATTCAGATAAATAACACCACCAATAGCGCACATTCCCGCTTGTGAAGCTCCGTAAAAAAAAAGGACAGGTCTATCAACAATAAGACTGAAAGTGCTGATTCGTTCTGTTTTAAGCATCATCTCATCCACCTTGCATGAGCTGAACATTTTAAGGGCCGTCAGCCAACATTGGTTGTGGTCAGGTGTGGAGTTTCGAAAGATGACACAATTCCTGGTATGCCAAATTGCCCATGGAATGCAAACTGCCAGGAAAAAGAACTTTTTGCACTGCCTGTACCAGTTTAAAAAACATTGATTGAAGTCCCCAATAGCCCAGCAGTTGGTAATTTTAAAATAGAACATTAATAGAAAGACGACCTTGATAACTCAACTAAAGGGTGTGAAGATGCAAAGTTGTGAAACCATTCAATCTTACTTCACAAGGGTCTCTCGTATCAGAGATCAACTAGAAGCTATTGGAGATAATGTTGAGAATGCATAACTTTTAATGACCACTTTGAATGGTCTTCCACGATCATAGGAGTCATTTATTCAAGGAATATGATCTAGAAATAAACTTATAAGATTTGGTGCACTTTGGGAAACTTGCACTTAGGAAGAAATAAGGATTGAATCCAGAGAAGAGAATTTAGGTGAAGAAGATAGTCAAGCTCTGGAAGGTCATGCTAAGAGACACAAGAAACAAGATCATCATCACTAGTCTAGAAGATTCCACAAGGGTCAAAGACCTCCCATGTATTACTCAAACTTCAAATGTTACAATTGTGATGAGATGGGACACATTGCAAGAGATTGTCCTAAGAATAAAGGCAACAAGAAAGGAAGCAAGAAAAAACATCATGCTCATGCTGCAGAGGATGATGAAACAGAAAAGAAGAAAGCAAGGGAACATTCTTCAAGTGATGAAGAATATGTCTTGAAATTTTGATGTTACAACAGTAATTGGATAGCAAGAGAGAAGATTGTACAAATGAAAAGGAAAATCAAATCAAGCATTGGTTAATGACACTATGGAACCAAATACACTACAAGGATTTACCGGCAGGTCTACTTGTGATCCAAACAAAACATGAAGTCATATGCAAAGGATGTGCACGAGGCAAGAACGTGAAGAGTTCATTTTCAAGAAGTGATATCAAAGCGAAGGATATCTTGAATCCAGTACATGGGGACCAAGGATAAAGACTTCAGAAAGTTCTAGATTGGATGAAGAAGAAAATCAAGGTCTTCAAAATCAGATGATGAAAGCAGAGTATGCTTCTAGAAACTCCAGTAACTTATGCAAGGAGGCAGAAACCAAGAGGGAGACTACAAAATACATAAAAGATAAGTATTTACTGTCATTTGAATTCATGAGTATCTTTTGAAGGATATTGCTCATAAAAGTTACATGTAAATCTGTGATGCAATTTTCTTTTACGCATTTATATATGATTAAGATTGACTAGTAGTAGGCTCATGTAGTGGATGTTATGGGTAAGTGGCCTATAGTGTTGCACAACATCCCATGAGCCCTTGATGGAGATAATCTAGGATGAAACCTCTTTGCTAACATGTTAAGAGTAGTGCACGCTCTTAATAGTATGTTCTGGTAGAGATGGAAGGCATATAGATAGTTACCATGTGTATACAAGATATGGATGAGTGTTGTGTTGAAGCATTGGGTAAGATGCATTGAATACATGACTGTGTGCATTATGCATAATAAGTTGGTATTACATGGAAATGATACTAATCATATGACTAAATTGGACTTGTAGGAAATATCATGTGCTATGACCTACAAGAGAAGGATGATGAGACTTGTTCCAAAGAACAAGTTATCAAGGTTCAAGCAAATTTACAAAATCAAGCATACTACAGAAGTACAAGGCAAGGTTCATGGTTTCTCTCAAAAATAGGGAGTCGATTGTGACAAGACGTTGTTGCTCCTGTAGCAAGATACACTTCAATTAGAGTTGTACTTGCGATAGCTGCAGTGATGAAGTGGAAGGTACACCAGAAGGACGTGAAGATTGATTTCCTGAATGGTGCAGTAGAAGAAGAAGTGTATGTGGAGCAGCCACTAGGATTTGAGACACATGACAGGAAAAATCATGTGTGCAAGTTGGAGAAGGCCTTCTACGATTTGAGACAGGCACCCAGGATGTGATGTGGCAAAATCTAGATGAGATGTAGTAGAGATCCTGAAGAAATTTGGGATAATGGATTGCGAGAACATGGCTACACCAATGGAATCAAATTTTAAGTTGTTGTGTGATACTTCTTCAGAGATAGTGGATGCCAATGTATAAAAACAGGTGATTGGTTCGTTGATGTACTTAACAAACACGAGGTCGAATTTATGCTTTGTGGTGAACACACTAAGTCAGTACATGGTAGAGTCGAGACATGTTCACTTGATTGCGGAAAATAATGTGTTGAGGTACCTAAGGGGTACGATTGATTATGGCCTCAGATCAGAAGATTAACCTATAGGGTTATGTTGATGCGGATTGGGCCGGTAGTATCATGGATAGAAAGAGCACATCAGGGCGTTGCTTCAATTTGGGATCTGGTATGTTCTCATGGTTCAGTAGGAAGCAGACGAGTGTGGCACTCAGTACAGCTGAAGCAGAGTATATGGCATCTTGTTCGACAAGCTGTGAGGCAGTATGGCTTCGGAAGTTGCTTGCAGGTTTGTTTGATCTCGAGATAGAGGCGACTTGTATTCTCTATGACAACTAGAGTTGTGTGAAGTTTCATGAGAACCTGGTGTTTCATGACAAGTCGAAGCACATCGAGATCAGGTATCACTATATTAAGGATATGGTGCAGACAGGAGCAGTGAGGCTCTAGTATATAGTGACAGAGTAGAATATAGTCGATGTGTTGACCAAGCCTTCATCAAGAGTGAAGTTTGAGTACTTCAGGGAAAATCTTGGGGTGGTCCAGATCAAGAGGGAGTGATGAGTAACATAGCACATATGAGACGCAGGTAGTCACAAGTCATGTGACGTAATTGAGTCTCTTGGGCGTCTCCACTTGAGATGTGACAAGGTAACAGGTAGTCATGGGTTATGTGACGTAATTGAGTCTCCTAGACTACGAGATGATTTGGACATGTGGTGAGGTAACGCAGGTGGTTGCGATATGCAACGTAAAGTATGCTCCTAGGATGGACCCACTGGATGGCTTGCTCAGTTTTGTAGAGATAGTTGCATCCAGTATGAAAAAGGACTCACATTGTAGAGATAGTTGCATCCAGTATGAAAAAGGATTGGAACTACAGAGATAGTTGCATCCAGTATGAAAAAGGGTTGGCACTACAGAGTTGGCTACATCCAGTATGAAAAAGGACTGGAACTATAGAGTTGCATGCAATATGAAAGAGGAATGGCACTACAGAGATAATTGCATCCAGTATGAAAAAGGATTGGCACTGTAGAGATAGTTACATCTAGTATGAAAAAGGACTGGCACTACAGAGTTGGCTACATCAAATACGAAAAAGGACTGCCACTGTAGAGGTTTGCATCTAGCATGAAAAAGGTCTAGCACTGCAAGGATGGCTATGTCATGTCCCTAGTCACCTCGGTGCCCTTTAAAGGTGATGGGGGAGCTCCTTAGAATAACAACCTGATAATTTTTACCAAAATTTTGCACTTTTACACAGCTGCAATTTATTCTGAAAAGCCAACTTCAGTACGCAATCCGCAAGCCACAAGTCGGGAGTCGGAACGATAACCTGAATCAAAGTATCAGATCTCTTCCTGACTTCTGCAAGCCGCAATGCAGGAATCGGTGCTGCCATGTGAACTCCATCAGATTTACTCTGACTTCCACAATCTGCAATTCGCAATGCGGGAGTCAGAAGTCGGCGTTTCTAAGCAGACTCCATCAAATTTACCCCCCACTTCCGCAATCCGCAATGCGGGAGTCAGAAAGTCAGAATTCCAACGCACAATCTCGAGAAAATTACACCTCCGACTTCCGCAATCCGCAATGCGGGAGTCAGAAAGTTAGAATCCCAACACACAAATTTGAGAAGATTACACCTCCGACTTCCACAATCCAAAGTCCGCAATGCGGGAGTTGGAAAGTCGGAAGTCGGCGATATACCCCTATTACTGCCAACTTCTCAGGCTGATATCCTTCTCATCCTAAGTCCATTTTTGGAAAATTTGGTACCGTTGGAAAGCTCTTGTCGAGCCCTATGCAATGGTGTGATTCTACGCCACACCTGAGAACTCTGATTTTGTCATTCTTCCAATCAAAAAAAATTTCAAACTTCATCAATACCTCTTTATCAATTCTACCTTATGTAGCATTCATGGATCACTACCACAGTTCCATGTGCTATGTCCATAGTGCTTTGCTAACATTCTAGGATTTTTTGGCAAACTCATCCCCATTCATTATGAACAAATTCATGGTAAATAAAACTCATGTGTGCAGATTAATACTCAAATAAACACAGCAGAATCAAACATTATCCACACACAATTGCATCAAGCATTCAACATATAATCATAAGAGTCTTCAAATAATTAAAACATTGCAGAAGTAAAACACATAGACAATACTTATCTTTATGATGAAGTTGTTCAAGCAACTGGCTATGTGAGAGAAACGTTCCACCCAACCATAGGTCTATGTCCAACCTATATTCTTTCAGTTGATAGACCACCCCCGATCTAGGTTGTGTATCCACTAAGGAGGAACTAAACAGGCTCACTCACAGACATGGTTTCACATAAACAGTCATGCTAAGCCAACACATAGTTGGGTTTATCGAGCATGCAAAGAAACACATGAGGAGGATGTTAAGCCAGTGAGCTCAACCACAGAGCTACATGCATCTCAAACTAAACTCAAATAGTCTTGGCACCCATAAAGCCTACCACACCCAAAACAAGAAAGGTCTCCTTCTTTGCTACACACTCCCTCAAGCGCCCCTTCCCTCCAATGCTCTTCAGGGTGGGAATAGAAAGGTACATGCTGCTGATTCCTTGAGATTCTAGTCTTCACTGGGTTTATCAAGCAGTTCCAACCTCTGTTCTCTCTTCCACTCTGTCATCCACGTTTGGATTTTCTCAATTTTGTGGCTGAATGACTCTGTCCTGTAACTGGATTTTCGGGCTATCAAATCTGGGTTTTCCTATGGATTTACGGGCATCTAACACTCTCAAATTCACCCTAAGGTTGAGGTCTATGGATCCCCCATTGGATTTCACTGTCCACACAATTTTTTGGGCGTTTTTGGGACTTCAAAACGTGCCTTCCTTCAGAGTTGCGATTTCTGGTTTTTCTCACTGCTGGGAATGTGTAATGGATGAAAACACATACTCAATTGATAAAAAATGGAAAGGGGATGAGGTAAAACGTCCGCTCATGAGGTAGAGTGACTTGTGGGTCAAGTAAATAAAGCCCATACTCAGCCATACGAATTTCTGGGTTGCCAATGCTCCATTGAATCCATGGACTGATTTCTTCAACCACTTCTTTACAACATAATTAAATGTCAGCAAGGAAAGTCAAATGGGTTCTCAAGATGACATTTGGAAGCATATGGTTCAACCCCACAACCCCCTCACCTCTCCCTAGTGGATACATATGACCCCCTCTTATTAGTTGCTTCCATAACTAGTTTTCTTGGTATTTTATTGCAATATTAATATTTACATCATTTTACAATGTTCAATGGCTTAATAGCACATGGCTAACATAATATCAAATACTTGCATTTTAAATAAAATTCGAGCATCCATTAGCGGGGCCTTGGCCTTGAGCTCCACACTAGGAAAACATACATCGCATGTATACAATATTTACATTAAAAGCCAATATATCCTAAGAATCAAAATGGGGGTATTACAATCCCCTCCCCCTTAGAACAACACCGTCCTCGATGTTCTCAAAATTGAACAAAAATGGGAATGCCTCTCTCATGGCATCCTCTAGCTCCCATGTAGCCTCATCGGGACTAAGGTGCTTCCATTGCACCTTTACCTGTCCGATGGCTCGGTTCCGGAGCAATGTGACCTTCTTGTCGAGGATGCACATAGGCTCCACTTGGAAGTCTCCCTCGGGTTCCACCTGTATCACATTCCAATCAATTATGTGATTAGGATCATGTACATAATTCTTAAGCAAAGAAACATGGAAAACATTATGAACTCTCATGTTAGCAGGCAATGCAATCCTATATGCAATTGGCCCTATCCTATCAAGGACTTCAAATGGCCCACAATATCTTGGTGTCATCTTGGCACAACTTCCCAACTTCAAGGAACTTTTCCTCGCCTTCACTGTTAAGTAAACATGATCCCCAATTTGAAACTCTTTATGCACTCTTTTCAAATCTGCATAACTCTTTTTCCTGTCCTGAGTTGCCTTTAAATTATGCCTGATCTTAACAATTTCTTGTTCCATTTCCTTAATCATCTTTGGCCCAAGCACTACCCTGTTCACCGAATTTTCCCAATTCACTGGAGTCCTGCATCCTTTGCCATACAATGTCTCAAATGGACTCATTCCCAATGATGCTTGATGTCCATTATTGTATGCAAATTCTAAGCATGGTTTATCCATCACATACATTCTAAGCATGTCTTCAAGAACCTGATTCACCCTCTCAGTTTGGCCATCTGTTTGAGGATGATATGCTGTACTAAAATTCAGTTGAGTTCCCAATTCCTGAAATAATCCCTTCCAAAAATTGGATGTAAACTTTACATCTCGATCTGAAATTATTGCCTTGGGAAATCCATGCAATCTGAATATCCCCTTCATGAAAATATTTGCTATGTCACTTGTCTTATGAGTGGACTTGACTGGAATAAAGTGAACTACCTTTGATAGCTTGTCCACCACTAACATAATTGAATCATGCTTCCTCACTGCCATTGGAAAATCTGTTATAAAATCCATAGAAATTACTTCCCACTTCCATTCTGAAATGGGAAAAAGGCTGCAATAATCCCGCTGGATGTTGATGTTCTACCTTGAATTGTTGGCATTTTTTACACTTAGAAATGTATTATGCTATGTCCTTCTTCATCCCATCCCAAAAGTATTGCTTTCTTGCTGCTGTTATTGTCTTTTGGTATCCTGGATGTCCAAAGTATGGCATTTGATGTATTTCATCCATCACTAGCTTCTTTAAATCTGCACAATTTGGAATATACATTCTATCTTTATAAAGGAGAATATCATCTTCACCAAGATGATATCCTGCACACTTTTCATCTATAGTTCCCTGCTGCAATTATTCTTTAATTTAAAGGTAAGTTTCATCACTGGTTTGGGCTTCAAGAACTCTTGTCTTCAAATCTGATTTGCACATAATGCTGCAACATGGAATTTTCTGCTAAGAGCATCTGCAACCTTATTCTCTTTCCCTTTTACATGCTTAATTTCAAAATCAAATTCACAGAGATATTCCATCCACCTAGCTTGCCTAGCATTCAAGTTTGGTTGGTCAAACAAATACTTCAAGCTCATGTGGTCTGTCCTAAGCTCGAATATTCTTCCCAACAAATAATGTCTCCACATCTTGAGAGCATGTACTATGGATGCTAATTCTAAATCATGCGTGGCATAATTATTTTCATGATCTTTTAATTTCCTTGAGCCATAACAAATCACAAATCCTTCTTGCATGAGCACTCCAGCTAGAGCACTCCAACAAGCCCTTCAATACAAGCATTTGTGCACACTACATAATCCTTCTTTGGATCTGCAATCTTCAAAATAGGAGCGCTGGTAAGTAACTTCTTTAGCTGCTGAAAGCTTTTCTCACATTTTTTAGACCATACAAACTTAACATTCTTCCTCTGCAATGATGTAAATGGATGAACTATCTCTGAAAATCCTTCAATGAACCTTCTATAATAGCCTACAAGACCCATAAAAGATCTAAAATTTGTAACATTCTTTGGAGTAGGCCAATCCATTATGGCTTCAATCTTTTCTGGATCCACTGCAATTCCTTTTTCTTAGATGACATGACCCAAATATTGTACCTTCCTTTGATAGAAATCATACTTGCTTAGTTTTGTATACAATTGGTGTTCTCTAAGAACTTGCAACACCATTCTTAGATGTTCATCATGCTCTTCTTCATTATTTTAAACAAGAATTTCATCCAAGAATACTAACACAAACTTATCCAAATACTTATTGAAGACCCTATTCATGAGACACATGAATGTAGCAAGTGCATTGGTAAGACCAAATGGCACCACTGTGAACTCATAATGGCCATATCTTGTCTGGAAAGTTGTCTTGTGAATGCATTCTTCTTTTATCCTCACTTGATGATAGCCAGACCTCAATTCAATCTTTGAAAACACTTTAGCTTCCTTCATTTGATCAAACAAATCATCAATTCTTGGCAATGGGTACTTATTCTTGACGGTCACTTTATTTAGCTGCCTGTAATCAATACACAGCCTTAAAGCCCCATCCTTTTTCTTAACAAATAAAACCGGTGCTCCCCAAGGAGATACACTTGGCCGGATATACTTCTTGTCCATTAATTCTTGTAACCACATCTTTAACTCTATCAATTATGGCGTGCTCATTCTATAAGGAGATTTGGAAATTGGCGCTGCCCCTGGAACAAAATTGATGGTAAAATCAATATCTCTCTTTGGTGGCAGTCCCGACACTTCATCCAGAAACACATATTTGAACTCTTGCAATAATTGGAAGTATTCTATCCTTGGTCCTTTGTCCTTTGATGAATATGATATATGAACAACATATAATTGACAACCCTTCTTATAAAAAAATTTCAACTGTAAGGCTGAAATCTGTCTTACTGAGACTTGCTTAGGAATTCCTCTTACCAATCTTGGTCTTCCCTCTTCATCAATGCATTCAAGTACCTTTTCATAGCAATCTATCTTGGCTCTACGCCTTTCCAACCAATCCATACCAATTAAAGCATCATAAGATCCTAATGGTAGGACATTCAAATTTACTTTTGTGAGGAATCCATTCAACTCCATGGGGCTCTCCATCACTACTTCACTCACTTTTCTCTTGGTCCCTGTGGCTAACTGAACTAGCAAATATTTGATGTTCTTCATTTTTCTAAGAGAACAACCTTCAACCACTTTTGGAGAAACATAACTATGAGTAGATCCTGGATCAATCAAAACAGAAATAGATTGCTTAGCAATCTTACCTTCAACTTCCACCACTGTTGATTGATGGTCTGCTTGATGATTATCCAATGCTGCATAAATTCGAGGCACTTCCCTTGCCATATCCTCCACTATAGCTTCTCCTTTTAAGTTGTGCAGGCTCTGGGGATTCTCCCTTCGATGTGGACAATCTTTAAGCATGTGGTTTCCTCCACATCCCCGACACTGAGGTGGCCCTTTTGATTCTTTTTCTGC
Source organism: Larix kaempferi (assembly GCA_027924585.1). Taxonomy (NCBI): domain Eukaryota; kingdom Viridiplantae; phylum Streptophyta; class Pinopsida; order Pinales; family Pinaceae; genus Larix; species Larix kaempferi. The sequence continues at coordinate 8,230,929 of BSBM01001879.1, forward strand.
TACAACTGTTGGCTTGTTCCCACTTCGTGCTTGTTGGCCCTGTGGAAAATTTCTTGGCTGATTTTTTAATGGTGGCTTGAATCCACTTTTCCTTTGATCAAACCTTCATCTTGGCTTTCCTTTCCATGTTGGGTGAACCTCTAATTTTCCTTTGCTCTGCTCATAGCAATGCATTTCCATCTTAATGGCTTCATCAAGACTTTGTGGATTAATAAACTCAATCCTATCTCTGAAACTTTGAGGTAGACTTCCAAGGAAGCATTGGATATTTACCCTCTCATATTTGATATAGTCCACATACCTCAACAATTCCAAAAATTCATGGACATGTTCTTCCATATATTTATGTCCCAACTTGAGTTCATTAAATTATTTCCTCTTCTTGTCATAATACCTAGCAAAAAGGTATTTTTCCTTGAAATACTTCTTAAATCGCTCCCAACCGATCCTCCTTTCATTGATCCCTTTTACTTGCATGAGGTGCTCCCACCAAATTGAAGCTTTGCAATTTAGGTTGTAAATGACAATTCTGGAATTTTCATTTCCCGAGTAATAATGAATCGTGAAATATTTATTCATCCCAAGAAGCCATTCCTCTGCGTCTTGGCCAGTCTTACCTTCCTAAATTTCCCTTGTGGAATTCCTTTGAATTTCTTTCTTCCTTCAAATCTTCTAGAAGTGTGCCTTGGACTCCTTCGAGAACCTCTGGAGTCACATGACCTGCTGGAATAAGATCTTGAGGAGAGTGTTCTATGTTTTTTTCTCACATAACTCTTTCTTGGGCTCGGGGTCCTCTTCCTAGAACGACCTCTAGAGCGACTCTCTACATCTCTTCCTTATTTACCTACATTGCTTGGGGTGGAACCAAGGTTTATCCTCTGCTACATCTCAGTGAGGCTCTGCAAAATAGTAGCATTGAGTTGGTTCTCTTCCTCCTGAGCCTTCATCAAAATGTCATTAAAGCCTATCACGGTTTCAACCAAATTCTGAGGATTTATTTGCTCCCTTCTCCCATTGGATTCAGTCTCAACATGTTCTTCTTGCACATTTTCTCCTAGCACATATTCATCATGCTCATAAAAATCCTGAGCATCATTCATGGTCACCATTTTCCTTTGAAACTCTTTCCCCCTGCCTGCTGCCCTCTGCTACAACTATTCAAATCTTATCAGCTGCAAACACTGTGCATTATAGAGACATTTATTAGACATCTTAGGAATGCATATAGAAACATAAAACATCAATATTTAATAGAATTAAACTCATGGAATAATTCACAGAGCTATTATGCCTTATTTTCTTTGTCCCCCTCATGCAATTCTGGAAATTGCCCATATTGACAACAATTTTTTTTTGTCAAAACAACCACTAGCACTTTTTTGCTCTAGTTACTTTCAGAAATTATGGCTAAGTTCAACTTGACCTTTCTTAAACTTCCTAGCACTTATCAGCGCTGCAATTTGTTCAATATTGATGGCAGGTAAAGGGCTAGATGTCTAGCTGGATCCGAACCAACCTTTCTGTGCTGATAAGATAGTCCCAGTTAGCTGTCGGGTCTCACTCACTCAAGGTGGATTACAAAAGGTGTTAATCCTTTTTCTAGTGGAATTTCGCGTCCACCTCGTTTTGTTAACCTCCTGCCACTTACACGGGTGAAATGTTGTGTAAGCTGTTAATCACTTCGACGGTCTTTCTCGTCCATTGATTTGTGATCAACGAGGGATGTTCACTTTTGGGATTTCATGGACCAATCTTCCACTAACTCTCGCGCACTTCACTTAGCGAAATGTTATGTGGGTCGTCGATCATTCAAATACGAATTTTTGGGCTCCCCATGCTCCATTGAATCCATGGATTGATTTCTTCAACCACTTGCTTACAACAGAATTAAATGTCAGCAAGGAAAGTCAAATGGGTTTTCAAGATGACATTTGGAAGCATATGATTCAACCCCACAACCCCCTCACCTCTCCCTAGTGGATACACATGGCCCTCTCTTATTAGTTGCTTCCATAGCCAGTTTTCTTGGTATTTTATTGCAATATTAATATTTACATCATTTTACAATGTTCCATGGTTAATAGCACAGGGATACCATAATATCAAATACTTGCCTTTTAAATAAAACCCGAGCATCCACTAGCGGGGCCTTGGCCTTGAGCTCCACGCTAGGAGAACATACATCGCTTGTATACAATATTTACATTAAAATCCAATATATCCTAAGGGTTAAAATGGGGGTATTATAAGCTACATCTAGTATGAAAAAGGACTGGCACTTTAGAGGTTTGAATCTAGCATGAAAAAGGGTTAGCATTGCAAGGATGGCTACATCCAATATGAAAAAGGACTGGTATTGTAGATATTTTCATCTAGCATGAAAAAGGGCTAGCACTGCAAGGATGGCTACATCCAGTATGAAAAAGGATTGCAATTGTAGAGGTTTGCATCTAGCATGAAAAAGGGTAGCACTGCAAGGATGATTACATCCAACATGAAAAAGGGTTGGCACTGTAGAAGTTTGCATCTAGCATGAAAGAGGGATAGCACTGCACAGACAAGTACATCCATCATGGAAAAGGGATGGCTTTGTATAAATTCTAATGATGTATAGATTCGAGAGATGTCACAAGTCAATGGTCAGATTTGCAGCAACAGTGATGATGATGACCAGTATGGTGATCGTGTCCAATGACTAGTGGTGATGACCGTGTCTTAATAATACCTTCCTTGTTAAGAGGGAGTGTTGAAGAATGTGTAACTTTAGAAGATATTCTTATTGTATTATTGTTATACCTCCTTTTGGAGATGTCATTGATGTATTTGATTATGTAAAAACCCTAAAAGAAATCATGTAAAAAAGTAAAGTCGGCTCAGTGGGTAAACTGCCCCAAACAATGGGCAGTATGCCCCAGACAATGGGCAGAACTACCCCAGTTAGGGAAAGTCAGGTCGACCCAGTTATGTAAAAAGGCCAGTTTTGTGACCAATATAAATAGGGTGGCACCTAGATCATTTGTGCATCATCTCACTCAAGCAAGTTCACATTGGTAGTAGCAGAAAGGCAAGTTCGCTTGGGAGAAAGAGTAGCTGCATTGAAGACATATTTTCTTTGGGTTTCTATTGTATCTTGTTCTCAGGTTATTGTAGGAGATTGACATTGTACTTTCTGATGAATCTGTACTAAAGAAGTTTTGTTGGGTTTTTCCCGTGAGAGGATTTTCCCAGGGTAAATCTTTGTGTTCTTTTTTTATGTTGTGGTTTTCTATCTTTCAGTGATCCTATTGTATATGGTTATTGTGATAATAGTATAAATTGTTTGAAGATTTAACATAATCATATTGGAAGTATCAAAATTCTAACAAGTGTCGATAGTAGGGTCTCTTTGTAGCACAACTGTCCTAGTCTAGTCCAGATTGAATCCACTTGTAAGACTAGCCCTTCTCCTCCCACTTTTAGTACAAACCCATCCACCCTGTCTCATGCTCCTTATCCTTTTGATTCTCCCACACTTATGATGGATGGCCTGTCCAGACCCTATAATCCTACTTACTCTAGGGATCAGTATCAATACAACTTGCCACATGCTATGAATGTCCCTGGGGATCAACATAAGGCTAAGTCTTATACGTGGTGCCATTTTAGACTCAAATCCACATTAAAATCAAGTTTTGAGGCTGACAGAGTCAATGGATTATTGAATGAAGCCTCAGAGAGCTCTAGGAGGCTTAGAGGTCGTAGTTCTATGATGGCAAAAGCCATATTTCAGTCAGTATTAGATGTGAGAGTTGGCATGGAAAAGACAATTAAGGGGGCCTTGAGAGCATGCACCCCCAATGAAAAGGTGACTTAATGTTGTGCATCTCATTAAATATCAGAGGGTTATGGAAACCTTCTAAAAAATTAGCCCTAAGGAGACTAGTGAACAAATACAACCCTGATATTCTCCTACTGCAGGAATCAATGGCAGTTGGTGACACTATCGTATTTGATCTGAAGTCCATATTATATGGATAGGACTTCTACAGTCTTTATGCTTTGGGATGTTCGGGTGGTTTTCTTACGGGATGGAATACAAGAACTATGTCATGTACTACATGTTGGAGCATTTCATCAGGATTGGGTGTTGATTTTTGTTTGCAGGATATGGGATTCTCATTTACCATGTTAAATTTATATGGCCCTCATTCACACATAGTGGACTTCTAGGATAACTTTTGTGAAGTAGGTTTTCATACGTTTGAAATATTCATACTAGCTAGAGATTTAAACTTTTCTATGGGGGAGGATGAGACCTAGGGAGTATCTGCCCAAAAATATCCACTCTCGGATTACTTCTCCAGAAAGCTTGAGTAGATGTCCCTATTCGATCTGACCCTTGATATTCTCAAGCCTACGTGGAGGAATAAGCGCATAAGCATACATGCTATTGCTAAAATACTTGATCGATATCTTATCAAAGAAGGTATGATGCTTTCGATTCCCATTTGAATCGGTTTGTCTTGTTCTTAGATGAGAGATTTAGTGAATGCATCTAAAGAAGGCATTTTCCAATTGGGGATTATAAATCTCCCAGAATGGAAGGTAGAAACAAATATTGAAAATTCAGGACCAATCTTGCTTAGGATGGATAGCACCAGCGGTTCATCCTTTTTGTCAATGCCACATTGTTTGTACCGCATAACTAAGGACTTGAACTTTGAAAAGAACTATTGGATGGTTTCGAAATTGATGGGTTGAAGAGCATTTAATTCATTCTCCAAAATGTGGCCTCTCATCTCATATTTCTTTCCAAATAGAGTTTCAAGCTTCAACCAAACCTCTCTTGGTATCCTCAATCCATCAAGATGGAAGAGCAAATATCTAGAGTTGTGAATACACATAAAACCAAAAGCCTCATCTAATATGTTCTGGTACTTTGCTTTCTTAGCAGCTGCCTGAGGTTCGACCTCCTTGCCCATTGTGACCCTGTACAGACTCTTATTGCACAAAATAATCTGCATATCATCCCTCCAATCAAGATAATTGAAGGGTGTCAGGATTCTTGGAGACAAAGGAGCATATGAATTCTCCATCTCTATCTATTGGAGCGAATGCAAACTAAAACTGCTGCTATTGTTGCACTAATTTTTTTTCAAAATCCTGCAAAAACTCTCAAATTGAAGATAAACCAGTCCTTTTGGGCTTTGATACCATGTGAAATTATGGAACACAACAGATCATTGAGCCTGAGAATACCTCACAGTGATCAGATTAGTAAGGAGGAAGAATTACAGTGAAAATTGCAGTGAATTGAGCAATAAAATTAAACATGCATTGAAACTCAGATGTGCACAGAAAAGTGTGTCGTATTCCATTAATCAATATAGTCAACATATATGGTACAATAGAGAGAATTCAAAAACCAAGGGAAAATTCAAAACCATGTCAGTATAGCCTAGGAAATATCACCACTACAGTGCTCCAGAAGTTCCAAACTCAACTGATTGTCAGTGAACGGAAGCTATTGTTATTTAACTGATCAAGAAGGGTGCATAAGTGAGTTTGTCATGCAAAATATCTTGAAAACAGGCTAGAGAGGGCACATTAGATCACAATCAGTGGCAATTAGAGCACAAACCCCCCACTAGAGTTATGAACTCAGGTGGACTGAACTAGATGACTGAGTTAGCTCCTAAAATGTAGGGAACTGACTCTGGATGGCCTAAAATCATGCATGCAGGGCGCATCAAGTGGATAATGGGTCCTCGATGACATCTGCACAATCAATAATAAAAAATAATTTTTCACGAAACTAAGGAAATGGGGAAAACCTTGTGGGAACCCCCCCCCAAAAAAAATGAACATCAGGGAACTCAAATAGCCTTCACACCAAGTAGAGATCTGAGATAGGAAAATATCTTCTAAGTGAAAAGCTTTGTGAAAATGTCAGCAATCATCTCCTCTGTAGGACAATAATGCAATGATATGGTCTTGTTATGCACTAGTTCCCTGATGGAGTGCATATGAACCTAAGTTGGCCATCTTGGATCACGACAAGCCTTTTTCAAGGATTGTGGATCAGACCCCACCATCATGTAGCACCTCTCTGGTACAAGTGGATCTATACTAACATAGTGCAAGGTTTGCAACTTGATACTGAGATCTAGTTCTTCTATGGTTAGATGGATCCCTAGCTATGTTCCCAACAACTTCAAGGACTTTGTGAGCCCATTTTGGCCTTGGCCATGGATTGGGAGCAGGTGCTAGTTCTAGATATGGATTTGCTTGATCTTCATTCTCAACATCAAAATCTGATTCAACTTGGTCCTCATCAGAAGAGACATCATTCCGATCTTCATCTTGTGCAAATGGAGTAGGAAAATCATATCTACCTTGGTCTTCAACTGGTTGTAGATCTTGCATTTGCTACTTTGGGATTGAAGAGCCTTTATTTTGTTAATGGGATTCTGTCCCATGCCTTGGATTCAAAAACCCTCAGGTGAGAGACATCAGGTTTGTGTCCCTTCAGTGCTTCGAATGGAGTGACCCGATCCATAGATTTGTGGGGTACGCTATTATGAATGTATGTGGCATAATTCACTGCTTCTACCCAGATATATGGTGGAATATCCCTTGCTTCAGGCAGACAGGTAGCCATCTATTTCACTGACCTGTTCTTCCTCTCAGCTGCAACATTTTGTTGTGGTGTGTATGGGACATATTGTTGCATTTAAATGCCCTTAGACGCACAAAACTATTGCAAATCCTTCTTGATGTATTCCCCTCCATTGTATGATCTGAGTGCTTTGATCTTCTTCCCAACAGTGTTCTCAACTAAGGCCTTGAAGACTTTGAAAGTCTCAAATACCTTAGACTTATGCTTAAGAAAATAGATCCAATAGAACCTAAAGAAATCATCTCTGAAGGTCAGAAGGTATTTGGATCCATTCATAGAAGCTGTGGGCATTGGTCCTGAGACATCACTGTGCATCAAATCAAGTGTGGAGGAAGCTCTCTTTGCCTTCCCAACATCAAACTTTCACTCTGGATGCTTCCCTACCAAGCAACCTTTTTAGATTCCTTGAGAGAATTTTATGTCGGGAAATCCTTCAACCATGTCTTCCTTGTACAACTGTTGCAAGTACTTGAAATTTAGATGGTCGAATCTCTCATGCCAGAGTCTGCTAGTCTCGTTTGCATGGGTCAAGGGAGAAATTTGATGTGAATATGGTAGAAATTAGGAGAACTCATATGCCTTTGAGGCATGGTTTTCAACACATTTAGCTATTAGCTTCCTATATGAGATCTCGGCAATCTCAATTGTGTCAGGTTCAAAAACAATTTTCCTTGGTGAACCTGTGTGTGTCATCTGATAAACAGATAACAAGTTTGCTACTAGAGAAGGCACATATAGAACATTGTTGAAATTTCCATGCTCCAGTTGTATTGTGCTCTTCCCTTCAACAGAGATCTGTGAATCATCTCCCATGTGAATACTAGGACCATCAATGAGATATAGAGAAGAAAATGATTCTCTGGAGGCAACCATGTGGTTGGAGGCTCTAGAACCAATGAGGAAGGCTTGTGATTGTGAGAATCCATCCTTTAGTGCATGGCATCTCTCATGATCATTGGTCTCACTTCCAGAATTAGTCTTCCTCATGCCTTTTGGGAGGGCAATGTTGCAATGTTCAAGAATTTTGGTTATATGATCTATCTTCTTCTTCATGCATGAACTCTCTGGATGGTTTCCTTTATTACAGTACGTACACTTGGTTTTCTCAAACGTCTTTTGCTTATCCATCTTGGAGATGGAGGCTCCTTCTAATGGATTAGGCTTCTCCTTTGGCTTGGATTCAAATTCCTTCTTATCTTTTCCTTTCTGCCTCCTTTTAACATTCACACTTTTAGACTCCCCAACCATAAGAGATTGATTTTTGGAGGCCTTCAGGGAACCCATTTTAATTAGTTTTTCTTGTTCTTGGATGAGAGATTCAATGAATGCATCTAAAGAAGGCATTTTCCAATTGGGGATCCACAATCTCCCATAATGGAGGGTAGAAACAAATATTGAGAATTCAGGACCAAGCTTGCTTAGGATGGATAGCACCAACTGCTCATCCTTTTTGTCAATGCCACATTGTTTGCATTGCATAACTAAGGACTTGAACTTTGAAAAGAATTGTTGTATGGTTTCGAAATTGTTGGGTTGAAGAGCAATTAATTAATTCTCCAAAATGTGTCCTCTTAACTCATCTTTCTTGACAAAGAGAGTTTCAAGCTTCAACCAAACCTCTCTTGGTGTCTTCAATCCATCAATATGGAAGAGCAAATCTCTGGATATGTGCATACACATAAAACCAAAAGCCTCATATAATTTGTTCAGGTACTTTGCTTTCTCAACAGCTGCTTGAGGTTTGACCTCCTTGCCCGGTTCGACCTGCTTGCCCATTGTGACCCTGTACAGACTCTTATTGCGCAACACCATCTGCATATCAACCCTCCAATCAAGGTAGTTGAAGGGTATCATGATTCTTGGAGACAAAGGAGCATTTGAATTCTCCATCTCTAGCTACTGGAGTGAACGCAAACTAAAACTGCTGCTATTGCTGCACTAGAAACTTTTCAAAATCCTGCAAAAAATCTCAAATTGAAGATAAAATTGCCCTGCTATGCTATGATACCATGTGAAATTTTGGAACACAGAGTATCATTGAGCTTGCGAATACCTCACAGTGATAGGATTAGCAAGGAGGAAGAATTACAGTGAAAATTGCAGTGAATTGAGCAGTAAAATTAATATTCATTGAAACTCAGATGTGCACAGAAAAGTGTGTCATATTCCATTAATCAGTATAGTCAAAATATATGGTACAATAGGCATAATTTGAATACCAAGGGATAGTTCGAATCCATGTCAGTCTATCCTAGGAAATATCACCACTATAGTGCTTTGGAAGTTCCAAACTCAACTGATTGTCAGTGAACTGAAGCTATTGTTAGTTAACTGATCAAGAAGGGTGCATAAGTGAGTTTTCCATGCAAACAAGTTAGAGAGGGCGCATTAGATCACAATCAGTGGCAATCAGAGCACAAACCCCCCATTAGAGTCATGAACTTAGGTGGATTGAACTAGATCACTGAGTTAGCTCCTAAAATGTAGGGAACTGAATCTAGATGGCCTAAAATCATGCATATAGGGCACATCAAGTGGCTAATGGGTCCTAGATGACATATGCACACCACTAGGGGGCCAATGACATCATCCAGTACTAGGAAAAGACTAATAATACTAAGGTGGACAAGGTTGGAGTATTAATTATCCTAACACAAAGTGACCTTTCAGGATTCATATATTCCTCCACATATATATGCTGAATTTTTTTGGATGATATTGGAACATTTCCCTCAGAATCTTAAGAATAAGCTAATGAAAATAATTATGGAGGAGCAAATTGACAAGTCTAAATCCTGGTGTTATTTCGATGGTGCAACTACTGGAAGACCTATTAGAGGGGGGTATAGGTGGCATACTATATCTTTCTGATAGCCAATGGTTTAAATTCTTAGCAGGTATTGGAGATTCCACAAACAATTTGGCAGAACTAACAACCATTTATATGGTTATGAAACTTACTATCCACAAAAAAGTGAAGCTCATTTAGGTTTTTGGGGATTTACTACTAGTGATCGACTGTCTCAGCAACAAAATCATGCCAAAGAACATATATATAAATCCCATATTCAAGGATATATGCAGAATGCTTATTCTCTTTGACGATGTCACCTTCCAACATATATCGAGAACTAATTTTGACAGCCAATGGTTTAAATTCTTAGCAGGTATTGGAGATGCCACAAACAATTTGGCAGAACTAACAACCATTTATATGGTTATGAAACTTACTATCCACAAAAAAGTGAAGCTCATTTAGGTTTTTGGGGATTTACTACTAGTGATTGACTGGCTCAGCAACAAAATCATGCCAAAGAACATATATATAAATCCCATATTCAAGGATATATGCAGAATGCTTATTCTCTTTGACGATGTCACCTTCCAACATATCTATCGAGAATGAAACACACAAGTTGGCATTCTCTCGAAACAGGGGCTTTAGATGATAGTGGACAATGCTCAGTTATGGGAGGTTAACAAAATTTCTATTAAGGGAATTCACCTAGTACCTCTTATGGGACACATCTGCCAATAGGGCAAGGCTTGGTACCCATATATGGAAGTGAATACTATGACTTTTTTTGTTTGAAGGCAACATACTTGATATCAGTTTCAGATAGATTAGACGGGGATTGTCTTTCTTGTAGTAATTTATTTCAGGATATGTATATGATCCACTACTTTTTAATAGAAATCCTTTGATGATGACTTTATGTATGGATTTATAGCCCAATGAACATTATGGTTCAGATTTTTTTGAATAAAATTATGAACTGTGATATTTTTTTTTATGGAAAAAAAGTAACACTTGCAATTGTTATCGATATCACATATATAATAATTACAAGTGAAAAAGAACCATAAAACATGGACACTATCAATTATAATAAATATCACATATATAAATACATGTCAAAGAAGGCTCATCAAACATGGACATTAGACTAAGAAAGGATAGTATCATGTCAACATAGGGCCATATGACATATAACATATCTATGTGTATATTCTTTTGATTGATCAATCGAAAGCTATGAATTATAACCTCACAATATTTTTGTATGAGACTATACCTTAACATGAAAGAGAAATATTTGAACATTATCATACCTCTCACATGAAAGAGTAAGAGGTAAAGATGGAGCGTACCCTACCCCTCGATGATTTAAACATTATCATACATCTTCGTGCAATGATTTCATCGCTTAGTCTATGGAGGTGTAAATACCCTACACTCTTGCAAAATTCATACATGTGACCTTCAAGGATGAAATGTGTTCTTGACCATTATGCTCACTAAAGTTATATGATGAAGTGGCCTTAATCTTGAATCATGGTCAATGTGCTTACATATATCAAACAAAATAGTTAACCATATAAAATGAACTTAGGTGACCCATTATATTAATGTACATAACTTTATGGACCTATACAACCCAATGAAATGGCGGCCTTGTATGTTATATAAAATGTATATTGTCTTAGAGGCAATCATGGGAGATATGTCCTCAAATTATTGGAACATGCTTAGTAATAAGACGTTCTCAAGTTTCTACTTAATATTGTCATGATTGATTATCCATCCATCCAAATTAGGACTTATTTTTTGTTTATCTTTGGTGGTTCAAAATTACATAATTGCTTTTCCATCTTTTCCATGTTTTTTCATAACATTCTCATTTTCTTGTTAATGTTGGTATTCAAACTTATCCTATCACCTTCTTGTTCTTGTGATTCCATAAGTGTCTATGGATTTAAACACTTGCTTTCTTCAAAGGAGGGGATCAACATTTGTGATGTTGGTGTGATTGAAAACTCTCCTAATAATGAAAATAGTGACAACATTCCACCCATGGGATCTTTATGTCTTAGTCCTCATATTTATGTTTATGTCTTGCTCTTGCATGTTAGGGTACGTACGTGTAAAATGTTAATTTGGAGTTAGAGTTCATAATTCCCTATTGATCAATCAAAATTGTTCAACACACACACATGTCAATATATCAAATATGCCCCTTGTGTTGATGCGATAACATCCTTTCTTATTCTAGTGTCCATGTTTTATGGGCCTTCTTTGACTTGTAGGTTTTTTGGCAAGGGTAGGCATTATTTTATATTATGGGTGTTAACAAAGTGATCACACATATAACAAAGAGTACCAAGTGAGGTGTCTCAACCTAAAATCTCTATTGTGGCTTATCAATATCACATAATTTAGAATTGGTAAGTATGGGAATTCCTTGGCATTCCTTGTTTACAGGTACATACAAAGGATGAAATAGTATTCCAATGTCAAGGATTCACCAAATATACAATATGCAAATGACTTGGAAGCAAAATTAAATAAGCTATGCTCATGAACCTTATAGGCACAGATAAAATATGCCAATATCCAACTTAATAATACCCACAAGCCATTGACGAAAATGTAACATTGGGTGAACTATATAAGTAAAAAGCCTGGCAAAGAAAATGCAACATAAAAAGAATGATGAAGGGAAATGGAAACATAAGGAATAATGCAAACAAACTCAAAGTCTATCCACATGGAAAGTGTTTCTATCAACCTTACATCATCTAAACTCAAGCATAAAGAAAACCATATTCACCTTACAACATTTGAACTCAAACATGAAGAAAACCACACTTACATAGGGTTGAACTCTTACCTCGTTCATAAGATTTTAACCTCTTTCGGGATGAGACAAAAATCTACTAACAATGAAATGCCACCACCTTCCATAGCAATTCCAAATGCTTCATATAATTGGGCCAAGGATCATCACTTAAAATAGAGAATACCAAAGCCCAAAGGTTGATTTGTAAGATCAACATAAACATAAAAGAAATAGTGCACACCCTAATCAATGCTACTAGTAACATAATAATTTTTTAAAATTTCATATATATTAATTTAATAACTTTTTAAAATTTCATATATATTAATTTTCTCTTTATTTTGGTATTTTTTTCTAATATCACATATACAAAATTGAATGTGTTTTTTAAGGCATTTCCATCCAATAATTTTTGGATTAATTTATCCTTTCAAACACTTTTGATTAATTTATAAAAAAATAATTTATAAAATAAAATAAAAAAATTATATATATATAATTAGGTAAATATTGTAAAAATTTAATTGATACATTGTGTGTTCTCCACCACCTTTCACTCTCAATACACAATTAACTATTTCAAATCAAACTATCGACCAAAAAGTTAACAAAAATAAATGAGAAGTGTATTTGGAATTATGAAAAGAGACTAATCACACATTGTGCCCGATACCTATCCTAAGCCACATCAAATTACTATCGTGTACATATTAAAAGTAAATCAAGCACGTTGGGACCATATTATATAAATCTCACACACTAATATTAAATGTGTGGGACCATTATGTGTTGGGAGTTTGTAAGGTTTTGAAGTTGCTTTTTTGGTTTACGTTTACTACTATCTTTAGAGTTTTGTGGTTGATGTCTACTATCTTTAGAGTTTCGTGTTGATGTCTATTTACTCGGTTATCTATAGAGTGTTTATTACTAACAATTGCTTCATTAGGGTCAAAAGAACGCCAAATGGAATATGAATTTATAAACAAGAAAATAAGTAATAAAATTCGTTGATATAAGAAAATTCGTTGATATAAATTTCTTATAATCGTGTTATAATCTTTTTATAATTCTTTGTTATAAATTTCGAATAATGAATTTATATATTATCTAGGAAATTCCTAGCCATACCTCGTCAAACTCTATAACAGGGCTACAAGATCTCAAAATTGTTCATTTCTTGGCATTTGGGTAGCATGATCTGTAACTGGAACGACTTAAGCTTTTGTCATTATGATCAAAACTAAAAACTTCACTCAAGAAGATCCTTGTTTTCAAGGAAGATTGTCTTTCGGCCTACGTTGGCTGAAGCAAGGATATAGAGATATTTTCTGACATTAACACTCTGAAAGTCTTATGAAAGATTGATGAAATAAATAAACATCTCTATGCATGTGTGCATACATGATGCGCATGCATATATTAGACATCTGGAAAAAAAAATTGAAAGAATTGCTCAGAATCTTATTGTTAAAAACATGACCTGATATCTTTGAATGCAAAAACCGTTTCTAACACGTGCATTACAACGTTCTTATATGACTGCAAGAACATGCTCGTTAATTTGTACAAAGACAGAATGTAAAAATATGAAATAACATTTTTCCATTTAAGTTTAATTATTTTCCCAATGCAACAATTCTGAAACAACTAAACTGTTTAATATGTCAGCATTTTCAGAGTTTTCCATTTACCATAAATAAGCCTTACAAAAAATTTAGCTGTGAAGAGACACTAAATGTTACCTTTATCTCTTCTTATGCAACTGCCATCAAATGTAGACAGGTTTGTTACAAAATTCAACAAGTTTACAAAAAATATGCCAACCAAAGTATCCTCACATTCCTCATGAATTTGACATACATCTTATGGTCCATGGATGACAGTTGAATGTCCCCAACTACCATGTAACAATTCCAAGCCCGCGCTTGTTGCATTGCAAATATAAACTCCGCATATTAGTCCAATTTAAGAATTGGAAAATCTGATTATCATCTTCAGTACTTTGAACAAAATGGCAAGAGAACACGGATGTGTTACACCTGTCTTGTTGTAGATGATATCATGGAATGATTCTCTTACAAATTTATCAGTACTGCCACCAAGATCTGAGCAAAGCTCTGAAGAGATGGTTGATTTGCTGAGATTGGGGTTTCATGCTATGCTATTTCAAAAAGAATGAGCTTGTGACCATTGCAAGAAGACATATTCATAGACCCAATTCATCATGTTCAACTTTCTTGCACTCCATCCCTTGTTCCATCTCTCTTCCTGTTAAGAAATCGAGACTAGCACGTTGATTCAGGTGAGAAATTTGAGGTGCAAAATTTCAATGAAACAAACCATAATGTTGTTCAAAGAGACAGAACAATATTAGTTTTGTTGCTCGTAAAATGACACAAACTTTATTCATTGTTAGGTCTCTTCACTCTTAAAGAAAACTACAATAGACAACTATAAAAAAATCAAATCCATCCCTGCATATGCAGTTGTAGCACCTGATGCCACTCTTCCTAGAAAGCTCAATAAGCGATGAGACCATTTCATCCCCTGAAAGCTCAATAAGTGATGAGGCCATTGCATCATGACGGTTTCCTCTCCACCAAATCGATCGAGTTTAATGTACCTCGATGCTGCATCCATTAATGTACACCGAATTGAGTTTTTTCTCCATCCATTAAACTTGATGCTCCATTGAATGACCCCAGCGCTCAAATGGATTTGTGGAGATCAATCTCCATAACAACTAAAAATGAAGAAAATAACACCTAACACCTATCAAATTAATTAATAATTTGATAAATAATGAGATTTCAAAATCCAACATTTTATATTATATCTATTTGATACATAATTAGATTTCAAAATCCAACCAATCTTCTACACCATATCTATCACTCTGAGATTTGTATTATTTATATGCTTAAGTATTTCCCATAAATCAATTTTCCTACCCATATGAGCAAATTGTAAGGTGACCCCAAGCAATTACACGAGATACATGTGTTGCAAAAACAGTGAAACCAAATATGCTATGTCGAACTACAACAACTAATCATTATTTACGTTTTTCAACCATTGGAAAGATGTCCTTACCTTGAGAAATAATTACTTGTTATGACTAGTTGCAACAACTGTAAGAACAGATTCCGTAGCACCAATAGTGTTGGCCATGCATCAAAGAGGCTCTTTCTAAGATTCCAGTCTTGGAGTTAAATCTCATACTCTTGAACCAATACTCATAGATGCTCATACTTCTCTTGGTAAATTGACAACACAGATCTAGGAGAGTCTCCCCAGTTCTCACCAACTGCAACATTGCATATAGGAAAAAAAATAGACCAGATTAGTTAATGAACACCATTATATAGATAGTAGAAAAGCAGCAACACAAGATAACAAACACATTAGCATTTTAATAATAAGATTACAAACCTACAAGTTGTCCACTTATAAGGAATTCCTTTAACATTGGCGTGAAGAGATTCCCGTTTTTTTTTTAACGTTCGATTTTTTTTTAGGGACAAATACAAGACCAAAATATTGCCATTCATGGAAATATAAGTATGTAATACTGTACATAGGTTTGATGTTTATTATAAAATATAACAAATTATTGTTGGTTCATTGGATTTGTGAATACTAAATCTGAGGTCATTCATTAGTAGTTATGTACAACAATGGTAGGTCATGAAATAGCTTTGGTATGCTCCAATGGTTGTAAAATGAGGCTATTCAGTTTTGTCAAGTGAAAGAATTTCCATGATTTTTCTCACTTTAATCAATGTTGCATAGTTGTGGCAATGTAGTGATGCCATCCAAATAGGCAATGAAATGCAGATCATTAGCATATGAATTCATATTTTATAATAGTCATTGGACTAACAATGAGAAGTCTTGACCATCTTTGTTGATGTTCATATGTTTATTAAGCTTACTATTTTGATGAAGTTGACTTGTAAATGTAATATTTTAGAGGTTGGATCATGGAAATGTAGCAACTATCACTAAACTCACTCAAGAATATGCAGAAAGAAGAAGAAGAAATGATGATTCAATTATCACACATGAACACAAGAAATGTCATAAACTGCTGTAACTGTATATATCAGCTGTAAGATGGCAAGTCAAAGTGTGTACAATAGAATGAATTCGAATACCCTGGAGGTCATTCGAATTAGCTTCAATAGGATGGCTTGACTGCATGGAAACCATGTCCAGATTAGTGGTAGTGTCATCAGTAGTCAATGCACAGTCAGAGACGAGTCTAACTGAGTCTAATTGAGTGCATGAGCACTAATCTAGGGAGGAGACTCCAATGAGGGCGCATGAGGAGTGGTAAGTGGAGCTGATCTAGTCACTCTGGATGTCTATCTAAGTGGTTCAGTTAGTTAACTAGTCAATCTGTCCTCAAATCAAGGAGCAGATCCACAAATCAAGGAACTAACTGAAGCATCTCCTAAATAGGTGGAAGAAGGCGCACTTGTTCTCCAGTGATGAAAACAAGGGTGCATCAGTGGCTAGGAGGGCTAGAACTGAGCATAAACGGGCTCCTGGGGGCTGCAAAATAAGGACTAGGTGCTCAGGAGACTACCATACTGATGATTGGATGCATGCAAATGCATGCCTGCATGCAGTATAAAACTGATGGTGAGAATACTCCAACACCCTCCTGCAAGATATGCTATGAGGTAACACATAACTGAAAACTGTAGGGCCTTGGTAACTGAGACCAAAGGTCATCCCGTACAACAAATCTAAAAATAAGGTGACGAAAGAGGGAAAAGCTAATGGGAAGAAAGCCCCCCCCAAAAAAATAGACTGTGGTAGGATAATCAATCATGCATATTCACTCACCCCAAATGGTAAGTGAACTTCTCTACTGAAGAAGGATATGTCGGTAGAAAATGGATCAGTAATGTGAGAAGGATGAAACCTTCCATTCTGATAATCAAATCTGGTTCTCCTTTGATCAACTGGATCTCCCACAAGATCTTTGACAGATTTAAGAGTAGTGGCTGCCCATCTAGGAAGAGGAGGATCTCCAAGCTGTAGATATGGATCATCCATTTGCTCACCTTCACTAATAGGTGCTAGATATTCAGGTTCTTGTGGATATGGATCTAGCCTTTGCCCTTCATCATCTTCGCTGTCAAACTCTGATTCTGAACTGTCATGTGATGAAGCTTCGCTCTCTTGCTCATCAAGCAATGGTGGTGGTATCTTCCACTTGGGAAGGAGCGGATCATGCTCCAAAAACATGTGCTTGAGTTCTCCAACAATGGATGAAAGCGAATCTGGAGGTCTCATGAACTTTCTCTTCATACCAAGCATGGTGAGAACACTTCCAAAAATATGAAGATCATTATGGAGCATGTGATTTGAACCATCTAAGGAAGAATCAACTCCATGAATGTGTATGTAGTTCCTTGATATCTCCTTTGAACCAAAATAGGTGATATCATAACCAAATGAACTATAACATGATGGTGGTTGCTTGGACTTGAAATCAACTCCAAGACTTGATAAGTGGTTTCTTGTGATCTCCTTTGAACCAACAAGGGTGAGATCAAAACTAAATGAACCATGACATGATGGTGGTATCTTGGAGTTCAAAATCATATCCAAGAATGATAGATGGTTTCTTGTGATCTCCTTTGAACCAGTATGGGTGAGATCAAAACCAAACTCACAAAAAAGTGCATGAGACTTGAACCTAAGCGAATGGTAGTGTCTTCCGTCTTCGGTGTAACTCTGACTATGAGACTATGCCAACTTGTATTTGGTCATACAATGATGTTGCTAATTCATTGAATGCAGAGATATGGACCTCATCTCTTGAAGCACTAACAAGGTCAAACCCAAAGAGTTTGCCTGGCCCTTTCTTATTAGTGTATGCGTTGATATTTGTCTTGGAAATGACTCGGCCTTGAATGGCCCAAGTTTTGTTGCAAGGGTTGAGTGATGTGAATTGAATAGTCAGTGCAACAAGGGTTGGGGTTGAATTTGGTGAGGAAGGTATAGCAAGTGAAGGGATTTGGGGATCAAGGAGGATGTTTTTTGAAATAGAGGAACCACTTTGGGAGGTGAAGCAAGTATTAAAGTTGAAAGGGGATGGTTCCCCAATAATTGGTGCTTCCGATGTGACAATTTCAAGTGTGAGCAATGCGATAGTCCTGGTAAGAAGAACGAAGTTACGCAAGTAGAAGAAAAAAATATGTTACAAGTATTGGGAGTGGAAAAGGGATTAAGTGAAAAGAATGAAGGGAAAAATGAAGCATACATTGCATTGTGTAGAATGTTGCATGTACATTTGGTGACTTTGAGGATAGACCCTTGTTGTTGATCCTCCACAACGCTATTGTAGATAGTTGGAAGCAAAGTTTGGTGCTTATGAATCTCATCAGAGATAGAGATTCGGAATTGGGCATTTGATGAGTGAAGAGAGATTACTTGGTTGAGAGAAACAACTTGCAGAAGTGGGCAAAGGTCAACAGCACCATGCAGTAGAAGTGAAACAACATTTTTGGTCAACAAAGTGTCCATAATGTAGTAGTGTCAAATAGATGGACTACAAATGTGAGCTGCAAAAAAAAGGAAACAATTGGTAGTAAGTGTAAAGAATAAAGAGATTGACTTGGAAAGGTTTTCATCTCGGAATGTGAAAGCCATGAAGTACTTGAATATTGCATAAGTTAAAGGAGGCTACTAAAGGAATGAAGTGTTTTTGGGTTACGATCGATCTAGTTTGAGACAAATGGATGCATTTCAGTGAATAGAATCCAAATGCTTCACCATTATGGAAAATTGCCAAGCTTTAATTTTTAGAAATGCAAATTTAAAATTATGAATAATGAGTGCAGTCAATTGTTGGATATAACTATGTGACAATGACTTTTAGGCTTTAATTTTAAGAAATTCAAACTTAAAATTATGAATAGTGAGTGTAGTCACTTGTTGGAGATAAGTATGTGGCAGTGACTTTTAAGTGGGTCATACTAAATCACAAATTTGGGAAATTAAAAACACTATATATATTGATTGAACGAGTGGTTGGTGTACGATCAACAACCATGACCACACTAAGTGTTTTTATTTAATACTTGAAGTTACTGATAAGGTACTGGTAAAATGCAGAGTAGTAGTTCGATTCAATTGTGAGGAATGAGAAGTGTATCATCTAGATTAAGGTTTTATGTAATACGTTAAGTTACTGATAAGGTATTGGTAAAACGTAGAGTAGCAATTCGATTCAAATGTGATGAAAGAGAAGTGTACAATCTAGTTTAAGGTTTTATGTAGTACTTTAAGTTATGGATAAGGTATTGGTAAAACGTAGAGTATAGCATTACAACATTATTCACTATGTATACCAAAACTTACTGCCATGGTGTAAAGTTTATGTATCAGTTGAGGCAATGTGTTACCACAAGAAAGACCTAATCTAAGTTCAAATATTGAATGACATTGAAGCCAATCATTACAACAACTTCAGTTCGCTAGGTTGACTCAAGTGATTAAGTGTTGTAAGCATAATGCAGAAGGTTTCATAGTTGATTTGCCGACTGGATTTCTCTAGTGCTTTAGACTGCACTCTATAAAAAACGCTCTGCATGCTGTAGACCTCACTCCATAAAAAAGTTGAGGTTTTCTTGTGCAATTTTTTTGAATGGGAATTCATATCCTAAATACGATATTGTTATCTAAGATATTATATCAAATTTATTAAACATTACAAATAGTATAAATATTCTCTAGTTGACCAATCATAAATCTAGAATTAAGATGTGGATATAAAGTCAATTTTTCTTATATAACTTCTTTATGAGCATATATAAAAAACAGACACAAGGACCAAGCTCACATTTAGATGTAAAGCACCATGTTTATCTAACTGGAATGTGTGATAAAGAATTCAACTTTTACCTAAGGTTAAAATTTGGGCACTAATGAAAATGCACCTTTCATTTGGTCACATTTCATTGAAATCACTATGGATATATCAAATATGAAAATATTGTGAAAATTTTGCTTTAGTAAAAAGATGTAGCTAAATAAGCAGGTCAGAAGGTGCAAATAAGCAGTTTAAAATTCATATGTGGTTGAATGGTAGACTAATATTAAATGTAAGTGGATGTTAATATGACTGGTCCTCGTAGTTGTTGTCGCATGGAAGGATGCAGTGATCTCTAACAATCAACTTGAAATTTTGATCAAGGCATTACATGAGAACACCGTTGGTCATAATATAATAAGATATTCACTGCCTAGGCCTGGAATTTTGGTTGGTTCAAGTAGGGTTGCAGATTACAGGAAGTGTGCTTTACCTATGAATGGAAATGGAAGGTGCTCAAAGAAGTGTTCGAAGCAGAGATAACCCTACAAGTTACCAGGAGCCAAGTATATTACATTTGTGACATTTAGGCAATCATGCCCAACATTTTCAGGAAGAAGTCATGGTTCAGGTGAGCATCCTACAAACATGGACCCAGCTAAGAGTAGGCATGACATCTGTTAGTTTCCAACATAATCTGCCTTTCAAAGGAAATTAGTTATAGGTGGACATAATGAACATATTCCTTTAAGCGCAGAAGCATCTGATGCATCGGGGAACAATACTTGCTTGGTTTGTGAATAAGTAGCACACAATAATTAATGTTGATGTTGTCAATTGAGAAAGAGCTAGTTGAGATAGATTCTATCTATGACACTGAAAAAAAAGAAGTGCAGAGCTTCATGGCAGGGAAAATTTGTGTAAAATTACTTATGTCCATTATAGTTTGAGTTTGTGAAACTGGACAACTACTTGTATTCTACCTTTTCTCTCTTTCAATATGGACTTCATTTGCAAATGACCTCTTTGCAAATCAACGTCTTCCAAGGCTTATTTATTTTCCACAATGATTAAAATTGTGGGCACTCTTGGACCAAAGTAACGATCTTTTGAGGTGATTGAAGGGTTCCTTAATTCAAGGATGTGTGTTCCTCATTTTGATCTCTCTGGGAGAGACAATTGTCAATGACTATCACCAAGAAACTCTTGAAAATAGGAAGTTTTTTGTAGAAGGAATAAAAAATACTTTGCACTATTATGCTGGATAAAGTTGGGCCTAAGTTGCAAGTTTTTACTATTGTGCTTGAGTTTGATGCGTCTCAAATCCATGCTAAATATTATGAGGAGTTTTTTTTGTTATCCCTCCAGATACTAATTGGGTTCAAATTTGGGTTAAAACTATGCAAGTCCTAGAGTTTTTTGGGTACAAATTTGTTTTAGTGTGCTCTCCTTTTGAAGGTCTCAACAGAGACTTCACGAAGAAAGCATAAATATACAATAGAATGGAGAGTACGGATTCCAGTGAAGGTACTATGGGCCTTGGACCTTGATTATCCCTAATATTTTAAGCTTCAATGTTATTTGCTCTATACATGAATCTATGTTTAGCTGCATCTTTCTACTAAAGCAATTTTTTTCCAATTATTTTGTTCATATGAATGGATGTTTCTAAGACTTGCAGTCATTCACATTTCCATGCATGGTTTCTCCTTTTTGTTTATGTTTCAGTTTGTGGGAACTTTTTTAAATATTTATTTGCCTTGTATGGCGCTCTCCTTTTGAAGTTGTAAATAGAGACTTCATGAAGAAAGCATAAATATACATTAGAATGGAGAGTACGGATTTCAGTGAAGCTATTGTGTTCCTTGGACCTTGATTCTCCCTAAAGATTTGAAGGTTCAAGGTTCTTTTCTCTACAGGAATTAATGTTTGGCTACATCCAAACTACATCTAAGATGTCTTAAACTTATGATCTAATAAATGGGGCAAAAGTTGAAGTGGTGTATTAAACTTAAGACATCTAGCAGATATAATAAATAATAATAAAACTGAAATTTACATCAAAGAGGTAAGGTTGATACATTAAATTATCAGGGTTTTATGTTTCTTCCCATCCTATATTTTTGAAACTATCTTTATGACTCCTCAAAATATGAAAAAAATAATGCAGTCTCATACAATCCTCAAATGTGCAAAAAATGTCCAATCTCTTAGTCTTAAATAAGCAATTTAAGAAGCTTAACATAACAAGCAACTAACAAGAAGGGAAGTAGCGAAATTGTATCCCAGTCATGGTATTTGCTAATAACATATTGACAAATATGAAGTCATTAAATGGTAACACTATACAAAAGATGTATCCATACATAGTAAAAGATGAACTAATTTTGAAAAAAAAGTATCTTCATTAAAAAAATATGAACTGATCTTTCGTATATGTATTAGCTAATGCGTAAAAATAAGGTAGAAAAAGTCTCTTCATTACAACACTGTGGCATTCCTTTCTACAGGTATTTTCTAGCATCAACATTTGCTATAGGAAATTTCTATCATCAACCTTTACAAAACTAAACTTCAAGGAGAAAAAAGGGTTGCATCATAGAAAGGAAGCTCATAAATTAGTTAGTGCATTGATTGAAGTGAATTATGCAAGTCTTGTATAGCTACGAATGATGTTGTCTATAGCACATTTAAGGTTTGAATATGTTCAATGATTACATTCTAGAAATAATTGAAGGTTTTTTACTCCATATCCCAAGGAAAAGGCACTCATATACTTGAACTCATCACCATATTTCTATTGAAAATATTAAAATTTTGTTTTTCCATATCTGATAATAAGTATTTGGTTGTAAGCGTAAATTGGCAATCGTATTGGAGGAACCACCGTCTTGCTGGAAAAGAGCTAGCCTAATGTGAGGGAAGTGTCCACCAAGGTGACAATGGGTGGAACTTCAAGTTACTCTAGGTTTGCATATTTATGTTGGGATTAAGTATTTGCAAGTGAACCTATGCAAGGTAACATAATTGTTCCAAGTGTTACATAATTTGCTGTCCCCGATGGACACAATGAGTCCATTGCAAGTCCTAGGTGGTTTTTACAATAGAGATAAGCCCATAATAGCTTGACATCTTATCGAAAGGGATTTAGTAAGAAGTATTCCCCCCCAAAGTGTTCTAAGGGCCCAAGGGTTTACTGCCATAGAGAGGTGTTGAACATCAAATACACAAGATGCCCAATGCACCTATCCCCACCATAGGATTGTGTAGGAAATCCTTTATTGAAAGGAATGAAGTGAAGGAGTAAATCCATGGTTTAATTGAGCCACGAGTTGTTAGGCCAAGTAATGATTTACTAAATACATGAATGTGTTTCAAATGCTATCATGTTATTACTAAGGTTTTTATTTTGATGTAACCATTTCTATTTTTATTTTATTTATTTATTTACAAAGCCAATTACTAATCATTGTCACAAATTTTATTATATCCAACCCCATTTGTAACGATACGATATAGTTGCAACGTGTGTGCTTAGCTTGGTGTCTAAGTTGGAAATGCAGACTGTTGACTGGAGTATGTGTTTGAAAATATGAAATTCATTTGAGATATTTAGACTCTATGCTCTTTGTCTAAGAAGACACTTCGAAACAATTTGTAATGATCCTACATCTATTTATTACAGTCTTACTGGGCCATTTAAGGCCTCTGTTTGTGCATCAAATTACTGCCATAGAGAGGTGTTGAACATCAAATACACAAGATTCCCAATGCACATATCCCTACCATAGGATTGTGTAGGAAATCCTTTATTGAAAGGAATGAAGTGAAGACATAAATCCATGGTTTAATTGACCAACGAGTTGTTAGGCCAAGTAATGATTTACTAAATACATGAATGTGTTTCAAATGCTATCATGTTATTACTAAGGTTTTTATTTTGATGTAACCATTTCTATTTTTTTATTTTTTTATTTTTTTACAAAGCCAATTACTAATCATTGTCACAAATTTTATTATATCCAACCCCATTTGTAACGATACGATATAGTTGTAGCGTGTGTGCTTAGCTTGGTGTCTAAGTTGGAATTGGAGACTCTTGACTGAAGTATGTGTTCGAAAATATGAAATTCATTTGAGATATTTAGACTCTACGCTCTTTGTCTAAGAAGACACTTCGAAACAATTTGTAATGATCCTACATCTATTTATTACAGTCTTACTAGGCCATTTAAGGCCTCTGTTTGTGCATCAAAGCACCAATAAATCTACAGATAAAAATGCCTTTTTAGGCCTTAACAACAACATATACTCTTCTATTTACCAAATAATTTTTTATTATTTGTTTTCTTTGTTATGTTTTATCCTTAGCTCTGCAATTTGTAAGGTATTAATTCGATGAGGTCAAATTTGATATGACATGGTATAATAGGTTTTGAGTAATTTATGCAGATTACTATACTTCAAGTAAGAACGAATTCTATACCTCCATCAGATTCTTCTCTCTCATCCTATTTTAGGTCTCCTGGGGTTCAAAACTTGATTCTAATGGTTGAAACTGTTTCTCTCCCTTATGCTCAAACTGGGTTCAATTCCCAAGATAAGCGTCAGATGATTTCTACTTTCCCAATTATGGACATCTAAAAACGTTGTCCCTTTTAATTTTTAAGTGAATACAAGATGCTATTTTTTTTAAGCTCACCAAACACTAAGCTATGGAGTGTGTACATTGGTTCTTAAGCGTCATGCTCAACTAACTACCCAGTCTGAAGAGTGCTTTGCAGAAATTTGTATGGGACTATATTTTTCTTCTTCTTTTTCTTTTTTTTTGTAAATGAGAAACCTATTATTCATGTTCCTAAAAGGGATACGAGCATTGACCCCTTAAATATAGCCTTTCCCTTACCTAGTGATACATGTAAATCTGTAATTTTTTAACCTCATTTTTGGTGGATATTTATATATTTTTTTGCTTTTCTCACCCTAGTTATAGGCTGATAGTAATATAAACTTTCTTTCTTTGGATGTTGTGGGGGATGCTATGATGTGTAATGTGGATCATGTTTTATGAGGTTTGAGATATTGATCAATTAGCATATTTGAAGCAAGCAGAAAATAATGCAATTGGAGAATGATTTTGGTGTATATCTGAGTCTAATGGTTATGTTTTCTATTTGAGCAAACGCTTCTCGGTAGTAGAAAGGCAATGGCGCATTGCCTAAAAAAAAGAAGAGCACAAATCTGAGGAAGGGAAGTTGGTTTCAAGCTTGTGTTTTCATCTTCCAACAGATGAGGAGATAACCCAGGGTTTCATTGATAGGAAGCATAGGTGAGTGGAGATGTATATTGTTGAAATAGCCATTTTTTTGTTATTGTAATAAGAGAGAATTCACTTTATTCAATGATTGTGAATTACTGTGTTTAATTAGCAACTCCAAAAGAATTTGTAAAATGCCAAGCAAAATATAACCGGTATTGGATCTGCTGTGGTCCAATTATAGTTCTTAGGGAGGTATATAAACGATAAATAAATCCCAGGCATAGTCATCCTGAACATAACAGAAATGCTTGCCATGCCCTTGTTAAAAGGGATTTTAAATATGAAACATGTGAATCCAAAATCCCCCCCCCAAAAAAAAACATGAAATGTAAGAGCACAGGAACATACACACAAATGAATATCCATATCTTAGACACATCTTAGATAATAAGGAAAGGGGAATGTGCAATGAGTTTGTTGGGTTAACGTCTCTTGCTCCATTTTTCTGGGAAACAATCAGGGTGACAAGAAATGGGATTGGTTTGGATAAGTTTGAAGGCTGATGCAACCCTCATTTTTTCATTTTGAATTTTTTAAAAGGAGAAATAAGTAATGTGTTTCATTTTGTGCATGAAACACATATGTGGTAGAGTGACAGGGGAAATTTCTTCAATGAACCATGCACAGGTTTGAATCTTGTTTATACACAAAATAAAACAACATTAAAATGTCCAGACAATAAACTTGGACACATATTGCAATATGGAGAAATATTAACATGCCTCATTAGCTTTGCTCTATATTAGTTCTTTTATGTGATCGGTTCCCATGTATACGCAATATAGCCTTTGTTTAGTGTAAGATTTGGAATATTAGCATATTTTAATTTAACGCAATAAAATTTAATCTTCTATTATTGAATTCCTAAAGAACTAATTTGACTTGGTAAATTGTTTTCTCTTGCAGAGATGGTTCCCTGTGTGCATATTCTTCCTATAGATGACACAATTGAAGGTGTTGTAGGAATAAGATGATTGTGAAGGAAAATTATATCAAGAAGCTTCATACTATAGGTGAGTTTGGACAAAAAACTTCAAATACAGGGCTAAAATAACAGTATGCAGAAGTGACCAACATTGGTACCATAAAGTTTGATCCATTTACGCTTATTTCAAAACCCTCCATACTGAAAAAGATTCCCTTGATGGGGCTAGATAGAAAATGTGATGACAATGTTTTGAGGTCAGAAACACCAAGATATACCTCTCATTACAGTATAGTAGGTACTTATTTTATGTGAGACCATGAAATCCTTATGGTCTCTCCTAGAATTCTGAACTACATGACATATACAGAGTTTGCCAAAGCAAAGGTCAGATCACAGTGTACTCCAAAATAGGGACCTGGGACTCCTAACACAGAGCCTATTTCACATAGAAAGAAAAGGCTGTCCTCTCCTTTGTCAGAGGCTAGTTCAGGGCCATCTTACAAGTCCTCCAAAGGTTCCATGTTTCCCCATGCAAGTCCCAGTTTGAAAGGGATTTGAGGACCATCTAAATCACCCATACCCAATTCACTGCACCTAATTCTTTATAACAGGAAGCAATTTCACTAAAATTTCTGCAGCTTGCAGAATATGTAAATTTGAGAATGCAATATTGTTTAAAAGTGTGCAGCATAGCAGTGAGCTTGACAATATCATAATAGGAAACATTTAAATCCTTTAACTTATACAAAAATGAAGGAATAGTGTTTGAAAAAACAATAAATACAAATAGCAACTGGGTTTCAGACATGGACCTTGACCGCGAATACAAAACAAGAATCTCCGGATGCGCTCTGGTAAAACAAGACCAAATTGATGGAAATTTGAACCTTGAGTTAAAACTGAGAAATGTGAACATAAACAACAACAAACAACAAGATAATAAAACTATAACCAAAATAGTTGCAAACAACCTTACCCCCATGAATTTTATCCCCAAACAAAGGCGGTGCATTGACGGTGCATTGAATGTCCGGGTCCAGGTCCAGGTCCAGAGGACTGATGAAACCCACATTGATGTCGATTAAACCCGCATTGATGTCGTGGTAGAGGTTGTTGTCACTTCACACTACAATGAACTGTCACTTCACATGGGTCCGCACCTCCATGCTCCATGAATGCAACGACCTATCCGTAGCCAGCGATGGTTTTCTTGGAAGGACTTGAACCCGAAATCTCGTGGAGGCCGTCATCGAAACCCATCAAAATCGAGGCCTAAAACTAGCGAAAAGAAACCCTAGACCAACAAATACAGAGGAAAATTAACAATGCCAAGGATTTTTTGCACTGTAATCCACGCATTAACATGTGACTTTTCCCATAAACCCATTTGGGTATTTTAGACAAATAAAGGAATGGCCAGATTCAACAACATATTCAAATGGCTATATACTCAAATCCTACTTACCCATAAGATATTGAAACAACGAAGGAGCTTTGGTGGGTCTGCAAGTAATCTTTGGCTGGTTGTTGGAAGACCAGACACGACCACCACTGTGAGAAGTCTTACTATGTGCTTTCACTGGAATCCATTTGCACGTGGAAACCAAAATATTCTCTTAGCTGTTTTATGGCTTGGTTTCGACATTATCATCCAAGTCTGTCTTGTTTCTATCTATTGACGAAATCAACTGTTTGGCAAGTCTATATTTTCCGGTGTTATGCTAGAATTTGTCATGTGAAAGAAATCTCATCGGCCCTAAGGTGCTGCTCTTGAGCAAGTTAATCGTGGTACCAATTATTCTCTTTTCTAAATTTAGCTGCGAGATTTTATTAATTAT
Source organism: Larix kaempferi (assembly GCA_027924585.1). Lineage (NCBI taxonomy): Eukaryota > Viridiplantae > Streptophyta > Pinopsida > Pinales > Pinaceae > Larix > Larix kaempferi. Next base: position 8,259,125 of record BSBM01001879.1, read on the forward strand.
TCATTGCATTTTCCAACTAAACATCACTAAATATGAAATGCTATCTAGATTTAGCAGCAGACGTATATTACATTTCAGTAGTTAAATAAAGTTAGAAGTTGTTGCTAGAAATAAATTTCATCGACCTTAAAGGGCCGCACTTGAACAAGTTTTTTTTAATGACTTTGGATTCTATTAAAATATAAACAAAAGGTACATAGAGAGAAACAACAGGTCATTTACCAATAACAACTGCGTAGTATTTTGACCAAAACTAAGAAACCATTATATATATTGATGAAGATAACAAAGAAACTAAGGTAGAGACTAGAGATACTAAAATCCACAAAAATACTCCCACAGGCCGGGATTTATAGCCTAATTAAACAACCAACAAAACCAATGAAAGGAACATTTTAACCATGTCTATAGAACATAAAATAGAAAGGGACCAAAAGACCTATGAAAACAACCCAACTAGAGCTAGATTATTCGTCGTGTAGGATGTGAATGAGAGGAGAGGTGTGTTGCTTCTCTTTCTAGTCATCTTCCTTCAATCATGAAGACTTTCCTGGCACTACAAGGAAAAGGCCCTCTAGCGTAGGTTATAGCGGAATCCCCTAAAAAAAGAGCTTGAAAATCCATTTATAGTGAAGGCAAGCAGGTGGAGGTTTTTTTAGTTTTTTTTCGGGTGCATTTACCAACAAAATGCACTGATGTGTTCCCAAACACAATGCACCGGTGACACTGCAAATTCTATCGCATCGTGCCAGAAAAACTATCAATAAAAAAATTTAAAAAAACTCGTATCATTCAATAGGTAAATTGATTCTTACTTCATAATTTAATTTTTTAACGGATTACTTTTTAGAATTTAGCTTAAATTTGTATTATTTTTGAAAAAAACTTAAAAATTTTGCGCAGTGCATTCGAGCCATTCGGCTCACACTGGACCGCGGTGTACCCTATAAATTGTTACAGGCAGAACCACAAATGATGCGAGTCGAACAAATCGAACACACCACTGCACCGTAAAATTTATATAAAACATAAAAATGGTAATCAGTGCGTTAATTATTTGGGAGCACCGATTATTTGGTGCACTTAAATATATCAAACACACAAATTAACAATACCTTAAAAATGAATGATTAAATTTTACGGTGCGCCTACGACATGTCATTGCACTGGTGTCAATGCTCTAACATGCCATATGCGCACCGGGAATATATTCTAATTCCACATTGACAACTGTCAAATAACGGTGCGTTTGGTTTAAGTCAACGCACCGTTAACGCTGCGCTTGCTTGAAATGAATGCACTAACAATTGAATAGTATATATAATTGTACAGTGCTCCTTGGTCACATCATTGCAGGTACTTTGACGTTCCATAGGCGCACCATCAACAATTTAATATAAAAATTTAAAATATAATAAATTGCGGTGCACTTCAATCATTCAAGTGCGTCGTCTATGGTCCGCATGTTTGGATGACACTCACCATCATGTAAATATCTAAACGCACCGACTTTTTTTTAGATTTAACGATTTTATAAAATCTAAAGATGGTGCGCCCATGTCACGCCAGTACACCGGTGTCGGTGCGCTGACATGGCATGGGCGCACCGTGTATAGATTTTTATAAAATCGTTAAATATAATAAATGATGGTGTGTTTACATCATTAGAAGCACTGGTGCGCTAACGTGATTTAGGCGCACCACTCAACACATTTTATAAAATATTCCAGTGCGTCGGATATTTGGCACACCGTTTAAATAATTTTTAAATATATTAAAATATAGTACCGGTGCGGTCTTCTTATTCCAACGCACTGTTAGCGGTGTCATTGGTTAACATAAGCACCATATGCGGTGCACATAGGTTATTTAGGCGCATCGATAGTAGTTTTTTTTGCATAAATATTTATTATTGATGTTATTAAATAGGATTTTAATTGTATGAAATATGTGAAACAAAGACGTGAGCAGCGACAAGCCGCTCAACAGGAGCGTGCACAGTTGGAGCAGTACAACATGGTTAAACAGTGGGAGGCTAGGGAGAGGGAGAGGGATTTGTACCCTCGCCCCATTACTGCTCATACTAGAGAGCTCTCGAGGACTGTTGGCCTCCTGAAGTTCTATCACGACGCTACATCCCTTAAGGGTAACTCTTCATTGTTATGTCGGTTCATCCGACGTTGGGATCATCATAGGCATACATTTCGTGTTGGTGTCAGTCAGTGGTTACAGCCCACTGAGAAGGATATTTATTTCATCACTAGGATATCTAGGAGAGGGGAGGATTTACCCCAATTCCCTGATGCCCCAACATCCATCCCTCTGATTTTCAGGTGAGCGGTGGGCAACGTAGGATCTCTGCTTTTGGTCGAGAGAAGGTTAGAAGCCTCTCTCTTTTGCTTACGACGCTGGCGCACTCCACTAGTGATGGTAAACACATTAGTTTCCCTCTATTGTATTATGTTTACTCTTTAGTTCAGAGACCTAGATGCATTAGGTGGTATACCATTTTTTTGCAACAATTTTGTTATGCTTTGCTGTAGGGCCCCTCCCGAATCCCTAACTACATTCTACTTAACGTTTAACCTTTTAAAAAAATTTCAATATAAGTTGTATAATGACAAATGCAGATCACTCGCTTCACTAAACCTAATAAAATCACTGCATAAATTTCAATACAAAAGAAACATCGGGGACAAGAAAAACATGTCCATGATGTTTGATCCAACATTTGAAGAAGTCACCGGAGAGGTTGTTGCTTAATCTGATCCAAGCTTTCAACAGTTTATCGAATGACTCCTCGGTTGATCTCCCTGCCATACTGGGAGTAGTCTTCTTCATCCCATTCCCCCGAGCAAGTAGGGGTCACAAAGAATATACAAGCCTAAATCCTCATAAGAGATCTCCCAATCCACAGAGTAGTTCTCAACCAAACTCAAATGGACCACACTTAATCTCAAACTTCCATTACAGAATCCATCCAGCATTAGGGAGCAAGAGATCATTTTCTCTTCATTTTCTCTTTCTTAATAGAAAAGTCTTGGACGACATGTGTCGTCTCATGCAAAATTTAATTTAATTTATTAATTCTCTAATATTCATTCTCATGCAGCCATGTGTCACTCTCACATGCTAGTGCACATAAGTTCCTCAATTCTCTCTTAGTTGTCTCCCTAGTCTAAAATCCCAATCCCTAAATCAGTGGGTGCATGTGGAGTTAAACTCATGGATGTCTATCCATCTTGATTTGCTCCAAAATCAAATATATCTAATTTATTTATTTATGATATTTTTCTAATGCATGTCTTGCTATATCAGTGGGTGCACATGTAGTCTACCTCAAAATACCCCCCTTTAATATTTGCTCATATTAAAATACTTTTTTCCGACTACATTTCCATGGAGACTAATAGCGATTGAGGAATAAGATATTCCTTATTGCGCGCCCCTCAACACATCGTACGTGACCAAATCGTTGTGGCCTCGCCCGTATGACACACGCTTCCCTGGGTGAGCTGATAGGGATTCCAACCTTGTGCGTGGAATGTTATTTCAGGGTCAACAGTTCGTCATCGTACCCCTATGTATATTTCCCGTTCTTTATGACCCCCTTTTATTCCATTGAGAGTCAGTCGGTAATTCGTTTTACCTGCTACTGCACACACTCAAAGCACACATTAGTAGCACTGCACCATATAGAGCATATCATCATGTATTTTCATCTTTATTCAATTCTATTTAAACAAATGGCATTTATTCACATCTATGGAATCAAAAGCATCATTTATTTCATTCATTCATAACATCATCATATTTCTCAATCAATCGAGCATAATCATCATTTGCTTGTCAATCGATAGTTTTTATTCAAATAATAAAGCATAACACATTTTCGAGTTTATTTAACCGGGTCACTTTAATACACGTGCCCTCAAACTCTAATCAGTCAAGTTCAATCAAAGGCGGGCATTACATACACCCCCTCTTATTAAAAACTTCGTCCCGAAGTTAATATTTATCGTACATTCACAGACACTTTCACTTTCTTTTCATAATCAATTTTCATGCCATTCTCTTCTATTTGCCCCAAATATCTGTGGCCACAAACACTAGCTTTTCTATCATCACTGATTTTATGTTTCTTCCAACAAAGTTCCAACATATTCTCAATAATCCAACGGTAATTTCATGTAATTTAAATCCAATAATACTTTTCAATAATTGATAATGCTAACTTAGATTTCCAATATCTCCTAATCATCCACGATATTCAATTAAGTTAGACCTCATCAATGGCCACATGGTAGGTAGCCAATCAACCTTTAGTACAACAAAATCTAAGTAAGAATTCAGATCTATTCGGTTATCCTCTCCTCCAAGGCATGAAGATAAACAACATACAATATTTAGTAAAATATAGATTGGTAAGTCACAATCACGAATTACCCAATCAAGAGCTACTATCACATAGTTGAAATCAATGCATAGGTCACTCAACATAGCCATAAGACACTTCCAAACCGATACATTTTAATAAAGTTGATCATCAACTTGATATGAGTCCCAAGTGTTGGGACTTTAGCGACTTAGACGATCATATTAAATTTTAATTCCTAGTCCTTTTGTCAGTGAGTTCATGTACAGGGCAAGGGGATCATCATGTCCTTACCTCATTTCATCATTCCCGTTATCATATGATCCCTTTGGCAGATTTTTTTTCCAAGTCACATCCTATGTGTCGATATAGTCTCATCAAGTCTCATCTCAAGGATTAGTCGTCTTTTCATCTAGGTTTCACAACATCATGCGGTTAGCACCAATGCATTCAACTCACTGTGCTAGTCATCTCCATACTTGTTGACAAAATCCCACCTTTGTTTGACCCTTTCAGTAGGTTTGCAAGGTCACATTTTCCTCATTACCATGTCATGGTTAAGTCAAGCTTGTATTATTATTATTATTTTTAATGGCGTCGTCATGTTGCGAAATTGGTGTCAGCTCATCACGTTAGTCACATTGATATCTCGTTTTCTGTATTCTCAGTATGTTTGACCTTCTCGATAGTATCTCGAATTCTCGACAAGTATATGCAATTGCGTTATTATAATTCTCTTTCCACTAATTAACATAAGTATCCACACCTTGTGATATTATGTCCTCAGATTAAGTATTAATAATGCTCATACATTATTTTCAAAGTATCCATAATAAGAGTAAGCTAAACTCTAGACCGTTTGCACCAAGAATCTGGCGATTTTTCTGGAGAAAATCCGGCTGAAATTGCTTAAATGACAGTTTTTGGTTGCTAGAATTGCATAATCGGGGTGCCCCCGGGGTAATTGAGGTCGTTGAATCCATTCCTGCAACCAAAATTGCAATTCAAGCAACCCAAATCGCAGTTTCAACATTTTCTCCTTCGTCGGATTCCAGTGAAAATTTCCAGTAAAGGTGCAAACGGTCTAGAGTTTAGCCCACTTCTCCATAATATATATCTTAATAATGTCCACCATTATTACAAAATTTTTATGCACGATACCTTAATAAGGTCTATCTTTATTTTAAATGTTTTCAATCTACATCCTTTGAGGCTGTCCAATTAATAATATCTGAGTATATTCTAATATCGTTATATCTATATACAAACAATGTTAAAGTCATTTTTTGCTTATAAATTATATTGTTACCTCGACCCCTTATACATTCTCTAACAATCATGTCCTATACCTTGTACTCCAGTTTTAATCGACTTTCAATTTAAAATCCCACACTACTTTGGTAAGTAAGAATCTCAATCAAATATAAACATACCTATACCTTTGAATTAAAGATGAAACCCAAATTTCCTTTTCAATTTTTGAGAAGTCTCATTATCTCATACACTTTGCTCTTCATAATAACTTTTCCTTCTCCTTCTATACATTTTATTTTACCAAGTAAAACCCATTTATGTGTAGTTTTTAACCTTGACAACATAGAACACAAGTTCACAAGGGCGTATTAAAGCTAAATCCCTCCATGTTAATGAATTCAATCAAAAGGTCAAATTGGATTTTTTCTTTAAAATCCATATATCATGACCAAAGATTAAAATTACATCCCATCTAATTTATATTGTTAGAATATAATAATATTATTTATATAATATCATTATAACATGCCACATATTTATAAAAAGATATCATAAGCTTTTAACTAAAAGTTTCATACCTTAAATTACAATAATTATAAAATATTGTTTTAATTTTGTAAATATTAATTAGTAAGATATCATTATAACATGCCATTGAAACTTATCCTAAGCTTTTAACTAAAAAGCTTCATACTTTAAATTACAAATGGATTTACCAGTATACTAAACCTCTATAATTCAAAAAGGAGTCCGAGAACATTAATTGTTGAATATAAACTATAATTTATAACATTATCTCAACTTCTAAATAGAATACATAGTTTAAGTAGCATATGTTCACAACAAATATTACCTCACATTTACGGAAATCCTAATCGCGACAACAAAGTCGAAACCGTAATGATTCAACAATGTAGGCACTCAACTAGGATTCAAAACTCCACCTTTATATTCCAAAGAAAGACTTAAAGGTTTAGAATGAATAACTCCAAAGACAAAAGAACTCAACGCTTAAATAGATTGACCGGCTATTCACTTAGTGGTTGATCTAATTGACTGAATGCAAGATAATCTTAACTTCATTCCTTTTCTACTGACCTCAACCAGTTTAACTCAGCAATTAAGAAGAATGATCAATAGTCACACGGTAAGCAAACTCCAATCTCTCCATCTGTCAATGATGCAGATATCGAGTTAACTTATAAGCTCGATCAACAAACTGTCACAAGATAATTCAATGCGTTCACAGGTGGGTGACATCTTACTACAAGGTTGCTTGGGTGGAATACGGATCTTGTGAAGGTAGAGAGTGCGTTTAAGAGTTGTTAAGTGTGGAAACATTGTTATCCGGTAATAATTAACAGTGAACTCCCACTTATTGCTTGATTGAATTATCCCACTGACATATTGAGGATTTATGAGGTGCGGACACCTGTTATCTAGCTGCTTGGGGTTATCTAAGTTGCAAGTTTTAGAACTACACAGAAGGATGTTGTTGCTATCCCTCACTGAATACGCTGATTTAACATACAAAGACCGTCTCAACTATCCTTCGGTAAATTTTTGAAAGCTTGGATCGGATTAAGCGGCAACCTCTTTAGTGACTTCTTCAACCGCTTAATCGAACATCATAGACAGGTTTTTCTTGTCTTTAATGTTTCTTTTGTATTGAAATTTATGTAGTGATTTTATGGGGTTTAGTGAAGCGAGTGATCCGCATTTGTCATTATATAATTTATATTGAAATTTTTTTAAAAGGTTAAACATTAAGTAGAATGTAGTTAGGGTTTCGGGAGGGGCCATACATTTGGATAGATGTCATGCAGTCATTGATGGGAGGTCCAACTTCCCTTTCGGTTTAGAGCTAAAGTTTGTTTATTTTTTGAGAGGTTTTCGACCACTAGGCCATCATTTGAGCGCCTACCTCCTAGGCCGATGACTGAGGTGCGTATGCACATGTGGGGGTAGATGATGCCTAAGAGTGGGAAGCTTGAGTTCCCAGCTAGGATCACCTTAGATGTGCTGGAGATGTTGGGCAGTGAGGAGGACCATGCCATACTAGTGATGGTGCCATTCTATATGCCAGCTTGGTCTGTAGAGGGTGCCTCGAGATCTTCTTCACACTAGATGAGCCACCTGATGAGAGAGGTAATATTATCATTATGTTTAAATTACTCTAGTTGCATTTACTCTCTTTATACTTAATGCAAATGAAATATCTTATAAATATTAATTTTTTTAATGAAATTGTCTAATTATTATTGTGTTCTATATATTTTGCAAACATTGGCACATTTGATGCTAAGGTCGGGCCACCTCCTCCCACTCATGAGGATGAGGATATTGAGGAGCACAATCAGGTCGGGCCACAGTTGGTTGGTAGACATCCTAGCTACCGTCCACGTAGGCCCCATGATAGGTATCGACAGGATGTGGCAGACATGTTGGCCACATTGTTGGAAGATGTGGGTGTTCAGCCTGTGTAGGTGCACGACATTCTTCGACAACCTCAACTTGCAGAGATATGGAGAATTCTTCCTCGTCATATGAGGTGGTTGATGCAGCATGTTGTCGGTGCACACATTCAGTTAGATGCTAGGAGGGATGGACATCAACCTCCTCCTCCACCTACACCCTCTCCTCCATCAGCTTCAACATCTAATACTCCACCTTCTCCTTCGACTGCTAACATAGCCTCCATATCCCGTGCACCTCCTCCTCGGCCTCCACCTCCGACATCTCATCCACCTCCTCTTGATCCTCCTTTATCATCTCAAACATCTCCTCCACCTCCCCCTCCTTCGCCCGATCCAACTTTTGATTTGTTATACCTATCCTATTGATCAACATCTATAGATCCATCAGCTCCCCATGATCCTCATCCACTAGTCCCCTCAACTTTGGAGAGGCTACTCATATGGGGTGAGATGATTTGGACTCCTAGAGATGTCTTTCTTACTGATCTACATGCTAATTTATTCCCTAGCAGAGGTACTGATCATGCCTCTGGCTCTACTGCTAGAGGTGCCGATACATATGGTTCTGATGGTGGACTAGACATTTATCATCAATTTGATGATATATATATATATATATATATATATATATAGTCATGATGATATGGTTCCAAGGGTGGACTAGACATCTATACTTGACATTTATCATCAATTTGATATATATATATATATCATTTTCCATTTTGCAGATGTTGATGTTGATGTTTATTTATATGTTAATGGTCATTATGTGTCTGTTACGTCAGGTTCGAGGATGTTCATTAGATGTTTGTGTTTTCCATGTTGCGAATGTTGATGTTGATGTTTATTTATACGTTGATGGTCATGTTGTGTATGTTAGGTCAGGTTCGATGATGTTCACTAGATGTTTCTGATGGTTATGTTAGAAAATGAAACTTGTGTTTTGTTACATGTTTTTGTTAGATCATATGTATTGTTAGATGATGTTAAATATGTAAGATGTATATGTTAGACGAATAATGTAGTATACTATAAAACGAGAACCCACACGAGTTCTCATTTTTTGGAGGTCTCATTTAGTAGTTGTTTTTACCTCCATTTCAAAAACTGTTGCTACTAGTAGAAACTTTTTTTTTTTTTTTTTTCGAAGTCTTTTTTGAGATTTTAAGTTTACTTCGATGCATGTTTTGGCAACTATACCTAACTATTACTATTTTCTTAACACACAGCAAACAAATGTACATTTATAAGCTAGTTATAGTGAAAAACATATGTATTTTGGAAGTTTTTCCGTGAAACATTCATAAAAAAACACTGCATTTCAAATAGCAAAAATAATATAAAATAAAACCCTTTTAAGCCATTTTTAGCCTATTTTAAGAGTTTTGATGCATAAAAATGATAATATTTGACATTATTTTTCATAAAAGTGTTATTTCATTTAAACTTAACACACAAAATAAATCATATATTGATAAAGAGCATATAAAAAATACTCAGAACAATATATAGAAAGTTATGCTTAATATAAAATTTTAATGTCAAAACGTTAGAAATATATCTTCTCAAAAATTTGTCAAATGTAACATTTTCCTCAAGGACGGGAAACTAATCAATAATATCATGAATGCCAAATCCCTCATCAATATCATCATTTTCCGGAGGTTGGATTTCTTGTTTGACTTCAACGTGGTCCATTGGGTCTTCTATTTCTGCAAGTTGTCCAAAATAATCCTTTCCAAACAACCCTTTTAATGGCGTTTGTGGATCTTTTGACACTTTTTCCACACGTGATTCACTAAAATCTCCTTTCTTCAATCTAACTTCTTGCATTTCATCTGGAATAACTTTAAAAGCATTAATTCTTTGCTTAATAAAATTATATTGTAGTGGATCTTTTTCAACGGATATGTAGTTTCTTCCTTTTTGTAAGGAGCATGCTATTGTTGCACCCAAGATAACCAAATACAAAAAAGTAATTACATCAAATAATATAAAATAACATAAATTAAAAAATTACATTGAACAATAGAAAACAATAGAACTTAAGTATGATTTCATATGTAAGATCATAAGTCTTACCTGAACTTGAGAACAAATCTAAAACTCAATCACCTTCTCTTGAAAAAGTATCTATGAGATAATTAATCAATGCATGTGGCTTTTGGTAAATGTTTACGTTACTTCCTTTCAATCATTTTCCTAATATGTTAGTTTTCTTACCATGATGTTATAAGTCAACTGTTGATTATGTTTGCCTTTACCCTCTGCATTCATGACAAGTGAATCATAAGTATTGTCTTTTATCTAGCTTGCAACATGTATATTTTCAACATTATTCATGAATGTATCTTCACTACTAGATATACAAATATTAGGTTTCTGCCTATAACGTAAATTAAAAAAAAAAAGAATTCAATAAAGTTATCAATAAATAAATTTGATTTCCAAATTTAAACACTTATATGTTACCAATAAAATTATTTCCTTGCATTCGCTTTACCCTTGAAACATGATAGCACTGCTTCTTCTTATGCATCTGAATGAAAAACAATAAATCCCCAAAGCGACGACGTTGAGACATCCACAAATCCCATAACCACTTTAGTGAATGAATTGTAACTATAAGGCTCACAATCATAATTAATGTTTGTGATATTGTAACCATGAGGGATATCTGCAATGACTAAGGAGTTTTCCTTATTAGGAACAATATTTACAATGTTTTCACAGTCAACACATATAACTTGATATTGCACAGTGTCGAGCCCATTCCAAATGTAATGATCAAGTGTATCATCAAGTTCAACATTTGCAAGGCGTTGTCTTCTTTCTCGTTCCATTTTGGGTTGTTGAATATGAATTTTAAAAGCTTCTGGTATTCCACCTGTAGACTTCTTTGGCATCTTTAAAAACAAATATCATATCTATAAGTAATAGAAAAGAAATAATTTAAAATACAATGTATCATAAATCAACATACCTTTTTTAATGCAACAAAAAAATGTTTTAAGTTTTCTATGGAGCTTGACTCTGGATAGTTGCATTTGACATTAGCCCAACTCTTTTTGTTCAACATTATAATAATTTCCTCTTGTATTCTCATGTAAATCTTGTGACTATATGATTTAAACATAAATAATGTTAATAATCATATCTAATAATATAACAAAATACTTAACAGGGCTGGCAGGTGCGGGGGGGGGGGGGGGGGGGTTATTCTTGACCCCAGGGGAAACAAGAAGAGAGATTACTCCTAGAGAATCGAGAAAGCGACCAACAACAAAGCTGAATGGCTTGCCCTATTCAAAGGGTTGGAACTCACTAGAGAAATGAAAATTGAGGACATGGTTGCAATTGGAGACTCAACAATAGTCATAAGGGATGCTAGAAACCTGGCCAGAAATTATAAGAAGCCCACCAATAAAATGTAGCACCTTCTCCTTTGTCTCGTCAAGGAATTCAAGAAGATCAACTTCTTTCATGTCTCGAGAGCTTAGAATCAGCAGGTGGATGGGATGGAAAACAAAGGTGTTGGCCTGAGCCATGGCACCTTGGAATGTGACAGTAAGCTTAGGGTGGATATATGGATCCATTAGCTCTTTTGTTCATTTGATGGCTGGCACATACAATTTCCTATCCTATTTCCATTTACTTAGGATAGTGGCTCCTATCACCCACTTTACCATTTCAAATCTCCGCTAGATTTCATGTCACCTCTGCATTAATGAGCCTCGGTTCACGCCATGCCAGATGGGAAGCATGCGTGAAGTTGAGGGGAGGCTTTGGCATCATGCCTCCTTCAAAACCTCGAGAAGCAGCTCGACCCTTTTCATTTTCGTTGGCATTTGCAAGCATCTTGGATAGGAGAACTTGAGAAGAAGTAAGGTCATTTGTTTTCCCGTCGAGAGTCTTAGGCATACTGAGAAGGAGTATTCGCAGTCTGAGATGGAGCATATTGTGATGGTTTCTGGTTCTTCAAGCCCTCGCTGTCGTCAGCATGGCAGACGCTCCAAAAGGCCTTGCAGTTGGGGCCATCCTATTTGTGAAAATGTTCAGGTTATCTACGAGCAACACTTAGGTGGCGTCAAATCCAGAGGTAAAGATAAGCCGGAGGTTCTACTTGGTGATGGGGTTCATAATTTAGGGCAGCAAAGGGGCTCCATTTCAATAAGAGATCTCCATATTCGTGTTGCTGATTTGGAACACCAGGTTAGACTGGAAAGAAATGAAAATCTGGAGTTTAAGAAAGCCATTTCCAGGCTTTATACTCTTACAGAAGCAACTCACACCGAAGTCAAGACTCACAATAGAAATATTGAGGACAAGGTTAATGCCCTCATAGCTGCAATTTCGTCAAACCCTCACAAGAAGTCTCGCATGGAAGCCATGAACAACACCAACTCAAATATTGGTAGGAAGCTGGAGAAGTTTAGCAATGCAATGATGGATTCTGGTCTGCATTTCGGATTAAGCTCTGCTAAGGAGCGCAGCGTGGAGAACTATGAGGAACTCAACCCCTAAGTTGGTTGGTCTTGGTCTAAGACTCTCTTTTTGTTGTTGTTAGTAATGTTGTCTGTCAGTTTTTTGGGAACCTGTCAACATAGAATCCATAATGTATATGAACAAATGGCTATTGCAGCTCCATAGTGGTTTTAGAATAGTTCTCTGCAATGTTTTGTTTCTGTGTCTTCTTGCTCGGGAAATATGTAAGAAGCTATAGCTTCCATAGATTTGGCAAGTTTAAGAAAAACTATAAACTTGAGAAGGGTGAACAAGGAGTGACAGATAATGTTTTGCTTTGGGAATTGTCATCCTTCTCTAGCTATGTAACCTCTGTTTTAATTTAATGAAAAGCCTCTCAGCCGTTACTGTTAAGAAAAAATATAACAAAATACTTAAGAGATAAAACATGTTAAACACAAAATAAATTTTATAAAACATAAAAAAATCAATATACTTACTCATCAAATTCATTGCACATTTCCTCCATTGATAATTCACATGACTTTACACGTGATAATATTGAAGTGATAAGTGCTTCATCCTTCACTCCTTGCAATGATCTCCAAGGCGTTATGGTCATATCTTTTGGCAAGTTCTTATCATCAAGACATGTCTTAGCAGTGCTCCATGGGACGGATTTAGACTTTTCAACTTTTTGATTTTTTATGCCAATATTCTCCCATAAGTTGAAGATATCATCAATCAAGTCCCATATTTGCCCCATTCTAAATGCCAACTGGAAATAGCCATCTACAGCTCTGAATGCATCACTTCCTTTGACATTTTTTCCCTTCACGTTATCCTCTTTAATCGAGAAACCTATTTCCAGACAACATTGCTTCCAAAAACTTGCATCAACCTTTGATCAATCCCCACCACATATTTGTTCAAATTAATTATGAATAAATCTCAATGTTTGAATGAATGTCATGGACATCCTATATTCACTATCTGTGTTGTGATCCCATGCCAATAGTTTTGCTTCTACATCTGTTAAACCAACATAAACGACACATTTTACTATTTCAAAAAGAGGGTTATTGGGATATTCTTGTATCAATTCTCTTCTTGCCTCAGCATAATGATTTCCCCCAATCACATAATATTTATAATCAAAACATTTGGATTGATCAAATGCATCCCTAGTAGGAACCTGTTTGGGATCAACAAGAGCTAGGGAGTTAACCACATGTGCATAGGGATTGCACCTCATCAATGTTTTCAAGTTGTGAATATGCAAGTGATGTGGATTTCTAAATTGAAACTTTTATTGGCCTTTCATGGGTCTATAGAGTTGCTTCACATTTAATTGAAATGCATGGTCATTGTCAACCAAGTTGTCCCTGCTCAATCGTTCTCAAATGACATTTTGTGTTGACTTGACAACACCATCCTCTAGATCAACACCTAGAGTAATGATTTCCCTACTAGCCCCAGAATTTTCACTGTTTACTTCAGAGCTAACATTGGATTCAACAAACTTATATCTCTTCCTCTTATGTCTTTAAGGAGTTTCATCTAAATCAACAATAGTTGTATCAATGTTAGGAAGGGAAATATCCTCAACCGTTGTTGTTTTTTTCCAGATTGTTTCGTATTCTTGGTTGTAGGTGTAACAACCTCATTGGCATCAATCTCTTCATTATCTTTAGTAGGGATTGAAATCTTTTGAAATGTAACCCTTTTTACCTTATTTGATTGTTTTTCCTTTCCTTTCTTTTCCTTTTGTGGTTGAGCTTCTGCTGTCTGAACATTTTCCACTTATTGTTTCTTCTTCTTTGATCCTCCTGCCTTGTCATGATAGCCATTAATCATGTCTATAGGATTTTCCTATGTTGAATAAATTTCTCCCAACATTTCGGAAAGTAACTTGCCAAATGTTGCACATTTTTTTAAAAATAATGATATTAAAAATGATTGAATATTGACATATCGACCTACTTGTTATAACCAAAAACATTAATAGTTAGCAAAGTATTGAAACTTACATTTCCTTTCTCAATATGTTACACGATTTATGCCCAAAAATATGTGAAACATTCTTGCATCTTATACTATGATATCTTCAAGCAATATCGGATTTTTTGATATGACTTGGCTTGTTTCACTAGGGCATAGAGAGTGTCTGTACCCGACAGCAAACACATATCTTGCACCAATCCCACGAGTTTATAATTTGATTCAATATATTCAAACTCACCACAATATAAGTAAATACTTTATGGATCATTCAAATATTTGTCCTTCACATACCAAGAATAATTCATTTTCATTTTCTCTGTTGAATATCTCCAATCTCTACGATTCCTAGTTTTTGGATCAATAGAGTTTTGACCTTCATCATAACCTTCAACATTTTCAGGCGACTCTACTGCTTTTTTAGGTGTAATGTTTGCAGGTCTTGCTCTAGAAATATTGACATATACTTTTTTTGAAGCCATTTTTTCTGTACGACAAAAAAAACATCAAAACATTAAAAAATGTAGATAAAAAACAAAACATTAAAACATAATTATATATATATATATATTTTTGTTTTCATTTTACAAGGGGAACATTGTACACAAGTTGATACTCCCTTTGGATCGCATCCCATTGGACCCTATCTAGACTTTGGGCCCCATTGGAGCCCACAACCTGTTGTAACATGCGCCCAAAGGGGCACCCTCTTGGGCATACGTTGGACCTAGTCATGAGCTCCAATGGGTGTCCAAAGGGGCACCCCTTTGGGTGCATATTGGAGCCGCTCGAATGTGGGCTCCAACGGGTGCCCAAAGAGGTGAGCCTTCAACTAGCTCCAACGTGCGCCCAAAGGACACACCCGTGGAGCAAGCTCCCACTCCATGGGGGTGGCCTTTGGGCGCTTGTTGGAGTGACGCCCGCTCCAACCAACACCCAAAGGCCACCCCTGCAGAGCAAGGCGATTCTGACCACCCCCGTGGAGTGGCACGATTCTCAGAATCACCTCACTCCACGGGGTGGCCTTTGGCCGCTCGTTGGAGCCGGCTGTGGGCTCCAATGGGCGCACAAAGGGGCGCCCATTGGAGCCCGCAGAGCCCACAACCAACTCCAATGGGCGCCCAAAGGGGTGCCCCTTTATGCATCCATTGGAGCTGTTGGGTGGCTCCAATGAGCACCCAAAGGGGCCGCCCCTATGGTTAGGGCCTAATGGCCACTTGTGCTTGCCTCTCCCCAATTAAAATTAAAAAAAAACTTAAAAAAATTATGTTAAAATTTTTTTGTTTTAAAAATGAAAGGAATACTAACCTTCAAAGTGCTAAGAAGTCCTTAGTTGAATCTCTTCTGTGGTCTTGAAAGTGCCTTGGAGTAGCATCAAAGTTTTCAATCCCTGGTCACAAAATGTGAAAAAAACAAGTCAATTTATTTTTATATATTCTACATTAGGTTAAAGTTGATTGTTTTGACGAATGTGGGATTAATAAAATTCTAAAATTAACAAACTATGTAAAAACAATCAAGTATAAATTACAAATTATTAGAAAAAGAAACCAACCTTCAAATTGCGAGTAAAATTGCTCCACGTTTTGTAATGGGTAATCGCGATGTGAAAAGTACATAACATGAGTTGATTTATATGGCATAGAGTTTTTTTAACATAACTCATTTGATCAATGTGGGATAAAAAAAAGTGTAAAAAGTGAAAAATACAAAACATGATTTAGTTTATGTGGCATAAAATATTTTTAACTTATCTCATTTTATGAATGTGGGATTAAAAAAATTGTAAAAAATTAATATATAGTAATTACACAAATGTTTTGATATATGCTGGCTAAAAGTGACAAGTTGAAATTCAACTTGTATTTATCTATACCATAGATTAAGTCTATTTTTATTAGTTTTATGTTTTTGTCACACAAATGTGGAATTTAATTTTGGAGGGAAAAATTTCGAAATATTTTGCAGGGAAAATTTTTCGAGGGAAAACATTTGGAGGAAATATATTCCGTTCTCCTAGATATAAGATTGTTAGGGGGTGACATAATTGCACCATTCTATTTTGTTAGAGAAGTGAGGGAAAATCTCATTGTCGAACTTGCTGAGATTGGGTTGTTGATATTTGTTTGCCATTTTATTTTTTAGTGAGAAGCCATGGACTCATCAGAATTAATTTCAATTTCTGAAGCATCAACATCTCCTTCACATGCTTCTTATGCTATTCCAAGTGGGGATGGTAAAGAAACTGAGCAAGATGATGGTGGTTTTCCACCAAGCGAGGATTTTGAAGGAACTGATGGTGATTTTCCTCCAAGTGTTGAACTCGAAGGCACTAATGATGATTTCCCTCTAAGTGATGATCTGAAAGGAACTAATGATGATTTTCAGCCAAGTGATGATTTCAAAGGCACTGATGATGAATTTCCTCCAAGTGATGATTTCGACGGCACCAATGATGATTTTCCTCCAAGCGATGATTTTAGAGGCACCGATGATGATTTTCCTCGAAGTGAAGATTTTAATGGGACCAATGATGATTTTACTCCAAGCAAGGATTTTGATGGCAATGATGTTGATTTTGGTGAAGATAAAGCAACAATAAAGATGATGAATTTCGTCCAAGCGAGGATTTCAATGGGATCGATGATGAATTCCTCCAAGCGAATATTTAATGGGAAAAATGATGAATTTCCTCCAAGCGAGGATTTCAACGGGACTGATAAAGAATTTCCTCCAAGCAAGGATTTTAATGGGACAAATGATGAATTTCCTCCAAGTAAGGATTTCAATGGGACCGATGATGAATTTCCTCCAAGCGAGGATTTTAATGGGACAGATGATGATTTTCCTTCAAGTGAGGATTTTAATGGGACCTATGATAATTTTCCTCCAAGCGAGGATTTTAATGGGACAGATGATGATTTTACTTCAAGTGAGAATTTTAATGGGATTGATGATGAATTTCCTCCAAGCAAGGATTTTATTGGGACCAATGATGATTATGGTGCGGATGAAGACAACAATAATGATGACAATTCTCCTGCAAGCGAGGATTTTAATGGGACCGATGATGATGCTCATGAGGATGAAGGGACCAATAATGATGAATCTCATGATTTTGCTCCAAGCGAGGATTTTAATGGGACTAATGATGGTGTTGGTGAGGATGAAGGGACCAATAACAATGATAATGATTATCCCCCAAGAGATGTTTTCAAAGGCACAGATGAATATTTTGTTGATGATGGCACCAATAATGAAGATAATGATTTCCCTTCAAGTGATAAACTTGTTAGTAATGAGGGTAATCATTTTCCTGCTGAATTTGATGATGACATTTTCAATGAGGGGGATGGTATTCTTCATTGTGATGAAGATAGTCATTCTAATGAGGATGCTATTGCAAATATAGTGGTCAAGGAAATGCAAAGGAAAAGTGCAACAATGACCAGGATTAATTGTAGGACTAGACCTTTTTATATCAATCCAATGCATTCAAGTTATACAAGGTCTAGGAAAGAATTACTCACAAGTTCAGGTTCTATTACTAATTTGATTTCGAGTGACTGTTGTCAAAAGAATTGTTTGAAAGGTATACGTTACAATTATAACTTGGAAAAAAGGAAGACATATCTGTCAATGAACAAAAATATGTAAAATTCATATTTAGTGGGGTGCATGATTTGTACAAAGACATGTTAGATTATCACACTGGAAACATTTTGCTTTGTAGAAAGGCATTCAAAATAATTCATTCAATTGGTAATCTTCGACTATCAAGAATGCATACAAGACTAGAAAAGGATCCTACATTTTATTCTGAATATTATCATGGATGAATCACAGGGGCATCAAAAAACATTGAGATGTCATGGATGCAAGACTTCTTTTTCAAGCATGGAGAGAGTATACAGAATAGAGAAAATATACACATTCTAGATAATTTCACAGGGTAGGAAATCTACACCTTATACAAGGAATATGTTGAAGGTGTTGAAGGAAATGGAAATTTCATCAAATATGCATATTTTACAGGACTATGGAAAAAAAGGTTCAACAACGTCCACATTCCTAAAAGGTCAAGGATGGGGATTTGCAATACATGTGCTTCTCTTATATACAAAAGGGATACATCAGAAGGGAAAGAAAGAGGTATGTATTTACAAAATTATTTGTTCTAGGATCAATATTAATTATGAAAACTAGTTAAATTTTAATTTTATATTATTTGTAGATTCCATTGTCAATGCACTTCAAGCACATCGCAATCAACAATCAAGTGAACGACAAAAGTTGTACACACATCGCAAGAAGTGTTATGATGCTCAAAATAAGTATATGGGTCTGATAATTGATGGCATGGATTAGAAAAAAACACTTTTGCCACGTTTTGTTAGTATACCAAAGAGTTTAAAGGAGGAAAAATTTATTCAATTTCCCTTGGTTGGTTGTTTGGTTTTTAATGGTTGGATTTCTCCAAGGGTTTACTTTACAGCTCCAAATATCCATAATTATGCAAATCTGACATCACCATAATTCAACATGTCCTTACTCATTGGTCTGGTGATATCCCTAAATTTCTATATCTGCAATTGGACAACACCAGCAGGGAAAACAAAAATCAGATCATGTTTAGTTATCTAAACATGCTTGCTGAATTGGGATTTTTTCAAAAGGTAAAGATTGGTTTCCTTCTTGTTGGGAATACACATGATCATATTGATCAAATGTTTAGTCATTTTGTAGTCACATTGAGGAGAAAGAATGTTGGGATCCTACCATCATTAATTGAAATTATCAGAAAAGCATACGGTCCAGAGCCTCTTGTATACACATTGGAAAAAACTATTGACATGCAAAGATTTATTTTGGGATCGTATGGTGAAGAAAGGTGCATTGAAAAACTTAATGACATTAGCTTTATGTTGGTTGTGGAGCCCGATCTTCCTGATTAAGAGATTTTTTTGTTTCAACCGTGTTTGTAACTCGGTTTTATATGATATGGAGGTGGACTGTACACTCATCCCAGCAGGGGGTGTGGGGGGGAATCGCCTATAACGACTCCAAAAATCCATAAAAATTAAAAAAATTCGTATAAGGTATGATTACCCATAAGATCTAAAAAATATGCTTAAGTTTACTTCGTATGTTGTTATCTGCTTGAATGTATGTGTGTAATCACTAACGATACTTTTGTGCAGCACGAGTTTAAATTATTTATATTTAAGTTACAACATCGATGTTCATCTCGTGTTAATTCATATGTACTTAAAGTGTTGAATGAGATAGTTGAGCTATTTACTGTGTTGATGTCGACATTTTAATGTCGTTAATAAAAGATCTTAGTTCTGAAATCATCGTATAAGTATTTCTTAGTTTTGTTAAATGATATACTAATTACATTCTTTCTATTGTAAGGGTGTTCTTGAGACGACCCTGTCTTACTTAGCTTTCGTAAAGCTAACGCCTATTGACTTTCTTCTACATGATTCCAGGTAAGATTTATACTACCATCGTGTGGTTTTGAGATTTAAATAAAAAATGGTGCCAAGGATCAAGGCATCCTAGCTAACCCTAACTAAGAGTTTTATCACAACAACAAAATATTAACTTTGGCTCCAACCATGGAAAAAGTGGGTAAGAGGTCGAAGTTGTGGCTAAGGGTTGATAACAATAAAAATCAAGGTTAAAATATTTTGCAAGAAACTATAGAAATTTGGTGATAAATTCGAATTGTAGTGGTTGGAAGCTGCATGCATTGATGAGGCCACGTGAAGGCTTTCCAACTTGGCTCCGTGTTAGTGCAAAACCTAAACCCTAACCTCGAAGTTCACTTTGCTCATTTGAACCTGGGGAGAGCCAAACTCTCGGCCCTCGGGCATCATATCCAAGGAGAGAACTGCGCGTAGAGTTCACAGTGGTTTCGTGGAAGCCTTCCATCCAAAGATAGCTATTTGGTTTGTTCGTGTCCATGAGGGAGCACCCACACAGAGGTAGCTCACGGTAATGGTACATTACTCACAGAGGTAAAGGCTTTGCTCAAACTTCATTTTTATTTCAGTTTCTTTTATGAGATTTTAATGAATAATGAACAATCCTTTAAACCCAAGTTTGTAATGTGCTTGACAGGGGTTTCACGCCTTCCAGGTGTTCTCTAGTCATGTTAAAGGAACCTGGAAACAATGTTGGTGAGAAGGAAGAAGTGGAAGCACTAGTGGTTTGGAGAAGCCACGGTAAGCCTCGGGCCTTCCTCGAACACTTCTGTCAACAGGGCTTGTGTTGATGTATACTGCCAGTGATGGTTTCTTTTATGGTTTGTTTTTTTTGAATGCCAAATGGCAATTTGAGCAACGTTGTTGTTTGTATACGTTCTAGCTTCTTGCCCAATAGTTGGGGCTTCACCCAACCTTAAAGATGAATGTAAACTTCCATATTTTTTTCAGTTTGTTACTTCGACAGTTATGGGCAAATTTTGTTTTCTATTCAAAATATTATTAATCTTAAGTTTAAATACTACTGGGTAACGTTTTGAAAAATCCCACGCTTTGGTGATGGTATGAATATGGTTCTGCTTGTTAGGTTAATGCATTGTTATTTAAAATTGGACAAAGCCCTAAAATACCTAATCCGATTCCTTCATCCCTTATGCCGTTTATGGTTCTGTTACAGAAATTGTAAAAATGATAAATGCGTGGGCTACTTTATTTGTAATTTATGGAATATATAGATTGCTTGTTTGAAGAGGTTTATGATTATGTAAATGTTCTGGGCAAAACCCTAGATAGTTGTACGCTTTGATAAAAGTATTCTATTAAGGTATATACTTAACCTAGGGTTCCAATACTGTCGAATATTAAATATGTTTGGCTTCTGAAAAGAAAAAGCCTCTCGGTTGTAAATGAATTTGGTAAGGGTTATGCTATTTACGAGATTCGATCCCAATCCTGCATTTGTCTTGTAATTCCAAAATTTTCTAAATTTATTTTAAAATTCTGTTTTAGTTTGGAACCGACCTCTGTTTACCTATAGAAATTAAACTCTGATTTGTGTAAGAAATTTTTAAAGGAAAAATACTAATGTTTTCTGGACGATGTCCTTAATGTGGAAGTTTGTGACTTTGAATAAATTCGATAATAATTACTGTCTATACTTTGAAAGGATCATTTGTATTCCATAATGGATGATTATTTGTATATTTAATATGTGAATAATTGTGAAGATATATATAAACCAATTTATGTAGTATGAGGTATTCTGCATTTTGATTATTCCTCTGTTTTAAAGGATAATAATTTGAAATATATATAAATGTAGTAGCTAACTATGTATTTCTTTTACCGTTATTAAATTACTTGTATTTATGTACTAAGTTATACTAATGCTTATATTTACCATCTACGGTAATAAGAATGATTTTGTTTCCTGAAATAACTTACACATAATATAGAAATCTACTATGGAACTATCTAAGCTTTTGATACTCATACTGTATAACATTTGGATGATACCACAAAGGCATTGCTATCTTTTAAACCTTTCAAACTTGTAATGAAATGACTACTGTAAATACTATATGTGCATGAATGATCTAAAACTATATATATATATATATATATATATATAAAGCTAGAATAAATTGGAACATACATTTCGTCATCTATTTCTTTTACTAATTAAAATACGATATTTTTGATCTAAATACTAGATATAATTACTAACATATGTTTAACTTTACTACTGAAGATTGATCAAACCCTAATCTATATATCAAGCAGTAGTTCTCTATTAGCAGCCATAGAAATTGTAAGTTTTCTATCAGCAGAAATTTAATATTGAACTGTAAATAATAAAACAGTAAAGAAAGTAAAGATAACATTGCAGAACAAATAAAGAAACCTGTTGAACTGTAGAAGTGGAAAAACACCCAAAGAAGAGTGTTCCTCCCAACCGTCTCCTAGAAGCAGCCAAGATTACTTGCTTCAGGACCCCCAAGCCTGTTCACTGAACCACCAGGACGAAGATACTGTGTAGAAGCATGTAATAGTCTCTCTGTATTTCAACAGTTATAAAAATTGCAGACAATACACTCTCTGCAACTCAACAGAATAAACTTGCAGTCCTTACACTAGCAACTCACTTTAGCTTTCCCCTCCTCGAATTCCTCTTGTGTGCTTAAATTTTTCAGTATTCAACTATCCACAAGGCATAAACTAGTGAGCCTCCTACTCATTCAATGGATATAAGATTTCCTAGGTCTTTGGGTCAGTTTTATCATTTAATGAGCCACTTGCTCAGTTCCACCTTCCTTGGGGAACATGACCACTTTTTTAGGGAAGTTGCCTCCTGCATTAGCTAGAAAGTGTGTGCAGTTGCTACCACTTGTCAATTTTCCTTCTACACCAGTTCATTCCTCCTAGTGGGTTAGTGAACTCTCTTCAACAGTCTTCTTTGGATAGGTGTCTCCTATTTTAATTATTAAATAATAAAAATATTTAATTATAGTTATCCTTGACCATCCTTTTTTCCACAACATAAAATGTTTCAAGTTCTAGGTAGGTTACATCGCTCCCCAACTTTGCCCTCGAAAGAAATTTTTTGGGTTGTTTTGTTGGCCAATAGTTTACAGACCCATGGTATTGGTTAGACCGCAGTATTTCCCATTAAAAGGAAGACATTGTAATATGGATGTGTAATGTATTGTAGCAATGTAAAATATCTGTGATTGTATAAGAGAGACTGAGAGAGATTGAAGAGGAAATTGTAGCAAATGTGTTGCAGGCTGTATCCCTTCATTTGTTGGATGGTATAATAAAAAAAAGACTGGCAATTTCTCCGTGGATGTAGCCCAGATTGGGTGAACCACGTTGTATTGGTGTCTCTCTTGTATTGTGTTTATGTGATTTATACTTGCATCTTGTTTATTGTTATTGCTATGTGATCTTGCTTTTATAACAATTGGTATCAGAGTCAAAGGTCTACTCGGTAGATAAAATCGCAGGAAAGAAGGGTTCCTGGTTCGAGTGGTAGCAATGGTGGAAGAAGGAAAGTTTAAGATCAAGAAATTTAACGGCCAAAACTACTAGTTATGGAAGATGCAAATGGAAGACTATCTGTACCACAAGCATCTATTCCTACCGTTGGAAGGAAAAACAAAACAACCGACAACAATGAAGGATGAAGAATGGGAGGTTCTTGTCAGAAAGGAACTAGAAACAATACGACTATGCCTCGCTTCGTCGGTGGCTTTCAATACTTCAAAAGAAAAGAAAATGGAGGGTATGATGAGCGCATTGGGTAAGCTTATGAAAAACCCTCGGCATCCAACAAGGTATTTCTAATGAAGCGTTTATTCAATATGAAGATGTCAGAAGGTGGATCTATTGTTGATCATTTAAATGAATTTAGTACGATTACAAATTAGCTAAGTTCTGTAAAAGTGAACTTTGATGATGAGGTTAGGGCTCTTCTAATCTTTTGTTCATTGCCAGAAAGTTGGAGTGGCTTGGTCATGGCTGTAAGTAACTCTGTCTTTGGTTCAAACACTTTGAAATCTGATGATGTTGTTGGTGTTATTCTTAGAGAGAAAATGTGAAGGAAAAGCACATGTGAAACATCAGGTAATGCGTTGACCATGGAGAGCAGGGGAAGAAAAAGGGAGAGAGGAAAGAACCCAAGTAATTGCAGCAAGTCCAGGAAGGGAAGATCCAAGTCCAGATTGGAAAAGATAGAGTGCTGAAAATATGGAAAGAAAGACTGCATATCTCTAAAGAAGAAATGAGATGAACAACAAGAGACTACTCAGGAAGCAAATGTAGCAGGTGATGTGTTACAAGATGCCTAGATTCTTGCATTAGATAATACTATTGATTACTGGGTAGTAGATTCAGGGGCTTCATGTCATGTTACACCCCATAGGAAATTCTTTCATGATTATGTTCCAGGCGATTTTGGACATGTTTTATTGGGTGATGAGGAGCCATGTAATATTGTCGGAATGGGTAAGGTACAGATAAAATTAAAGGATGGAACTGAATGGTTGTTGAAAGATGTAAGGAATATTCTTGCTATGAAAAAAAATTTGATCTCAATAGTGCAGTTGGGATATGGTGGTAGTTTATCTACGTTTGGAGAAACATGGTGGAAGATTACTAAAGGATCGATGGTGATAGCAAAAGGAGACAAGATAGATACGTTGTATTTATGTCCTCATATTATTGATCGTTCTATATCTTTAGATTTCACAGGAACAGATACAACATTGTGGCATCATAAGCTTGGCCACATGAGTGAGAAGGGGATGCAAATTCTCCACTCAAGGAATTTGCTGCCAGATCTGAAGTAGGTAAGTTTGGAATTCTGTGAGAACCGTGTTTATGGAAAACAAAAGAGAGTCAAATTTCTCAGGGTTGGGAAACAAAAGAAGAGTGAAAAGTTAGATCTTGCACATATAGACGTATAGGGGCCGACTCAGGTACACTCTCTTGACGGCTCTCATTATTATGTTACTTTT
Source organism: Larix kaempferi (assembly GCA_027924585.1). NCBI lineage: Eukaryota > Viridiplantae > Streptophyta > Pinopsida > Pinales > Pinaceae > Larix > Larix kaempferi. Next base: position 8,284,206 of record BSBM01001879.1, read on the forward strand.
ATTGATGATGCAACTAGAAAAACTTGGGTTTAAGATATAAATATGATGTGTTTGTTATTTTTAAGAAATGGAAAGCTTTGGTTGAGAATGAGACAGGAAAAAGGTTGAAGAGTCTCAGATTGGATCATGGAGGTGAGTATTGCGACAAGGAGTTCGATAGTTACTGTTCATACCATGGGATTCGTAGAGAGAAGATAGTCCCAGGAACACCACAAGAAAATGGTGTGTCAGAAACGAGGAATAAGACGATCATGGAGCGTGTAAGGTGTATGAGATTGCATGAAGGGTTGCCCTTACAGTTTTGGGCAGATGGTGTAGATACTGTTGTTTACTTAATAAACAGAGTACCTTCAAGCGTTTTGGATGGTGGGATTCCAAAGGATGCATGGACAATTAAAAAGGTAAACTACTCATTTATGAGAACTTTTGGATGTGAAGCATTTATCCATATTCTAAAGAAAATAGAACAAAGCTTGAGGCTAAATCCAAGAAATGTACCTTTATTGGATACGGGGCTGATGATTTTGGTTATCGCTTATGGGATTATGAAAATAACAAAACCATTAGAAGTAGAGATGTGGTATTCAATGAAAATGTCATGTATAAAGATCAATTGCAGGGAAATAAACAGGAAAATGAAAACACATAGTACACAGTGATTGATGAAATAAAAGAAAATGAAGTTCCAAAGGTGATAGAAAATCAAGAACAACAACAAGTACCTCATACTCCTGCAAGTGTTAGAAGATCTATCAGGTTAACTAGACCTCTTGAACGATACTCTCCTTCAATGTATTATTTATTGATGACTGATTCTAGTGAACCAGAATGTTATGAAGAAGCAATGCAGGTGGAAACTAGAAAGAAGTGGGAGAAAGGCATGAATGAGGAGATGGAGTCATTGGTAAGAAACTAGACTTGGGATTTGGTTCAATTTCCTACAAGTAAAAGAGCATTGTAGAACAAATGGGTTTACAGGTTGAAGGAAGAAGATGGAGGCAAGAAGCGGTACAAGGCTAGACTTGTTGTAAAGGGGTTTGCACAAAAGAAAGGTATAGATTTTGATAAAATATTTTCTCTTGTTGTTAAAATGAATTCAATTAGGACTATTTTAAGTCTAGTGGCAGTAGAAGATTTTCATCTTGAACAGTTATATGTAAAAACATCCTTTCTCCATGGGGATTTACCGGAAGATATTTATATGCAACATCCACAAGGGTATGGGGTCAAAGGGAAGGAGAATTTAGTATGCAGGTTGAAGAAGATCTTTTATGGCTTGAATCAAGCTCCAACGCAGTGGTATTTCAAATTTGATAGGTTTATGACAGAACACGGTTATAGTAGATGTCATTATGACCATTGTGTTTATTTCAAGAGGTTAGATAATGGAAGATATATTATATTGTTATTGTATGTGGATGACATGCTTGTTGCAGGGTCTAATATGCAAGATATAAATGTTCTCAAGAGGAAGTTAGCTAATTCATTTGCGATGAAGGATTTGGGTGCTATAAAGCAAATCCTTGGTATGAGAATAACAAGAGACAGGAAAAATCGCAAATTGACATTGTCTTAGTGTGAGTACATAGAAAAGGTGTTGGAGAGGTTTAGAATGCAGAATGCAAAACCAGTTAGTACACCTTTGGCCAACCATTTCAAACTAAGTAAGAAGATGTGTCCCAAGACATAGGAAGAGATAGATTTCATTTCAAAGGTTCCTTATTCATCAACAGTTGGCAGCTTGATGTATGCCATGGTGTGCACAATACCAGATATTGCACATGCAGTGGGAGTTGTGAGTAGGTATATGAACAATCCAGGTAAATAACATTGGAAGGCAGTACAATGTATTCTAAGGTATTTGAGAGGCACTACCACTCATGCATTATGTTTTGGAGGTTTAGACACTATTCTACATGGATATGTTGATGTAGATATGACAGGTGATAAAGATAGCAAGAGGAGCACCACAGGGTATGTGTTTACTATAGGTGGAAAAACAGTAAGTTGGATTTCGAAGGTGCAAAAGGTTGTTGCACTTTCAACAACGGAAGCATAGTATGTTGCTACTACAGAGGCTAGTAAAGTGATACGAACAGTTACACCAAAACCCCAAGGTGTTAGTGAAGACCGCCCACTAGGATCTTAACATCCCACCACACTCCATAGTCCAGACTCTGGGCTGGATGTGTGCCCATACGGTGGTGTCCCCTTTGAGCCGTACAAGCCCCGAACGAACACTGCAATGACAACGTTGCCACCCGCTCTGTGAATTGAACCTTGGTGGAGGCTTTGATACCAAATGATACGAACCATTACACCAAAACCACAAGGTGTTAGTGAAGGCGGCCCACTAGGATCTTAACATAAAGAGATGATTTGGTTGTAGAGGTTCATGGAGGAATTGGGTAAGAAGCAGGAGGATAGCAGGTTGTATATTGACAGCTAGAGTGCCATTCATTTTGCAAAGAACTCAACCTTCCATTCTAAGACTAAACATACACAACTGAAGTACCATTTCATACTGTCTGTTATAGAAGATGAACTGTTGAAGCTAAAAAATATACACACTAGCCAGAATCATGCAGACATGTTTACAAAGGTAGTAACCAGAGAGAAATTGAGTTCTTGCTTAGTTTCAGTTTCCCTTCTAGCATGAAGGTGAAGATGAGACATTTTCCAAATCCAAGGTTCAGAGCATAGTCTAGCAAGTGCAAAAGCGATGGAGTTGCTATGATCAGTCTCCAAATGGGAGATTGTTGGTTGTGGAGCCTAATCTTCCTGATTCAAAGATGTTGTTGTTTCAGTCGTGTTTGTACCCCAGTTTTATATGATATGCAGGTGGACTGTACAGTCATCCCAGAGGGGATGTGTGGGGGGTTTTTTGGGTTGTTTTGTTGGCGAATAGTTTACGGACCCATGGTATTGGGTAGCCCATAGTATTTTCCAATGGTAATTCCCTTTAAAAGGAAGACATTGTAATACAACTGTGTAATGTATTGTAGCATTGTAAAATCTCTGTGATTGTGTAAGAGAGACTGAGAGAGATTGAAGAGGAAATTGTAGCGGATGTGTTGCAGGTTGTATCTCTTCATTTGCTGGATGGTATAATAATAAAATGACTAGTAATTTCTCCATGGACATAGCCCAGATTGGGTGAACCATGTTATATTGGTGTCTCTCTTGTATTGTGTTTATGTGATTTATACTTGCATCTTGTTTATTGTTATTGCTATGTGATTCTATTTTTCTAACAGCTTTCAACATCAATTTCGTATAAAGAAGATTGATGGTAAAACACTAATATGGGGCAAGAAGTACTCAACCAGTGCAGAATGGGGACCTGAATCAGGTTTGCATTTTCGAAATCCGTCCCAAGTCATCAAATGTATGCTTCAAATTTATTATTATTGCAATCAGCTGATGAGATTCATAATGCATGTCGACATGATATAGATGTTGATTCTTCTCAATGTTTGTAAGAAATAAAAAATTCTATCAAAGATACATATGAGTACTTTGATGTTGTTGATTCTGTTTGGTAGGAGTATTTTTTTATGGAGCACACTGACATAATTTCAAACTCTACAAATGGAGACATATTTTTGAAGACTCCGTTTAGTTGGACAAAAAGTATGTCAAATGAAAATGAGGAAACAAATGTTGCATCTCAAGGTGTTGAGTATTCTCAAGCAGAGGAAAGAGAAATGTATATTGGCTCAAGAAGATTATGTGCACAACATGAAGCAATGGAAGACCTTTACAGGGGCTCGGTTCAAGATATTAAGGAGGGTTGCATGATTGCAGTTTTGGCTACAGATGATCCACGTCAGTATCCATTTTGGATTACAAAGGTTATGAAGGTCAATAAATAAAATGAAGGAGTTATATCAATTGAAGTACATTGGTATGCAATAGATACACCCCCATTTGATGGTGTGTACAAGCCAGCGATGGTGGTTGAGAAAAAGGTTTCCAGAAAGAGAAAAACAAAGGGTCAAAATATAAATCATCGCATTGACATCTTGAAATTAGAGGATGTTGATATACTTGTTTATGACTTCCACTTGACAAAGAAAGACACTCTTTGCTCCATGACTATAGATATTATCAAGAGGTTGTTGGCAAAGGAAATAGTTGCAAGATGGGGTTCTGCTAAACCAAGCCATAGATCCAGAAGGAATGTGACAACTGAAATGCTTGGCATACATGTAGACGAGATGGTGCGCTCATTGATAATAGAGAAGAATATGGGTCATCTACACCTTCATCTAGTCCTTCATCTGAAGATAATGTAGATTCTAAGGGGGTATCAGAATCCATGATTCATTTTGAATAATTGTACACGAAACATTTTATATGTTTTTTATTAATATGATGTTTGTATGGAAACTCTAAATGAGTGTTTGAATTTTTATATGAATTATTTGTACTTTTATTTTTCGTTTAATATATGATTTGATTATGAATATTATCATAGTGACTTTGATTTTATATAGAAAGAGCGGTGAAAATAATTTATGAAATAATTTATGTTTATTATGCAAGTTTTACTAAAATTAAATAGATATAATTTTAATAGTTTTGTTGCAATAATAGTCATTGCAAACAAGTTGTAAATTTAATTGTTGAAAATGAAATATGATACCAATAGCATTAGTTTTCAATTCATGTGTTGATTTTAAGGTTTTTTCTAGTAATAATATGGATTTTTAGGTCATTCCTATATTTTTAACCATGCCCCCCAAAAAAGTGTATACTAGTATCACCATTTTTCCTTTTGGTGTTTAAAATTATCATGCACATTTCCTCTTTGCATGTTTTCAAATCTGTTATAAAAGATGAACTGCCAGAATCCTGTAGACATGTTGACAAAGGTAGTAACCAGAGTGAAACTGAGTTCTTGCTCAGATTCAGTTTCCCTTCTAGCATGAAGGTGAAGATGAGACATTTTCGAGATCCAAGGTTTAGAGCATAGTCTAACAAGTGCAGCATCAGTGGAGTTGCTGTGATCAGTCTCCAAATGGGAAATTGTTGGTTGCGGAGCCCGATATTCTTGATTCAGAGATGTTGTTGTTTTAGTCGTGTTTGTACCCTAGTTTTATATGATATACAGGTGGACTATAAACTCATCCCAGCGGGGATGTGTGGGGAGTTTTTTGGGTTGTTTTGTTGACCAACAGTTTACGGACCCATGGTATTGGGTAGCCCGTAGTATTTTCCCATGGTAATTCCCTTTAAAAGGAAGACATTGTAATACAACTGTGTAATGTATTGTAGTATTGTAAAATCTCTGTGATTGTGTAAGAGAGACTGAGAGAGATTGAAGAGGAAATTGTAGCGGATGTGTTGCAGGTTGTATCTCTTCATTTGCTGGATGGTATAATAATAAAATGAGTGGCAATTTCTCCGTGGACGTAGCCTAGATTGGGTGAACCATGTTAAATTGGTGTCTCTCTTGTATTGTGTTTATGTGATTTATACTTGCATCTTGTTTATTGTTATTGCTCTATGATTCTGTTTTTCTAACAGCTTTCAACATCAATTTCGTATAAGGAAGATTGATGGAAAAACACTAATATGGGGCAAGAAGTACTCAACCAGTGCAAAATGGGGACTTGAATAAGGTTTTTCATTTTTGAAATTCGTCCCAATTCATCAAATGTATGCTTCAAAGTTATTATTATTGCAATCAACTGATGAGATTCATAATGCATGCCGACATGATATAGATGTTGATTCTTCTCAATGTTTGGAAGAAATAAAAAATTCTATCAAAGATACGTATGAGTACTTTGATGTTGTTGATTCTGTTTGGTGGGAGTCTTTTTTGATGGAGTAGACCGACATAATTTCAAACTCTACAAATGGAGACATATTTTTGAAGACTCTGTTTAGTTGGACAAAAAGTATGTCAAATGAAAATGAGGAAACAAATGTTGCATCTCAAGGTGTCGAGTATTCTCAAGTAGAGGAAAGAGAAATGTATATTGGCTCAAGAAGATTATGTGCACAACATGAAGCAATGGAAGACCTTTACAGGGGCTCGGTTCAAGATATTAAGGAGGGTTGCATCATTGTAGTTTTGGCTACAGATGATCCACGTCAGTATCCATTTTGGATTACAAAGGTTATGAAGGTCAATAAATAAAATGAAGGAGCTATATCAATTGAAGTACATTGGTATGCAACAGATACACACCCATTTGATGGTATGTACAAGACAGAGATGGGGGTTGAGAAAAAGGTTTCCAGAAAGAGAAAAAGAAAGGGTCAAAATATAAATCGTCGCATTGACATCTTGAAATTAGAGGATGTTGATATACTTGTTTATGACTTCCAGTTGACAAAGAAAGGCACTCTTTGCTCCATGACTACATATATTATCAAGAGGTTGTTGGCAAAGGAAATAGTTGCAAGATGGGGTTCTGCTAAACCAAGCCGTAGATCCAGAAGGAATGTGACAACTGAAATGCTTGGCATACATGTAGACTAGATGGTGCGCTCATTGATAATAGAGAAGAATATGGGTCATCTACACCTTCATCTAGTCCTTCATCTGAAGATAATGTAGATTCTAATGGGGTATCAGAATCCATGAGTCATTTTGAATAATTGTACACGAAACATTTTATATGTTTTTTTATTAATATGATGTTTGTATGGAAACTCTAAATGAGTGTTTGAATTTTTATATGAATTATTTGTACTTTTATTTTTTCGTATAATATATGATTTGATTATGAATATTATCATAGTGACTTTGATTTTATATGGAAAGAGTGGTGAAAATAATTTATGAAATAATTTGTGTTTATTATGCAAGTTTTACTAAAATTAAATAAATACAATTTTAATAGTTTTGTTGCAATAATATTCATTGCAAACAAGTTGTAAATTTAACTGTTGAAAAAAAAATATGATACCAATAGCATTAGTTTTCAATTCAAGTGTTGATTTTAAGGTTTTTGCTAATAACAATATGGAGTTTTAGGTCATTCCTATATTTTTAACGATGCCCCCCCAAAAAGTGTATATTGGTTTCACCATTTTTCCTTTTAGTGTTGTTTTTGGTGTTTAAAATTATCGTGCACATTGCCTCTTTGCATGTTTTCAAATGTTATGAAGCATTTGAGCTATTTTCTATTGTAAAATATATATTATACCTAATTGATTAATGAAGGGGAAGACACATGCTATATTTCCAACTATTTCTTTATCATATTAACATCTAAGTCGTCAAAATCAATTTTTATATTGAAGAGTAAATTTATATAAATTTGATTAACTATTAATATATATTAATCAAATTAATTATATATAGATGATTGTAAATTTATATTAATTCAATTAATTATTGATGTTTTATTACTTTGTTAATGTTATTATTATTATTTTTTTACAAGGAACATGTCATGGGAAACCCTCAGGTACTTCCACTCATTTTGAGGATGGTACCCAAGGTAAACCATCAGCCCTGATTACGGGGCCTAACCCAGTGGGGACATCAAGTGAAGCCCTTATATAACAATGTATAGCCACCCGAGGATTTGACCCTGAGACCTTCTGCTCACAACTTACAACACTCAACCACTTGAGCTAGCCCACCGGCCTTTACTTTGTTAATGTTATTATATTTAAAGGATTGTTTTATTACTTTGTAAATATTATTATTATTATTATTTTATTTAATAACATTAAAGTATTTTTGTATTGATTAATAATTTCAAAACTATTCAAGATTTAAGATATCAAATATTCATGTTTGAGTTTGTCAATGAATATATCTGATTTCTAGAATAGTATAGATTCATATCAGTTATATAAATTAGATTAACATAGAATTAAGTTATTATAATTTTACATTAATAAAATCTAAATCAATGATTATATATTGATACAGATATGAAATATTTTTAGTCAAATATACAACCATGGCTTTAATTTACAAATCAAAACTATGTACTTATTTACAAACCATAAAATATGGTGAATAAATATTAAGCATATATACAACTTTGTTAACTTCTTCATCTAAATCCTTATTGTCTCAACCAATTCTAAGATGGATTTTAACCTCCTAGAAATAGAGAGATGAATAAATTCAATCCAACTTAATTAATATAACATATTTAATTCTTTTATTACAAAGGGAAAATAAGATTCTCTCTTAAAGCCATTTTTTTCGCGTAAAGCAGATTCCATACCTACACCTTCATCCTTAAAGCCACTTTTTTCTCTCTTATTGCCATTCAAAAAACATTTGCAAACATTATAACAAAAGTGTCATAAATTAATGCAATGATAATTCTTAGCATTATTTATAACGAAAACATCATGAAATACAAACATTCAAATATTGATGGAGAAATTAGAGAGCACCTTAAATTTGGTTGTAAATTTCATTGTTATATAGGCCATAAATTAAGTCATTGTAGAGCTCAACACTACTAAAAAAATTGTTGAATTTTCAATCTCCATCAAGGTTACAAATGTGTCATTTTCTATGTTGGAGTTAACATTATAAATACAATAAAAAAACAAAAAAACACATTACATTATAACAAAAATTCAGTTTAATTGAATCATATAATAAAAAAAAATTTACTCTAACGTAAATGTCATAAATTAACGCAATTATAATTCTTAACATTATTTATAACAAAAACATCATAAAATATAAGCGTTGAAATATTAATATAGAAATTTGACACCACCTTCAAGTCAGGAAGCATATGTTAGCCTTTACGTTCACAAAAATAAAATTGAATCACGTAAGTTGTTTTCATGGTGTATTTATATGTATACAAAAAACATAATATGAGTAATTTGGATAATAACATATAATCATTTCATACAATCATAAATTACTTCATAGACATAAACCATATTTCGCATCATATTGGTTGTTAACTAACTGAAATTGTTTAAACAATGCATCCAATAATCAACTTTCCATTTCCACCGTCATAACATGAAAAATAAAAATATAATTAGACAGTCAAAGATAACAGTAAAAAATGATATTTCAATCTGTAAATGATGAAATAAAACATGTATATATCACTCTCTGTTGCCATCGCCCTCACTATATTCCTTTGTTGGCATGATAGCACTATTGTTCTCAAAAACATGTTTAGATCTAGGATTGTGTCTTAATATCAACCACCAATATATATCCAACACATATGGGTAAAAGAACAGTTGGTTGCAGTGTTTTGGGAAAACATAAGGCTCCTTACTTTCATCCCACATCTTTCTAGAGTTGATACATATCAATCCACTATCACGATCTTCCTTTACATTATTCCTGTGGAATGTTTCCGACCATATGCACCTAAAAATAACACATTGGAAAGATGAGAAGTCCACTTCAATGATCTCTTGTATCTTTCCAACATAACCCAACATCCCTCCTATCAAGTTTCAATCTCGGTGGCTAGCATTACTAGATTGGTCGAACTCAACTTCCACTCCACAGTGTTGTGTAACACACCCATCATCAACATCCTTGGTGTGAAAATGATGTCCATAATCCCACATAGATGGGAAGGAATGCATCTGTAATAAAAGTTAAAAATGATGGTGTCATATGTCTAATAACCCAACCATTAATATTTTAAACATAGATGTTATAATTCAAAGTTTCATTATAAATTTAGAAATGTACAAAAATATTTTATTACCGAGTTGTTGCACCCGATCCCAATGTTTATCACATCCTCCTCTTTAGGAGGGTAATGACCAGATGCACCATATTTCTCTCTGACTTGCTCTGCAACCCAACTTTTGGGACAAATCATTAGAATATTTTCTTTTAAATGATATGGAAAAGGCATGCTTCTACTGTGCAACCTCCTTAATTCTTTCCTGTTAATGTCCCATTTCCTCCTCTTCTCTTCATACAATGCGACCCACGGTTGTGTCGCCTCCGCGTTGTAAAGAATGAATTTATTGATTGCATCAATTTTTGAATTTGTTGTTGTATTCATGGAAACAAAACCACATTCAGTATGTATGGGATCAAATATATTAGATTTTGAAGTTTATTGTGAATAGTTACTATGTGGAAATTTGAAGATCGAAAGATAAGCGACTTACTCTTTATCATGCGCCTTTTTCTGTCTGTTTCTAGTACCTTCCCTTCCCTTTTCTCCTCATCACATTCATCATCCCAAATCACTACGACTTATGTGTGGTTGATTTTCTCGATGTACTCACTGACACAATATAAAAAATCATATACTATGTACCCCTATGCCATAGACCCCTTGGGTTTTTCCCTTTGTCGAACAAATCCCTTCACTTTTTTTATGAACCTCTGCAAGAAGAACATCCCACGACATGATACCACCCCAACTAATTCAACCTCATCGACTAGGTGAATTAGAAGATGAACCTGCATGTCCATGAAACTTGATGACAGTTCCTTCTCAAACATATAAACAATCTCAGCTATCTCTTAATGCCACCGCAAAATGATAGCGATGTAAATCTCCTTTGATGTGATCCATTGTACAAATGCAGATAGTTTAGATATGGCATGTCGCAGGTCATCGGGAAAGTCGTGGTTCACACACCCACGCACGAACAATGGATAATGAAACTACAAAGTAGACACAAAAAGTTAATCGCATTTTAACTTACGTGGTAAAAGATATAAATAAAAAGGAAAAACAAAATTTTGACATTATACATACCCTTAGTAGGTTGAGATGGTGATGTGATTTCGAACTTGACAACTCTTCCTCTGCAGTGAATTAGCGTCGTAGAGTAGACCCATAAAAATAAAGCGCCTTCACACCTAATATAACTTCCTTTGCCAAATTAAGATCATTTGTCTTCAAAATCCATGGGACATCGTCTTTTGTAAATGAAAAAGAGGGGCTAGTCTCTCCTTTATTTTCTTATCTTGGCCTCTGCTTCTTTTTAGTATTTGAAGAAATAAGATCTGACAACCAACTTGTCACTTTTTTTGGATGATATGTGACGCCACAAAGAACATGAAACATTTTAAAATATATGCATGGGATCTAGTAAGTGGGAAATCTTAAGATGCTCCCAATATGGATCCGGAGCTCATAAAATATCGATTTCCTTTTCATCCCTTTGGGCATTTTCTCAACATAGGTGTTGAAGAATTCATGATCATCGATCACATGTTGCACATTTGAATCGAACATATCTGTGTATTCCTTCTCCTTCTCTCTATCATATTCCCTAATCCAGTCAGTCGGTGTCATTATTTCAGGCCTTTAGGTTCTCTCTCGTTTACCATTGAAAGCAGATCTTGCTATTCTATACGAGTGGTTTTCGGGAGGAATATCATAGAGAAGTCATACACTGTCTTTCGTAGGTCTTTGGACCACCTAGCCTTCATATAAAGTCCACAACATTTACATCCATAATAACCTTTTGTTACAAGACCTACGATGTTATAGTAAAGAGAGCACGTTAGTTTTGAAGATCAAGACAGTCGCACCGAATTAAATATGGCAAAAATTAGTGCTTTGAATATAAACAAATCAAACAAAATATTTACCTGACCAAACTCCTAACCCCGGATATTTATGTGTGGTGTACGCACATATGCCATACAACATAAAACTCCTCTCTGATGGGATGGGTTTTGACACATCATATACTTGTATCCCTTCCCATAATTCCTAGAATTCATCGATCAGTGGTTGTAGGTAAACATCCATATTCTTCACTTGTCTTCTACCAGGGACTACAAGAGCCAACATAAGATGTTCATTTTTCACGGACAACCATGGGGGGATATTGGTATTGATCACTACTACAGGCCAAACAATATAGATGATGTTTGGTTGGGAATATGAGTTGACGCCATAAATGGCTATGCTCAATCAGAGGCTACGTACTTCATCCTTGAATTTATTGGGCCATGTATCCTCTATATAATTCATGGCTATTGAAGCTATTGGGATTCACATAACTCCTTCCTCACTTCGGTGTGATGCATGCCCTCCTTGCAGCATATCTAATTCTTTGCAACGAAAGGGCCTTTGAATCCTTGGGATTATAGACATGTGCCTCAATATCTTAAGAGGAGGACCATGTGCTTTAGCCTTCTTTTTCGGTTCTTTATACTTGTCATGCCCACATTTTGGACATATCTCTTTTTCTACATATTCGCCTCTATATAGAATACAATCATTGGGAAATGCATGATATGATATGTACTCTACACACAACATTTTCAGCATTTTCTTTGCCTCTTCGCAACTGCTAGGTAGAGATTATCATTCAGGAGTACCTTATCTTTGAATAACCTACAGTTAGTGGTAAATACAAATGTTCAATGTCATTTAACGTTCATAAAATCGACCATTTTCAATTAAGATTATGTCATAATATTCCTTAAAATATAATGTAGTTGATGGTCAGTTACCTCAACATTGTTGAGAAACACGTGTTTGACATGCCATGCTTTGATTTCAAGTTGTACAATAACATTGTTGTCCCCAACTGTGTAGAATTTGACCGACCATGTCCAAAAAGAGGTGTGGTGGAAGCCGATTTAAGGCTTTCGAAGAAGGCTTCAGTGATACGAGTGTCATCCCCTAGCTCACTGTCCTAGAATGTATGTAACAACATTGCATCCATAGCACTCCTTTGTTGTAGTAACTCATCCATACCAACCTCTACATCATTGCCTCCATTGCCAACATGTGAAGAACTACTATTACATCTATAGGCATTCCTAATTGGTGAGGATGGATGCAGTGGAAATTGAATAGGTGGTTGATTCAACCATGCTTGGTATGATTCCTGTCCAAGTTGCGCTCTTTTTTCAGCCTTCTCTCGATTTGACATTGTACTGGGGTGCAACGGAAGATGGTAGGCAGGTCGCTCATCATCAGAATCCTGATTTCAAAAATATTGAACATTACATTGATGATGCTAGTAAGCACAATGGAATTGGTTTGATCTAGCATTATAGAAAATAATTATTACAGAAGCACGATAATCATTTCCAATATAAAATGTTAAGCTAGAATTTTTTTATAAAGCAAACGTTCAGATTGAGAGATAAATTAACATCAATTCCACATTAAACATAAAAATTTAAAATTGAGCAACACATTTTCAAATTGAATTTATAAATTAAATTAACAATTTATAAAACATAATATCCGTGAGATGTAGAACATTTGGTGGCGGGGTATGGTTAAGACGCCCCCTAAGCGGAAAGGTTGTTGGCTCTAATCCCGCGGATACCAAAAAATCCAACCATGTTAAGGGCTGGTGCGGTCCAGGCCAGGTGCGATCCCCGGGTGATTTTGACGGCTTAGATGCCCCTGGTTCGCGGTAACTTAGCCAAAGGAAAACTTGCTAGTCAAGGAGGTTCCACCACTTTGCCAACAAAAAAAAAACAATTTATAAAACATAATTTCAAACTGAGAAATACATTAACATGAATCCCATTGAAAATTAAGAATTACAATTAATCAATGTTTTTTTGTACACCCCAAGCGAACATCTAAAGGTAATCCCAATGCAAGGCATCTCTGATGAGCAGTTGGTGGTCTACGGAAGTTATAGTTTATTAACAACTCGTCACCATGAGACAAACTACGTATTGCATGTACAACAACAAATTTGGACGCTTTCCTTTTCATAAAGAACTCCTGGTCATTAAAGTGTTCCTCAAATGAACAATTTGGAGAAAATAAAGAGCACCTAGAACTATTTATGAACCCTGCAATGTTCCCATGAGTGCATGGACGACCATCTATATACAATAGGTTCTTCTTGTTAAAGTTTCCAGAAACATAACCATTCGTGCACATACTATACATGGAAATGTTGTGCTTGTATTTAACAATATTCAAGTAATCAAACCAATAATAGATAGGACCACAAAATGGCATAAGTGATACTGATTGTTTGGGGGGAACGAATACATGTGAATTGTGAAAGATAAACAACCCAAGATTTGTAACATCTATATTAGACTTGGTAATCATAAAATGATTACCACAAAAGGAGAATTTGGTTCCAACATTAGGCACAAGAAGAGAAGACGACCAAGAGCCATAAAAAGTGTTATTGTAAGAAGTTTGATTTTTACTTTGCAAATTCACAGGAAGGGAGAAATCATCGCTACCCTCCATCAATTGGATGGACCTTGGTGTGTACTTGGACGGTTTTGCTCTCAACTCATGCAACTTTTTTGATCTTCTAGTAGATATGGGTTGGGTGGCATTCATATCATATTTTGGATCACTATAAATTTCAGTTGAGTGAACATAAGCAAATGGGTTCGTCAATTTAGGATGAGACATAGTTGTTTTGGATTCCAACTTTTTCAAAAATGAGCATAGGGAAATGTTCTTGCATGGCTTTTTTATATCACCTATTGGATTTTTTACTACAGTAGGGGGTATTAGACCATCGACATTGGGTACTCTATGATTGGTGTAATGGGTGAGTGTGACACGTCGAGGGTTCTCCTTCAACCCTGTATATTTTGAACAACCACAAACTACCGGGGTGTCATAAAAGAGTTCCCGCTCACGGCGAATTACCATCATCAATGAACCAGGATGGAGGCTTGAAGATGGCATGTTACAATTGGTGGGGTAAAGCATCTACCCATTTTCATCCACGAACTACTCGTGGTATCTTTCTCCTCATAAGAAATCACGACGTTTTGAAACTGGTGGAATGTCTTGTGCATCCGAACTCGAACTTGAATCGGTATCCTGCAATAAAGAATAAATCGATATTCAGATTCACATGGATAAGTAACATAAATTCAAATAAGTAGTCAAAATGTAAATAAAATATGAACTTACTGGGGATGGAAACGGAGAACTCGTCGAACTTTGAACAAGATGGAATGAGCTGGAATTTGAAGAATTGGCCATTTGATACTACAAACTTTTCTCCCTACATTTGAGCCAAATCAACAATCAATATACGTCTCTACAGTCCTAAAATATTTTCAAGAACTATATCATAATCTAACTTCCAATATATTTTGGAAACCATTTTGTAAGAATAAGGTAAGTTTAAGCAACAAATATATACTATGAAATATTGTAATTGGTGTGGTTAAATACTAAAAGAACATTTGGGGTGAATATATAATTTTAAGTGGACACATAAAACCAGAGGATTTTCAAATTAAACTGGTGCGTCTATTCATATATGCACGCACCGGTGCACTCACATTTACAAAACACACCGGTCCACTCACATATACAAAACACACCGTGGAAGAACATCCGCAAAAGCCCCCGCACTAGAAAATATCCGCTACATTTAGTAGTGCATATTTCTACATGCATTTTTACAAGATAATTAATTTCGGTGCGTTTCCTACACACAAGCGCACTAAGGCGTCCGAATTATATACACACTGCGGCACGTGTTTTTAAATTGTTGTTTGGCTGGTGCGTTTTACCTATGTATGCATCGGTGTGACATGACAACAAGCCCACCGGAATGTCGAAAATCAAAATTAAAAAAAAATCGTAGAAACTCTTTTTGCCCTAAATTGAAAAAAGGGTAGCAATTTTAAGTTCGAAAATTAATTTTCAATAGTGTTTAAAAGCAAGAAACCTCAACATTAATTCATTCTTTTGCCGAAAAATTAAGGGGATATTTTTGGAAGAGAGACTTACGTGGAAGGAATTTGGAGCAACTGGAATGAGTTTTAAGGGTTGAAATTTGTTAGGTATGGTGAATCAAACAAAACCTTGCATAATAGAAATTTCAAGTATGTGAATATTATTGTTGATCTTATTATCTTGTTTAGAGTTTAACTAGATTTAGAAAAAAAAACTTCATACTTACCTTCAATGTTGCAACCCTTATTTTCTCGTTGCATCTTTTCGTTTTATGTGGCTGCAAAATTTTACATTAGGGTTTAAATCCCTCTATTGTTATACATAATTACGATTTCACCTTTTAGGGATCTTGGATTTGTTGAGCTTGTGATTATATATAGAAAGCATAGGGTGATATGGGGCCACTTTCTTGGTCAAATCTGTAACCATGTCATCCTTTTTAAGTTGTTTTTTTTCAATAAAAAAATGCATGCATCAATATCGGTGAGTTAGTATTATTGGAATGCGCCAATGCAGTCATAAACATAGCGCATTGGATATGATATGCATCACATCATTTCTTATTTTGTAAAAACAAAAAAGTCGATTTTCGTTTCTCGGTTCTTTGTTCGCGGTGCGTCTATTATATTTTAATGCCCCGGTGCATTGTTGCTACTAACGCACCGGTGCATTTCACATATTTAAGTGCACTGATATTAATTTATTATTATTATTATTATTTATTTTCATATTTTGAAGGTGTTTAATTTATTTGTATAATATATTGATACCTTATGTATTTAATGGTCAAGGTTGTTTATTGATAGAAAATGCATGGTATGAGTTCAATGAACAACAACTATAGTGAACATGACGGGAGCACATCCAGAATTATGAAGAAGGCAAGTGCTTTTAATTAATTTATGTTTTTAAATTAATTTGTTTGAATTATTTGTAAAGTTAACTAATATGTATTGGTTAATTTGTGACATGTAGAGCCAAAAAATGAGGAAGCTCGATAAGATTCTTACCAAACTAAGTCCAGAAGAGCATAAAGCGTTGATGGACAAGTTTCGGAGGGATGAATCAGGTGAATAAAAAAAAGTCAATATGAATTATTTCTTCAAATTTGAGTAATAATCTACTTAAGAATATTCACTGATATGTTTCAAATAATGTAATTCACATATGTTGAATGTTATGGAGGGACTGACAGCAACATAAGTCAATGTCATCATAAGAATTTTTTTTTATGGAAGATGCAAATGATGATCAATTGGTCCTTAAACTCATCTAGAGTGGCGTTGGAAGTTAATAGAAGGGACAAAGAATTTTATAATACTATGAGGGATTTAGTGGAAAGAAAGCACATACATACTTTTCACTTACAATACAGAACCAATCAAATGATTCAAAGAATCATGTCATATGTAAACTACAAGAGGCGTTCATAGAGCAATGGTCAATGAGACCTGTCAAGTTTGCAATAGAAAAATATACAACAACAAAAAAGAATTATTCAAAAAGTAATATTCCTAAACATGCTTATGTAGAATATGTATCTATAACTATTACAAATCATCATTCATTGAATAAATTTAATAATTTTATATTTATTTTGAATATCAACAGAAAAATAGTTTAATATCATTTTACATTTTCAGGAAGATGATGAAAATCCCAAACGATGAACGGGGTCATATGCGAAATGTGCCAGTAGGGATGTCCAAAAAAGTGTACAAAGAGATGGTCAAGGAAATGGACATAATTGCATCGCAGGAGGAGCCATCTCAACATCAACGTGCTTCAAATTTATGAAATCATTGGTTTTTAGG
The DNA here is from genome assembly GCA_027924585.1 of Larix kaempferi. Lineage (NCBI taxonomy): Eukaryota > Viridiplantae > Streptophyta > Pinopsida > Pinales > Pinaceae > Larix > Larix kaempferi. Next base: position 8,301,622 of record BSBM01001879.1, read on the forward strand.
ATTATGTTATACATCTCATTTATTAATTCAACATTAAATTTTAATTTTCAATTGTTTTGTTGTAGAAAACAAAACAAAATGGAACCCAGTCAGCACACAAGACAGGACGACAAGCAAAGTTTGTGAGTATTTGTGATTTCCTTATAAGAAATTAAGATTTCGTAGTGGTTTTGATTTGTATATTTAATTTTTTTCTTTTTCTTTTCACTAACAATCCTTGGATGTATTGAAACAAATGTTAACATACAAAGAGGAGCCATCAGAAGAATTGATTGACGGTAGGTTAAGCAAGGGTTGTGAGTGTATGTTGGCGTATCAAAAATTAATTGTGGATTTTGTAAGTATCTATGTTGTTTTATTTCTATTATTTTATAATTAATAAAAAACAAAAATCATTTATATTAAATCTATGATTTGTGACGGGGCATAAAAAATTAAGGAAACAAAGTATGGAGTGGAGCCAACAGAAGACTTGTTGATAGAAGCCATGAGATTTGGTTTTGAGAGAATGTGTATCATTCATGAATCAATTATTTCTATAGTACGTCGCTTTTCAATTTACATTCATATATAATATCTATTTATTTTTCATTATTCCCGCTGGTAATGTAGATACACTCAGAACACTTTATTTTTATGTTTGTAGATGGAAGCTGAAGAAGAGGAAAATAATCGATCCAATCAACAAAACATTCAACCAAATAACTCAATTGATGCAAGTGGCTCGAGCACCGATAACAGTTCCAACGAAGAATGATGCTCCGTATTTAATTTTGATGTTAATGCAAGCTGTTGTAGCTTGTTGTATATTTTGAAATAATTGTATGTGAAAATCATACGTTTTGTATAATAATGTACTGGAAATAGTGTCTGGATTGAAAAACAACGAGTTACCAATAAGTGTAAGAATAATTACATTCATGTTGACATTCTGATTATTGTTGTCTCTATTTGTCGTATTTTGTATGACAAAGGCACTCTTATTGATATATAATAAAGTAAACTTTTTTATTCTATTGCATTCTTCAATGTTATTGTCAAATGTTACATGTGAAATGGTACACTGACAATTAAATGTATGGATGATTAAATATTACAATAGATGCTTGCATCTATGATATAAGAAAGTAATCCAACAAACACAATAATTAAAATTGAAATGAATTGTACTATAAACAAATATTTCAATTTCAGATGAATAATGGAATTAAAAAAATAATAAAATAATATATATATTTGATTGAAATGTCATTAACCATTGTTCAAAGAATCATATGCGGTGCTCTTAATAATATATATCGCACCGATGCGCCTATACGAACATTACGCACTGGTGCGTATATACGAACAATAAGCACTAGTGTGTTAATGTAAACAACAAGCCCGATATTCAGATGTAAATCAAACATGCCATTAAATTTTAAAAATAAGACTGTCCACGTGCCAAACGGGTTGTCCGATGCGTTTTCTTCTTTGTATCGCATCTGTTCATGTAGATGGCTTATGCGCACCGAGAACGATCAATGGTTATGCCCATTGGTTTTTTGTGTTTAAGTGTGACTGTGCGTTTGAGGTGTTAAAATGCAATGGGTCATTTTGATAGTTTGTAAGCATCAGGGCCTTGGAATATGAAATGCACCAATGCACTCTGATAAATGGACAACATTAGTAAATTAAAAAATATAAAAAATGTACAATGCGTATGATTTAAAATATGGCACCGGTGCGTTTATTTTGTAAATAAACAACGGTGCGTATATTCTATACTCAAGCAGTGGCACAACGTTCAAATTTGATTATTTCCAGTGCTTGTTCTGTTTGAGTGCACTAGTGCAACTATTTTGATCGTACAACATCGATGCGTCTTATGAAGACATGCGTGCATTGCACCAGTGCACGCAATTTCAATTAAGTGCACCAATGAAAAAAACATCCGCTAAAATCTCCGACCATCAAATATTTTTTAGTTATAAAATATATCCGTAGTGACCTTCGTAAAAACATCCGCTACCATTGGAGGAGGTCGCAGCGAAGCTTTTTTTGACAATTTTTGCCAATCTTGTAACACTAAAAACCTCTACTATGACGTCTGCTACAGGGCCTTTTATTTGTAGTGTGGCTGAGAAAGATTAGCATAGCGACAAAAAATAAGTTGGGGATAATCTTGGGTCATAGTCAGTCTACTGAAGATTATCCCAATTAGCTCATGAGCGAGAGTGTTCAGATTAGCATCATAATCCATTTGGGCTTTGGACATGTGCGCAACCATCCTTTAACATAGTCCATTTTGGACACCAGGCTGATTCCGTGAGTGTTTTCCAACAAAAGACCCTCAATGCAATTTGTGAGTGCTTGGCAAAGCAACATATTGGTGTACTGGAGGAGGGTCAGTGTTTTGTTGTATCTCGTCTCCCTAGTGCGAGTGGAACTAGAATATTCAACAAGATGCCCCATCTCCTCAAAAAGTTATTCTGAGGCAGGGTGCTCCAAACCACCATGAATGTGGGCCATGTATGGGAAGGGACTATGCATGAGAAGTAGGCACAAAAATTATCACTCTCTCGTAAAATTCGAGGCATATGAGAACGGTGGGGGCCACTCATTGTCTTGTGCTCTGTTTTCTTTGTTCGGACCATGATGAGCACAATGTTCAGAGGTACCCAAGCATATCCACTCAAAGATGGAGAAATTCCTTGTAGATGTTGATTGCAGAACTTAAGAGAGAGCCAACAAATGTGAAGGTAAATACAGTTGTGCATGGAGCTATAAAAGTGGCCCCTTCTGCAATCCATAATTGGAATCCAAGTATACCCCCCGTTGAGGTTGGTACAAGGGGGGGATGACACTAGGATCCATAATGGAAAAAGTAATGGCAAATTAGTGCAACGAAAGGCTAGAACAAGAGCAATGTAGTTGCACGAGGGGAAAAAAATCTCCCTTTCGAACGATCATGCCCTTTATCTCAAATGGGTGTATTGCATGGAACTTGCTATCAGGATGGGTCCCAAGTGGGCACCCTTTCAATCCATTTTAAGAGTCGTCCATCATCATGCAAGTTGGGATGATGACATCGAGCACCCTATGTGGGGAACTCTTGAATGAGTTTATTTTATTTTTTACAATAACGATTAACAAAATTTATATTAAAAAGAGGAGCAGAGATACAAAATGCATCCCGGAGGACTGAACCAAAATTTGGAGAGATGACATAGAAGGCTCATCCATTTCTAGACTTTGCAGTTCGAATACACACTTGATTCTGCTACAACTATAGATCCTTACATATTTTTCTAACATAAGGCAACAAAAGACATACATAACTAGCAAGTAGACAGATGACTAGCTTCATAGAGCATTACAAAAAAGTTCATGAAAAACCAGGGAAATTTAGACTGCGTAGTGATGGCCGATGTTCTCCTTGTTGCCATTTCCAGCTCTATCATTCTCTTCTGTATTGCCACGGAATACTAGAGAAGTGATTCTAGGTTCAGTCCTACTTCCATCCAGATTGGATTCAACCCTTTTCAAATTGTTATGTAGAGAATAGATTTGCGTACTGATGTCTCCAGCGCAAGGGCAACCATTGTCGATTTTCCCAGCCAACGCATCAAAGTGCTCCTTCATTTTACAGTAGAGATTGTGAATTTCAGAGAAAGAGAGTTGGACGAAGGTGGCTAGGTGTGATAGGGATTTTTTCTGGTCTGTGTATTCCCCCCTGAGCCTTTGGACCTGACTTTCAAGCTCCTGAAGGTGAGCAAGGATTCCAGAAGGCGGGCTTTCCTTCCCACGGGGGGATTCCAAATTTATACAACCATTGTCCATCCCATGCTGGGTTTCCCAATTCTTGATGTTGGCAGGCTCGCTGGAGAGTCCACGGGAAGCAAGTTGAACTATTCCCCCCATAAATGGATTGGTAACCATATCCAAATTGGGCCAACTCTTCCCAATTCCAATCTCGTTGCAGAGTGCACGAGCAATTGGCTGCACAATTCCCCCGTTATTTTGACCGGACCCTAACTCCAGTTGAGCCCAACTTCTTGCAATGACAGGTTCTTCGACCCTAGGCAGACCATGAATGATTGTCTGAGCCGAACCTATGAAAATCATATCACATCCAAGAACTCTCCAAGAAATTACACTCTCTCATATGAAAAATCTCACACAACTGGTCAAAGGCACACAAATAATGCACAAGAATAGATTTCTGTATTACTTCTCATGAACAATAATTACATCAGCCAACAGATGAATGTTGTAGGCTATTATTAAATAACATTACAACAATAATTCGAATGGCTAAAGATTCCAAAAGAATCTCCTATTCATCAGACTTTCTAAAACTGCCCATCCCCCCTAGGTGGCAAGTTGGCTTTCCAAAACTGCTCAAAAGCTCAGGAATTCTCTAGTTAGTGAGCTGAAGGTGAAATATAGCCAAAATAGATTCCAAATACGAGATTTGGGTGGAAATGGTGTTAAGGAAAGTTTTTGGTGTAAAAAACACTTTCCTAGGTTGACTAGCTCTTTCCTTTGAGGAAAAAAGCAGTAAAAGCAGCAACTTTCTTCACAAATGCGCCCTCCTTCCTAAATCTTATCCAAAAATGTTTAGGAATGTGCCCAAGTGGCCTAGGATACTTGTAGAACACACCTTGCATGGAATCTTATCCTCCGAAATTGCCTTGTGGACCACACAATGGCAATTTCCTCAATTATTACATAGAATTAAACAACAAGTGATTAATTAATGCATCTTATGTAATTAAATAAATGGTAGGAAGGATTAAATATTCCAACACTCCCTCTTAAGTCTGAATTAAATGATATAAATACCAGAATATATAAAAAATGCTAAGGGCCCAGTAACAAGACTTGGTCACCCCGTACAAAATACTGTCGGTCCACAAAACAAGGATAGAAGGAAAACCTCATGGGAAAAACCTTCCCTCAAAACATGGACATATCAAAATTAAAAGGTTTCTGATCAACCCTTCACTCCACCACATGTCCAACCATCCCAAGCAGTGATCTAAGATAGCTGAATGTCTTCTCTGTGAAAGCCTTGGTGAAGATATCTACAGTTTGCTCACCTGTGGGGCAATACTGCAAATCTATGATCTGGTCATGCACTAGGCCTCTGATGTAGTGCATATGAATCTCTATGTGATTGATCCTCTTCCTCTGTACTGGATCACATGAAACTATAATGGCACTCTGGTTGTCACAATAAATGACAGTAGGAGTACTGAAAGAAATCTCAAACTCAGACAAAATCCCCTGCAACCAGACACACTGTGTAGCAGCATTCACTGCTCCTCTGTACTCTGCCTCCACTGAAGATAGTGATATGGCATTTTGTTTCTTGCTAGACCAGAAAACAGGGCCACCTCCAAGCATGAATGCAAATCCTGATGTGGATTTCCTGTCAAGGCTATCACCAGCCCAATCTGAATCTGTGAAACCCAAGAGATCTAAGCTCGAATTTGCCACATAGTGAATCCCATCACTCTTTGTGCCCTGCACATAATGAAGGATTCCTTTTGCAGCCCTCCAATGTAACTCATGTGGCTGCTCCATGTATCTAGATGCCACACTCACAGCATATGCAAGATCTGGACGAGTGTGAGTCAAGTAGAGTAAGCTGCCAATCAACTGTCTGTAGAGTGTATTGTCAAAGAGCGGTGTAGATTCTGCTTCTTCCATTTTGACTCCAGAAAGGAATGGAGTCTTATAAGGCTTGCAATCAGCCATCTTAAACTTATTCAACAGATCAGAAGCATACTTTGACTGACATACCTTGGTTCCTTCTTTTGTTTGTGAAATTTCAAGCCCCAAAAATTGCTTAAGAATTCCCAAGTCACTCATGGAGAATGCTTGGTGCATTGCGGTCTTAAGTGATGCTATTTGTTCAGTGCTATCACCTGTGATCAGCAAATCATCAACATACAGCATAATTAACATAATAAAACCATCAGCAAACTTCATAGGGACATTTGGGTCAGATTTACACCGAAGATAGGATTGTGACAACAAAAAACTATCCATCTTTGCATACCAAGCCCTGGGGGCTTGCTTGAGCCCATACAAAGATTTTTTCAACCTGCAAACAAGGTTTGGATCTGATGTGTACCCCTATGACTGCTGCATATATATCTCTTCTTCAAGTTCCCCATGGAGGAAAGCAATTTTCACATCCATGTGATGTACTTCCCACCGCTTGGAAGCTGCCACTGCCAAAACTAGTCTAATGGAGTCCTTCTGAGCTACCGGTTCAAATGTTTCATTATAATCAAGTCCTTGGACCTGAGAATACCCCTTTGCTACCAGCCTTTCTTTTTACTTAATGGATGTACCATCCGCTGCACATTTAGTCTTATAAATCCATTTGCATCTTACCAACTTTCTGCCTGCGGGGAGCTTGACTAGCTCCCAAGTTTCATTCTTCTGCAGTGACTGAAACTCCTCATCCATAGAAATCTACCATTTAGGATCATGTGAGGCATACTCATATGTTTGTGGATCAGAATCTATCACCATATAGCACTTCTCAGAAAGATAAGGATCATTCACATTGAGAGCAGTCTCAAACTGTGATCTAGTCCTCCTTTGGTCCTGAGGATTGCCTGCTAGTTCACCTGCTTCTTGCAAAGTTTTTGCAGCCCACTTAGGCCTTGTAGGTGAGTTTGCATCTGCAATAAATTGATCCTCATCATCAAAAATATCAAAATAAAAAATATCAAGAGCATCACTTACTTCTTCTTCAGTCGGCGGTGAAGATGAATCTCCAATTTCTGTACTCTCAGAGGGCTCTTCCTCAAACTGCACACTTATTTCGATGAATGCTTTATGAGTGGTCATGTTTAGCAGCTTATAAGCTTTGGAGTCCTCTGAATATCCAACAAACAAACATGGTTGGATTTGGGGCTGCATAGCCCTCCTCTTCTCAATCGGAATCCTAGCCCAAACCTTTGAGCCAAAAATCCTGAAATGAGAGATATCCGGTTTGTTACCTGTCCAAGCCTCTAAAGGAGTGATACCTTTGAGAGATTTGTGTGGCACTTTATTCTGAATATAGGTGGCACAATTTATTGCTTCAGCCCATAGATTAGGAGACAAACCTTTTTCCTCAAGCATGCATGTGGCCACCTCATTAAGAGATCTGTTCTTCCTCTCATCAACCCCATTTTGCTGAGGTGTATATGGAACTGTATGTTGCATTTGTATGCCTGATGAAGCACAAAATTGCTGAAACTCTGATTTCACATACTCACCACCATTATCAGATATTAACACTTTAATATGCCTACCAGATTGATTCTCAACTGAGGCTTTGAATAGCTTGAAAAACCCAAAAACTTCTGATTTAAGCTTGATGAAATAAACCCAACAATATCTGCTGAAATCATCTATGAATGTGAGAATATATTTTGCTGAATTCAATGACTCATGAGGAAATGGACCTGATATATCAGTGTGTATAAGTTCCAATGGTGCAGTGGTTCTCTCAGTGGTAGATCTCCCATACTTGTGCTCAGGGTGTTTTCCTAGGATGCAAGATTGATAAACACTTTTGGAAAATTTGATATTGGGCAGCCCTATAACCATCTCTTTCTCATGAAGTTGGGAAAGGTATTTGTAGTTTAGGTGGCCAAATATTTCATGCCATAGCTTGCTGGACTCATTGGCATGGGTCAATAGAGCAGACGGTGAGGAGTTTGGCAAAAAATGAGAAAACTTGTAGATTCTAGAACAGTGGTCAGCAGTACCAAATGCAATAATTTTTCCTATTGAAATTTCTACTATCTCAACATCATTGGGGGTAAAGGTTACTCTCTTGGGTAGCCCTGTATGGGTCATCTGATAGACTGACAGTAGGTTTGCAGCAAGTCCAGGGACATATAAAACATTATTAAATGACCCAAACTCGAGATCTATGCTACTTTTTCCTTTGCTAGAAGTTTCAGAATTGTCTCCCAATACAATATTCAGACCACTGGAAGAGTCAAGTGAAGTAAAATACTTACTTGCAGACACCATGTGTCTTGAAGCACCAGAATCAATGATGAATGATGAAGATTGGGAAGTGCTGGCCATCAATGCATGAACTCTCTCTTAATCATTGGAATTTGATCCTCCATCCTTCCTTCTTGCGCTCTCTGGGAGAGGGATGTTGGCTTTCTCCAATGCCTGAGTTAATTGGTCGATGGTCTTCTTCATACAGGAGATTTCAGGATGAAAGCCCTTGCTGCAATAAGTGCACTTTGTCCTCTCATTCTTCTTGTTCGGATTCTTCTTGAAGTTTGATGGCTCTCCATTAAAATTCTGCTTGTCTTTCCGCTCACCGGTGGGCTTCTTGAAGTTGCCTTTCTTCCTGCCTTTCGAATTCTTTGAGTCTCCAACATTTATACAATGGTCTTTGGATGGATTTTTAATGGCTCCCATTAAGACCAACTTTTCTTGTTCTTGTGTTAATGACTCCATGAATTCTGAAAGTGACACGCTCTTCCAATTTTTAATTGCTTTCCGGGTGGAATGGAAGGTGGAAACAAAAATTGAATAGTCCGAGCCAAGATTGGAGAGAATGGCCGAAACTAATTGCTCATATTTCTTGTCTATTCCACATTGCTTCAGCTACAGTACAAGAGACTTGAATTTGGAGAAGAAGTCTTGTAGATTATCGAAATTTTGTGGACTCAAAGAGACTAGCTCGTTATCCAATTGGTGGCCTCTCAATTCATCGGTTTTACCGAACAATTCTTGAAGTTTCAGCCATACTTCATTGGGTGAAGTGAGGCCATCAAGATGAAATAAGAGTTCTCTGGATGTAGTGAGACATAACATCCCATAGGATTCATCCCTTCGATTATTCCATTTAGATTTCTCCACTATTGAGATTGGCTCAGCTTCTGTTGCCATGGTCACCCTGTAGAGCCCTTTGCTCCTCAGTAGAATCTCCATCTATGCTTTCCAATCAAATTAATTGAAAGGAGTGAGGATGATATGCTATGTATGATCCATTGCTGCAACTGATATAACTTTTGGACTGAAATTAGAACACCTCTGGATTCCAAAATGCGCCCTGCAGAGAATAGAAATCACTCGGTGGTTTGATCAATGCGCCATTCCTGAGACTGTTGGATCCTGCAAGACAATAAATAAATGAAAGGAATAGATTGATGGCTCTAATACCATGTGAAAATCAGATCACATCCAAGAAATATCCAAGAAATTACACTCTCTCATATGAAAAATCTCACACAACTGGTCAAAGGCACACAATTAATGCACAAGAATAGATTTCTGTATTACTTCTCATGAACAATAATTACATCAGCCAACGTATGAATGTTGTAGGCTGTTATTAAATAAAATTATAGCAATAATTTGAATGGATAAAGATGCCAAAAGAATCTCCTATTCATCAGACTTTCTAAAACTACCCATCCCCCCTAGGTGGCAAGTTGGCTTTCCAAAACTGCTCAAAAGCTCACGAATTCTCTAATTAGTGAGCTGAAGGTGAAATATAGCCAAAATAGATGCCAAATACGATATTTGAGTGGAAATGGTGTTAAGGAAAGTTTTTGGTGTAAAAAACACTTGCCTAGGTTGACTAGCTCTTTCCTTTGGGGAAAAAAGCAGTGAAAGCAGCAACTTTCTTCACAAATGCGCCCTCCTTCCTAAATCTTATCTAGATATGTTTAGGAATGCGCCCAAGTGGCCTAGGATACTTGTAGAACACACCTTGCATGGAATCTTATCCTCCCGAATTGCCTTGTGGACCACACAATGGCAATTTCCTCAATTATTACATAGAATTAACCAACAACTGATTAATTAATGCATCTTATGTAATTAAATAAATGGTAGGAAGGCTTAAATATTCCAACAGAACCAGCACGCATTTTCCCGACGCCACCACTCCCTTGCCCCTGGACTACGTCAAATTCAGACAAATATCGCTTCATTCCAATCCCATCGGAGCTTTCTTGAATGTTCCGCTTGCAACGTCTACACTACAGTGAAGACCCCTTATCCTCCATAACAGACCTGAAAAGAACCAAATTTCAGACCCAAATAACTATGCAGAGCACTAGGGGATTCCAATTCTCAGCAGAGCAAATGAGTAGAGTGCCGAGCACGCTGTCGTGCATTCTGATATAGGGCATGGAGGAGGGGGATGCCAATAAATTCATGCATGCAAAGTAGGTGGGACGAGACTGGTGTGGGAGCCAGGTGGTCTTGGGGTATGCGGGAGGCGGTAGGTGTAGAATGGGAAATCCAAAGGCAATCTTGCCATTAAACCAAAATGAAAATTTGAAAAATGCATAGTTTGGGTGGTGGGAATTAATAACCCAAACCATGAACAAGATCGTGGGTAGCAAGGGGTTCATAGGAAAATAATGGGAGGGGCTAAGGAACCCAATTGATGTAAATGATAAGACCATTGATGATTGCTACGCCACAATCCAAGTTTGCACCGATGTTCGCCATCCTATCTGCTTCCTTGTTATTGTTTCTTAGAATATGATTAAAGGAAATGGAGTTGAAGTCCTTAGCTATGAAGGAGAAGAGATGCTGCAGTTTGACGGTAGGATATTTATGGGCTTTTATAAGAGACATGGCTTCCTTGATGACCAACATGGATTCCCCAAGGACCACAAGATTCATGATATTTTGTTCCCTAGCTATTTCCATTCCTTTGATCAAGGCGAGCCACTCCGCCTCATTATTAGTCCTTCTGCCAATTCCCCAAGCATAATATTTCTTTTTATTTCCTTCGGAGTCAAGAAGGACTCCTCCCGCACCTTCCAACCCAGAACTCTTGAACGAGTTAACCATGGTGCCAAATATTATTTTTCTGAATTTCCCTTAGTCTCGAATTCAATTCTCAGTGTGTTTTAAATGGTTGTGTGAACACATTTTCAAAAATTCTATACCTTTTTCTCTGTATTTTATGGTTTTTTTAATAACTTTTTCTATCAAAAACATTTTAAAATTGAGTATGGTCTATGTTGGGAAATTAGAATGGATGTCAAGATCTCCAAAAGATATGGGGATATCATAGGCAAGGTATCATTTAAATTATAAATGTTTTCTTAAATAGTGGTGTCAAATCTTCCCTTAATCTTAAGTTTGTTTTTGGAATCATTTAAGCAAGAGATCCTTGATCTTAAGGTTTTTTGTGGAGTCATTTAAGCAAGAGAGCCTCCATATATTTTGATCTAAAGGTTGTTTGTGGAGTCATTTAAGCAAGAGAGCCTCCATATATTTTAATAACAGGGAAAAGTTATTTCACATTATATGGTGGTTGATTTTAGAAAAAAAATCTATATTAAGTTTATGAGCATATGCACTTATGCCAAGTGCTCAAGGAAAAAATAAAATAAAGCTTATGAGCATATGCAATTTTGTCTAAGTGCTATGCAAAAAGGAATTGAGATTTTTCTAGTAACATGGACCATGTAAAATAAACCAACAAAATATTAACCTGCACAAATAAAATATTACCTTGCACTTGCACATGCTTTTAAAAGTGTGCATATCATTGTTTAAAATTTGTTGTTTTGAGTTTGCAATGTTAAGGAGAACAATTTGTTGTTTTGAGATTGCAAATTAAAAATTTTGAAATTACAAAATTTAGGTTTTGATTATAAATTTATGTGAATTATAAAGAATTTGTTGTTTTAAATTTATAATATCGAGGATTTGATTGTTGAAAATTTTATTCATATGTTTTCAAGAAGAAAAAAATTTGTACTTTTTTTATTATAAAAATAAAAAAGTACATCTTACATCATCAAGATTTCAGAAAAGTATCTGGACCATCAAACAAAAATACCAACTTAAGCCAAAATATACCAGATGTCCTCAAAACAGAGTATCAACGGACAAAAACTGTCCAAATTACAATAAGACTGAAACCTCAAGGAGTCATAAACTACTTCTATGTTCAGAATGAGCAAACTATTTATCAAAAAAAGGACTAGATCCATGAAACTCTACGATATCATCTACCCATTCTTCCCAAACTAATAAGCCATCATCAACCTTTAGAACCTCCTTAGATAGAGCATCGGCTATATCATTTAGCTCTCGGTGTATATGTGATCAATTTTCCAATCATAAACAAAGTTCATAAGAGAAGCAATTCTCCTGCACCACTGTTGAAGAGAGATATTTTTTATTATGAGGATATTTTTTGCCCATTTTATAACTATCATAGAGTCACCAAGAATCCTCAATGTGTCTATACCAAAATTAACAACAATCTTCAAGAGACACCATAAAGCAAGGAATTCAACTTTTGAATTTGTGCCTGATCCACAATTTAGCTTAAATTTGAAGTGATGTTTAGGATTAATAAATAGAAGCACCCCAGCAGCACAATATCCATTCACAGATGCTCCATCAAAATACCCAGTGGCAATATCAAAATCTTCAATATTTTTCAGTAAGTGTTCTTTAACATTTGGAGGAGATAATGTCCAGTAAGTTTTTTATGTATACCAATGCTATTGTAGACAATCTGCGAAATGGGGATCTTTTTATCCTCAAATATCAATGCATTTTTGGTTTTCCATATAATCCATATCACAAAAGCTGGAAGATTTTTGTGATGAGGCTGAGATCTGCACCATTGATACAATGCATCTTCCAAGGAAGTCGAACTACAACTTCCCTTTAAACAGAGAATGTTGCTAATTGAAGACTAAACAAATTTGGAGAAAGCACAATCTATAAAAATATGAGAAACAATCTCTTCGTGATTCCTACAGAGAGAACAAAAACTGGGTTTGTTCCATCCTCTACGAACAAGATTACTCCAAGTGAGGATACAATCATCCATCGCTAGCCACAACAAGCACTTTATATTTTGTGTAATTTTCCATTTCCACAGTCCAAAAAACCACCATTTCCAAACTAGGATGACATGAGCATGCACAATTGATGAGTATGCAGCTTTAGCAGAAATGGTTTCAGATTCATTGTTGAAATACCAAGCAAGTATTCCCTCTGAAGAGGATAATCTAATACCGGCCCTGTTAAGATACAAAATATACTGGTTCCATTCTTCAATCAAATTATTATCAAGGCCGAGATCCTGGGCTGTAAACCAGTAGCTTGAGGAGTTTCCGATCCACATAGGTTTCCTGATATGATCCAGTGTTTTGAAACCCAATCTCGGAATATAATCACATATTCTTGTTACAACGTAATTTTCCACCTTGTGAGCATCAACATTGATTGGCCTTCAGGATCCATTTTATCGACTCAGATCCACGTTTTATCCTCCAGGAACACACTTTTCCCTATTTTTGTTCCTGTATGCTAGTTGTTCCACTATATCCAGCGTACACACGGGCTATCCCACTATAGCCAGCGTACAACTAGTTAAATGGTAAAAAACAATAGAAAATTACCTTTTACTCCCAAAAAGTTGTCTTAGGGTGACCTTTGACCCTCCATATGCCTCGAAACGACTCGATTCGACCTTTCACTTACCTTTGGAAGGCTATATATTGATCTCTTATGGTGTATGGAAGGGAGGAGAAAGAGAGAGCAACATAACTCTAGTGGATTTTTGCCGTGACTTGAGTCTGCACTCATTGATCCTTGTTTTTGTGAACTCCTTATGTTCACCTACCAAACTCCTTTCATAGTTTGAGTTTTCCATTGCATGGGGGATTGAAGTGGTGGAGACACAAGTGGAGAGACCCAGTTCTTGGTTCAGATTGGTTGCCAGAAAGAGGTCGTATCATTGTACTTCTTGTTATTAATTAATGGAAATAGTCATTTTCTCGTCCAATTGATGTTGTGAATGTTGTTTAAATTACATTGGGTTACATTTGCTTATGATATCATGGATCATGTTATTGATTATGCTAATATCTTTCACATATTATATGCACTTGCTTGTATTCGTTGTTGAGGCTAATCTACAAGTTCAAGTGTTGAGATTGAAATCTCAACGGGGATCTACTTCGAACATCCAGTTGAAGGTCGGTTCTTATTCTCCATATCTCAACATTTTCATTATAATAACATTGCATTGGGAATTGAGTTATTTTCTGGTAGTCAGCTGTCTGTTGTGGTCTACCCAGAGCCATAGGAATTTTTCTCCGTAACAATTCTAGGAGAGAGGATGACATTTTCATCATTGCCAATATATGGATCAATTCCAATCCATAGTTTGCAACCATTTCCAATGTACCAAGATAAGTGTTTATTGAACGAAGGAAATATTTTGATAAATCTCCTCCAAATTATTGAAGTTTTTTTTTTTTTGTTTGGATTTCTTAACCAACAGATCAAGTCATCATTTATGTACTTTTCCTGAACAATTTATGTCCATAATCCCGATCCAAAAATGCATCTCCACTTGATTTTTAAGCACAAAGCATTGTTAAACCATAATACATTTTTTATATTTCATCCACCGAGTTGTTTAGGAACATATATCCTTTCCCATTTTGTATGGTGCATCTTAACACCTTAGGAGTTCCCAAACCATAAAAATTTGAACATAATTTTCCTTATCATGTTTATAATTGTTTTAGGAACCATAACCAGAGAGAACCAATAGCCAAGCATACTAGTGAGGACAACCTTCAAAAGGGTGATTCTACCTCCCAAAGAGAGGTATTTAAAGACCCAATGACCTATCATTGTCTCATATCTCTTAACTAACCAATACCAATCAGAAATCCTATACGAGTTTGGTTTTATATAAAAACCAAGGTACTTAAACCCATTCTCAATTGGAGATATTCCATAGGGAAATATAACAGAGATATGATGTAGTACATTTTCTTCCATATTATGAAACATAAAGGAGGATTGATTTAGGCTTACTTCCATACCTGAGGTAGAACAAAAAAGCTTGATGATGTTTGAGAGCTGGGACCATTCCTCTATTGAAACAGTACCAAAAAGTACCACGTCATCAACAAACAAAAGATGAGTGATAATAACATAATCAACTATCTTTATACCTTTAAATTGGCCCAATGTTCTTGCTTCAACAATCAAACGACTCAGTCCTTCAATGACTAGAAGAAATAAGTAAGGAGAAAGAGGGCATCCTTGCTGCAAACGTTGTGAGCAGCCAAAAAAAATGAGTTGGAGATCCATTATCTAAAACAGAGAAAGTAGGGGATGTTACACAAGCCATAATCCAATTGATTTCCATTAGAGGGATACCAATTTTAAGTAGGATCAGTCTTAAAAAGACTTAATTCACCCAATCGTAAGCTTTGACAAGATCCATTTTATGGATAAGGTCTTTTAAGTTTTTGGACTTGATGGTATGAAGGATTTCCTAAGAGACCCCAACTGCATGAAGTATTTGTCGGTTAAACATGAAACCAAATTGTTCTTTTGAAATGACCTCAACCAATTTTGGTTTCAGGATATTTGCAATGATCTTTGTAACCACTTTATAAGCCATATTGCATAACGCAATGGGCATGTAATCACTAAAACTGGAAGGCTTATTGCATTTTGGGATTAGGGTCAGAAATGTAGAATTCAATCCATTATACATAAAGCCTTCAACTCTAGAGAATTCTATCATGGAGAGTAAATCATGACCCATAATGTCGAAAAAACCTAAAAACAATTCAATTATCCAACCGTCTAGACCAAGACTCTTGTCCTTAGCACAATTTTTAAGAACCTTTTCAATCTCCTCAAGTGAAATTGGTTTACAGAGTTCCATACCATCTTTTTCCGAGAAGAAAGAAGGAAAGTGGTTAATCACTTTCATCTGGTCATCAATCCTAGCAGAACCTGGGTCAATAAAATGTTGACATAAGAAACACTCTGTAGCCTTCTTTAATTCATCTTGTGTCTTAGCCACATTCCTAGCTTCATAAATAATGTCCCAAATTGCATTCTGATTCCTTCTGTTAGAGGCATCAGTATCCAAGAGATTTCTTCCTGCTCAAGTATTTCATTTTTTCTGTGTTCAAACAGATAAAGATCATGTTTTTCCTCCTCCATAAAAATACCTGTTGTATTAAGATAAAAAAAAAATCGTAATCTTTTCTTCGATTTCAATAATCTCCTTTTGGTCTTTGAATTTCGTAATAGCTTCCCAGTTTTTCACTTCTTTTTTCAGTCTTTTTAATTTGAAAACCAATCTTTCCATTGGGTTTAAAGTATCAGGGACAGATAATCAAAGCCAAACTTTTTTAACCAGATCGCAGAATACATCAAATTTCATCCAAGAGTTGTTGAACTTGAAAGGAAAATTGATTTTGTTTGTGGATCCATCTAATTGTAGAATAATAACTTGATGATCAGAAATATTAGAAGCTTCAACCCAAGTTCTGAATTTTTGCAAATTGTTATGAGTGTCAGCCAGGAGAAAACGATCTAGTCTTTTACCAATTCCTTGAGATCCACTGTGCTTGTTGCTCCAAGTGGCACACACATCTTAACTAGTTTTATATCTATGAGGTTGTTCCGCTAGAGAAGATCCCCAAAAAAATATATTGAATCATCCGGTCGAGCAGACGATCCCCAAATTTTTGAAACAAATTCTTTATCTATTTTGAAAGTACAAAATTTAGAACTTAATCATAGCTTTATGTTTATTATATATTTAAAGTTTTTTTTTAAATTATATTTTAGTCAAATGATTGATTGTTGAGATATCCATTTCATTTAACATTCAATATATATTATTGAAATTTGTTACACAAATTGGTTGTTGTGATTGATTCTATTTAATATTTATTAGGCTTTCTCTTAACTTCTTTAGTTATATTAAAATTTATTGCATGTTATACAAATTGCTGGTTAGGATTGATTCTATTTATATTTATTAGTTTCTTCATTCACTTTTTTAGTTGCAACAAGTTATATATATATTAATTTTGATTGGTCATTCATTTTTAGGGAAGTATGATACCATGATTGCTGCTTGTGATAACTAACAAATTTATAAAAAAATTACGTTTAAAATAATTTAAAAATAAAACAATGTTATAATCACTTTTTCATAAATTTTGGCTTTTGCAATTTTATATATGTTGGTTTTGTTTTGTATGTATTATTTTGGGGTTTAGTCGATGGTTTGTGTGTATCTATCTTTTGTTATGGTTGTGATTCATTTGATCTTTTTATCTTGCATTTATGCTTAAGATTTTATTTTGTTACACCCAGGAATTTTTATTTTTGAGTATTTTATCAATAAAGTTCCAATAGAGTGAGGTTTTACATGTTGGTTGCAGGATGCATCAATCATTATTAATACAACAAAAATATAAATAATAAAGCAAACAATAACGTCATACACATCAAGACACCATGATTTATCCTGGAAACCCCTTAACCAAGGGGAAACCAACAAAAGATATCTTCATTATACCCCTTGGAAAAATCTAGCCAATGCATGGTCGACCTTGGCCCTATCAGCCACAGGTACCCTCGACCATCAGTGAGAGATCCGAATATGCACACTCTTCATACAATGGAGTTCGACCAGCCTCTAATAGGCTTCAATCATTTAACATTCAATATATATTATTAAAATATGTTACACAAATTGGTTGTTATGATTGATTCTATTTAATATTTATTAGGTTTTCTGTGAACTTCTTTAGTTATATTAAAATTTATTGCATGTTATACAAATTGCTGGTTAGGATTGATTCTATTTATATTTATTAGTTTTTTATTAACGTTTTTAGTTGCAACAAGTTATATATATTAATTTTGATTGGTCATTTATTTTTTAGGGAAGTATGATCCTATGATTGCTGCTTGTGATAAATGTCAAATTTATATAAAAGTTACGTTTAAAATAATTTAAAAATAAAAAGAATGCTATAATCTCTTTTTTTGTAAATTTTGGCTTTTGCAATTTTATATGTATTATGTTGGTTTTGTTTTGTATGTATTATTTTGGGGTTTAGTCGAGGGTTTGTGTGTATCTATCTTTTGCTATGGTTATGATTCATTTGATCTTTTTATCTTGCATTTATGCTTAATATTTTATTTTGTTACACCTTGGAATTTTTATTTTTGAGTATTTTATCAATACAGTTTCAATAGAGCGGGGTTTTACATGTTGGTTTCAGGACACATCAATCATTATTAACACAACAAAAATATAACCAGTAGATCAAACAATAAAGTCATACACATCAAGACACCATGACTTATCCTAAAAACCCCTCAACCAGGGGGGGAACCAACAAAAGATATCTTCATTATACCCCTTGGCCAAATCTAGCCAAGGCATGGTCGACCGTGGCCCTATCAGCCACAGGTACCCTCGACCATCAGTGAGAGATACGAATATGCACACTCTTCATACAATGGAGTTCGAATAGCCTCTAATAGGCTTCAATCACATGAATACCATGGGGAAACTTCCCAATACCATGGGCCTATTACAACAATGACCAAAGTCGATTAACTTACTTTATGATCAAGTCAATATTAACCCAACATTACAGGGAAAGTTTAGATGATTATATATAAGAGCTAATGTTTCGTCTCAATACTGAGCTTTTATGGTTTTGATTCTAAGCTTAAAAGATAAAGATTGCAAAGTTGCACTTACTCCTAAATCAAAATAAATTGAAAGTTTGTGTTGTGTGCACTCTGCTTTGAAGTGCAAGTGGGTACAAATTTATCGTCATTCTGTGTAGGCTCCAAATCACCTCGTCTCCAACTAAATTGCAAATATCCTTATTGTTTATTTATTATCAACAATCTACCCTTTTCTCTAAAAGCTAGACTCTGTAGGGACATTACCACTATGTGGCTCTTGTTATATTATTTACAAGTTTCAAATTTCAATTTATGGTATTATCTTTAGATTATTTTTGCTTGTGATTGTACTCTATGTAATCTTGCATACTCCATTAATACTTGTTTTCTTCTTTGACACATGTGGACTTTTTCCATTATTTCTACATTAATTTTTTTTCCTGGAAAAAAAAGCGTAATTTTATTCCATCTTTTGAGTACAAAATTACATTGTTCAGATTCATTCGTTAAGAGTGGCTTTGTTGTTAAGCAATATCAGATAAGAACTCTAGTGACTAAGTCCGTTAAAGGATTTTTGAAGTCAAAACTATACAAATAATATCATTACATAAAATTTTATATAGAAAACTGTAATTCAAATCAATAAAAAACAAAATTGTTGTTTTCATGAGCAGAGCCCTCCATTATAACATAGAAGAGTGATGTCAACAATCGGTGACCACAGTAGTACCCAAAAATAAACTGAAACAAGGATGCAACTTGTAATAACCATACAACCCCTCAATCTATGAAGGGCCGATGATAATATTCCCTGACCATGCCACCAATAAATTCCTTGATTTCCCATATCCCTGGCCCCAGCAGAAGCCCCTCTTTCAAATCCCGGTCCGCCTCTTTGTTAGTTAACCTGTAAACATGCATGCATACAAAGTTGTCAAAAGAAGTAGTAGCAGCTTTGATACCTATCAAGATGTTTGAGAGTCTAATATTATGACAGTGTTGAGTTCCCGAAATCCACTTAACCACATTCATCGAGTCCCCATAAACAGTAATATTGCGGAAGCCCTTCTCAAGAGAAAAGGTGGTAAGAAATTTTAGGCTAACAATCTCCACAAAGTTGTTGCTCCCCTCCCCCAGGCCCAAAGACATTTCAAAGAAATGATCAGGTGAAAGAAACAGTAAATCCCCTCCACCACAAAAATTATTTTGGCAAGCACCATAAAAAAAACCCCATGGCTGAGAACGATCAATATCCACCGGTTGAATGTCCCCAATGCCACCAGAATGCCCACTTTGTTTACAAGATAGATAGAGCCCACAACTGTAAATGGCAGTTTGAGTAGGCAGGCAGCCTTTATCCGTGAAAATGAGCTTGTTCTTGGCAACCCACACCCCCCACACAACCAACAGAGGCAGAGCTCGATATTCAAGAAAGGTCGGGTTTTGATACCAGATTCGCCAGGCAGCATCCAAAGTCTCCCCTTCCCAATGAAAAAATACCTTCAACACCCTCGAACAAACCCCCCAAACCTCATTAATGAATGGACACTGAAGAAAGAGATGACCAACTATTTCCTCGCTCCATTTGCATAATATGCACCATCCCGACCCATTTTTATTCCTCTTCTCGAGGAAATCCCAAGTAGGCACCTTATTCATAAGTATGTACCACATAAACAAGCGCGTCTTATGAGGGCTCTGAATTTTCCAAAGTAGCTTCCACCACCAAACACGATCCCCTTGCACCAAATCGGCATTGATCTGCATATATCCTCCTTTGGGGGTATAGGCACCCGAAGGATCCACATCCCAACACAATTCATCATCATGATCACCCAGTTCAATATGGTCCAGGTTGAGAGCCCTAAAGTACCGTGACAGTTCTAACTCATCAGCCACATCTAGACCAAAAGAGTTGGTCGGGAGACAAGCATGTCGGCCCAGGAAAAGAGCATCCAGATCAGCCAATTGATGAAAGAAAAAGTAACCTCTCCGACGTAAAGCATCCAAAGTCCCCACAGGTAACAGATGTTGATGTTCACATCCCACCCAAGGATCTCGCCCGATCCTAACCTTATTCCCATTACCAATATCCCAAACCAAATCATGTTCAACAATATGGAAATATGCAACCACTTCCTTCCAAATTACAAAATCTCCTAGGTGAGATTTGAGTGGGTTCTGGATCCAATTAACAATCGTGTCAGGAGCAATGTACTTGTGTTACATTACCTGTGAACAAAAAACCCCAGACTTGATCAACCTCCACCCACACTTAGCATCCAAAGCTTTGGAAAAAGAAAAGATATTATTCAGACCCCATCCCCCCAAGGCTTTAGGGATGGAAATCTTGTCCCACCTAACCCAAGGGGCAACAAAAGAATCTTCCTTACCACTCCACAAAAAATCAAAACACAGTCATGTATCCTGATCCAGAATGCCCCAACGAATCCAATCCAAAGACATCCAATAAACCGGAATAGCTTTCAACACCAATTTGACCAAAACCAACCTCCCAGCTCTGGAGAGCCACTTATAACTCCAACATCTCATTCGCTTCTCCAACTTTTCGATCAACCACAACCAATCTTGTTTCTTATAGTCATTAGGTTTCATATTAAAACCTAAATATTTGAGTCCATCTTGTAAAGAAAGATGTGTGAAGGGAAAGAGTCGAGTGAAAACCTCCACTTCCCCAACACAAAGAAGATTAGTAGTCAAAGTGGATTTACCCCCATTGATTTCCATCCCTGTAGCCCTAGAAAAAAGATTCAGTATTTCCTTCAGCTTATGTCCATCTCGAAGAGTGCTCGAGCAAAAAATGAGAACATCATCAACAAAAAGGAGATGGGTAAGAAAAAAATTCGGTGCAACCTGTATGCCACAAAAGTTACTAGTCCTCTTATCCTCCTTAATTTCCCTACTCAATCCTTCAGCAACCAGCAAAAAAATCAGAGGGGATAGAGGACATCCCTTCCGTAAGCCACGTCCCGAATGGAAGAAAGGAGTTTCTACCCCATTAATAAGAACCAAAACGGAAACAGTAGTTATGCAGCTCATAATCCACCGAATGAAATTAATGTCAAAAACCAGATGAGTAAGCAAGAGACGGAGATACGACCAACTTACTTTATGATAGGCTTTTGACATGTCAATTTTAAGAACAACCCCCTTCGCTTCTTAGTTTTAATACTATGCAGTCCCTCCTGAGCGACCCCAATGGTTTCATGGATTTGGCGGCCTTCCAAAAAACTGAATTGCTCCTTAGAAATGTGAGTCGAGAGGATATCCTTGAGGCGCTGAGCAATGATTTTAGTGACAATCTTGTAAACACAGTTACATAAGGAGATAGGTCGAAAATCATTTAAAGATGAAGGAGAATTCGTCTTAGGGATTAAGTCTATGAAAGTAGAGTTAATGCTAGCTGGTATCCTTCCCTCTTGTCGAGTGTCTTCAACCAATATCAACATATCTCCCCCGATGAAATCAAATAGTCCCAGGAAGAATTCAATAGTCCACTCATCAGGCCCAGGGATTTTGTCCTTCTGAAAGCAAGAGAGGACCTCTTTCAGTTCATCAACTGTAATGACTTCCAACAAATTTATGTTGTCCTCCTCCTCCACAAAGCATGGAAACAATTGAGCCACCCTAATGACTTCCTCAATATTAACCATGTTACTAGCTTTGAATAGATCTTGAAAGTGATTAACCCCAACCCGTGCCATACCTTCAAAGGTATTATGAGATGCACCCAAGTAATCCTTCAAATTCCAAATAGTATTGGTCGAGCGTCACCCTTTGGCATAGGCATGAAAAAACTTGGAGTTTTCATCACCACTCTCTAACCATATTGCCCTACTTTTTAAGTGCCAAGTATCCTCCATTTCCAGAAGGAGTATGTTCCTGCGCCCTTCCAAATGAACCAAATTCTCCTTGGATTCAGGTGTCATAAAGCCACCCCCATTACTCAAGGCAATGGCCGCTAACTCCTCTTCAATTTTCTTAAGCTCCTGATCTTCCCTGAGTCTTTTCTCTGCTGCCCACTGTTTGATCGGACCCTTCAAATGCTTGATGTTTTCAGAAAAATGAAATGCAGCAGAGGTATTGTTTTCGGGCTGAAAAGGAATCCAAACAGAATGGAATAAAAAAAAAAAGTAGGATCCTTCAGCCAAATATTATTGAATTTCAACGGGAAAGGCGACTTATTAGGACCATCTTTAAGTTCAAGATAAATAGGAACATGATCATAGCAACCCCCACAACCAACCCATTGACGGATGTGAAAAAAACTTTCCACCAGATGATCCGCAAGCAGGAATCTATCCAAACATTTCGCAATCCTACAATCACCCACCCAATTGTTTCTCCAAGATGGTTTAAGACAGACAGGTTCAACGTCCACCAAATTTCCTTTAACCAGTTTTCGGATGAAAAAATCAGTAAGTGTGTCCACCTGTGCACGAGTGCCCCAAACTTCAGGCTGACCCAAAGAAAAGTTTAGATACCCCCCTAGAATCACAGAATCACCCTTAATCACGGCTTTACTCAACAAGGACTCCCATAAAGGAATCCTATTGCAATAAGGCCCATATATGTTAATAACAATAAACTCCCTATCAAAATCAAGAGCCCAGAAAGACATGCCCAAAACAAATTCCATCCCCCATAAGTTGGAAACCTTGATACGGGCCTCCTTCCAACCCATAGCTAAACCACCAGATCTACCTCTAGCATCCGAAGCCTCAAAATTCCAACATGGAAACCAACCTTTTAACTTAGCAGTAACCTCCATACCAACCCCCATAGTTTCCTGTAACAAACAAAATATCCTGATGCTCATTATCGAGCACTCTCCGCAGCGCTGATCTTTTAGAGGGACCAGCAAGACCTCGACAATTGTAGGACATAATTTTCATTAGCGCCCCTTTTTCTAGGCCTGCATAGCTCTAAGTTCCCATTCAATGGATTGTTGTTTACCTTCACGAAGGTCCGAAGATGCTTTGGATTTGCCTTTAGAAATATAAGACCGTCGACCCCTATTAACTTATTATATTGTTTACAAGTCCTCACTTCCAATTTATGGTATTAAATTTAGAGATTTTTGGTTTGTAGTTTTAGTTTATATATTCTTACATGCTCCACTATGATGACATTAAGGAATCCACATTAATACTCCTCTTTTTCTTCGAGCGCATGTGTACTTCTTGCAATATTTGCAAATTAACTCTCTTCCTTTTCTTCTTTAAATATTTATTGACTTATTATATTATGTATTAATCCCATCTTCCAATCTAAGGAAGGATCCCCATTCCCGATGATGCATGATGATGCAATTGGGCCATGTTTATTGTTGATTGTTAAGAAGGCATGGTCATATAGAGGCTCTTTTTATTTAAGTGTTACAGTAAACACCCTTCAGAGCTTTTAAGACATGTTGATTAATGACCCCTTTATTGTAATTAATGGGATTGCATTCATTCCAATGAAAGGATCTAGAAAGCCTATACTTGATTTTTGTGTAGGAAAGTAGATAGATCAAATCTATAGTGCATAAATTAGACTAACAAAGAAATACATCTCAATCTCAAGATTGGAAGGGAAAAACAAGATTTAACTGTTGATGTATTTGTAACTTCGGAAGATATTCACTTGTATATTGTATTTGTACTTTATTGCATCCCCAACGAAGATGTATTATTCCTCCGATTGGAAGTGTCGTCATGTGTACTTGCAAGTGTCGCAAGTTATATTGTAAGTATCTTATACTTGATGGGTTATTAGACCACCTTGATGGGGTCAGCCCTGTATGAGTCATGTGGGTCAAAGGGTTATTAGACCACCCTAGAGGGGTCGGCCCAGTCAGCATTATGTTAAGTGGTTAAGTTGGGGCCGACCTAGTTGAGTAAAAGGCAAGTCAAGTTAGTGTATAAATAGAGAGTGTGTCTCTCTCATTTTACACATTCTATTATTCACTCACTTCGCATTAGTGAGAGAAGAGGAGGGTACGCACAAGTGGAGGAGGAGCATGCTGCTGAAGATATCTATCTCTTGGGTTTGATCATGGTGATCCTTGTATTGATGCTTATTCTATCTCTGAGGAAGTTGCGGGGTTTTTCACCTTCTTAATTTTCCCCGGTGAAATGTTTTGTGTCTCTTGTCTCTTGTCTCTTATGCTTGATATGATGTACATGTTCTTTCAGTTAAGATCCTATATCTATTGAATTAAATGATAAAAAATAACATGGTATCAGAGCTAGCATGAAGGAAGGCATGATATGGCATTTATGAGACTTGTTGCACTTGCGACAAATTGCAAGCTAGGGCTTGATATAGAAAAAACCAGTCATCGCAGCACTTTCACTATAAATACATTTTGGAAAAGGTTCAGGATCGGAAAATTTTACAAGTCATAGATAACATCCCCATGTACCTTTTGTCCAAAGCACAACATCTGATTCGTTTTACTTTGTGTTTTATGATAAGTACAATCTAGGGTTTCTGCCTCTTCCAGATCTCAGTCATAAACAGGTGACCTAGGAAAAAAGGTCATAACTTGGGATAGGAAGCTCCAAATGAAATTATATAAAAAGCGACAGTAAGAGAACAGACTGTAGTTTCTCAAGGAAGTTTTTCAGAGGCCGAAATTGAACCAGTGACACGTGGCACTCTGTACAAGTTCGCTCTCCTGTTTTATCCCATAAACAGGTCACGTTGAGACACTTGGCATAACTCTCTCTCAGAGCATCATATTTAGGTCAGGCCTGTGGGGTTGGAAATATAACAAGTTAGGCTACCATAGGATGAAGTTTCATACCCTGTGGATTCGTAATTTCAGAGATGCACCAGAATCAATCAGGTGCATATTTCTGTCAAAACAGATTTGGATTATGAGCACCTTCATTCTTGGCTTGTCTTTGCTGCAGGAATTTAAGGCTTTGGAGAAAGTTGGAATTCTTGGAATCGGAGTCCACGACTGAATGATCCTCATCAAAATCGAAATTTAGAGACCAAGATCAAATTTTTTGGTTGGGAAGAAGGTTGGGCTTGATCAAACCATAGTTTGGGATTTTGATCGGAAAGATGGAAAATTAGGGCTTCTGCAAAAGTTGGAATTTTTGAAGTCTATGACCACGGTTGGAAGCTCCTAAGAAAAATCGAAGCTTAGAGCTTTGGATTGAACTTTTTGGTTGGGAAGAAGGGTGGGCTTTATCAAACTCTAGTTCAGGGTCCTGTCTAGTGAATCCGGAAGTTTCAAAGGCAATTTTGAGGGGTCAAATTTTGCAGTTTTCAAAATTGAAGTATACCAGCTTAATTAGCTCAGCAAGACACATCTTTCCATCCATTCAGAAGTTTGAAATTCAAAGTTTGAATTTTTAGGGTTTCTCTAACAAACCATAATCCAGCTCTAGATCCAGTTTCAACAAATCAAAGTAGATTGGGTTAATCCTAGAAGAGAATGAATTGGACACCTGCATAAGTGAATAAGTTCCAGTTCCAGAGGGAGATGAGGCTAAGGCCTTACATAAGAATTCTACAAGCAATCTCGATAGGTATGACTTGAGGAGATGCATGTATGTTTTTTTGAAATCTATTCATGATTAAGGTTATGATATGTTTGTCTTCATATTATTGAGGTTAGTAAAATATTGATTAATTTTAGACTTGTCTTATCACCCTAGTAAAAGTATGAATGCATGTGAATGATAGAAGACATTCATTGATTAGGGTTATGACACTTATGATTGTACTAATGCACTGTGGTGTTGTATGAGGTTGATGTTGTCCGCTAACATGAAAGGTACATAAAGAAAGTACAAATCAAGTTCTAGATCAAGAACATATGAGCATGGTGGCATGAAGACAAGGATTCATGGATCACATAGAAGCTCCACTTACGAGGTATGTATAATTTGGTTCTACAATGAGTTATGCAGGTTACTAAGCACAAGTCATTGAAGAGAACAAGAAGACATTGTTTGGGTGTGTTAGACATAACTAGCCAACATGATATTCCAGGTATGTTTTTCCTATATCAAGTTAGAATCCTACCTTGTGTTAGGATCTTATACTCTTGTATAAATTATTATTCTTGAAGTTAGAGGTTTAAGTAATCAAGAGTTTAAGCATATTATGTTTCTTACTTTGATTGATGACATGACTAACCAGAAGAGTCCTATGGTCAATAAGAATATGCATAAGTAATAGAAGTCCTCCCTGAAACCTTGAATACTAATGCTTGTGACAAATTACCTATGTGTGAAATAATCATGACCATACATATTAAGTTTATTTAGGATCATAATGTTTTGATAATATTGAGATTATACTAATGGATGTATGATCATGTATGAGATATTGAGGATGACACTAGTGCACACTTAAGCATGCATATTGGTCCAGGATAAATATAAGTTCAAGGACAAGTAATCCAGGAAGCAAAGATCAAGAGGGAGCACACTCCAGTAGTTCCTGCAAGGAAGCAAAAATTGAGAGGGAGTCCACCCTACAAATAAACAAAGATAAGTATTTGAATTGTTATATAAATGATTACTTAAATGATGTTGTTCAGTCATGTACATGTTCCTAGATTTAGGATGTATATTATGCATTTTAGAAAAGGTTGCATTAATGAACAAGATACTACTAATATAGTAATGGGTAAGTGGCCTATGGTACTGTACAACATTCCATTGCTACTTATCTAGAATGAAACCTCTTTGCTGACATGTTGGGAGTTGTGCACACTCTTAACAATGTTCTAGTAGAGATGGAAGGCATCTAGAAAGTTACGAAATATGGATAAATGTTGTATTGAAGCATTGGCTAAGATAATTGCATGACTGTATGACATATGTATTTATGAGTAAGAATTTGTTCTGAAATATATAAGATGTTTCTAATCATGCAATTGAACTTGTCTTGTAGGAAAGACCGTGTACCTACAAAAGAAGGACTACAACATTTGTTCCAGCAACAAAGTTCGACGAAAACTATATATTGAAGATACTTCAAGGAAGAAGTGATGGGACACATTTGCAGGAGCCATTCCAAGCATGGTGAGAGGAGGATCCTTCCCTTGGCTATGGATGTAAGCGTTGTGTGATGAGCATCAGGACGATGCTCCAGTTACTGCTTTGGATATGCATCAGTTGGATGCTTTGTATGATCAGTTAGATCATGTATATGTATATGCATCAGGACAATGCAGTGACGATGATCAGGATGATCATGTGTGATGAGTATTAGGACGATGCTCTGGATGATATGCAGAAGGACGATGCTATGATGATGATCAGGATGATGCATTACTTTCTAGGCATGGAGGTGTGGTAGAGTGCAGATGGGATCTTCCTTGGACAAGGGAAGTATGCAGTAGAGATCTTGAAGAGGTTCGGGATGATGGAATGCAAGGCCATGGCCACACCTATGGCATCGAACCTGAATCTTCTGTGTGATGCTTCATCTGAGGCGGTTGATGTCACGGTGTATCGTCAGATGATTGGGTCCTTGCTGTACCTGACGAACACGAGAGCAGATATTTTCTTTGCTGTGAACACATTGAGCCAGTTCCTGACGGATCCGAGAAGTGTTCACATGGTTGTTGTAAAGCATATTCTAAGGTACCTGAAGGGTACGGTTGATTATGGGATCAAGTATGATGCGAATCAAAAGTTTAACCTAGAGGGTTATGTTGATTCAGATTGGGCAGGCAGTGCCATTGATCGGAAGAGCACTTCGGGGTGTTGCTTCAGTATGGGATCCAGTATGATCTCTTGGTTTAGCAGGAAGCAGTCTTGTGTGGTACTGAGTACAGCCGAAGCAAAGTATGTTGTAGCTTGTTTGGCTAGTTGTGAGGCAGTATGGCTTAGGAAGCTACTGTCTGATTTGTTTGATCTCCAGTTGAGTGCTACTTGTATATATTGCGAAAACCAGAGTTGTGTGAAGTTGTCAGAGAACCCAGTGTTCCATGACAAGTCGAAGCACATTGAGATCAAGTTCCACTATATCAGGGATATGGTGCAGAGAGGAGCAGTGAAGCTCCTAGATGTTGCGACGGACGAGTAGATAGCCGATGTGTTGACCAAGCCACTGGCCAGAGTGAATTTTGAGTACTTCAGAGAGAGACTTGGTGTACTTCAAGTCGAGACTCCTTCCAAGGGGAAGTGATGAGTCCGGAGACACAGATGCACATGATCCATTCTCACATGGTGGTAGGTGTGTCCTCCCATGGTGTAGATATAAGGGCTGGGGCCATTCCGACATGGTTGAAGTGTGTCTTCCCATGGTCGTTGATGTAAGAGTTGTGCCATTTTAGCATGGTTGAAGTGTGTCTTCCCATGGCTACGATATAAGAGTTGTTCCATTCAAGCATGGTTGAATTGTGTCTTCCCATGGCTGCGATATAAGAGTTGTGCCATTCGAGCATGGTTGAAGTGTGTCTTCCCATGGTTGCGATATAAGTGTTGTGCCATTCCTAGCATGGTTGAAGTGTGTCTTCCCATGGCTATGGATATAAGTGCGATGCCATTCTCACATGGTTGAAGTGTGTCTTCCCATGGCGTAGATATAAGTGCTGAGCCTTTCACGGATGGTTGAAGTGTGTCTTCCCATGCCGATGAATGTAAGTGTTGTGTGATGTGCATCTGGGTTGTGCTCCGTGGACAATGACGGTGATCTGAAGACGACGAGGTGACAGTATACACAAGTTTTGTAGAGGCATACAATTGGTCCTGAGATTCTCTTGAAGGTTTTGCAGAGGCAGTATAATCAGTCCTGGGAGATCTTGCAGGTTTTGTAGAGGCAGTGTAATCAGTCCTGAGGTGTACCTACTTGATGGCTTGCTCGCAGAGATGATGAAGACCTACATGGAGGCTAGGCCTACATCCAACATGAAAAAGGGTTGGCTCTGTAGAAATTCCTATGACGAGTAGATTGGAGATTGATTGAGATAGCAACAGTAGTGATGATGATGATGATGCTCTGTGATCCAGTGACGATGATCTAGCTCTAGAATTAAAGACTTGTGCCTATATGTATTGATGACTTGTGTTAAGAGAATACCTTCCTAGTTAAGAGGGAGTGTTGATGTATTTGTAACTTCAGAATATATTCACTTGTATATTGTATTTGTACTTTATTGCATCCCCAACGGAGATGTATTATTCCTCCAATTGGAAGTTTCGTCATGTGTACTTGCAAGTGTCGCAAGTTATATTGTAAGTATCGTAACTTATACTTGATGGGTTATTAGACCACCTTGATGGGGTCGGCCCTATATGAGTCATGTGGGTCAAAGGGTTATTAGACCACCCTAGAGGGGTCGACCCAGTCAGCATTATGTTAAGTGGTTAAGTTGGGGCCGACCTAGTTGAGTAAAAGGAAAGTCAAGTTAGTGTATAAATAGAGAGTGTGTCTCTCTCATTTTACACATTCTATTATTCACTCACTTCACATTAGTGAGAGAAGAGGAGGGTGCGCACAAGTGGAGGAGGAGCATGCTGCTGAAGATATCTATCTCTTGGGTTGATCATGGTGATCCTTGTATTGATGCTTATTCTATCTCTAAGGAAGTTGCGGGGTTTTTCACCTTCTCAGTTTTCCCCGGTGAAATGTTCTGTGTCTCTTGTCTCTTGTCTCTTATGCTTGTTATGTTGTACATGTTGTTCTTTCAGTTAAGATTCTAGATCTATTGAATTAAATGATAAAAAATAACATTAACTACTACTTTGTGTCATTTTATGCTCATATAGCCATGTGTGTGAAATTTGTGAGTGAGAGAATAAGGAGGCACCTCGCTTTCTATGAAAAAATTAGGGACAATTTAATTGTTGATTAATCAACATGAGTTTATGCTAGAGATATATTGGGAATTTAATTATAAATGAATGAATATGGTGTAGCAGTCAAACTCACAAAATCATAGATACTGCATATATAACAACTACAAGCCAAAGAAGGCCCTTAAAACACTAACACTAGAATAAGAAAGGATGTTATCACATCAACATAAAGTCATATTTGATATGTTGATGTACATCATCTGTATGTGTAAATGCTTTTGATTAATCAATGGGGAGCTATGAACTATAACTCTGCATTAATGTTGCACAAGGTCACACCTTAACATGCAAGGGCAAGATTTGAGTGTTATCATACATCTCACTCGAAATAACAAGATAAAAGATTGTAAAGGTTGACTCCCCTATCTCATATTAACTTTCAATTTATCATCTACTTGTATTCTAGACATTCATATTAAAAATTTAGCTCTTTAGTCCAATTTCTACAAGTAATCATTTAGAAGTTAACAACAACCTAATTTCAACAAAATTTGCCTAGAATTTAAATAGGATTTATTGATAATTTAAATCAACATATTTTCCACTTGTCAATTTAACAAAAATTCACATTTCTAACCAGTAAATCCTAACAAGTCAATATTAACTAATAAATCCTTTTAAGAATTAATTCTTTTAAATTAACATTTATTTCATAGCAAAATTAAACAAGAATTTACCAAGATGAATACCTCTACTGGTGCTTGAGGTGAATCCTTTGCAGTTATGCTACGATCAATATTCCACTTACCCATAGTGGAACCATAGTTAACCTCCTAGTCAACTAGGGGCCTCGGTGGCTTCCTAGCCCCAAGAATCCATTTTGCTTCCTAGCCCTCCGTGCCCATGACTCCTTGAATATCAATTCTCTTTGGTTGTCTTTTGGATCATCCCAAACATCAAACCCCATGATTTTTCCAAGTCTCTCCAAGACCTCTATTCCCCACCACCAAAACAGTCAGGTGAAGAACCCCCTTTCTCCTCCTTTCATTTGTTGTTGATCCTTTTTCCTTTCTTGCAACCGAATCTATCATCCCTATCAAATCAAATCTTACAAATCTCGATATTGGCACCCACTCTAAGAAGATTCCATCATAATAATAAAAGAACAAAATGTAAATAACTCCATCCACCTACCGACTCACATTGTAATTGATATATTGGAGAATAATTAATAATAAACAAAACAAAGATAATATAGACAAGCAATCCACCAACCAACTCACATGTATATCTTAATAATTATATTTGAGAATAATTAATAATAACAAAATAAACAAATAGTCCACCAACGGATTCTCATATCTTAATAAATATTTTTTTAGAACAATTAATAATAAAGGAAGCAAAAGATAGTGATTAAATGCATCCATCGATCAACTTGTTCATGATCATAATCATCTCTTACATTAAATAATAATAAATAGAGTGATACTCCCCCTTGGCACAATCTTCAAGAGAAATAATCAAGGAAAACATAGTAAAATAAATTAATTCCATCAACTAACTTACACAGAATAAATATCATTGACATAAATAACAATAAACAACAAAAAATACACACAAAAACCAATCCCTCCATTAACTCGCTTACACAATAATAAATATGTCTGACAACTAGTAATAAACAAAACAACACGCTAGAATAAATTCTCCAATTTAACTCAATCTATTAAAATAATGAAATTTAAATAATAGAAGAATCCTAGTCACAAAATGAGAAATTTATTTTAACTTGTAACAATCACATCCTGACAAATTTTATCCCTTTGAATGGTTAATATACTTACTTTATTATACTAACCATATGCATATCTTCATTTATACATATATGATACCTAGATGGAGATATCTAGCCACAATATTCATGTACCTACCCATGATCAACAATTCATTAAATATTAATATAATAATTCTCCCCGCAATGAATTTACATCACACATCAATATAGAATTACAACAAACCAAGCAAGTGCTAATTCTAAGCATTGCTTAAATACTTTTGACTAATTCACAACTTAGTAGTTATTAACCTACTTAGGAAACTACCTCATCATACTAGTGCACTCATCTACAGTGTGTATACGTGGCTAGGGTATACATACCATACATAACATGTATACATACATGTGTGTGCATGTATGTGTTTCTCAATCAAATATACAATAAGATAGTCACAATGCATCATTCAACTCTTCCTACTAATAAGATTTACAAACAATCATCACTCGTAATATTTAACCACCAATCATAATTATTCAACACTGGCTAATCATCACATTAACAAACAAGAATAACACGAATTCTTTAGATGGTAGTAATTTCTAAATAAATAAAAAGACACTACTGCTTCCCAAGTAGAATCCATGACTAACATAAATTCACCCAGCCTCCCTATCCTACTTGCACTCCCTCCCCATCCTTCCTCTGCTAGAATATGTTGTGGCGTCGGGTATACAGACCAAATGAAAAATAGAACCCTCATGCAGAAGCGTCAACTATATCGACCTAAATTCCCTAGCAGGAAACTGGAAATCATCATCACACATATAGGGGAGTGTGTCTGTCACTGCCCTCCCACGAATTCGGGTTTTAGAGGATACACGACAAGAAATACCTCCACCCCTCCTAAAGGAAATAGGATCAACACCCTAACATCAGGTCCCAACCACATTGAGCAACTGTTGTTCAAAGAGCCATGGCATATAATAACCACTCTGGGCAAGTCATGCATGATGTCAAAACCACGGTTACTCACAAATAATATCAGTGTTTAAAAATCACAATTTTCATCGTAATTACAACATATAGCACACAACTATCTCATAGTTAATCCATCTGTATTCCATCTCAATAACCACATATATGTGTCTCATGTATAAATATATCTAATTATTTCAAGAGATGAGATATTTCACAAATTGATATTTAAGCAACCATGTATGTTCTTTTGCACCATTTCACACTTGTTCTATATTTAGTGTATAACTTAAATTGATATTTAGGTGCCCCATTCCACATCCAATATGTATATTCAAATGAAACCACAGGTCCATCCTCATTAACAATTCAAAATGATAAAAGTCAGGTTTTGTCCACATGTAGATACATTTAAGTGCTCTCTTTATAAAAAGCTTAATTATTCTAGCTAATGCCAACATATAAGAAGTAAATGAAATGCTCAGGTAAGTCATGTTAATGATTTAATTGTCGACTAAT
The DNA here is from genome assembly GCA_027924585.1 of Larix kaempferi. Classification (NCBI taxonomy): domain Eukaryota; kingdom Viridiplantae; phylum Streptophyta; class Pinopsida; order Pinales; family Pinaceae; genus Larix; species Larix kaempferi. The sequence continues at coordinate 8,335,175 of BSBM01001879.1, forward strand.
CAAATATGGGGCATTACAAAGATGGACCACACCCTACTTCCTAAAGATTCAAACATTCGCATAACCCTTTGTGCAATTATTTCAATACGTATTCTATGGAGGTGTACATACCCAACACTCCTCTAGTTTCACATCTATGATCTCGAAGGAGGAAATATGCTCTTAATAATTAGGTCAACTTAAGTTGTACTATAAATTGGCCTTAATCTTGAATCATGGTCAATGTTCTTACATACATATAACAAAATAATTGGCCACATAAAATGAACTTAGTGTGACCCATTATATTAATTTATATAACTTAACTAATTTTTGCAGAGCTATAAAACCCAATGAAATAGTGACCTTATATGTTATTCATAATGTATATTGAGTTAGAGGGAATCATAGGAGATCCATCCTCAAATAATTAGAACATACTTAATATTAATACTTCTTTGGGTTTATACTCAATTATTGCTATGCTTGATCATCCATCCATCCATATTTGGACTTCATTTTTTTCGATCTTTGATAGCTCAATGTTACATAATTGTTTTTCCATCCTTTCCATGTATTTTCATAGAGTTGTATTTTCTTGTTGATGTTGGTCTTCAAACTTATAATGTGACCAAATTGTTCATTTGATTCAATAAATGTATATGGCTTTATGGCTCTAGACACTTTATTTCTTAAAAAGATGATATCGACATTTGTCACGTTGTCCTGATCTAAGGAACTCCTATATTGAAAATATTGACAACATTCAACCTATGCCACCTTTATGTCTTAGTCTTCATTTTTTATCTTTATTCCTTGCTCTTACATGCGATAGGTATGATAATGTTTAGATCAGTAGCTTCCATGTCTAGGTAGGTACTTGTACAACATTGATGTGAAGTTAGAGTTCATAGCTCTTCATTGACCAATCAAATATCATTTACTCATACATATGATATATTGTCAATATATAAAATATGGCCCCATGTTGATGTGATAACATCCTTTCTTATTCCAGCGTCCATGTTTTATGGGCCTTCTTTGACTTGTATCTTTTTTACAAGCAAGGGTATGAATATTTTATATTACAAGTGGTAACAAAGTGATTACATGCATGGTAGAGAGTTATGAATGACATGTCTCAACTTGAAACCTTTTCTATGGCCTGTTAAGCTAATAGCTTGAACATTTTCAAATTCAAAATTTAGAAAAAAAATTGTATGTTATGTTTTATTTGGCCTCTATAACGAAATTGAAAACTAGGAATATAGAGTTTGTTATGTCTTGGCATATGGATTTTACCAACTAGCATATATAATAAAAAACAATTTAAGTAAGACTTGGTTTTTGGCCTCCAAGAGATCTACAAAAAAACTAGACTTGACCCTATATTATCTAGGCTGCATCCTCATCTAGGGAGATAGGATGTTGGAATGATTCACCTTGTTGGTGCTCTTCTCCATCTTCCTCTGCCTCTTCCTCTTTATCTTGAATGCTTCACTTTTTTTCAACCTTTTCCATTTCCAAAAAAATGGGGAAATGATTTGAGTCACCACCTGAGCCTACCCACTGTCTGATTCTGAGTTGGTCATTGAGTAAATATTTAGAAATGATAAATCTATCAAGTGTTTAGGTAATTCTATCATTCCCAATCCATTTGTTTCTCCATGTAGGGTGTAACTTAATAGGATCCACATTAAATAGTCCACAATCCTCAAATTTTTGAATAAAATAATTTGTTAATGGGTCAACTTGAGTAGCTTGACCCAAAATTTCATCTCTACCAAGGGAAAAATTGAGATGACCTCCCAAAATAATATCATGCCTCTTCAATAATTCCATGCCAAAATGTTTATCCCAATAAAGAACCCAATCATGATATGACCCGTATAGATTCAGTAAAATTGTCTACCTGCCCAACTCCTATGAAAAAGGTTCAATGACAAGTCTAAAAACACAAACAACAAATTAGTCAATAAAAGTGAACCAACGAGCCAATCGGTAATCAAACCTACAAACCTTCCTCGAGCATCCATCAAAGAAAAAATCCAACCAACCAACATTTTTCCCATCTCCGAAACCAATTTTTCATTGTCTCTCATAGTCTCCTGTAAAGGAGCACACCATGCTTATTAAAATCGATCAATCTCTTCATGACAAGCTTTTTTGGGAGCTTCCTAGACCCCTATAGTTGAGGGATAACACAATCATGGGAAACCTTTTTGCACGGGGCCATTTGCTTTAAGGGTTCTGAATAATAAGGATTGTTTTCCAGACCTAACGTTAGAGGCTTCTTTTTCTTGAGCCCAAGTTACAAAATAACAACGCCCCAACCTAATATTCCCTCTTTTTTCAGGATTCGGAGCAATACTACCCTTTATTTCCTCTTCCACCAATAGAGCAGTGGAAAATTGGGACCTCAAATTGGATCTAGTTTCTCCCTCAGATAATACTTTTATTTGGTCACTACCAATTGGTAAGGTAGAATGATTACCCTTATCCACTAAGTTCTCAATAAGAAAGGGAAATTTAAAGGATTCTAGTTATAATAATCATAGAGACTTAAGTGAGAGGTTATTTTTCTCTTATGAAAAGGAAAGGTTTAATCCTCACTCGATAAAGGAGAAATAGACCCATTAACAAGAACCCCTTAAATCTCCCCTCCTCTGTAATTTTTAGATCCAAGATGAAGGGGAGCGAGATCAGATATAAACATACCTTGAATTGGTGAATGTTCCAAGGACTAGACTTCTTCACAACCAAAAACCCACAATGTTCTAGGACTTGCAAAACACTTATCCTTGACCTTATCATCCAAACAATTCATCTAAACTTTGTTAAGAGAATCTGCCCCCCCCCCCCTTAATTAACTTCTAGATTTAAGAGTGAGGGAATGTAGTTCCTGAGTCATCTCCACATTCGAGGTCACAACCGGTCCAATGGGAGAGGACGAACATTTTGGATCATAGTTTCTAACAATCCCCCCTTTGATCCAAAATTTCTATAGAACAGATACCAGCTTCATTTCTGAACTTAGTGAATTTAATCCTTCCAAGAGATTCTATGAAGATATATGTAGTTTGATCTTCTGATAGACAATACTTTGGCTTGATGATTTCATTGATGACGAGAGTTCAAATGTAGTGATACTTAGTATCAACATGTTTTGTCTTCGAATGAAAAACTGGATTTTTGGCTAACTTGATGGTTGATTGACTGTCGATGAATAAGGAAGTTTCCAACTTTAAGATCCTGTAAAATTCTCATAGCACAAACTATTTCACAAGCTGCTCCCCAAGATGAAATATGTTATGCTTCTACTATAGAATTTACAATTGTGTCTTGCTTTTTACAACTCCATGACACAATAGTTGATCCCATGTTCATTAAGTAACCTGGAGTACATGCCCTATCATCAACATTTCTAGCAAAAGTTGCATCCTAGCAGCCAACAAGTCTAAAATTTTGGTTCCTTTTAAACTCAATTCCAAAACCTTTTGTTCCTTGAAGATACCTTAGTACCCTTTTCGCTGCATTCCAATGACTTTCTTTGGGTTCTTACATATACCTAGAGAGGATGTTTATTGAAAAAAGATAAATCTAGCCGAGTATTAGTCAGGTAGATCAAACTTCTAATTAACTTCCAATACATGGTACCGCTGACAAGTCCCCCCCCCCCCCCTTCAAACTTAGAAAGTTTTAAGTTTTGTTGCATGGGGGTGATGGTTGGATTGCATTCCTCCATTCCAAACTTCTTCAATAATTCGAAAACATACTTAGTTTGTGAAATAAATATGCTTCTTTCTCTTTGAATAACTTCAATTCCAAGATGGTAATGAAGTGAACCCAAGTTTTTAATTTCAAAACTTGTTCAAAGTTCTTGCTTCACACGAGAAATATGATCATCATTATTACCTATTATCAGCAGAGCATCAACATACATAACAAAAATGATTAAGTTGTTTTCCTGGATTTGAACATACAAAGTGTCTTTTGACTCACTACGAAGAAACCCAACTTTCTGTGAATAGGCATCCATTTTAGCATACCAAGCTCTAGGAGCTTGTTTTAACCCATACAATTCCTTTACCAATTTACAAACCTTCATTTGTTTTCCTAGAATCTCAAAACCAGGAGGTTGAGTCATATATACATCCTCCTGCAAATAACCATTTAGAAATGCACTCTTTACATCCATTTGGTGCACTTTCCATCCATTATGTGCAACAAAAGCTAGCACAACCCTGATAGTATTGGACTTAGCAGTTGGAGCGAAGGTTTCTTCACAATCAATCCCTTCTTTCTAAGAAAACCCCTTTGCCACCAATCTTTCCATGTACTTATCAATTTCACCATTTTCCTTGTATTTAATTATGTAAACCCACTTACAACCAATGGATTTAACATCCTTTGGACACTCAACAATATTCCAAGTCTAATTTTCAATTATTGCATCATATTCACTTTGCATCACTACCCTCTATTCATCATGCTCAACTATCTCAGGAAAAGTGGATGGCTCAATAGTAGGAAGAGCTAAATTCTATGAAGCCAAATTCCATTGATTCATTTCATAACTCCTTGCACATGTTTTATGTTTCTCATCATATCGAACTTCCTAAAGTAACTTAGTTGCCCACTTTGGTTCCTTGTGTGCAACTTGAGGAGGTGATGAAGTACCTTCCATAGAACTGTTATCAATGTTAACTTGAGTTGAATATTCTAAGTTAACTTGTCCACTTTCTTTATCTTCAACCTGTTTGTTTGAAGTCTAAGTCATATCAAACCACTGATCATGCCTTGATTTGTTTAAGTGTTGCATTTGTTGTTGTTCCTTAGATAATTTTTGTTCTAAGTGATTAAGTTGATTTTCAATTTCTTTTGCACTTATACTTTTTCTTTAATCCAAAATAACATCTCTATTGACAATAAATATTCCATATGATAAATGTTTATACCCCTTTTTTTGTTCATAATACCCAATTAGAATGCATTTCATACTTCTAGAATCTAACTTTCTTCACTTTTCTTTTGGAATAAGGGCATAACAAAATAAACCAAAAACTCTAAGATGTTTAATCATAGGTTTGAATCCATATGATCCTCAAAAGGAGTAATGCCATCCAAAGATGAAGAGGGAGATAAATTTCTCAAATAAAATGTTGTATGTATTGCGTCGGCCCAATAACTTGAACTTAATCCTTTGAAGAATAACATTGTTCTTTCCATACCCAATAATGTTTGATTCATTCATTATGTTACTCCATTTTTTCGTGGAGTGTAGAAGTTAGTCAATTGCCTCCTAATTCATTTTTCCAGGCAATATGTTAAGAATTCATTTGATGTGAATTTCCCACCATTATCAGTTCTCAAAGTGGTGATTTTTTCCTTAGCTACAGTTTCAACCAAATTCTGAAAAGACCGAAACTTTGAAAAAGCTTATGATTTCTCCTTCAAAAAGTACACCCAAACCATCAAGCTAAAGTCATCAATAAACAGTAAAAAATACTTACATCCACCAAGTCAAGTGTCCAAAGGCCCACAAATATCATTGTGTAAAGGCTGTAATCTCCTAGTTGTCCTGCAAGTACTTTTGGGAAATGCTAACCTTCTATGTTTTAAAAAAATGCAAGCTTGACATCTTGAATTTTCCTTCTGAAAAGTGGGTAACCCCTTTACCATTCCCTGTTGTTGAAGTTGAACAAGACTATCAACATTCAAGGGACCAAAACAAATGTGCCACAATCTGATGGGTGTAATACGGGTCTCAACTCAACCTGCAAATTCCTTCATTCTTGGAATGATTGTGCCATTCATTCTAAGAATTTTTCCATCCCGATAACTTGACATCATTGTTTTGTATGCATCTTTAATTGAGTTGATTTTAAGTATCCCATCTTCCATCACAATTTGATGTCCTAACTAGCGAATCAAAACCAAAGACAACAAAAGTTTCTTAAATGTGGGAACAAACCAAACATTAGAGATCATTATTTCCCAATTTATTGAGAAAAATAACTTTACTAAATATTTTCCATGTGGTATGTGAGTGGTGTCATCTACTACAAAGACTGAATTCAAATGGAAATCCTGATAATTCCAAAAGAAATCTTTATTGTATGTCATATGTTGAGTGGCACCTGTATCCATGATCCATGCATCCTTAAAATCACTTCTAAAAGAATAAGTCGTTTGAACTAAGGTTGTTTCTTCTAATTGTTGAAGTGTTGTAAAAACATATTCACAATCCTCACTATCCTCTATAATTGCATTTTGTGCTGATGAAGACTATTTATGCTTTACAATATTGTGATAAGAAACTCTACAATCAAAGGCATAATGTCCAATCTTATTGCATCGAAAACAAGTTATATGTTTCTTGCCTCTTCCCCTTTCACTGTATTATGAATGCTGATTTCTTTTTTCTTTTGAGTTGTTCCTATTCCAATTCATATCACCTCTACCTCTGCCTCTTCCTCGGCCTCTTCTTCTGCCACAACCTTGACCACAACCCTGATTTGAATGTTGAAAAGAATTGCATTGATTTTCATTCCCTTTCTGATCATTACCTCTGTAGCATAAACACTTTTCCTGTGGATTGTTTGCTTGTGGTAGCAACCAATATATCTTCTCCGGACTGCTTTGACTTACCAAAAGTTTTGTCATGATTCACTAGAAAATCACTGAGTCTGTCAAAAGTTATGTTGTCCAACTTATATGTGATTTTTAAAGTCTCCAAAAAGTGTTTGTATGATTCTGGGAGCCCTGTTATTAAAATAGTGACCATTAAACTATCTTCAATTTTACCAAAACCTGCTTTTGTAATCTCTTGTCCAATATTCTTAAGATTGGAAATATATTCCATAACATCACCTCCTGAGTCTATTTTTGATGAAATAACTTTAACTAAAGATCAATTTTCATGGCCTTAGGCTATGAATCAAACAAGTCTTTAAATGTTTTCCAGGTTGTCCAAGCATCATCAGATTTCTCTATGTGCACAAAAACATCATTTGAAACGATACTTTGGATGAGTGCTAAAGCGTTCTCAAATTTCAATTCCCACTTTGCTAATTGATCAACGTTAGTAGGTTTGGTCAGTTGTGAATTACAAATTCCCTTCCCCAATTCATTATAGATAAGAGTACTTTGAATATGCCAACTCCACACTTTATAATTCTTTGACCTCCCCAATTTGTCAGTCATTAAATAGACAAACAACTTTAGACATTGTGAAGTACTTTGACAGATTCAATTACACTGTAGGAGACCAAAAAAATGTGCAATATGGAACAAAGATAAGCACCTTATAACTCCAAAAAATGCAATAAAATAAACCTTATAACTTCAAAAAAATGAATGTCACCTTATTTCATCACAAGAAAATAAACAAGCTCCTTATATCACCAAAAAAGATGCACCACAAATAATAATGTTTTGCCACCTATGAAAAATATGCAATTGTTCACCACCATCAGAAGAATAAAACCACCAAGAAAAGAAGAAAACCATGCATGGAATACTCCACACTCCATAAAACAACATATCTATAGGGGCTTGGCCTTGACCCACGTATAGTCTCGTAAAAATAAATTTCCCGAGCTTTTACTTTGCTCTAATCAATACTTGGAAATACAAAATTTACAATGTGAGGAAATTTTACTTATTTCCTTGGTTGATATAAAACCAAGTTATATTGGATCTTTACAAAATCTCCTTATTACTCCAAGGAAAATTTAAATATATCGACTTAAAAAAAATCACATTATAAAAATGTAAGACATCAAAATTAAGGTTTCTTTTCCAAAAGTAGATCAATCTTCAACTTTTCTCCTTAAGTTTTACAATTCCTCGTCTTTTCCACAATATATGTTTCTCACGCATGCTTTTGAGCTTCTTCTCACTGTTTGACTGTTAGTTTCTTTTACTCTAGAATATTTGTTGTCCAAGTATAGCAACAAGAATTTTAACAAAGATATCTTCAAGCTTCAAACTAAGTGTATCACCAATCACTTAGACACAAATTTTATTAATGCAGAGGAAAATATTACATCAGATATGTGAGGACTAAGCACCAAAATCCACCTCGCGTGAAATACAAAATTGGTTTAAATAACCCAAGACTAATAACTAATATATTGTTACCAAAATTGAGTAAGGAAACCTCACATAATCACGTGAGGGTGTTGGTATTCGTTTACAATAATGTTTCCTATAACATTTATTAAACTAAAGTCCTAAACCTAACTTTTTGGATCATAGTTTCTAACACGTATCTGTAGTTATCCTTCCAAATTCGAATTTATAGGTAAGGCACAGCCTGATCATGGTAATGAACATCAATAGTGTTGGGCCACATAAAGTTTTGGGGTAAAGTTTTGCGCAATTTTGGTGTGAAGAGGGCCAAGACGAAGTGGTCTGAGAAAGAGGATTCAACTCCGACATAGCGGCCAAGAATCCAGGAAATTGGGCATTTTGACTATGTAAAGGGCGAAGTTAAGTAAGTTAGTTAGGAGTTTTATCCACTTACATTTATGAGTGGATTAGTTGACTAGTGGGAGCATGGTAGGATGTGTGCGCCCTATAAATATGTAAAGCGTCGGGATTTTTGAAGCTGATAGTGAATTGGTTAGCTAGTCGATGTCCTATCTTTAGGAGAGATCTGTTTTGATGTCAAGAAGAGTCGCATGATTTGCAGGCTGTGTGTGCAGATCCATTGTAAGAGAAGGAGAAATATGTAATTCATTGTAAAACATGAAGTGTTTATTTTGACCGTGACTCATGAATAAAGAAAACGCTTCTGTGGTTTTCTCCCGTTTGGGTTTCCACGTTACATCGGGTGTCTAATGATGATGTTTCCTATGATTATGTGTTGTGTTTATCGCTATATGTTGCATATTGTTGAATAATTGATGGAAAATGTGTATAAATGGTATATGAATGAATATATGTCACAGTTAACTAACATGTTAGATGTATGTAATTCTGTGAAATATTAAGTAAATTTCTCTGTCGAGGTTAAGGATGTTATGGTTGTTGGGTTCTTGTTGCACCCCTTCACTACTGCAGAAACTTGGTTCCTGCAGTTCCCATAGGTACTTTGGGTGACACCTCATCTCCGTCGCAGGTGTTGCTGAAAGGGCTAGACCCTTTTGGGCCAGTATCTTGGGGTTTTGTTGGTGTTTAACTGTGTGAACCCTAGTCGAAGTATATTTGTGCCAATAAATGGTTCTGTTTCCGTGACCTGAATTTGTGTCAAAAGGTTATGTGGCATATGTGGCATCCTACTAAGCCTGAGATCCAAGATTGTGTAGATAAGAAGCTAAGAGAATTTGTTGAAAGTCAGAACATAGATTTGTGTATTGATGTAGAAACGTGGTTAGGTGAGTATGTTTTCTCAGATCTTCATGAAGTATTATTCGGAAAATTTCCTATTCTATTGCATGAATGGATGGCAAGGTTAAATGATCAAAAGATGAATTTTCAAGAAGGTGAGCCTAGGTTTGGACACTTGAGCTAATCTGATCTCTCAAGGGTGTTGATAATAAAATATCTCGTGCCGTTGGTTTATGGTTAGATAGTATATTATAAGGATATATTACGGAATTTGTTGTAGACAACATAAAATCATATAGCGCTACTGAGAGGGAGTTCTTCCAAGTACCGTGAGGTAAGTACTTGAAATGTTTGAAGCTATTGATTAAAACAATTCTTTGTGAAAAAGGGGTTATGAGAATGGAGGCCGACGAGGAAACCATTAGGACGCGGTGGTTCAGGATGTCGGTGGCTAATGGTCTGGGAGTATGTTGTGAGAAGTGAGATGATATGAAAAGGGAACGAGATAATGAAACAGATGAAGAGTGTGGTATATTGCGGAGTGGAAGAATATTTCAATCAAGTAAGAGGAGGAGAACTGCATCAAAAGGAAAGGGTTGCTGTGTGACTGAAGGAAAGGACTACAAACTAATACCACAACACAAAGAAGAATATTTTGATAGAGAAGAAACCAAATAAGAATAAGAAGAGCCCACTTTTGAGGAAAATATTGTTGAACAAGATCAGAACAGACATTGTGACATACCTGTGACCCCACGTGCATCTCCAAAAACTGGGGTTAGAAATACTGGCCTATCGTAGTTGATTCGAGCAAGTAATAGTAGTAGTAACCATAATAGTACTTCAATGAATAATCCCATTGTAAGTGTTGATCCTATATTACAAATTCAACCAATACCCCCAAGAAACAGAATGGATAGGGATGATATGAAAGTGTCAATCTTCCATGGAAACAGGTCGGAGGACCCAAAACAACCTTGGTTTTTAAGTGATGCAGTCTGGACTGTTAAGCAAGTGCAAGATGATAATGTCAAATTGCCGAAATTGATTACGACCTTTAGGGGTCGCGCTTTGGATTGGCTCATGAAGTTCTCAAAGGTAGCTACAAGACAACCATCGAAGACTCTAACATAAATTAGAGATGATTCAAAAATGAATTTAAGAATCCAAAATCTGAGTCACAATGTATTACTAAACTCAAAGAGATCAAGCAATCGACAAATGAATTTGTCTGGGACTTCGACCAGAGATTCAAGAAATTGATGTCCTGTGTAAGTTTCCAGATGATCAATGTTCAACATAAGGAGTGGTTTATAGATGCTTTACTGTCACATATCAGATTTCCCTTGATGGAACAAAAGATTATGTTGCAGATTGAGACCCTTGAGTTGGCAATGAAGCTGAAGGCATCACCCATTGGAGATACTGGAACGGGTTTAGCTCAATCCATTCATAGCTGGAAAAAATGTCACTACAAATCCAATACATAAAGAAGGGGAAGGACAAAAGAGAAGATGTTTGGTGTACAAGGTGTAAGGAGGAGGGTCACTCAAAAGACCATTGCACGGCCTTACAAGACTATATCGTTGTTGGAGATCCTAATCCGTTGAATCCTGGGGTTGGAACATATTGTAGGATCTATCAGACTAGGGGACATCGGCCATAAGAGTGTTACTTATTACAAAAAATTGTAAGTACCCCACAAAACCTATTTTGCAAATTTCGTTGATTAGTTGGCCATGATGAGAAGGACTGTCGAGCATATCCACTGCTCAAAGAGAGAACTACAAATACTTATTGAAAGAAAGGTCAGGAACAAGGAGAAGGGAGTAGTGCGTAGTTTAATCAACCAAGATGTGGCTTCCAAGGACGAGGACAGGGAGGACTTGGTCGAGGCAGAGGTAAGGTAATATGTTATAACTGCGGTACACCAGGACATTTTGCCACAGATTGTCTGAATCCTTGTTCAATGTGTACATATTGTTGGGCATTGGACCATACTATTGAGGATTGCCCAAAATTCATAGTGAAATGGCAAGCGAAGGAAAATTTGAATCGAAATCAGAACCAGAATCAAAATGTTCAGAAGATATAAGCCAAACCACAACAAGAGCAGTCGACTGTCATTGTTGTGATAAGAAGACGAGCTACGACAGGAGATTATAGAGAAGTATATATTGACCCACATGGACCTAAAATCATACCAATAGTACAATGAATAGTACCATTTGATGTCTAGAAGGAAAAGTAGACATTTGTGGACTCTAGGAAGGAATTTACTACAACCCAAAGAGGACCTTCGACATCTACAACTCCAGTTTTCGACGAAGTTTCCATATATGATATGTTAGTCTGCTTCGACCGATCAATTCCAAAGAGAAGTTCATGAAAGGTAAGTACATTGAAGAACTTTTTAAAAAGGTGTTTAAACCATGTAAGAGATGAAAGTGATTTAAAGGAATTGCAGAATTTAGTTAGTGAATCAGAGAAAGATAGTTCTCAAGAAAAAAATTTATGTAATTTGCAAAAGATGATAAGAACAGGGAGGGAGCTGCGACTTAATGGGTGGATTGGGGACTTCGACATGGATTTCATTATTTTGGATATGGGGTCAGATGCCAATGTCATAACTAAACAAACATGGGAAGCTATAGGAAATCCTAAGTTGGTATGCTCACTTGTCTAGTTGCGATTAGCTAATAAAAAAAAAGTAATACCATTTGGTAGAATGTGGGTGTCCCTGTTAACATTGATGGTCTATGAAGCTATGACGGCTTCAAAGTTATAGAAATTGTAGATAACACCAACCCTTATCTGGAATTGCTTGGTATTGATTGGGAAATTGAGAACCAAACAATTATAAATCTTAAGAAAAGGATGATGACGTTTGAAGGAGGGGATATGACAGTTGTTGCGCCATTGGATCCTTTGGAAGGTCCAAGGTACGTTGAATATGTTCGAGAGGAATATATCGTTGAAGACTTAGACAACATATATAAAGTCACTTCAAGGATGGACAACTATGTTACTCTAATTGCAGATGGTACTTTGAGTTGGATAAGTGTTAGTTCATGTTCCTCAGACTTAGGGGAAGCATTGCCTCATGAAGTGTCTACAAGAATATGTGCTCATGTTACCATATCACTTCGTTGGGTTTGTAAAGCGGTATGTGATCTGCCTACTTATAAGGGGTTACCTAATTTAAGTGTTTTCATTTATGATTTTGAAGTAGGGGTACCTGAACATCAAAGAATATTAGCTTTAGACGTGGCATTGAAAGCTACTTCGGCAAGGTGGTGGTCTACTCTTAAGGAAAATATACAAAGTTGGTCGTAGTGCAAAAAGCTGTTGGAAGTCCGGTTTGGCGAAAGCATATACTATAAGCAAGAAAAGTATAATGGATTAACTAGTCCAATGCAGCATTTGACATTATGTACAAGAGAATGGGAACATATACCGAAACAAGAGTGGGTTCACATGTTCATCCATACTTTAGATACAATACCACGAAGCTGGTATACATCGTTGGAACTGCGACAAGGTACAACAGTTTAGGAAAATATGGCTATCATTTTCAAGAAGACATTTTGTTATGAAGATAAAAACCCGTTAATAGATGAAGCTGTACGAATAATTAAGGCCCAAATTTATGATGAAATACCAGCGCAACTAACTAGTCTACTGCAATGGATTACGACACTCGAGCAAGCAATGGAATGTTATAATATCTCTGGTGAGCCAGATGATGATTCGAGAGATGTGAATATTCTTATAAATAGAAGGAATTCAAAAGATGGAGGGCCTTGATATCAAGACTGATAAATTCTTGCAGCCGCTGAAGACAAAGAAGTAAATATTGGTTCAAGTGAAAATCCTAAGTTTTATAATATTTGTGATTACTGAGATTATGAGACTGTAGGGAATCTTATTGACCTACTACATGAATATCAAGATATATTCCATACGAAGTTTTCTTAGATGAAGGGCATAGCTGGTGATCTGGGAGAAATGAAAATCCCATTAAAACATAACGCGAAGCTAGTGAAACAACACCCGTACAGATTGAATCCCAAATATAAGGAAAAGGTGAGAACGGAGCTCGACAGAATGCTTGATGTAGGAATCATTGAACCTGTTGAAGAGTCTGAATGGATCAGTCCAATGGTCATTCAAGATAAGAAATCCGGTGAAATATGAATCTATGTAGATTTAAGGAAGATGAATGATGCTTGCTTACACGTTCCATTCCCGACACCTTTTATAGATGAAGTACTAGAGAATGTGGGGGGACAAGAGGCTTATTCATTCACGGATGGATTTTCAGGGTATCATCAAATTAATATTGCTAAGGAGGATCGACACAAGACCACATTGGCGACTGAATGGGGTTGATACCAATACACAATGATGCCCTTTGGTCTTAAGAATGCACCACCTATCTTTTACAGAGTTGTGGTCCCATCTTTTAAAGAGTTCATCCATAAATTCCTGGAGGTATATTTTAATGATTGGACATTTTACGAATTGCTAAAGAATCACATTGAGAATTTGATATTGATGTTGGAGAGTTGTAGACAGTATCAAATATCTTTGAACTTGAAGAAATGTATTTTTTGTGCTCCATTTGGCATATTGCTTGGCCATGTAGTTTGCAAACAGGGTCTGTTGGTAGATCCCGCGAAGGTCATTATTATTGTGGACTTACCACCACCAACATCGATACGAAAATTGAGAACAACTTTGGGACATACAGGATACTATAGGAAGTTTATTAAAGGATATGCACAGATTACAGCCTCAATGGAGAAGCTATTAAAGATGGACACTGAATTTCAGTGGAATGAAGAGTGCCAACAAAGCCTCGACATGTTGAAAGAAAATATGGTGACTGCAACTATCTTAGTGTTCCCTAACTGGAGGAAAGAATTTCATGTTCATGTTAATGCATCATCCATTGTGTCAGGTGTTGTTTTGGATGAACCAGGAGAGGGATCTACTAATCATCCCATCGCATTTTCCAGTAGGAAGTTATCCACTGCAGAGAAAAATTACACTATGACAGAATGAGAAGAGTTAGCCGTGGTTTATGCGTTGTAGAAGTTCAAGCACTACCTATTATGGGGTCATTTTAAAATGTTTACTGATCATTCTATTTTAAGGTACTTAGTTAATAAGCCAGTGTTGCGGGGGAGAATCTACAGGTGGTTGTTATTATTTCAATAATACGATTTGGAAATCATATTCAAACCAAGAAGGTTAAATGCAGGACCTGACCATCTGTCGAGGTTGGAAATAGGGGAAGAGACGGTTAATTTAGATGACAACCTCCCAGATGCGCAACTGTTTTCGATCAGCATGGCAGATGAATATTTTTAAGACATTGTAACCTTTTTGGCAACTAGCCAAATGACACCATTGGCGTTGTCTATCAATCAAAAGAAACACTTGGTTGTAAAAGCAGTGGATTTTTAGTTGATAGTTGGTCAGTTATATAAGTTGGGACAAGACGAAGTACTGAGGCATTGTGTGATGAAGAATGAATGAACAATGGTCTTGGCTGAAGATCATGAAGGGGTCGCGCGAGGCCACTACGCAGGAAAGGCCACCGCTCAAAAGATATTGCGAGTAGGACTCTAGTGACCCACACTTCATAAGGACACTTAGGAGTACTGTCGATCTTTTGATATTTGTCAAAGAAAAGGGAAACCATATAGAAGGGATGAGATGCCATTAGTACCATGGGTTACTTTGTAGGACTTTGAAAAATGGGTTTTCAACTTCAAAGGACCAATTAATCCCCCTGTGAAAAGGTCAGGAGCATGTTATATTATTACTACGACAAACTACTTAACCAGGTGGGATGAAGCCGAACTAGTGAAGGATTGTAGTGCTACAACTGCTACGAAGTTCTTATTTCAAAATGTAGTCACTAGATTTGGATATCCACGAGTTTTGTTGAGTGATCAAGAAGCTCACTTTGTAAACAAGATTATTGAGGCACTTACTCAGGAATTTCAAATTCATCACTGGAAAAGCACCACATATCATCCACAAGCTGGTGGGACTATCGAAGCATTCAACAAGATACTAAAACACATTAAAAAAACGGGTTAAAAAAATGTTTTTTTAAAGGTTTGTTTTAAGTCGTAGCTTGCATGTTTTTTGAAAGAAGAGTGTGTACAATCTATCGAAGTACTTATCAGAAAAAGGGAACGATTTGCCATATTATTATAGCATGTGAATATAAAGGTGACTTGATTGCTCATTTAAAACAGCGTGCATACGTAAAAATGTTGGGACTAAGTTTAAAACATTGCATTTATGGAATTGAAAAGGTGATGGCCGGACATAATAAATGAGCCTAAAACGGAAGGCGACGGGATAATTGGCATGATTCGGTCATGATAGTGGCCATAATTATGGTATTAATTGTAAAAATGTCATGGAATATTTGGTCAGGTGCTGGAAATCTACAAATTCAAAGGCAAAAAGACAGGCGACTCAACCGTTAAAACTTAACGTAGTATGGAAGACAAGTTCAAATCCGCATTGTGAATTATGTGCAAAGAGCCTAGCTGAAGAACAATTCATAGAATAGGAGGGTATGTGAGAAAGTTCATTAGAATATATCATCGAAGATTTCACGGCGTCGAGATTTCCTAGAGCTGCAGGAGAGCAGCAGGTGTCTAGTTGCTGGGGAGCAGGCTTCTGTAGTGCCACAAGGAGTAATAAGGAATATTGGACATAGAACTCCATCCACATGGACTCACGAGATATGAAGTAAGCAGAGAACTTACATAAGGGATTCCTCCTTTGCAATTCCATGTGGGCTACTAGAATATATCCCAATAAGGAAGAAGAATGCGAAGCTAGTACAACTTTCAAAAGATGGCAAGTATCCATTGGTCATGTTAGAAATCCCTGCGGGAGTGTTGTAGGTATGAGATATGATGGGGAGGGTTCCCTATCTAAGATATGCAGATCATGACCTAGCGGATAGGAAATTTGTTTCGGAATTTGAACCAGTGAACTATTCAAGGAGGGTGCCAGACGTAGAAGAAGGAGCTCCTATGCTAGAAATTCTAGAATGGGCGTTGGGACTGGAAAGAGATAGCATATTGGGTCTCATGAAGCTACCCCATTTTGGTTGGAGCCCGAAAGCCACTGTCTAGGTCAAGAAGTTGTTATTATGCGTCCATGGTGGATTTTTGTGTTGGATATGCGTATTTCCATTGATATTGACCTTATTACTAGTATCACGGGTCTACTTACACAAGGGGTGGATCTGGGGACATATTTTGGAGGCAAAGAGATGGACCAGAAAGTAGCTGCCAGGATGAAAGAAAAATATGGCTTGGAGAAGAGAAACTAAGGCTATGAAGTAGCCTCCATCGAAGACCTTGTAGTGTGAATTGCTACGTGAATCCTTGCAAGCAAGTTGTTGAGGAAATGTCGGCAAGATCAAGTGCCTGCTCCAACAATTGCATTGGCGGAGCAATGTGCCAAGGGAGTTCAGATGAATTGGGCTACATATCTATTGAATGAATTCTTAAGTGATTGTTGATATGCTCAAGACTTAGATAATTTGTTTCATTATTCATGGTTAGTATTGTTAATTGATTTAGTAGCATGGGAAGAACTAGAAGATTCACAGTTTTCCATACTATAGCTTGGTTTCCCTGTAGGGGCTCGGTTTGCATCATTGGGAGTGAATAGAAACTGATATCATTAGTGCGAGTCTAATGTGGTGCTTTATCTCTATAAGGAGGATTTCTAGTTTAATATTAGGAAGGTTCCTAGGGTTGAACCTAGGGTGATCGATTTATTTAAGGACATTATTCATTTTAAGGAAACCTCGCACCATATATACATTCAAACTAGGCGGGACCCTAATAAGGAATGGTTACCACAAAGATACAAGGTGACAGAGCAAGAGATTGGCGAAACCATTCACGGATTTCTTGATGACTGGAAAGTATGCCGAAGAACAATCTCTGACTGTGTCGCAAGAAGCAGACCCTGCGATGCAAACGAAAAACACTAAGAATGGGAGAGGTCAACAAGAAGAAAATATCAACGAAATAGGAGGCAAAGGAGAGGCTATTGCAACAGATAAATATACAACACCTTCATAGGATCAAGGAAGAGAATCGAGTGTGACCTAGTCGGGTCCCTAGACCAAGCACAATAGAAAGGTGATTGAGTCACCAGGAGGGAAGAAAATCAAGAGGAAGGCACATAAGGATACCACAATAATGGCATGAACAGAAGATGATGTCGATATCCTTATAGATAGAATCTAGGATACTACAGAAGACATTTGGAAAAAAGGCACTAATGAACAACTAAATGTGTATAGGGGTTTAACACACCAACTCATTGTGTTGTAGGAAGCGTTAGAGGGAATCCATGTTACGACAGATCCAAAAGAGCCAGCAAAAAGAAGAGAGGATAATCCTTTTCTAGAGTAGAGGTCAATGTCATAGCCCATGCCAAGCTTACCGTCGAAGGTCATATCCTTGTCTTCAAAAGCAATTAGGTGCTTGGAACCAACAATGCATATAAGTATAACAAGATTGAGTACTTTGGACTTCCAATTGGCAGCAGTGCTAATGCATACTATGCATACTATTGACTTGATTATTGCAGATGAAATAAAAACAAGAGAGGAGCGAAGGTATAGTGTAATGATGAGGGAAGGGAGAGTGGGAATGGCTTGCAGAACGATGCAAAGGACTTCAACATTAGCGTGATACATTAGTTGAACAAAATTCAAGATTTCAAAGAGCTATTGAAACAGTTTGCAATGAGGCACTTGGAGGAACTGGAGGTTGACATGTCTAAGGAAATGCCAATGGAAAGTGCAGTCTCAAACAACAGTAACTAAATTAAGGGATATAAGGACAAAATTCGGGATTTGGAAGCTCAGTTGACACCAAGTACACCACATGAGGTAAGGGATCAAAGATACAATGATACAAAGGCCTCCTTACTTCAAATCAGGTAATCTAAGGAAGAATACTCCAGGATGTTCAATGAAAGTGCGCAGGCCTTGTCAACACTTATGGATGATGAAGCATTGCATGAAGCAAGAAATAAACTGGAAGATGCACATGTGAGAGATGAAAAGCTTAAAGATCTCATAAAGACGTTTCCACCCCATGAAAGGATGACCAAGGTGGAAAAAAAAAACAATTTCAAATGGATATCAATCGGCTACGACAAGAGCAACAAGACAGAAGTGAGAAGGTGGAGGCCCTACAAAACAAAGTAGTAGGGTATCTAATATTTTTAAGGTCGAGCTTGAAGAAATAAAGAAAATAGCTCAGTTAGTTGAACAGGAAGTGCAGGTTGGTGTAACTGAGTAGGTCGTTATGGCCTTGGAGGAGCATGCTGCGAAGGTAAAGCAGATTACTAAGACGGAAATGGTTATCTATGGATAGTTTGTCCCGTAGTGGAAAGCACCAATGGAGCAGACCTGAAGTGGTTCGGGACGAGCCACATGTGAGTGTTGGGGGGTTGTTGTGCCATGTAAAGTTTTGGGGTAAAGTTTTGCGCAATTTTGGTGTGAAGAGGGCGAAGATGAAGTGGTTCAACAAAGAGGAGTCAACTCCGACGTAGCGGCTGAGAATCTAGGAAATTGGGCATTTTGACTATATAAAGGGTGAAGTTAAGGAAGTTAGTTAGGATTTTTTTCCACTTACATTTATGAGTGGAGTTTTTGAGTAGTGGAGTAGTGGGAGCGATGCAGGTTGTGTGCGCCCTATAAATATGTAAAGGGTTTTGATATTTTTGAAGCTATTAGTGAATTAGTTACCTAATCGATGTCCTATCTTTTGGAGAGATTTGTTTTGATGTAAAGAAGAGTCGCATGATTTGTAGGCTGTGTGCGCAAATCCATTGCAAGAGAAGGAGAAATCTATAAGTCATTGTAAAACATGAAGTGATTATTTTGACTATGACTCATGAATAAAGAAAGCGCTTCCATGGTTTTATCATGTTTGGGTTTCCACATTACATCTGGTGTGAAATGTGTATGTTTCCTGTGATTATGTGTTGTGTTTATTGCTATATGTTGCATATTGCTGAATGATTGATGACCAATGTGTATGAATGGTATATGAATAAATATATGTCATAATTAAATAAAATGTTAGATGTATGTAATTCTGTGAAGTATTAAATAAATTTCTTTGTTGAGGTTAAGGATGTTATGGTTGTTGGGTTCTTGTTGCACCCCCTCGCTACTGCAGAAACTTGGTTCCTGCAGCTCCCATATGTACTTCGTGTGAGACCTCATATGAGTCATAGGTGTTACCGAAAAGGCTAGACCCTTTCGGGCCAGTATCTTGGGGTTTTGTTGGTGTTTAACTTTGTGAACCTTGGTCGAAGTAGATTTACGCCAACAAATAGGAAGCTCAACGTAGTGAAAATCTGCATGAGAGTAATAATGAAATGAATGGTAGAATCCAAATGATATGAGAGAATGATGAAAATACAACTAACATCACTTCTGACCATAGAAGAAAGGACTTCTAACAACTGACAGAACTGTTATAGAAGTACATTCACCCCATGCTCCCATAACTACACCAAAGGACATTTCCCACCAACCTCACACATGCATTCAATGATTGAATTTAATTGTCAAAATGAAGTAATTGGCTCATTTAAGGCACATGGGATAAATTGGATGAGTTATAAGGTTTACACTTGGTAATAGAGGATATAATATCCCATGGGCCTTCTTTCCTCTTCCCCTATAGCAGAATCATATCCCCTCTAGTGCTCTTTACACAACCATATTGGACCATTTTGTTATTTTTCCAACATAATATTTACATAGCTTTCAAGTTAGCATGACATCCAACCATATTGTCTAATTATAAATATTTACATCATACATGCCTATGCATTCTCTAGTTGGGCCTTGGCCTTGACCTCTACACTAGGAAACCATACTAGCATATTTACACCATTTACATAATTTTCATTCAATACATTCCAAGTAATAATCAGGGGTATTACATAAATCAATAGAATGTGACTTGGATAAGCAAATGACAGGCCCAATGCCACATACTATAGCTCCCTCTTGGCTAGTGCTGTCAAAGTAACACCATGGGACTCCTTTATCAATTGACGGATGAACAATGGGCCATAGTCTTGTAGGCTTTGCAACAATTTGATAGAGTTACAAATGACACCCACCTGAGCACAAACATTAACATGAAGAACTTTAGACCCTGTGAATAATGTTAAATTGTGGGCTAACCAAATATTCCAAATGATAAGAAAAGGAACTAATCAATCCAGCTTCAAATATTTGTTCACAAATCCCTCACGAAAGCATTCCACAATAATGTCCTTACAACACATATCTTTTTTTCCCTAATAAACCTTCAACCTCCTACCACAACTTCCAAGAAAAATCACAAATTAAGAAAAGAGGAGACTTACATTCACCATCGTGTTGACACAACACACACCACCCTGGACCTAAGGTGTTACACCTTCGCAAAGCCTCCCAAGTAAAAAAATTGTCAGTTAAGGTCAACCACATAAATAAAATGCTTTTCGATGGAGCATGAATCCGCCATAAAAATTTTTATCACCATATAGGGTGTTGACTCAAACCCAGTCGAC
This sequence comes from Larix kaempferi, assembly GCA_027924585.1. Lineage (NCBI taxonomy): Eukaryota > Viridiplantae > Streptophyta > Pinopsida > Pinales > Pinaceae > Larix > Larix kaempferi. Next base: position 8,356,136 of record BSBM01001879.1, read on the forward strand.
AGGGGTTCCCATCACTGTCGACATCTGATCCACAGCGATCTCCCTGAGCACCGGCCCAGACAAGTTTTACCCTGTCCAGCAACACCTGTAGAGCAGATGAGGTCTCACCCGAGATGTTCAAGGGAGAGTCGACGGAACCATGTTTCCGCCGAATGAAGGAGGATGTTTGCAACAACAATTACTTAACTTATCACAACATTCAAAGATAGATCTATGCATTTAACTTCAACAACATTGTATTCATAGCATTATTCAAGAGAAACATCCATCGCGACAAGTATAACATTAAAGCATTAGCTGCAGCAAGAAAACATAGCATCATTCATGAATCGCAACATGCATTATCATAAAAGATACACAGGGAATTTCACCAAATAGTTCCATCGTGTCATATTAATTCAGCAAAACCCTGATACAATATCTCCGCAAAACCAGATCTCACCAATATCTCTTGATCTTAGATACAGACTCAAAGACGCACACATCCAACATCTAAGGATCCGTACTAAGATGATTCAACACTTACAACTTATGTCTATATATAGGCTTCCGCCTTTACAATGCTTTTCCACTTACTAACAACTTCCTAATCGACACTTTGGACAAGTGACCCAAAATCTAACTGATGCAGTCCAAATGACCCAAAAAACCACATTTTGCGGTACAATTAACCCAAAATTACATCACATATGGTCCAAATGACCCAAAACCCACAAACTACGATATAATTGACCCAAAAATGCATAAAATAATCTTCTTTACACCTAGCTCGCCGCCTTCCGTGATATCCTCTGACTTGTTGCAGCATTAGAGATGCTGCGATGTTACCTTACCAAACCACCTGCTAACAGGCCCCCAACACAATCTTGTGGCTCGCCCTCGAGCCACGTCAACTGGACATGGTGTATTCACTGGTCTTGATGCAAAAGTCCTCATATTGTTGTTGAATTTCATTGACCCACTGCAGGACTGTTGCAACAATCTCCTTACTGTCCTCGAGTTCTGCGGCCAGAGGGTGGTCACACAGGTGTGTGGCAACTTTCTGCCTTGCTTCCTGCATCGCTTGGAGTGCAGAATCAGCGGCAATATTAAGCTCGGCCCCAATGTCCTAGAACTCATCCAACTATGCAGACCGCTGCTTCTATCATTCCTCTGCTTTGGCAAGACGTTGCTGCAAGTCCTTGATCTTTGCCTTCTTGGAGATCTGCGCCACCGGTGGCATGGTGTGCATGGCCGTCTTCAATGTAGCTAGTTGCTCCTCCGACTCACGTCGTTGCTTGGTCAATTGTTGCAGCGGCTCATCCTGGATGATGCTGCATGTTGGGCCTGGCCCAAGTTGGGGCAAATTTTGATAACAGAAGGAATTTTAGATGCGGAGCTGAGCGCAGCTCAATAAAAATGCAATTTTGTGCAAGTGTTGGGAATACTGCAAAGTTGCGCGCAGCAACCAAATTTTGGCAGTACTTCGAAGCGTGCTGCGAAGATCAATGCTGCGAGGAAGCAGTGCTGCGAAGTGACTAGTCCACATGGAGCCGGCAAAGCGGAGTGTTAGACAGAGGATGGGTACGGGTACCGGTTAGACCGTCGACGGTCTAGTTTTGGCAAAGATGCTTCAGGGAGGCCGAGCGGCAGCCAGGTGTACAAGGCTGTTAGAGGAAGAACGGTTTGATGAAAGCGACTAGGAGCTGAGCCAGCTATACGAGGCCATTAGAGAAAGAGCTGCTCAAGGAAAGTGATCTATTGGCATGCGCTCAACAGAAAGGCTGATAGCAACAGGATGAAGGCATGGAGGACCGCCACGATGGAGCACTCGATACCAAAGGCCAGCAGTTCGGTTTAGAGAAACCATAGCAGTTTTGGAAACCCTAAGGGTTTTGGCCTTTAGCATTGTAAAGACATGACCTGCGAGCATGATCTATTTAAGGAGGCATTTTTGTATGGGAAGGGGTTGTTGTTGTTGTTAGAGGTTTAGTACTGAGTATTGTAAAACCTTTCTGAGTAAAGATATTGTAAAGGCTCTGCAACTGAGTGCGTAGAGACCTATCTGAGAGAGAAGAGAGTGTGCAGCTGATCGTGCAGACTAAGAACTGTTGTACCCTTCCCAAAAGATATATATAACAACAGTTCTTGTGGACGTAGCTTCCCACCCGGGGGAGTGAACCATGTTAAATACTGTGCAGTGTGATTGTGTTATGTATTGTGCATTTATCTGCTTCATGTGAATGAATGTCTGAATTTTCCCTTGCATACTGTTATGATAGAACTTTTATATGTATTTGCCATCAGGAGAATATGGAAATAATATGTTAAGTTCTGCATGAATAGATGAATGGTGAATGTTTGGCCTCTACTTATGAAGCAATAATGAATCAATTATTCGGCTAAGTGTTAGATATTGCTTAAACACTTTCACATTACGTAGTAGGAAGAATGCATGGTAGTTGGACTGTCTCCGCAGCACATGGTTGAGCAGCGAACACCCTAAGTGAATGAGTGAATGATTGAGTGTTAATAAATCTAGTACTCTAGTTAGCTGCAAGTATTTCAAGTCTTAGTGTGAACTGCATCGACCACAATCACAAAGAAATTCCGTACATGTAGAATTCAGAGGTGCGGACCGCGGTGTCGTCCTATCGCCACGTAGTCTTTCCCCGCAGCACACGTCCCATGTCATGCTGCGTAGTATGTCAACCTCAACAACTCATCACCTACTGTGGAAACCTGATTCCGGAGTACCCCATAGATACACCTTGGGTGAGACCTCAACCTGCTCGCAGGTTGTTGCCGAAAGGGCCGGTGCGAAGGGGGTTTTGTTGGTCAAGGGGAAACCGCGAAGAACCTGGGTCTTATTGAAAACCCTCTGGGTCAGCATATGATAAGCCAACAAATGGTTCTGTTGCTGCTCTAGAATCCATGATGAGTTGCAGCTGTAATGTGTGATGAAGAACATCAGTTCCCAACAGGCTAGACAATTAGCATCCTAAAAAGACAAAGATCCAGGCTTAGTGTGACAAGACCATAAGAGACTTTGCAAGGCAAGAGAACAGACACCCGCATCTATCTGACGAATAGTGGTTGAATAGATATTTGTGGAAAGATATTCACAATATTTTCTGGGCATCATTCCCAGACGAGCTACACGAGTAGATCTCACGGCTCGCAGAGAAGAAAACCTGTTTTCAAGGAGGATTTCCTACAGAGTGGACTCCAAAGCTCATAACGCAACTCAAAGCAATAGACAGCCCATTGACGTGCGCAGTTGACTTCTGGGTCGATCACATGCTAGAAGGCTTCGTAATAGAATTTGTTGTAGACACACTCAAATGCTACAGCCAAGCAGAAGCATACTTTTTCAATGGATTCCAAGGTAAGTACCTGAACAATCTCAGTCTATACATTAAGATGTTGTTAGATGAGAAAGGTGTTTTAAGAATGCAGTAATATTTTCAAGTCTGTCATGGTAAATAGTATATATAGTGATTCTGACGAAGAGACCCATAATCTTAGAAGCGGGAAGAGATATAAATTTAATAAGAATCTTGGAGGCACTGGACCCCACATAGATACTGAGATTCCTTGTGACCTTAATAATGAAGCCGTGCCACCGTCCACCCCTCATAATACACTGGTTGCAGAGACCGTGCCTCCCTTATCTCAGAGCCCACCCGTTACACAGCCCACCCTGCAAGATACTCAGCCGAGTACATCTACTCCAATATTCCCATTTACTTTCACTACGCAGAGCCCCTCACAACAGCCGCGCACAAATCCGGGTGCTCCTACTAATAGGACAATGGTAAACACTGATATGAAGCTACCGATATTTAAAGGAACTAGTCTAGAAAACCTTGACTAGCATTGGTTTCTTTGCGAAGCCGTATGGAGCGTAAGACAAATCCACGATGATGCTGTGAAGAGAGCACAACTCATTACCACCACGGGGGGTTCACTCACTAAACTTGTTACATAGCACGATCGTTCGCAGGATATTAAAGAATATCCCTAATTCTACTAAATATTGTAAAATGCCTCCTAAAATTGTATTGTTGAACCCCCTCCCAATATACCTTTCCAATTAAGAAAACCCCTAGTTTCACCATATATTGTAGGTATCCATTTTTATCAACCCATTTTTAACACCCCCTTTATATAATATTACCAAGTTGTAACAAATAGGACCCCTAAAACATCTTAGGATAAGCAAATAGGATGCTAAATAAAATAATAGTATAATGCTAATAATTATCCCATAGGGATTGAAGGGGCGACTAATCAATTTTTAGCATTGGATAGTGGAAGACCCAACGAAATAGTAATGGGGAAGAAAAAATGCATAAAAAGAATCATAATCAAGAGATCAATGTAACAAAAAACGTAAAAGACTGATATTCCAATAGCCAGTGCAATGCTTAAAAAAGATGAGAATTGCAGATGTTTCACACCGCAACCTACGAATATACCAAATTTATATCATGTAAATACAAGTATAGCCATAGAGAGCTCATGTTTTCTATAAGATTAATAAATTAAACTCCATAAAAATGAAATATTGAAACCCTTTCATGGATGGACTTCCCTACCTTCCAATGTACCAAGTTTCACAAGAAACACCTTCTTTGGTACTCTAAGAAACGCAATTTATTGTGGCACATTCATTTATAGGTATTAAGTTGCTCTCAAACAACACCTTGCAATCTTATCCAATTCCAGATCCGATTGAAACACCCTTTTTTGAAGACCTTTCATCTCGCCTAAAGTAGACCCCATTTCTCACTCTTGTCAACCTATCTTTGGATAATGTTGGATTTCCATTCAAATGACTAACGAAACAAGATTTGAACATATCCTTACCATCAAACTATACCACTGGTTTTGTAGTTGTGTTCACATTCTCATCAATCGTATCTAAAATTTCATCCAAGTCACGCCTTCACTCACTTTCCATTGTTTACAATTCACTAACATTGAGTATGGATGGAGATGAAGATTGGAATATTGAATTGGGGTGACTTGATGGAGAATCATCAACTACTTCATCCACTACTTGGAATATTGGATAGTTTTGATCCTCTGTCCATGGTTTAAACCGCCATGAATATTTTGTCTTTGTGGTTGCATGCCAAAACTTGATAAAAGGTTTTGTGCATCATTTAATTATACTTTAAGAGCTTCTATCATTTTATCATATATAGATATTGAACCTTAATGTGATAATATATCATGATTCTTTGTGGTTTGTTGGTGCAACTTATTCCAGATTCTTTCTTGTTTCTTATGAGATTTATTAAAATGAATCCCTTGGGGATTTGATCTTTCTTCAACAACTTTATTAATCGTTTCAACATCATGAAGCAAGTTAGTGAAATCATAGGCCCTCTTTGATCCAACCATCACATCAATTTACTAAAGAAGTTCTCACACACATTTAACCCAATCAAGTGTAATACACCTGGCAAGTTAGAGTAGTGATCTCAAAACAATCTCATCAATAAAACCTCAAAGTGGCACGAAATTTTCACATCCTGATATGCCTCTCTACTAATCAAATTTATGTTTCCATTAATATGAGATTGTTTTCGTATCCAACATAACCATAACATGAAGAAATGTTGAACTCTTGAATAATTTCACACTCTTTCCCAATGAGTAAAGCTATGAGACAAAAATGTCAATGTAGTCAGCAACAATCATAAATTAGATAAATCTCTGGACCTAGTACTCTCTCTACCCTACCACTTGTTGTACTTCTCATCTCTTTTAAACACCTTTGAACATGCCTTGAAGCAATGCTTGTGCTGAACCCCAATTTTTTCGATCCATCCTCTCTATATCTTCAATTTTAAGCTTGTGATCATCCACTTTAAAAGTGTTATAAACCATTCTGACATTATTAAAACTATAAATAAAATTATATTGCTACTTAATTACTATCTATGCATGTTAAATTTTCATATAGAAAGACCCTTGGAAGATAATGATATTGATGGAACTTGAAATCCTAAACTGAGAATTCATTTTATAAATTAATTAAGGACTTCATAAAGTATAAATAAAATTCAATTACACATGGGGGGAAGATGTAGGAGGGATCATTTTTTATCCAGGAGGAAAAACTGTAAGCTCTTTTTCCTGGGGATTGGGGATAAAATCAAACAATTTAAACGTCGCCAAACTAATGGTTTTTGGAGATTCTAGACAAGTTATTATAGGCAAGAGGATAGGACAAGTATATTGATTCTATGAACACCGTTCAAATTTCAAAATAAACAATTATAAAAATATCAAAAATAACTCAGTTTACATGTGATAACTATTGGAGAAATCACATAGATAAAAATAAATAGCCCTAAAATTAAGTGGAACCCTTAATAAAATCCTCCATCTGTTAGAGTGGATAGCAATGAGTGGAGCTATTGTGCAATGAATCCATGCACTCAAATAAACTCTCAATCTGATAGCTTGGGTAACGACGAGTCTAAGTAATTTATTAGGTAATGAATAGTTAAGGTTGTTAGTCTGAATGGATTGTAGTAATATGCGGTAACAAATCATATGTAACCATCAACCACTTGGTATTAGTCTTATAGCATGATGCACAAGTTGAAAGGATTTCAAGCTATAATGTCCTCTCACAACGGGAATTCTACAAATCATGAGAACTATGAATATTTGGTACATATTTCTCATGCGCATAGCTATGCCAGACAACGAGACTCCATATGTGTATGGTTTGCATATCTTCTTTCTATTCGTGGCTATTTGTACATGGAAAATCAAATTGCTTGAGAGATAGGGTACTAATTGTTGTGCCATTAATTGTGGAGTCTGGGTAAAGTTGGGACCCTTTTTTTGCATGATGACTGTATCAACAAAAAGATCATATATGTTGTGTATGTATTCGATTGTTTGCTTATTATGAGAGAAGTGTAATTGGTTGCATGAGACAATTTAATTTGTTGCAAGTTGTGATGCAGAAATTTGTCGGTTCCTATTGATGTGTGCAACGAAGATGAATGTGTTTTCTAATTGAGAGGATTTGCTAGGAGCAAGTGTAACCCTGGAATTGGTCTATCTAGTATTATGTTGAAGTTGGGTCATCCAAGGAGCACTACATCGATTATGCTGAGTGAGTGCGTGATATGCTCATGGAAGAAATTTCTGTTTGAAATTATGTTGTGTATAACCTACATATATATCTATAACAAAGGGCATATTGCGTACAACTCTTTGCGATCACTAGACAGACTTGTTGCTTGTGATCATTTGTGAGACTATCGTGTCATATTTTTTGAATTTCATTTTGTCATTTTCCAATTTGTTGCTTGTGATCATTTGTGAGACTATCGTGTCATATATATATATATATCACATCACACAGAAGCAAACAAATTCTTGATACTTAGGGTTGAGCCTATAGGGTACAACCTATATATATCACATCACACAGAAGCAAAATAATTCTTGATACTTAGGGTTAAGCCTATAGGGTACACCCTATTATTTCCACAAGAAATTAACCATCGAACATTAGAAGAATTGCATATGCCAAACGTCGAAACCCCTCGGTCTTTCTCCATGATACATGTATTATAAAAGTAAATTGACTCTAGGAATATATAAACGTTATATGGTCGAAACCCCTAGGGAAAAACCCACAAAAAAATTTAATTAGGCAAATGTTATCTGAGTAGAGTAACGCTAAACAAAAAATTAATGCCTAGGCTAAATCCATTAGGTCGAGCAACCATGAGAGTGAATAAACATTTAACAAACAAATGCATAATTACTATCCACAAGAACAATCAACCCATTAAGCTTGTAAACAAAGGTTCTTCATAAACAGGGTCGAGTGCATATGGCCATTTCAAAACCCAAATAACATTTTAAACACAACCACGAGCTTCACGGTTTCGAGCCCAAAAACGTATTTGATAAATAATAACAAAATAACAGAGTTAGGATTTATTATTAACAAGTATTGGGGATGAAAAACTACCATTTAATGGGATTATAAGTCTGAGCAATAAAAGGATAGAGTCTATCAGTTAGATATGATCTCTTACAAACACCTTCTCATGCTGGAAACAACCTATGGTAACATGAATCAATACTAAGAGAAAAGAATGACAGGGAAAGAATGGTCGTGGACTTACCAGCTTCATGCCATCCCTCCATTCAATCTAGGTAGAGATTCTTTGTTTTTCCTCTATGTGCCTGCAATGCAACCATAACATAAAATTAATACATGAATTAAAATATTAAAAACACGATCTAATATAAAAACATATGTAATGTTGTAGCTTAACTCTCTCACCTGTCATGAGAAATGAAGAGGTTGATCCTGACCAGTTAGCTCCATTATGAGCTCTCACGGGTTTTCTTAAAGGATTTATGCTTGCATAAGCTCCGGGGAGAAGCTGTCTGGAAACTACATGCTCTAGAAGTGAACTAAAAAACAGAATTCCTACGGTCTTTGCACATGAAGAAGAACCTGAGCTCCATAACTCACTCAGAAGTAGAGCAGAGCCTCTCCTCCATTTGAATGAATGAGAAAATGAAATTGGAACACCCTCGAAATCACTCGTAGTCTGCAAGTTCGAGGAAGCCTGTACGATAGTATAAATGTTTTGTTTGTACAAATGCTAGATGGAGGAAAGAGGCATGCAAGCCCCACCTCTCATCCCATGTGTTCGTTGCTACGTCAAACTCAGAGTTAATGTGGTTGGTGAGAGGAAGGTGGGAGGAGGGGAAACCCACTTCCCTATAGTTTGTTAGACTCAGATTCGTTCACAATGTGTTCACCATGGAGCAGTTAAGTCGTAAAACGCTAGGATGGAACAATTAAGACACTCTTCAAACATGAGTCTCCAACGTGATATGCACATACAAAGAATGGGTTATCTAAGAGCTAGTAAGCCATGACATCAGTCGTAGGCTAACCCCAACCAAGCTCGATGGTGAATTATTTACATGCAGCAATAATATTTACTTATAAAGAACCAATCAATATACCATTTCCTAGTCAAGACCGAGAGGGTCATGGACTTGAATAAGTTTAACAAAAGAATTAAATAACATGTTCAATTATAGTTTCATTTACGATATCCATTTTATGTAAATAGATTCACAAAAGATAAAAACAAAGGCCACGAAACATTAGTATTGAGTCGATATTAATGTTATCCGATAAATATTTAAATAAATGAGAGCTTATGATATTGACGTAAAATAATGCAAAATGAAGGTAATTTTGCTATATATATCTATGTCTTTGATGCCAAGACAAGTAAAGATAGGTTACTCTTTTCATCATAAGGAAACATTTAGTATTGATTCGATATCATACACAATAAATAAATGTATCCTATAAATATTTAAATAAATGCAAGTTTATGATATTGATGTAAAATAATGAAAAAGCAATATAATTCTGCTATATATTTCTACGTCTTTGATGCCTAGACGAGTAATGATAGATCACTTTCTTCATCATAAGGAAACATAAACGGTAATTAGATAAGCGACATACATAATATCTTTGATAAAAAAAATAATGTTTCTATTAAAAATTTAGCTTAATTCATTTTTCAAATCTCAATCATTTATACAATTAATATTACAAATTACATTATTATTATTATGGAATTTATTTATAAATAAGAAAAATAGATTATTCTTAATTTTTATAAAATCAATCAATAAGTAAACATCAACATGGACTTAAATAAGAAACCTTCTTTGCTGTCATCACCTTCGTACGAAATTGAAGGTTATGTATGCTCTAGTGGATGGGTTGATTTTAGAAATCCCACAGAAGGAAATTTCTAGAGAAAAAAAAAAATCAAATGGACTCAAGGAGGAAAGCTACATTGAAAGGCATAAAAAAACACATGATTTCTAAACATGAAATATGCACCTAAAATACGCTTCCAATTGATAATAATCACATAAAATATAGAAATCTTAATCCTCCATTACCTTAATTTCATTAACAATATGAAGATCCATTAACCAACCAAGCACATGAGGAACATGAAAACCCTTTAATAGAGCACTAGCATCAACCATACTACATCCCGATTGAGTATCCATTGTCCATCAAACTCAATACCTCATGCCCTTGTCCCCTAACCTTCCCTTTGCCTCCCCTCCACCACTTATACACAAAATGTAATAAAATATACCCTAAATATTTGTATTGCCATATAACATAATTAAGCCCCCTTGGCCCCTTAATACAGGGCAATATATTTTCTCATTTCTGTATCATAGTTTATTCCCCAATATGAATGGACGTGATAGAATATTGCCTACCAACTGACCCCCCCGTGATTACCACCCTCAGAGACAGAGCTTTACATTGGTTTATGAAGTACTCTTAGACACAGCCGAGAACCCTCGTAGAGATTAAAGCTGCACTTGTAGCAGAGTTTAAGAAACCCAAATCTGAATCTCAGTGTATAACCGAGTTGAAAGAAATAAAGCAGAGACCGACTGAAATGGTTTGGGAGTTTGATCAGAAGTTCAAGACCTTATTGGACCAAGTGAGCTTTGTTATAGCTCCAGAACAGCACAAGGAATGGTTTATTGCTGCATTGTTTCCCCACATTAGATTACCATTGATGCAGCAGAAGGTTGTATCGTAGGTAGAGGCCTTGGAGATCGCAATGAAGCTAGATGCTTCGCCGATTGGTGAGACTAGTTCTGGGATGTCTTAGATCCAGAACCCGATGACCACCCTCACACTGGAACTGAAAACCATGAAGAATGGCAAAGAGAAAAGGTATGAACCTAGGCATGAGGTCTGGTGTACAAGTTGTAAAGGAGAAGGCCATGACCACGAGCATTTCCCTTTATTCCGCGACTATCTTAACAGTGGCGCGCCCAACCCGATAAATCAGAATCAGGCCCCACGGTGTGAAATTTGTAGAACTATAGGACACAAACCTAAAGACTGCTATCTCATACAGAAATATGTGAAAACACCCAAAAATTTATACTGCACTTTCTGTAAATCAGTTAGACATGATGAATCCAACTGCCGCGCATATGAGCTAGTGAACGAAAGAAAACGAGATATGGACGCAATGAGAGGCACTGGCTTGTACCACATACAAGAAGAAAACCAGCCCAAACAAGAAAAAGCGCAATATGATCAAGGAGGATATAGAGGCCGTGGTGGTGGATACCGTGGTAGAGGAAGAAATGCTAGCTCGACGCAGGGAAGAGGCCGCGGCCCAGTCATTTGTTATAATTGTGGCCAGCCAGGTCATGTATCTAGAGATTGTGTTAACCCATGCAACTACTGTAAATCATTTGAGCATGTTATTGAAGATTGCCCAGTGCTAGAGGTGGAAATGCAGAAAAGAAGAAGGATGGAGGCACCAGCTCCAAACATCCAGTGGATCGTAGCAGAGAACAGACCAGTGGACCTGAGCATCAATGTGGTCACGCGCAGTGGCGCTAAGATAGGCCGCGATAGGGGAGCAGAAGCTTCAACGTCAGGTGAGGCTCACACAAAGTAGACCCCTCTTGAAGCAGTATGGATAAGAAAAGCTCCCGAAAAAATACTTGCTCTTGACCTACGAAAGAACGAGGAGGTCTTTATCGATGTGCGGGATACCTTCACAGAATTGGAAACTAAATCAGCAAGGATCCTGTTGCACAGTGAAAAACCGCATGTTGAAGACATGCCAGCTGCTTATGACAAAATAAGTACCGCAACGGATGTCGGCACTTCCATTGCGCAGTTCCTGCGAAGCTGCATGAAGCTACTAAAAAGTGAAAATTCCATAGCAAAGCTACAGAAGCTCATAAACCAATATGAACAACAGGCGGGAACAAAAACTTATGATAGCACCGTACATCACATAAGGAAGCATAAAAGAACACGCCGAGAAATGAGGCTTACCGCGCAGATAGGAGATTTTGAAATGGATGAAGTCATCCTTGATCTGGGATCTGAAGTGAATGTCTTGACTAAACAAACATGGCAGCAGATGGGTCGACCAAAGCTATTATGGTCACCTATCCAATTGAGAATGGCTAACCAAGAGAAAGTCATACCTTTTGGCCGGTTAGTTGATGTGGTAGTTGACATCGATGGAGTCCAGAGTCATGCAGACTTTGAAGTTATAGAGATTGTGGATGATAGTTAACCTTTCCCTGCATTGTTAGGAATTGACTAGGCCATGGATAACCTAGCTATCATAGACCTAAAGACAAAGAAGATGATATTTGAAGGAAAGCATCTTAGGGTCATCGCACCATTGGATCCTAAATATGGGAGCAGATACAGTGAGCCAATTCAGGAGGAATCCAAGGCTCAAGACTTGGATAGACTATACCAGATCACCGCGAACCAGGAAGATTACATTAATCCAACTGCAGATGGTACACTCAGGTGGAGATGTGACAACTCTTGTGTCTCTGACTCAGAGACATGACTGGAAAATTGGCAAATCCGCATGCATGAAGTATCAACGAGAAGGTGTGCGCAGGTTACGAAATCACTGCATTGGATCGGAAAGGAGGTAAGTCCTATCCCCGTGTATGATGGTTCTGCTAACGTTTACACTTTCATCCAAGAATATACTGTAGCTATTGTAGATGAGCATAGATTACCAACATTGGATATGGCACTGCGTGACACACTAGCCGGATGATGGGATGCACACAAGCAGACATTGACTACTTGGGATCAATGCAGGGTTAAGATGCAGATTCGGTTTGCTGACAGGGTTACTTTACCTTTTGAAAAGTTTAATGGGTAGACAGATCCTATCCAGCATATTGAAGTCTGTTCACAAGCATGGGTGGAAAGGCCGCAAACAGAATGGGTGCATCTATTTGTACATACACTGGACGATGACATTCCAAAGAAATGGTACCTAGACCTGGAGTTGCACAGGGAAACCATTGATTGGGATATGTTGACTGCGAACTTCCAGAAGGAGTTCAGCTTTGACGACGACAACCCACTGATCCATGACACATTGCAGATAATTAAGGAACATATATTCAGGGAATACTATCCTCACAAAAATATAACGTGGGAAGGATTCTTCAGGGCAGATGGCATTCCCGTGAACCTACAATCAGAAGGGAAGGAACACGGAAAACATCCCATTGAGTGTTATAACCTAGCCGAAGTACCCGATGAAAGACAGGAAGACGATGAGGACAATCCGCAACATAAACATACCAGAATTGGAGGGTGCGCGCGACGTAGAGGGACCTCTGTTGGAAATCCCATACATGAGTGGACCAGTAAAGATGCAGAAGGTGAACATTGGCACAAACGAAAAGCCAAAGTTCGCATCAATTGGAGACTATTGGGATGATCAGACTATTGCAGAGATCGCAAACATCTTACATGAGTATCAGGAGTTGTTCCTGACGAAATTCACAGAAATGAAAGGCATTCTGGGAGACCTAGGGGTCATGAAAATACCTTTGAAGCTAGGCACCAAGCCTGTGAAGCAGAGGCCATACAGACTAAACCCGCGGTACAAAGAAAGAGTCCGCATAGAGCTAGATAAGATGCTCGAAGCAGGAATCATTGAACCTGTTGAAGAATCCAAGCGGATTAGCCCCATGGTCATTCAAGACAAGAAAACGAAAGGTGAGATCAGGATTTGTGTGGATCTCAGAAAACTGAATGATTCTTCTATGCATGACCCATTCCCTACTCCTTTCACGGACAAAGTGCTTGATAATGTTGGAGGGAATGAGGCCTACTCTTTCACTGATGGTTTCTCCGAGTATCAGCAGATCAGGATTGATCTCGCAGACAGGCATAAGACGACTTTTGCTACAGAATGGGGGTCGTTCCAATACACAGTAATGCCTTTTGGTATGAAGAACACACCTGCCATCTTTTCCAGAGTTGTCATCGCAGCCTTTAAATATTTTATGCACAAGTTTCTGGAAGCCTATTTCGATGATTGGACTGTGTTTGGACTATTGAAGAACCACTGCACGAATCTCAAAATGATGCTTGAGAAGTGTAGGCAGCATCAAATCTCCTTAAATTTGAAGAAGTGTATTTTCTGTGTTCCTTACGAGATTCTACTTGGCCACATTGTCTGTAAGCAAGGATTGATGGTGGATCCTGCGAAGATTGCAATCACTGTAAATTTACCAACACCAAATTCAGTAAAGATGTTGTGCTCTACCTTAGGCCATACCGGATATTACAGGAAATTCATAAAGGGTTATGCGCAGATAACCGCAGCAATGGAAAATTTTCTAAAGAAAGACGCGCCGTTCATTTGGAACGCAGAGTGCGAGCAGGGTTTTCATACACTAAAGGAGAAGATGGTTACTGCGTCGATCCTAGTCTTCCCAGACTGGGTGAAGCCATTCCATGTACATGTTGATGCATCATGCATTGCCCTGGGATTCGTATTAGCTCAGCCAGGAGAAGGAGGTATTGACCATCCCATCGCATTTTCAAGCGGGAAGCTCTCCACAGCGGAAAAAAATTACACTACTACTGAGAGGGAAGGTCTTGCGATGGTATATGCGCTGCAGAAATTTAGACACTACTTGCTTGGTGCGCACTTCCTCATGTTTACTGACCATTCCGCTTTGAAATACTTGGTCAATAAGCTAGTGTTAGGGGGGCGCATATGAAGATGGTTGTTGCTATTCCAGGAATATGATTTTGAGATTGTTGTTAAGCCAGGCAGGCTGAACTTGCGACCTGATCACTTCTCTAGGATTGAATCAGGAGAAGAGCCGACAAACATTGAAGAAAGTATGCTTGATGCACAGTTATTTGCTATACAGGTTGCCGATGATTATTATCAGGATATTATTGATTTCTTAACAACAAGATTAGCACCTCAGGACTTTTCCATCCAGCAGAAGAAGCAATTGGTAGTGCGCGTCGCAGACTTCACTATTATTGTAGGTCAGCTATACAAACTTGGACCGGATGAAGTCCTGCGTAGATGCATACTAAACCATGAGAAGCCATTCATCTTAGCAGATGCGCATTCAGGGGTTGCAGGAGGCCACTATGCAGAAAGGGCTACCGTGCAGAAGATACTACGCCCAGGGCTATGTTGGCCTACGAGCCATAAAGACTCCAACGAATATTGCCGGAACTGTGATGTCTGTCAGAGGACAGGAAAACCTTCATGCAGAGATGAAATGCCGTTGAGCCCACAGTTGACCTTACAGGCATTTAAAAAGTGGGCCATTGACTTCGTGGGTCCCATAAACCCACTAGGGAAAAGAACTGGTGTGAGGTACATCATTATTGCTACTGATTACCTCACCAGATGGGCAGAAGCAAAACTAGTAAAGGACTGCAGCACCGGTACTGCTGCGTAGTTCATTTTTGAAGATATACTTTCACGATTTGGATGTCCGAAGATTTTGATGAGCGATCAAGGCACTCACTTTTTGAACAAAACTATCGAAGCTCTCACAGAGGAATTCTACATCCATCATCAACGCAGTACCCCATATCATCCACAGGCGAATGGCACTGTTGAGGCTTTCAATAAAATACTCGAGAATGCACTCACTAAGATATGCAATGTGAATAGAGATGACTGGGATATACGCATCTCATATGTGTTATGGGCATACATGACCACTTGCAAGAAATTGATAGGACACACACCTTTTCGGTTGGCTTATGGACAGGAGGCTATAATTCCAATGGAGTATATTGTCCCCAACTTGAGAATCGCTGCATTTACAGGGATGGCAGATAGAGCAGCCCTAGAAGAAATATTGCTACACTTGGTTGGATTGGAGGAAGATCACTTCATCGTAGGATTTCACCAACAAGTGCAAAAAGACCGTGAGAAAGCATGGCATGATCACCATATAAAGAACAAGTCATTTCAGGTAGGTGACCTAGTCCTCTTGTATGATAGCAAATTTATGAAGTTCCTTGGTAAATTTAAGATGCATTGTCTTGGTCCATATACTGTGATACATGTTACTAACATTGGTGCAGTCCAGTTAGCCACCTTAGATGGCGATATTTTACCAAGTTTGATAAATGGGAGCAGACTAAAATTGTACCACGATAGTCCTTCTTCGCAGAATCCTGAATGATAAGCAGAGGCAGAAATTTCTAAGTGTCAAGTACAGTTGGAATTGGACAGTGGAAATGAAAAGGAGTCTATACATGTACGATAAGTAGGACAATGTATGTCCCGCGCAGCACTACTGAAGCTGCAAAAAAAAGAAAAAAAGAAAAAAAAGGGGAGCCACGCAGATGAAACATCGACACTGCGAAGTAAATGCACAGGATCAGAGATGGCTTGCTGCACAACTCGGCGCAGCTCTCACAAAAATAGCCGTTACACTGGCCGTGAGAAAAATAGTTGTTATGTGACCGTTGCCAACAAACGCTTGAGCGTTTAACGCAAATATAGTCGTTCTGAACATGCTGACGATGAAAGGTACTGAAGGATCTGTTCAATTTGGCCAACGGACACCACATTTATTGCTCATCTAGTTGTTGGAAGGCTTGGGAGGACTCACCTACGCCTATAAGTAATTCCACATAAGGACTTGCGGGCGTTACCAAACACTTAGAATTTTCTTGCACTCACTCCTGTGTTAGCAATCCTCGGTAACTTGTCTGTAACATTTGCCTACTCTTGCCACTGAATGTCCGAGTGCTCATACAAAGAAGAAGAGCTCACAATCCAAGAAACGATCAGATTCTTTCAACACGGAGGGATTGAAGAGTTAATGAAAACCCCTGCCAAGAAGGTTACATTGGAACCAGGTCAAGCATCTCAAAGGTCACCTAGACACACCCAGACATGTAGGATAGGGGGAAAGATACAGTCGGGCCACGAACAAATAGCACCAGGCCAATGTCGATGGTATCACGTTGATCGGTATTTCAGAAGGAGATACCTTTAAAGCTTACGCCAGAGTACATATCACCACGGCCGCGGGATGCCCCAGCCTATAAACTGGTCAAGAATGCCCTCTATGAAATCCCCTTGTCGCCAATCTCTAAGCACATAGAAGTTTCCCATAACTTGTTAGGAAAGATCCCAGAGTGTAAGTGGGAAGACTGTGACCTCTTGGGAGTGCAGAAGGAAGAACCCCACGATCCCAAGTTCCCACAATTCCAGCCTGACCAGTACATGTGCTGGAAGAAAGATGCTAAAGGCATACTTACCTTGGTCGCCGAAAGCTGGCTAACACCAGTAGTCCAGTCAGGATTACTGAACCTGTTGAGATTACCCCATTTTGATCGTTCAGCAGAAGTCAATGTGGTGGTTCGCACTTTGATGGTGCGAATCCATCAAGGATACCTGTGGCTAAACATAAATGTTAATTTGACCATCGACTTAATCCACCGCATCACAGGACTAAGCAAGCGCGGCAAGGACCCCAAGCAGTTCTTCCAAGGGAAGAGTAAGGAAAAAGAAGCTGTCGCAAAGATGAAGAAAATTCATGCATTGGTGAAAGGAAAAAGAGGTTTTCCGATAGAATAAATCAAAGATAGAGCGACAAAGTTTGTTACACAGTTGTTGGCTAGAAAAATCCTAAGAACAACCAGGCCTCCGGAGGTGCCTGTAGGCGCAGTACTACTCGATGTCGCGGTAGTTGAAGGAACCGAGTTCAATTGGTGTCAGTACCTTCTCAATGAGTTCCTGGACGAACTCAATGACACACAGGAGAATGGAGGTCAATTCCACTTCACATGGTTGATCATCCTGATCGCCTTTATTGGATGGAAGGAGCCGAAGGACTATATCGGCGTAATTGCAGACACCAATGATCCGAGAGGAGTTCGATATGCCAACCTTTGGGAAAATTTGAACTCGGAGCGGCGACACGCGATAGTTGAAGTCTTCTACCAGTATTACACCCAACTGCGCGAGGCGATCACCCATACATCGTACATTACAAAGCAAGTAACGTAAAAATACATTCCTTTTATCGATTTTCAGGCGGACATGCGTTGTATTTTTATCTCACCCAAGGCAAAGATGAAGAAGCCAGAATGGTATGCGGGTAATTGCCATATGTACGAGGAAGACATCAAAATCCTCATGAGGGACTGGCCAGCAGAGTTCCATGTCGAGGTCATGGATGTTTCGACCGATTCAGAAGAAGATGAACCAATTCCGCGGCCATTCCCAATCACTGAGGAAAAAGGAAAAAGGAAGGAACCTGAAAGACCGACAAAGCTAAAGGCATGGAAGAAGATGAAAGCACCCAAGAGTCAGTCAAAAATAGTGCTTAATGAGGAAGATTTCGACATGATTGCCAAAAAAGTCACAGAACAGATGGAAGAGCTGATGACAGGAAAAGAGAAAAAGGACAAGCCCATACAGGATGACCTACAAAAGAATTGGCTCGCACTACAAGGGCTCATGCAGAAGATGGACGATGTCCACAAAAGGCTACCTTTGTCGTGCGACACATAATCGAAAGGGAGGTCGGGAGGAACCTCACAGCAAACACCACCGTAGCTAGCCATAACGCTGCCAGCGAAGACTCGGCTCATTCATCTGGACCCAATGAGCATAATGCTGCCAATGGCAGAACAAGTGATTTTGGATACAAAGGGTATCGAGCGGGTAGAGCTCGACCTGGCCAAGATTCCGTTACCTGGCTTGCACTTTCTGCACCTGCAGGTTGTAGACGAAATGCATGAAAGGACCGTTGAGTCGATGAAGTCCCAAGCTCAGCTGCAAGCCGCAAATAGGCAGCTCAAGGAGTCTAGCTCGCGCACAGGTATGCAACTGCACGATGAACAGGACTATTCGCGGTGATTGGAGGCTACTAATACTACTGTTGCAGATGACATTGAAGATTTGAAACCCTAGAGCGATCTCGCGGACACCGTTCTGAGAATGGGAGATATGGTGAAATCTCTCAAGACAGAAATACAGGATAAGGAGATTCTCCATGAGGCTAATATTAACGCCCTGAAGGCACAAATCAATCCAAAGATACCATTAACTGAGCATCAGTTAAGGGAGCAAGCAGTAAAGGCCGCAACGCAGAATATTACAATGGACATGGCTAAGTGCCAAGATTTAGTGACTGCAGCTTCGAAGGCATTCACTGCCCTCGAAGAGGATCCCGAGCTACTCCAAGTAAAGACCACAGTCAAAGAAAAGCAGGCCGCACTGGAGAAGCTAGATACGGAAGTTAAGGCCCTGCCAGACAGAGACAGGCTTCTGAAATACAAGGAAATAACCAATTTGAAAAAGTAGGTACAAGCATTAAGGGAGAAAGAGACTGTGATGGATGATTAGTCCCAACCACTACTGCAGGAGGCCATTTCAATATCGCAGCAGATTGAAGACAAACTCAAGGACCTACGCGAGAACCAGGAGCAGGTGGAAGGATAGATCGGAGAAGACATAACTATGGAGATGCTCGACACAGTTAGGCAAGTTGAGCAGGACACAAAGAAAGTAGTAGAGAAGCTAGTCGGTACATTCAATGAGTTCGCAGCGAAGCTAGCTCCACCAATCGCAGAACAAATCAAAAAGGCCGAAGTTGAAGGTGGCTCGGGGGTGAGCCACATGTAAGTGTTAGGGGCATGTTGGGCCTGGCCCAAGTTGGGGAAAATTTTGATAAAAGAAGTAATTTTAGCTGCGGAGCTGAGCGCAGCTAAATAAAAATGCAATTTTGTGCAAGTGTTGGGGATGCTGCGAAGTTGCGCGCAATAACCAAATTTTGGCAGTACTTTGAAAGGTGCTGCGAAGATCAGTGCTGCGAGGAAGCAATGCTGCAAAGTGACCATTCCACGTGGAGCCGGCAAAGCGGAGTGCTGGACGGAGGATGGGCACGGGTACCGGTTAGACTGTCGGCGGTCTAGTTTTGGAAAAGATGCTTCAGGGAGGCCGAGTGACGGCCAGGTGTACAAGGCCGTTAGAGGAAGAACGGTTTTATGAAAGCGACTAGGAGCTGAGAAACCTGTACGAGGTCGTTATAGAAAGAGCATCTCGAGGAACGTGATCTGTTGGTGTGTGCAAAACAGAAAGCCGATAGCGACAAGATGAAGGCGTGGAGGACTGCCACAATGGAGCACTCTCTACCAGAGGCCAGCAGTTCAGTTTAGAGAAACTGTAATAGTTTTGGAAACCCTAAGGGTTTCGGCCTTTAGCATTGTGAAGACATAACCTGCGGGCATGATCTATTTAAGGAGGCATTTTCGTATGGGAAGGGGTTGTTGTTGTTGTTAGAGGTTTAGTACTGAGTATTGTACAACCTTTCTGAGTAAATATATTGTAAAGGCTCTGCAGCTGAGTGCGCAGAGACCTATCTGAGAGAGAAGAGAGTCTGCAGCTAATCATGCAGACTAAGAAATGTTGTACCCTTCCTAAAAGATATATATAACAATAGTTCTTGTGGACATAGCTTCCCACCCGGGGGAGTGAACCACGTTAAATACTATGCAGTGTGATTGTGTTATGTATTGTGCATTTATCTGCTTCCTGTGAATGAATGTCTGAATTTTCCCTTGCATACTATTGTGATAGAACTTTTATATGTATTTTCCATTAGGAGAATATGGAAATAATATGTTAAGTTCTGCATGAATAGATGAATGGTGAATGTTTGGCCTCTACATATAAAGCAATAATGAATCAGTTATTCGACTAAGTGTCAGATATTGTTTAAACACTTTCACATTACGTAGTAGGAAGAATGCATTGTAGTTGGAATGTCTCCGCAGCACTTGGTTGAGCAGCGAACACCTTAAGTGAATGAGTGAATGATTGAGTGTTAATAACTCGAGTACTCTAGTTAGCTGCAAGTATTTCAAGTCTTAGTGTGAGCTACATTGGCCACAGTCACAAAGAAATTTCGTAGACGTAGAATTTAGAGGTGCGGACCGCGATGTCGTCTATTACCGGGCAATCTTGCCCCGCAGCACACATCCCATGTCACACTGCGCAGTACATCAACCTCAACAACTCATCACCTACTGTGGAAACCTGATTCCATAGTACCCCATAGATACACCTCAGGTGAGACCTCAACCTGCTCACAGGTTGTTGCCGAAAGGGCCAGTGCGAAGGGGGTTTTTTTGGTCAAGGGGAAACCGCGAAGAACCTGGGTCTTATTGAAAACCCTCTGGGTCATCATATGATAAGCCAACACTGCCCCAGAACAACGCAGTCTCTGCAGTGATACTTCTCTCCTCCTGCACTAACTCGGCCAGCTAATTCGCCACTTCTTCAATGGCACTCTTTCATTCCTCAACGTCCTTCTGCGGTGTGGCTGGCTTCAGAGCATGGGTTAATGCCGCATTGTCCTTCCGCAATTGGGCGATAACATCCCCCAGCTTCTGCGCTTGCGCAACCGGATCTAACTCTGCAATGGGCTCGAAGACATGGTTACATGCTTCCTCGATAGCTGCCTCCAACCGCGCTTGAGTGGCCCATAAGGCCATTTTTTCCCACCGTCAGCCGATCCTACTCCTTTTTTAGCTCCGTGATCTCAGTAGCCTTCTCAGCCCATAGGTTCTCTAGCATATCCTTCATCTTGTCAACCACCTCCCATGCTGCCGCGGACTTCCCTTTGAGAGGCTCAACTTCCTTTTGGACCGTTGCATCCACCTCCTACGATCGTATGAGCTGACTCCGTGCATCCCGTTCTCTATCCGCCAATTCCTGACTGAAATTGCTTGGATGGAAACCAATGCTGGAGAAGAAAACACATTGATGTTTACTGTCAACTCCTCAAACTACTATAGCATGGTCCTGAGAGCGATATCGTCGGTCGCAATCGCAGTCGACGGAATTTTTACATTCTGGATCCACGGCTCAATGCTGATTGCGCTAACTAGTTGTGCCAATGCTTCTTCGGGTGCTTTTCTGGAAATGATGTTACAAAGGGAATCCAGGCATGCGCTGACCTCATGGAAACCTTGATATGCTGTCGCGGTCATTGCCCAAGCAGCCGTATTCGTCGCATTGGTGACCCCCGTTATGAGGCGACCCAACTGACTCTCTGTGATTGGAGAAGCTCCGTTGATCATACCATATTCATGATGCATCTTTGTCCTACCTTCTTCTAGATCGTGGTCATTGGCTGTTGACGTCTTGGTGGATTCTTGATCCGAGTCATGATGACTCTGTTGATCCTGTGCTGATAGTCGATCATATGGGCCTTTCACTGATTCTACAGCCTCAATATCGGCCAACCCAATGGGTTCGCACCATTCCTCTAGCCAGTCATTCATGATAGCCTCCAACTCCACCGTCGTCACCTTATCTAGTGTCAGCAACCATTTCCTAGCTAGGTCACAGCGGGCTTGTACATAAATTGCATGCGTTCAAATTGCAAACACCATGACCGGCTTAAACTGTGTTGTGGTTTCTTCAGACAATCAGGGCACCTTCGTCGCAGCCGCATAGAGCATCTCCCAGTATAACCAGAACAACAACACACATTCCCTAGTCCACTTTGGTTCTCGGATGAACCACAGGTTTTGATACCGCGCACCACGACGCTCTTTCACAACGTCAATCTCCATACCCTAGTACGCGTCGGGCTCCTTCCAAGCCACGAATGCAATCAATAGCAGAAGCCAGCTATATGTGAATGAACCCTTACCTGCTTGAACCGCCACGACATCCTCTGTCAACTGATTCAATAGAAACATCGACCAATTCATCTGTACTTCGATCACACACTGCTCGGCACATGCCACAATTCTTGAATTACACTAATTGGATCGACCACCCCATAGAACTTTGCAGGAAAGTATCTTGGTGTCGGTGAGCACCGCCTTATCATTGATGTTGTTGGTGCAGTAACCATGGCCATCCTTCTCCAAGGCATAGCGCTTGACCAATTGCGCGGCCATCTTTTTGTCGTTCTCCTTTCCTCGAAAATATTGCGACGGGTCGACCCCATCCTTGGGCAACCCGGTAATCTTTACGATCAAGTGCACCGTGATGGGAATTGCCTCGTCCAGCTGCAACATACCACTGTGAAAGCAGGCCAGCAGCTGCTTCACACATGCATTGACCTATGGAAATCGTCCAAAATGTGGCATATTGATAAGGCCTAGCAGGCCTGCCTATTTCAAACCCCGCGCCCAATCACGCGGAACCGACTTACCGCTCAATCGTGACTCTGGCTCATAAGGGTCCAACGTAATCTCCTTATATGCCACCATATCATGGTCGTCATATTTTAGACGTGTCAGTGCTGGCCCGATGTCAACAGAGCACTCGATTCCTATCGGTAAGGCAGGCATCCGCAATGTATACTTGTGATTCCTTTGCACCTTCTGGGAAGGTACCCTGGGCCGATTGGGGGGGGACATACCCCGGGATATCAATGGCTGAGAGTCCTTCCCATGCGGCAGACTCATCAATCCAACGACTGGATGGCCTCGCTTCCCCCGCCACAGCAGTGGAGGACCAAAGCTGACGCTTGCTCTGCAGCAAATCAGAATGCTGACCTCCGTGACGCTTCTTGGCAATCACCGACTCTCCAACTGACATGTTTACAACTTATGCCTCAAGATTGATGTCTCTCGCAAACTCGACTTCTTCTTCAACGGCAACTAGGACAAAGGGAGACTCTTCTTCACTGCTAATCTCAAATGTTTCCAGCTTGCCTGGAATACCTCACATAGTGTTCTCAACTGATGGCTTCACCAGCGTAATTAACAGACCCACTCAACGCTCAGCAACGATACTCTGCAAGTTCAATCTGAACCTTTCCCGACTCACAACTGCACTCACCAGGCAACACCGATACTCTGTAGCACTTTACAGTCACACTTAACAATTAAATTCTCGGTGCCTTCTGAGTAGCTTCAACCCATTCTTATAGCATCCAACCCAATCCTTCGTAATTATCACTAAATCCTGCATTAACTCGACCAAAATCCTGTATTAATCACCCAAATTCATCGTCGATCCTGTCAGTCGATCGACCGGATCCGCCATTAATTCCCATCATTCGAACAAGCGTCGCTAATTAACTGTCTTAGCTTTTGACATTTATTACTAATTTGACTCGATCGCGACCCTGTCGTTGTCGCGGACCGCTGCTAACTTGCAGCACAAGCCTCCCTGGTTGCACATTCTATTCCCGTCGGTGCGCCAACCTGCCACCGATTAACCTACATTTTTTTTTCGATACGACTCAGGCATCGCGTTGTTCCAAGCCCGACTGATAGGGATTCAACTTGCTACCATTAATTAACTTGGGGAGCATCACTCCGTCCAACTGCTGCAACTGTACTGCACCGCTGGAAGTGATGCTACTGATGCAATATGGACCAAGCCAATGCATCTGCAATTTTCCTATATGTTTCATAAACTTGTTGTCGTACAATAGCACCAAGTCACCTTGTTGAAACTATTTTTTTTATGTGGCGATCTTGCCAAGCCTTCTGACGATCCTTCTCCACCCCCTGGTGAAATCCTGTGATAAAGCGATCTTCCTCCAGCTGTATGAGCTGCACTAGATGTTCTTCTTAGGCCGCTGCATCATCCAGGCCTGTCGTTGCCGCTATGCGCCGACTTGGAACGATGTACTCCATGGGCATAATCGCTTCTTGTCCATACACAAACTTGAACGGTGTCTGACCCGTCAACCGTTTACATGTGGTACGATACACCCACAACACTACTGGGATTTTCAAATCCCAGTCATCGCGGTTCGCATTGCACACCTTTGTCAGCGCATGCTCCAATATCTTGTTGAAGGCTTCCACCGTCCCATTTTCCTGTGGATGATATGGCGTACTCTTCTTATGTTGTATCTACAGCTCCCCCGTCAATGCGCTGATGGTGCGATTGAGAAAGTGGCTGCCTGTTGATGCCTCGGGGGTGCAAGGTAAGTGCAAAGTGCTAGAATGGGTTCCAAGGCACACAACAGGGGATGAAAACCCAGCCAAAGGCTTCGAAAGACCCTGTTCAAGGGCAATTCTATCCTCGAGCTGTTTGGTGTGGTAATCACCCACAGATATTTGGCCTCCGCTGGCACTCTATGAGTAAAATATTTTATCAATAAGATCAATTTCCCAATTTAGGGAAACAAAGGTATGGAAAAGATGTTAGCAATTCTAACTTAGCCTATTTGGGAAAAGAACCTAATCTTAAGTTAGATCTATCCTAAAATGAAAAGCTTGGTGTTTATGCAGATCAACCTTGAGGTGTAAGAGAACAAACAGTCTATCACCCTTAACAGAAATGCCTTTAGATGAGATATTTGTTGACTTAGATTATGATTTATTTAATGAAAATTAAACAAAATAATCCAAGCTTAAAGACCATCAAGATATAACCTGTTATCCTTTTGTTGATTGAAAAATCAACAATGATAGAATATATATATATGTGATCAATTGCAGAAATCGATAAAGAAAGTATTTAATCAAATATTTTCATACACACATCAGTTATACAGAAAAACCAATACAATAGATCTATGTATTCATTATATATTCAACAAGAGATCATATACATAACGGATGATAATCTGGAACATCAAATCAGAAATCCTTAAAGAAATTTAAGTGATAATCAAAAGATGGATCCGAAGATAACATTACTGTATTAAGATGCCTTGTACCAAAATTACAATGAATCTAACCACAGAGTATCTTCAGTCTTATCTCCTGCTGAATTACAATTCCAAATATTCCCAACCCTTTACTAAGGGAAACATTCCTCCTTATATATTAAATTTACATAAGAGTTCCAAAAAGGAGAAATTCTACAAAATAGGGATTACAAAATCGGATCTAACCATCAATCCAAGAAATCTTGCTATTTTTAAGCTTAAAATATTTTCCGCCACCTTTCACAAAAGAAAGACTTTTTCTTTAATCAGATAAGGTCTTGTGGCACCATAAAAATTCAATCACAGATTGTTTACTATCATCGATAGGTGGTGTGGCTTGCAGAGCATCCGCTGTAGGAAATTCCGGGTCGGGGAACCCACTGTCAAAAACAGAGAAATCCATTAGAGGATTTACTTCAGGAACGGTAGCCGGCACGTCAGGTTCTTCATTGATTATAAAGTCCTGTATAACATCAGTATCGAGATGAGTTGATTCCTCCAGAATTTCCTTCCTTTGCTCTTCAGGGTTTTGCATGTACGCAGACAAAGTTTCGAAGTCTTCTTCACTGCTACCGCTGCTAAGATCAGGAACACCTGCATTAAACGGTGGTGACAACATTTCTTGATACAACAAGGGGTAGAGTTCTTCATTTTCAACATATTCCAGAAGGCATGGGATGAACTGGAGCTTTCATGTTGATTGCTATTTAAAGGCCAACAAACAGGTCGATGATAATCGAGCATGGCAATCTGCAATGATTAAACTCATCCAGTCAATTCATTGTAATTACTTCAATTGTAATGAAAAGAGCCGAGGTATGTGCCAGTCGGATCAAAGCTTGTACGAAGTACGAGTTCAATTACTACTCACATGATTTTGAATTGCCTTTACAATTACATCGTTACAAGCAATTTTCCATCAATAATTATGACTAGTAATTAATAACAGAGACAAAAGTTAGGGTGATAAAGTTTATCTACAAAAGTCTCGACTAGAATTTCCAGTACATGGGTTATCAATTCTTCGCACGTAACAGATCCGATCGATCTGACCCAACTTCCACGAGAATGATAAAATCTTTCAGGTCGGGAATAAGTGAAAAGAAACGATCATTAAGAGGTGGAACAAAAACGACAAGATGTCAAAGCTCGAGTCCAGACATGGCGAACTTAAGGCAGAGAGATGGCGTCCATCCAACATGAAGTAACTAATAGACTTGTATTAGTGTTTGTTGTCACGAATTACACAGAAAAATGATAATTTGGCAGAACCAGCTTTCAAAAGACAAAATGGAAAATCCTGACTTAACTGACTACCCAAAATCAACATGACTGTGAGACCATAACAGACGGACGACTGAGATTAACCGGAGCAGGATGCAGAATCGGGTTCAAGTATTTTCATGAAGTTCTTATTCAAAGATCCCGCAAGCCGAAAACCCGAAAGTACGGATTTGCGGGTTGCGGGTTCACAAAAATAGAATTAGAAAAAATATTTTCGAAAGCCGAAAACCCACTATGCGGGTGGCGGGCTTCGGAATGTTAAACTGTGAAGTAAAAATAACCATCCCGAAAGCCGCATCCCAAAATTACGGGTTGCGGATTTCGGGAGTACACACCAAATAAACAAAAAATCACAATCCCGAAAGCCGAATGCCGCCATTGTGGGGTTCGAGTTTCGGGGTAATTATTTCTCAGTCTTATGACAGAATGATTCTGCAACCCACAGTCGTCGGGTTGCGGGTTTCGGAATTACCAAAACCAAAACTTAAAAAAAAAACAACAATCCCGCAGTTCGCACCTATCGGGTTGCGGGTTTTGGTTTCTCCAAATGTCGGGTTTTGGGATGATGATAACAGTCAACAAAATAATCAAAATTTTGGCTCTTTTCAGAACAAAACACTTTGGAAGAAATAATCAAACACTTACAAACAAGCAGACCAAAAGCATGGGTGAAGAATTTTAGAGGTAAAAATCAAAATCTAAAAATTTCAAGATGACTCACCCAAACACCTTTGTGTTTATTAAAATTGGGGGCTCCCGTGCTTAGCCAAGCATGGGATCGGTTATGGCTATAACACTGCCTTGATCACTCAGAAATATCTTGGGGCAACCAAAGTGAGTGACAATGTTATCAAACAAGAACCGCGCTACCGTGGCCACGGAACAATCAACAACTGGTGCAGCTTCCGCCCATCTTATCAAATAATCTGTCGCAGTAATGATGTATCTTGCACCAGTGCACTTCCTTGGTGTATTGATTGGTCCCACGAAATCTAATTCCCATTTTCCAAACAGCTGTAGTGTTAGCTGAGGCATCAGCGACATCTCATCCCTCCTAGATAGCTTTCCGGTTCTATGACAAACATCGCAGGACCGCGCATAGTCTGTCGCATCATTCTGCAGCGTGGGCCACCAAAGCCCTGCATGAAGCACCTTCCTGGCAGTCGCCTGACTGTCGTAGTGCCCTCCAGCCACTCCGGCATGTGCTTCGGACAAGATTTGCGCCTGCTCATATGGCAAGACACATCGTCACAATATCTCATCTACGCCCATCTTGTATAACTCTCATGAGATTAGTTGGAAATCTGCAGCCTTGACTACCAACTGCTTCTTCTGACTAGTGGTGAACTCTTCTGGTGCAGTACCTGTCACCAGAAACTGAATAATTTCTTCAAAATAGCCATCGGCAAAACTGAATGTATAAATTGTCAACTCCAACCAAGTAGTGATTTCTCCCCGTAATTAAGCTGCAGTATACCATGATCGTGGCATCTCATCCAACGTATGGATAAATGCATGGACCCACTCATCTCTTGGTCGCGATTCCCATAATGTCTGACACTCCAGCAAATGATTTCGAGGTTCATTTCGACCATCATATTTCCCTGTGTGGTAAACCTCGGTATCACTGAAGCGAACCGTCATCAATCTTCTGCATTGCAGCCATTCATTAATTGATTTCTTGTGTGTCGCTCACCAGCATGCTGGAGCATCCTTCAGTGCTTCCTCCAATGCCAGCAATCGCTGTGGTTCGAAAACTCTTTCGTCGAACTTCACCAGAAAATCAGACAAGCCAAGCAGCCCTTCATATACTAGTAGTGTAACTATTTCAATCGCAACACGGCATAATGACTACGTAATTAACCCACACTTGCGGAGAGACACCTCATGCAAGCGGTTCTGCCAGTGTTCTAGCGCGTTATCAGAGTCGGAAGACGCAGAGCTGTCACTGCGCCATCCTAGCTCATTGTTGGTATTCAAATGAATATAGTCTTCGAAAATATTGAATGCATGGTCCCATCTAGTGGGATCGTCGTCCTTCACTGGCTCAATGTATCGGCATCCTTTAGCCGGATCCAACGGGGATATGACTCTAAGATCCCGGTTTTCGAAAGTCATCATCCGTCGCTTGAATTTGATTACCGCTCCACTGTCATTAGCCCATCCAATCCCAAACAACGTGGGATACAATCTTCCTCCTTCAACCACTTCGATGACATCGAAGTCAGCATAGGTCTTCATGCCCTCAATGTCCACCACCAGACGTGGAACTCTCCCAATCGATGTCACCTTAGCGTGATTAGCTAACTGGAGCTTTACTGGAGACCAGCTCAATGGGGGGCTCCCCATTTTCTTCCATGCCTGCTTGGTTAAGATGTTGACATCCGAACCACGATCCAAAATAACCGAATCAACTTCGTAATCTCCAATTTGGATATTCATTCGCATCTCCTTACCTGTCTTCCGTCGCTATAAGGAGTTCACCGCGGACTCCTGTCGTCCCCTAGCTGGACACTCTAACAACCCCTCAATATCAGCAAGGGTCGCGGTATCTCTTTCTAACAATAAACAACTCTCAAGAAACTTCTGCAAGGTGCCAAACTACGCTGATGGACTTGCCTCTGAAGTAGCATAAAAAATAGGGGGCATGTCGCAAATGATTGCTTTACCACGATCCTAGTCCATCGCAAGGCATGCCTGAAAGAATGTGTCACGCTTGGACTCAACGTCAAACAATACCTTCTTCTACCCGGTCTTTCTAATGTCCCCTCCTGTTGCTGCGCCTCCACAAGTGATAACTGCAACAACCGCATCTTGTGGCATGGACTCCGCAGAAATGGTCGAAACATTCACACCTTGATTTTGGTTCAACGGTGGATTCCCGGTTGGTTCACATTCAAATTAGCATTCTGATTGGGGCGTTGGTTTTGGTTCTGCGTTGGTTGCTGCAGCTGATTCTGATTCTACAACTGTGGAACGTTTCCTTCCTGCCACTGCGCAATCAACTGCGGGCAATTCTCCATTGTATGATTTGTAACAAAGCAAAATGTACACTATGTATGCAATAGTGGGCAATCTCGGTAGTAGTGTCCCCATACCACACAGTTATAGCATTGCACAAGTCCGCGACCTCCTTGTCCTCCTCCGCGACCAAATCCTCTGCCGCGTCTACCCCGGAATCCTCCACGGAATCCACCCTGTTGTTGGTACTGCGGTTGGTGTACTGTTGCTGCATAGGAGCTGGTTGGATGCCCTGCCCTTTCTACGCATACTGCGGTTGCTGAACGTACTGTAGCTGCTGGGGATCCATTTGCATCGGAGCATATTGCGGCACGAACTGCTGTGGTTGTTTCTACGGCACAAACTATACCTGCGGTTGAGGTAGTGGCTAGGCTATCTGCGGCTGCGGTTGCGGTTATTGTACAGCACGTTGGTCATCCTTTACATAGAATGCATCGTACGTTCTCTCATGAAGCAACCCATATGCCCGGCAATCTTTGTCGTCATGTCCCATAGATTTATAGAAAGTGCAATACAAATTCATCGCTTTAGTGACCATCTTCTGCATGTATGGACATTCCTCATGGCGGTGCCCATATACCTGACAAACACGACACCATGGCATGTCACCACCAATCAATGGATTTGGTGCTCCTGAAACCAAATAATTGCGGAAGTCAGGGCGATTATCTTTAGTATGCCCTTCTCCTCGACATCACGTACACCATAGTTCTTCATGCTGCTCCTTGCCCTTCTTCAGATCTTGTAGCTGAATGGTCAAGTTAGCTAGCTATGTCTGTATCTGCGACATCCCAGCTGCGTTTTCAATCGGCGACGCCTCCAACCGCATTGCAATCTCTAGAGCTTCACTGGGTGTCATGATGTGCTGTTGCATCATTGGTAGTCAAATATGCGGTAGCAGTGCAGCGTTGAACCACTCTTTGTGTTGGACAACACTCATTTCAAAACTAACCCTTGCCATCAACGTCTTAAACCACTGGTCAAAATTCGACACCGTCTCATTGGGATGCTAATTAATTTCTTTCAATTCTGTAATATATTGTGCTTCAGACTTGGGTTTTCTGAATTCTGCAACCAATATGGTCCTAATATCATCCAACGTCTTCTTTGGAGCTCCTGTAGGGACTAGAAAAAACTTCATAAACCAGTCTAGTGCGCGACCTCGCAGAGTTGTCGCTAACTGGCCTTTCTTAGCGTCATCATCAGTAATTTTTTTTATGGTCCATACTGCCTCACATAAGAACCAGTATTGTTCAGGATTGTCTTTTCCATCTCCATGGAACAATGGCAACTTCGCATCTTCGCCTGCCATCCTGGGATTTCTTCCTACAGTTGCTGAACTACTAGCAATCAAATTTTGTTGGCCTTGTGGGGTCGACATTGTGTTTCTTACCGGTTGATAGATAGTGAGCGGAGGTGTGGATACATTGCTACCGAGGTTTGGTCCTGCCTCTATCCTGGGCGTAGCCTGGTTGTCCTTATCTAGACTGTGAGGTCGCTTTGTCCCGTGTGGTCTTCCTTCGCGAACTTGCGGTTCGATCACAGCAGGACCTTCTCCTATCCTTTGCCTATTTTCCTGTCAAAACCTCGCTCCTCCCCTTGTAAGACCACTCTCTTCCTCGGCTTCACTCATAGTCTTGTTATGACCTGCACCCATCTACCCCTAATCATTCCATGTACCGCCCCCCTGTCGTCGTGATACCCACAGCCTCCGCCCACTAGGATGCTTACTGATCTATATGCATCTTCAATATACCCTTCTCGCAAATAAGCATCTTAATGGACAGTTGGAGCGACAGCAGAAACCTTCCCCGGGGTTTGCGGAAGAAATATCTTTCAGCTTCACTATAGGACTTTTGCGTATCAACCCTGAATTCAGTAATATACCCTTCCAAGATGCTATCAAGCCACACTTTGACAGCTCGCAACGCTTTGTTGTCGACTTCCTGCAGTTCTTGGATCAAGTCCAGGGTCCAGGTCGTCGGTTCACCACCTTGGTGGTTCCTCTTATGGAAGGTCAACTTTGCCAACCACTCGAACAAAAGGACAGGGAATTCACAAAAAAACCATTCGTGCGGACCATCGTGAATATATCTGTCCACCCACTGATCTACTGTCAGTCGAGTGTTCCGACTTTCTTCTTCAGGAAATTCCTGCAACTTCTGATCAAACCAGCTTTGTATCTCCGGTTGCGCCGGATGCCACAACATATCCTCCTTTCACTTCGTATACGGTCCCAGCAATGAACCATTTGTTGACTCAAACCCAGTAGACAAGGGTTCCCATCACTGTCGACATCCGATCCACCACAATCTCCCTTAGCACCGG
Organism: Larix kaempferi; assembly: GCA_027924585.1. Lineage (NCBI taxonomy): Eukaryota > Viridiplantae > Streptophyta > Pinopsida > Pinales > Pinaceae > Larix > Larix kaempferi. Next base: position 8,388,320 of record BSBM01001879.1, read on the forward strand.
CCCAGATAGGTTTTACCCCGTCCAGCAACACATGCAGAGCAGATGAGGTCTCACTCGAGATGTTCAAGGGAGGGTCGACGGAACCATGTTTCCGCCGAATGAAGGAGGATGTTTGTGGCAACAATTACTTAACTTATCGCAACATTCAAAGATAGATCTATGCATTTAACTTCAACAACATTGTATTCATAGCATTATTCAAGAGAAACATTCATTGCGACAAGTATAACATTAAAGCATTAGCTGTAGCAAGAAAACATAGCATCATTCATGAATCGCAACATGCATTATCATAAAAGATACACAGGGAATTTCACCAAATAGTTTCGTCATGTCATATTACTTAAGAAAATCCCTGATACAATATCTCCGCAAAACCAGATCTCACCAATATCTCTTGATCTCAGATACAGACTCAAAGACGCACACATCCAACATCTAAGGATCCGTACTAAGATGATTCAACACTTACAACTTATGTCTATATATAGGCTTCCTCCTTTACAATGCTTGTCCACTTACTAACAACTTCCTAACCGACACTTTGGACAAGTGACCCAAAATCTAACTGACGCGGTCCAAATGACCCAAAAACCCGCATTCTGCGGTACAATTAACCCAAAATTACATCACACGTGGTCCAAATGACCCAAAACCCACAAACTGCGGTACAATCGACCCAAAAATGCATAAAATAATCTTCTTTACACCTAGCTCGCCGCCTTGCGCGATATCCTCTGACTTGTCGCAGCATCAAAGATGCTGCGATGTTACCTTACCAAACCTCCTACCAACGTAGGGTTGTCATGAACTGTTTCACAGTGCGCCAGATATCCTAGCTTGATGAAGTATGTGCCTCCAACCTTATTAAATGCCCAAACCACCTCATCCAGTTCCTATCCAAGATGAATGTGTGCCCTCATCCACTCCCCCACAAAGTCCTCCCAATGTGCTTTGAACTACCTATCAATACCAATTTTGACTGCATTCAGCCAACCATGTCTCCACATAGTAGTGGTTAGGAAATTACTCACTAGATTCAAAGTACACTTACCATTCACTTGTAATTGATGGATACAATATACATGCAACATGAGATGTGTATCACATCCCATGATGGCGTTTCCACAACTCGAACCTGGGATCCATTGGCTACCCTCCTAGCCAAATAATAACTAAGAACAAGAAACACCAATTTCAATGCTTTCCATGGTTAGATGCTTGCTTAAAGCTCTTTTGTTTATATTGAATCCAGTACATAATTGTGTTAAAAGCAATATACCTTTTACATAACTATTTACTCCAGAGACTAGATGTGGAAATGACATTCCAAAGTGACTTTGCAATGAGGGCCTTCCCAAAGAGATGGATGTCCTTAAGACACCAACCCCCCTAAGTTTTAGGAATAGCATGTCTTCACCAGCTAGCAAGATGAAGGCCTTTGTACTCATATCTCCCATTCCATAAAAAAATTATAACATGAATTTTAATTTTTCTGCACAATACATTTGGGAATGTGCATGAGGGTATGCTAGAAGATTGGGATGGCCTCCAAGACCCACATTAATAAACACTAAATTGCCTCCCTAAGAGAGCCATTGATTACACTAGAAGCATATTCTCCTCTCTATTTTTCCCACCAACCACATCCAATCCTCTCACCCATGATTATTAGGTTTTAAATTAAAACCCATGTATTTAATCCCATATCCACACCTTTTAGTAGAAAGGATAAATTCCTATTCATCATACTCACCAATGTCTCTGCCAAACCTTTCGCATACATAGCCAACTTCTACTCATTAATAACTGTACCAATCTCTTGACTATAAAAAACAAAATTTATTTTATTTTCGAAAATTCAATATCCAAACCAAACCAAAAAAAGCAACAAGTCATCATTGAAAAGCAAGTGCAATAATACCATATTCCTCCCGATTAAGACACCTTGAATAGTTCGCTCCCTCTTTTCCATTGAAATTAATCTACCAAGAGCCTCTGCCGCCAAGATAAATAAATAAGGTAAAAATGGGCAACCTTGACACAACCCCCTCAAGGTTTTGAAGAAATCTGAAGTCGATCCATTGATTAAAACCATGAAAGAAGTGCAGATAATGCATCCCATAATCCATTTTACCATATTGTAGGAAAATCTTATATGAATCAACAACAAGCATAAGAAAGACCATGATACTCTATCATAAGCCTTCAAAAGGTCCAATTTTATAACAATAGTTGGAATTTTATTAACCTTTATAGAATGTACGACTTTCTTGTGCCATCCCAATTGCTTCGTGAATGTGACAACCTTCTAGAAAGCTAGAATATTATGTTGAAATACGCTGAGATATAATAGACTTCAAGCGAACATCAATGATTTTCGAAATGACCTTGTAGGGACAATTACACAAGGAAACAGGTTGAAACCCATTAAAGTTCCCAGGGAAATCGGTTTTAGGAATTAGAGCATTGAAAGTCGATTTAATATTACCTAGAACTTGCCCAGGCTATCAAATCTCTTCCACCACTCTCAAGAGATCATCCCCCAAAATATCGAAAAATAAGATAAAAATTCCATGGTCCATACATTTAGACCACGACTGGGATCTTTTCTGAAAGTGCTCAAAATTGCCACAAGCTCCTCCTTTGTGACATCTTGGAATACACCCTTGTTATCTTCTTTCTCTATTAGCGATGGGAAGTGGAAATAACCTTCAGAATTACCTCTATATTGCACCTTCCAAGTTCTTTAAAAATATTATTGAAGTACCGAACCCACAACCCAACAAGGTCCCTAAATTTACAAACTTTTTTTTCCCTCCTCATTCTTCATCTCCCAAATAGTGTTATTGTTCCTTCCATAGCTTGCAAAGTTGTGAAAATAATTGGTATTTTGATCGCCAGCCACCACCCAAGTCGCCTTGCTCTTTATTCTTGACTATTTTTCCTCATCCAAAAACATTTTTGCTTTATGAGCTTCCAAAGACAGGAGGGAAGAAATCTCTTCACCACTCAATAAACAATTGTTCGATTGCATCAACAAAGCAACAATCTCCTCCTCAATTCCAATCAAATCTACCACCCTCTTTCTATGGACATCCGCAACTCATGCTATGACCTTTTCTTTAATCACCTTCAAAGCATGTATAAATTGGACATGAGTTGAATCCTCCAAGGCCAAGTTAAAACTACACTAGGTCTCTTTAACCAAAGCAATGTATTCCTCCTCCAAAACTCAAGTAGGATTGAACTTAAATGGAGCACTTGGCTTCTTGTCCACAAAACCAAGTTAAAGGAAAAGTGGAAAATGGTTCGAGCACCTCAAGCCTCCTAAACACGACTAGAACCATTTCATTGAGTGAAATAAATCATTATGGATCAGAAAACAATCCAAACATTTGGCCGCACCTTCCTCTCTTGCTCAATTATTGCTCCAAGTGGGATTTATCTCAATGGGTTCAACGCCCATCAAGCCTGCCTGATCACTAGAAGAACAAAAAAAATCAAATAATACATCTAGACGAGCAAAACCCCCAATTTCTCGATAAAAGGTGGTAAAATTCAATTCACCCCCAACTATTAGATTCGAGGTTATAAATAAATCAGAAGAGAAGACTTTATTCCATAATTCAACCCAACCTTCATAAGGACCATAAACGTTTAACATGTGAAGAGAGGCATCCAATGATTTGTAGTAAAAAAACATACACAAGCTAGAAAAGGTTGCATAAGAGCTTATCAAAACCATTGAGTCCCTCCACCTCGTAATCACACCATAGCTAGGCATTCTGGTAGAAATCAAGAGCCAAGAGATCCCATCCCAACAACAACCTTTTTAAAATAGGAATTAAAGAATCCCCCCTTACCCATTGATTCTTGAATAAGAGCAATCTCTGGTTTCTCCAAAACTAGAAAATACCTTAGGGCCAATTTCTTTGCCTATCCCACCAGCCCTTGAATATTAACCGATAGAGACTTCATCATAAACCTTCTAGAGGGGACAAACATGCCCTAAGTGTCCTAAGAAGTAATCTATGCTTTCCTTGACAAACTTCTTTTGTGGCTTTCGCTTGAGCTATTTTTATGGCTGCTAGTCTACCTACATGAGAGGCCTAAGTGGCCTTCAACTACTCAATCCCTAATCCCCCCAACATTTCCAAAGAGACTAGACCCAAACCCATTTTGGGACAAAGATTACAATGTCTCCCCATTATATCCTCTAAAATTAATTAGGGATGTTCAACAATAGAGGATTCTCCTTGACCTTCATTATCTGAAAAAGACAAGGACCCCGACTCCCCTAGAACCAAGATCCTCCCACCTCTCTTAATAGGCTATGAAACCACACCCTTTTCCATAGGTGGTCAACTTCTTCAGGGGCTGTCTTAGACTCAAAATTGGATCTCCCCTTCCCACAAGAAGGTTTTTCTACATCCAAAGGACCAGTTTGGAAAGAGCGAGACTTACCAGGAAAGGAGCAAGCCACTGAATCCTCATCCACTACATTGAAATCCTTAAATGCGTTTTCCATAAATTGTCCTTGGACATCATGAGAATTCCCCTCATCATCACCACCCATAGGGTGTTGTGGTTCAACAATAAGAGGGATAGACAGGTCTTCGACAAACAAAATTTCCACCTTCTACCCCACTATCCTTTGCTTTTCCATGATGAACTAGGGTGGGCTCTTGTTGTGAATTACAAACTTCTTCCCACCGTCCTACTGAAAACAAGGATCTCCCATAGAATAAGATTTAGTAATCCCCCCATCACAACCTTCTGACCTGCACCAAACCTTTATAGCAAAAGGTTTGTTGCAATGTTTTTAACATGCCCCAATGAATAACACCTTACACTTGTAAAGTGTATATTCATATAATGAAGAATTTGAACAAAATGTAACTTTCATGAACTAGTTCGATAGTCGATATATTTGAAAAGTCCCCCCCCGCATGTCCACCTCCACCAATATATGTGCCACCAATCGAGAGGGGCTCGATTCAAATGAATCATCAACACACAGAGTGTGACCTAATTGATCTCTGATTGCCTTCAAACCATGGGGTGACCACCATTCCATTTTAACCTTGTCAATTTCACCCAAATTGGCCACCCATCCATGTTCTCCACCTTCAATTTGAACGAAGGATGTCAGGGCTTTAAGCTCATAAAATCTTTATCTAGAAACCAAAAACCATTGAGGATCTTTACTGCTTCTTCCTCCCCTTGGAACACGAACCGCAACCATCCCTTTAACAAAACAAAATCTTCTCTCCCGGTGATGAGCCCATCTAGTGGCTTGAAACGTTGATTTAATATTCTAATTGAATGTAGTCTACCTCCTCTTTCTTAAAAAATGAAATGTCCAATTGTAATCAATAACTGGATCCCAAGAGGAATTCAACTTGCACATCTAAAGAGACTCCATTGAAACCATTATGCTTATAAAATGGCCTACCAGGGTATGCCCTTGAAGGTCAAGAATTCCCCCCACCAGAATATCCTTCTCTACAACTAGTGATAGGGCACCACCTTTGCTTTTGATAGTTCACATTCCTTCACAAAATCAAACCCCCATACTTGTCTACGTGCAAATCACCCAAAGACAACCTTTCCCAATGAACTTGACCCCTCCCACCTCAGCCCTAGAAACCGCAATGCCCTTCTAACAAGGAGATCCCAACTTTCCCTAAGAAAGAGGCTGAAAAACCGTTTGCAGGAAGAACATCCCAAAAGCACAGAACATGTTCCAAAGTGTTCGACCTATACATTATCTCCCAAACCCTCCTCTCCCAATGAGAAATTCTTCGACAGTTAAACCTCAGTCAAGGACAAAGGAGAATCACCAAGTCTATTATGATCCACATGTCGAGGGTTATGGCCAAAGGCCTTTTCAACCCCTTGAACTTTCGTCGCGCGAGAAATAAACTCAGACTAGACACCCTTGGATTCTTTAGACAGAGAAAAGTGAGGTGGGAGCAATGGTCAGATAACGAATATATGGGTTTCTGACAAGGGATCATCAGAATAGTCAACCAACTAAATATCATCTTCCATATTAACCATGGAAAACTAATCCATCTTCCTTGCGACACTAAGACCCTAGTCTGCAAAAGCCTCAAACATCCAACATTATCCATATCTATATCAATAATTAGAGAACTCTTTACTAAAGTGGATGAATTTTTTTTAATCAATACTACATCTAATATGTTATTTACTATAAATATTAATTAATTAATACTTAACATTAACTTTTACATTAAATGGAAAATTATACTATTTTAAATGCTATTATTTATTCTTAAATTAAAATTAATTTTATTCACTTAATATATGTTATGTAGGACAAATATAAATTAATTAATATTTAATACTAAGTTATCTATTACTTTATTATTACACCATAAGGCATTTTCTATCTGGTGAGTGCTATGTTTTTTAAAGCTAGTAGATTATTTTCAGTCGTTGGATGCTATTAGGCGACCATCTGGACAGTTTACACCGTCGATACGATTATCTACGAACGTATTGCTGACTTGAACATCAACAAGCGGTCATGGATTTGTTGTGTTTATCGGCTGCGACTCTCTTCCTCAACTCTTCCGTTAAAGTAGATGTATTGGATGTGACCTCTCAATCACTCCACTCTTTTGATCTTTGTTAATATTTGTTAGATGACCATGGATTTGATCCTATCCGTTGGTGACATAATTTTGACAGTTGGTTCACTTATCTTACGCGCCATGATTGTTTAATGTGACGTGGATCTGGCGCTACTAAGTCACCTTGCCACCCACTTAATATTGTCTTAGCAGTGCTTTGCAATGATCATCCTCGCCTTTGTTTACTGTGCAAGTGGGGAGTGCCTTGGATACCGAGTTGCCATTTCAATAAAACAATGAATATCATCCCTAAAGAGAATAGTAGTTCTAATTTTTTAATAAATGTTTGGTGGTGGAGCGAGGACAATGGACATGAAACACCACCTAATAAAGAGGCATCAACATTCTCTCACAAATGTTGAAATACTCCAATATGTATTTTGGAGATAACTCTGGGATCCATGTGCGTATGAAGTTTAGGAATTCACATGAAGTGCATACACAATCCATCTAATATGAAGACAAGGAATTTGGGCCATTCACTTGGTTTGGTCTCCATATTCTTTTGTAGTGTGTTCGAGAGATTCTTGGAGATGATCTCTACTAATTGAAGACTATTCCAGATTTCAACACTTGATAAATCATCAACACCCAATATAGCTATAAAGAATTGTTGATCGGTTATCCATACAAGAAGCACATCACGTTAGGAATACCATGTTTCTTATTTCTTCTGTCAACCTTTCCATCGAATATATATACATGCTTTGCTTCTCTCGAAAGAAGTTGGTTTTTTCACCACTCTCTTACCGACCCATCAAGTTAATGTTTGGCTATATATGTTTGGAAAATCACGAAAGCATACTTTCAAATTGTTGTAGGAAGTGAGATATGAAATTGGCGATTTTCTATATATAAAAAATCACATGTTTATTCAACTTCACTAGAGTGAGAGAGAATGTGTATGGCAAGTTTTCTTATTGTTATGCCTCATGCTTAGTCGTCGGGGAGAGAGACGATTTCTACTTTCTCAAAAATGGTTGCCTACCCCTTGGTTGAAAGATTACACATCATTAATTTATGTCTATATTTTTAGACTTTTAATCTTAAATACAAATTCATCATATAGTGATGATTCTAAATTATTAATCCTACATACAAAAGCTTTTCAAAACAATGTATCTTTACCTGTAATTAATTTTTGCTTTTCAAATCAATGTATCACATGTAATTAGTTATAAATTCTTTAAATGTAATATTCTAACCATAATTTTAAAATTTATAATAAAATTATGTCTAAATTTGTAATAATTTTCAAAACAAATATTTGACACAAGTTATGTTTACCGAACAACATGGTTAGTAAAGATATTGAATTAATTGAATCCATCAAGAATAAAGTAGAGACTTTCATTGATGCAATTTAGCATACAAACTCCATTAATTCATGACAAACAACTATTTGTATCAATAAAGTAATATGGAAAAATCCCAAATCCCAAGCTTGAGATAGTAAACTTTTTAAATGATCGATCTGATACTTATTCGATTTATATATCTTGCATTTTTTTTTCCAGGAGAAAAAGAGTTTCGTGCTATTCATAATTGAATCAAAGAAACTACACAATAGTTCTTGTCCTTACGAACAATCTTCATTTTCAGCTGTTACAAAATATTTTCCAATTCCAAATATGTGCCATATTCATGTATATTGTTTTCATATCTAATTCTAATCATAACATCATGTTTTACAAAATCTTATCTCTTCCTCATTCTTACTTCTATCTTTTCTAAAGACCGCTCTATATCTGAAGAAAAAAACAAAAAAACAAAAAAAAACAAAACTTACTTCTATCTAAATATCTAACCATTGTAGTGGCAAAAAATACAAAAAGGAAACAACCGAATCAGTAAATGCGGACTTCTGAATCTTCATAAATCAGATTGTGCCGATATTTTCTAATGTGTGCCCAACCCTCTTCCTGTCCAAGCCTCTTTTTCGAAAGGGAGTCTGCAAACTAATTATAAATCCGGGCCACATGGAGAAAATTAATATCTTCAACTGTATTTTGCAGAGATAGTATACGTTGTTTGCAATATGTCAAAATAGGCACCTTAAGTCTATTTTTACTAGCATCCCACTGTTTAATAGCAAAGGAATCTCCATATATATGTAAACTGCTCACCCCTCAACTATTAGCCAAAAAAAAGGAGACCCCATAGAACAAGTAATTCAAACCTGGAATTACTGCCCCCGCCACATCCAAAAGACATCTCCATATGATGAGAATGATCCAATATCATCAAGCATCCAACACCGCATCTGATCTGATTGATGAGAAGCAAGTAGAAGGTCTATCAATGTATCTTATCTTCATAGCCAATTGTAAAATGTCTTTGGGAATTGTGCATTTAGCATCAACATTAAGGGTTCAGTGTTTTCTAATAAAGTGCAATGAGCAAATTTATCTTTTTGATATTCAGCTCTCTCTCTCTAACCAATAATATAGAGTTGACAGCCATCTATATTCTTAAGAAGTTGGCATTAAGTAAATAAATATTAACTTTACAAGTTCCTAGATTGAATGTTAGTCATAAAGTAAATGAATAATGAACATTGTATTCATGATGTGACACTTCAAGCCATTGCATATAAGCTCGAGAATAATTCTCGCAATTCTGTCGTTTCAAATATATCAATGTCTTTACGAAACAAAAAACTATGAACTCCTTCATAAAAGTCCTTATATATTACCAAAAATTGCATTCAAAAGTATTGTAGAGTTATTATGAAAACCTTTTTTTTTCGATATTTCAATTTTTTTAATGCCATTTCTTGATTGCATTTCCATACGTATGTTATTTCTTTGACTAAAAATATCAAATGTATGAGCTTGCATTTAGACATTTTACGTTAAGAATGTGTTTTTTTAGCCACTTCACCTAGTTTCATTGAATCTATTTATTCATTTAATTACTTCTTCGTCAATATTTGATGCTATTAAACATTCAAATTTCAATATAGGTATTTTCTTTTTTTACACACATAATAGATGTTACCATCTCATTTTCCAAATTTCTTGTCACTTTTTTTTTTCGTCTATGCTTTACCTCACATAAAGTTACCGCTTTATATCTTTGTCTTTTTATAAAAGTTAAATAATATAGAGAGTGATCATAACATGCCTCGCCATAACAATATACCTAAGCTATATAACATGGAGTTTAAATTAAAAAACACTCTATTTTTCTCTTGTTCGACAGTTGTGAACTTTGCGGTAGATCTTCACACCTTGAGATTCTAGATTGGTTATGAAGACCAAACTATGCTCCCTTTCTCACCAAAGAGATTACTTAATTTTAGAGGATTTTGTTACCTTTCCTTAAATCCAACGTCATTGTATACTTGCTACTCCATTATTACGATAAGTATTATTGCCTATTTAGAGATCCTCACACTTTGAGATCCTAAATTTCTATGAATTATGAAGACCAAATGTGTGTTGTCTTTTTCATTAAAGAACTTGCCACTTTGGGGAAAAATACATTTATTTTTAAACAAAATGAAAGTTCTATTGATACAAGTGTGGTGATACTTCCAAGCGTTTTGTGAAAGATACTCAACTCGAAGCCACTAGACAAAATTCCCAAAAGAATGTGGTATCATGATATATATGAGTCATTAGCAATTAACCAATCTTTTTTATATTCGTTGATAATTAACAACATAGAAACATGATCTCAACATTGGCAATTTCAAAGAGGATATGTCTAGATAAGACAATATTTAAAAATCTAATTTAAACACTAAGGTGAACTAATGAAACAACATTTAATTGTCTTTAAATTTTTAATTCAAAAAATTCAATTTGAAACACATTTAAAATTATAGTAAAACTTATAAAAATAAGAAACATGATTATCATTTAAATTAAAAAAGTTCTTCATTCCAAAGGAGGCAGCTTAAGATGACATCACATTTATTATGATTTTAGATATAAATAATTGGTGTTTCATTTAAAATCTTTTTAACATTAAAAATATATGAAAAGCATGGTTGGCCTTAAGTACGTTGGGCTGAGCATCTTTAATGGCCCCTCAAAAGGGCAACCCTAAACCACCATTAAGTGCCTTCACAAGTTTCTTGAGGTCCCATCGATGGAATTTTGATTATGTCTTACCAAGCTAGTTGAAAGAGGGCCTCCATCGCTGTTGGAATTTGAGGATTTATTTAAAATAGCATCGATCGACGTTTTGATGGAAATAGATGCTCTTATGCATGAAAAAGGACAAAGAATTGGCATGTCAATACGTGGATTTTGTAAGCTACCATTTTCAAGTGGGAGGATTGAATTTTGTGATTGACACATCAATCTATTTAGTCGCATGCATAATGCACAGAGTGCACGAACTTCACGTCAATTCCCACATAGAAATCAACACTCTTGTGAGATCACCTATTTCATCTAGAAGCCATGCATATGGTTTATAAATAATAACAACAACCATGACACTGGTTTTAGTTTCAATCTTCAGAGAAAGGCTATGAAACCCATAAGCGCCACCTACACAATTAGCCCCCGCCATATTTTCACCAAGCCCAAGCTTGAGAAAAGAAAGACGTTCTTCGTCTACAAATGAAATTCAGAGTACTCAAAGAAGCCCCACCACCAAGATCATTTTGCAATGTGCTGTTTCCTCATAACAGCATTCACATCTGTTTTTCTATTATGGCACTGCATTGGCTTTATTTGGTAAATTGACAACCAAATTTAGGTTATGTTGGTTGTCTCATAATAACCATCATCTTTTTTGAATTGATTCTGTGTAATTGCAAGTTCCTGTCATGGTAGAGCAAGAAGGTTCGTCTACATACAATAATGGAAAGGTGTGCATTAATGAGAATAGAGCAGAGATAATGAAAGTCTATGCAAATAAATAAGATAAGGACATATGCCAACTTTTTGGTGCTCGAGCGCATGAAATGGAAAGTGGTAGTGTTGTGTTCTTATGCACAACGCACCGCCCCAACTCAACACCCCTAGAGAAACAAGTGAGCTCAATGGGAAAATACTCTCGCGACGACTTCGAAGCAATGTGAGAGGACCTTATTTCCAAGGTAACTAATGTAAAGAAATTGCCTTAAATTGTCCAAAGCCAAATTAAAGAATTAAATTCATTGATAGAAATAATTTTGTTTGTCAATCAAAAGCTTCCATAGGCATCTTGTAGTATGGCTACAAAGACACTGCCATAGGCCATGAACCCCATGTGAGAGATCCTAGGACGTTGCCTCTAACCTCTTTCTGTAAATGGATAGTGAAGGCATTTTCCCTCTCCAAGTCTTACGTTTTTTGTTGCAGTCTTACATATTAACAACCATTCGATGTGTTGGATGACCATCGAAGGCCTCTCCGTCATTGACTTGGGTGGGCTCAATGGCGCTTTCCAGCACCGATGTTAGCTTGACCATGACCACGATAACATCATTTTCGTGCTAAAAAATTAATCACTTAGCTTGACCATTTAGCTTGACCATTAATCACTTAGCTTGACCATTTAGCTTGACTATTAAGCACTTAGCTTGACCATTTAGCTTGACCATTAATCACTTAGCTTGATCATTAATCATTTAGCTTGACCATTAATCACTTAGCTTGACCATTTAGCTTGACCATGACCACGATAACATCATTTTCGTGCATTTTTTTCGCAAACGAACTTTAGGTCGGTTTGCTCTTTTTGTTTTCAATGGCCTTGAAACAGAGGTCTTCTTCTCAACTAAGTGTGTGAGAAATGTATCTTCATTGGATTCGATCAATCACTCTCTTTTATCTTGCAATTCCTTTGTCTCTTTGGTATTCAACTCCATCTTTTCCCTTCTTCGACATTTCTTATTCCAACAAGGCATAGTGGTTTACAAGGTCCTTCCATTAGAGGGTGAATTATTCTAAGACAATTCATTGGTATCCAACACTGCAAACACTTATAATAATCTAATTTAAAGACAATGTTTACAAATCTTATCTTTATCGATTCAGACCCATAATTTCTATGGAGAAATTCACATATTCTTAAAAGTTAAATACTACCTATCCCCTCCACATAATTCATCAAATTTATACATTATTTGAGATTGCTCGACCATAGTCTTTTCTAGACGTCTCCACATTGAAAGGAAAAAACACTTGAAACTAGTCCACCGTCACAAAATCCAATTTGCATTAATATAGCCTAGTAATTTCTCTCATTCTATGTAATAAGAGATATTGACATCATCCCAAATGCCCTAAAGAGAGGGTAGACACTACTCATACTGGAACTGGCTCATTGAGGTCATGCGATTTACAGTCATCAAGTAAAGGAAAATGAGTTTCAATGGGATGCTACATTAGTATAGTTGGTAATTTCTATGATTCTATGTGATTAGTAATATTTACATTACCTTTTTTCCCCTTGATAGAGATAAATCCCTACCCATATGGTCATGTTTCACTAAGGTTATGCTATTATAAGCATAAGAATATATATATGAGAAGAAGAGAATAAGTTGTCACTAGGATGTTGCATTTACAAATAAATTCTCTAATGAGCAATATTCCCATCATTAGAGAATGTTCAAGGAAAAAATAGAAAATATAGTAATTATTAATGCATGCAAAGTTTGGAAATATCATAAGATGAGTCTTTTATTATTTGAATGGACTACTATTGTTTTAGAAATTTTGTTTGACCATCATTTATTATTTAGAAATTTGTAAAAAGTAGCCATTCCGCCATATTAATTTCCCTGTCTTCTACACTTGATTTGGTTGATTACTTTAAGTTATCCCATACAGTGGAAGTCTATTAGAGAGGATCATATGGGGAGATGCATCTTTTTGTAGTGTCCTGACACCTGTGAAGTGAAGTGAGAATTTCTAATTCCATGCTCAAGTTGGCAATGTGGAGTACATGATGGGTCTAGACTCTAAATGAGGGTGTCACAAAATGCACAAGTTTAGAATTGAGCCTAGTTATTGTAAATGGGTAAAAGAGATTTAGGGGCATACACAATGGATACTATAATAAAAAAAAATTATTTGCATCATAAGAGGGAGTCCAAGTATCTTTGGGAAGATGAGCATTATGTGTTCAGGTTATGCCCTACCTTATGTGCATAGTCCTTTAAGAGTCAAAGACGATACTTTTATTAATTCAATCATATTATTGGCAAAATTTGATATTTGACTCAAACTTCTCCTCATTATGTTGTGCTTTATTGGAGCCAAACTAAGAAATATAAAAACTATCCATTTACAAATCTAAGTTTTTTTAGACTATCTTGGTTTTTAAATTATAATTCTTTGAATAAATATTCATGGCAATGTTTTATTATTATGAAGGAATCATAGATTCCCACTTTACTATAGTCTGGATTCATTGGGAACTCAACCCTACAATTCCTTGAACCCAGCTAAAATATTAAGCATTTTAACAATTGATTTGTTGTTCATACTTCAACATAAGATGCAACTTTCTCAACATTCACAAGTTTATTACGTATTTTTACTGAGATTTGCAGTATTCTAGTTTTAAAATGTTATAATATTGTATCAATGTCACTGTAAACACTTTAATACAATACATATATCGTTTTCTTGTGATGCATCTACAATTGCACTGAAATGGTTACATCGATTGGTAATCTTCCATGCATTAGTGTAAGTGCAGAGACATTGGTTCCACATTGGAATTTTGATATGACATGGAGGAGTTATATGGCTGATTTTCCAGCATATGTGCATCAAGCTTGCATTCATCTAAGCTTACTGTTCTGGCAACTATGTGTTCATCTGGGATTGTTTTGCAATTCCTTGTTTGCAACCTTTTTTTTGAATTGTAATTTGAGTCATATTGTCTATGGTTTTGTTAAATCTTTCTTTATGTTTTGGTTTTCCTCATTTGTTTTTGGGGTCATGTCACAAGTAGGATAGTGCTTTATACAAGAATTGGTGGCCAATGCTAATAGGTACTATTATGTGTGTCTCTTTGAGATCCAAAGCTTCTTTTCCAATTGGCATCATGGAACATACAATTTAGGATATGAACTGCACTTGTAGTGTGAAGCTAAAGTTGGAAGTTGGATCTTTTTGTGGCCATTATGTATGTAATGTTTCCAATGCCATTATTGTTTTTTTGACTTAACGATTCTTCAATTATTAGTTTTGCAGATGGTGGAGGGTAGGTTTCCTTTTTATAACACCATCCACTCACTTCAATATTTTTGCAAATTTCAAAGTAGTGTGCAACTGAAAGTTTGGGAATGTGGAATTTATTTGGAAATGTTGGAATATATTCATTGTAGGCCACTCCTAGGAATGCAATTCCATTCAATAATTCTTTTATTGATGCCTTCCATAAGTAGGTAAAGAATATAAGTCAAATGTTGATACTTGCATATTTTGCAAGAGTCTTAAAAAATATTGTTTTTGCTTTATTGTTGTGGAGTGCTATTGGCACAAAATTAGAGACTGGGTTCTTATGCATGGGCCAACAAAAGGCACCGCTGTAGTTTAGTGTCTTGGCATTTTCAATCCCTCGAAGGAGAAGGTATCACCCAAAGCACAACCAAGACCTGTGTGCAATAAGGTGGTAACTGTAAGGATACATCTATGAAGGTTAATATTATTCATACCGCAAGAACGTTCATCATTATGTTATTGCAACAAAGTTCCATTAACTGTAATATGCAAACAAGAAATATAGACGCAATCTATCCATTTAGACAATAAAAATAATCATCCATACACAAAAAATTAAGCGGGGGGGAAATTCCTTTGTTTCTATTACCGATAACTTCCATTGCATATCAAATTTGTGGCACTATGGCTTTACATTTTCTGTGGAATTCCCTGTCGTGACATCATGCAGAACATAAAACCCATACCCAATCACATTTCCCAAGATACCAGACATAAAAACAGACTTTATTGTAGCTCTGTTGCTCGGTCTTCTGTATGTGTCTTCTTTTCCTTTTGTCTCTTGCTTTATAGCTTTCGTTGCTTTCTTACTTCTCCTCTTCTTCTTCTTCTCCTTTTCTGCTTTCCTAATACTTCTTTATATACTTGCAGGGGTGGGTCCAGAACCATTGCGGTCGATAGGGGATTCTACAACTCCTACTTCTTTACCTCATGCTTCCTCTTGTCGTTTAGGGTCCTTCCAAAAATGAAGGAGCCAACCGGCCCTGACCACAAGTGTTGACTCACCCTTGAGTCAATGTGCCTGCATTCTTGAACCTTGTGCTTCATCTATTGTAGGATATTCAATTGAAGGAGCCAACTCTATTACCGAACATCATCAGTATACCGTGTTTGGTACTGAACAACATCGATATTTACCTTATGTATCATGGAAACCAAAGAAAATTACTACATGTTGAAAATAAGAGTAATTCCTTGAAGAAAAGGTTGTTTGTCTCCTAGTTGTGGCGTTATAGGGGGTGAAACGAACTAGTGTTGCTTCATCTTCAAAATATTCTTCCCTAATAACATATTTAGAAGTATCATCATGCCCAAAAAATTGATGATCTCTCTTTCAACAAGAGAGGATACTCCTTGAGAAAGCATTCTGATTGGCCATAACAACAAGGAGACTACCGAGATATGGCCCGTTGTGATAAGGCTCAAAGGATAGGCTCCCCCTGGATAGGCTACCGCCCCTTGTCGGGATTGGAGTCGGGACGTCTCGGTCCTTGCTGAGTCACAAGTTGCTGGTATATCCTGGCTTGCGGGCTGCCGGTTTATACCTTAGGGGTTATAGTGGCAGCAGCGGATTTGAACCTGGGTCTGGCCCAGGCAAGTTTGACAAGTTACCGATTCCCCTCGAGCTAAAAAAAAAACAACAAGGAGACTAAGAAACCAAGACGTAGCATGAACACGAGTGCATACGGGAGACAAGATTCCCGAGATCAACCTGCTTGGAGGTCTTTGTGGCAAGGTCAGATTCTCATGCACAAGTTTATTCATCGAAGTATTCTTCTTTCATCAAACATGGTCCAGAGCGATCAACGAGGTGGAATTCATGGGATCAACAGAGAATTGACTAATGGGATAAGGAGCTTCGTAGATCAAGATATGGATAAGTAGGGGAGACCGCG
Source organism: Larix kaempferi (assembly GCA_027924585.1). NCBI lineage: Eukaryota > Viridiplantae > Streptophyta > Pinopsida > Pinales > Pinaceae > Larix > Larix kaempferi. The sequence goes on from BSBM01001879.1 coordinate 8,405,063, forward strand.
GAACTATCTTCATGGTGATTGTAGGGGGTGGGATACAAGTCCAAAATTGAGCGAAATAGTAAAACGGATTAGCTGGGAGATTTGATCCTTTATAAAGACATGGAATGATTATCGGGTGGTGTTTGTGGTGCATATATTGGATATCCAAACCATACATTAGATATCCAATGATAAGTGGAAATTATAATAATTGCATCTACACGAGTCCCTATGTGTGTGGTCTGATTCAGGTGTAACAATTTGTGATACATAATATTAGAATCAAATGTGTGAGGGATGGTAATGATGGGTTGTTGAGCGATGCAGTCGCATGGATGTGATTACGAGGGGGCCAATGAAGATGTGTGTATGGGGTGGTGGAGGCTCGAAAATTATGACGATGCCAAACACATAAATATAATGGTTTCACACGACTGAATTTTGATTTGGTTGATTTGGGCATTAATAGCTCTTTAATGCCGAAAATACAATTGTGCTAATGCAACTTGGTAGTGTCAGCAAATGAATTGAAACGGGTGGATCCCCCCAATCAGGCCTGGAATTTGACGTTTCACAGAACGTTTTTTCACTTTTTAGACGTATTTGACCGGTAACTTGAAATTTAAAACGTAGAGGATTTGATCCTATCCGTTGGTGACATAATTTTGACAGTTGGTTCACTTATCTTACGCGCCATGATTGTTTAATGTGACGTGGATCTGGCGCTACTAAGTCACCTTGCCACCCACTTAATATTGTCTTAGCAGTGCTTTGCAATGATCATCCTCACCTTGTTTACTCGAGCTCTCGTTCCATAGGCCAAGCGACTGTGCAAGTGGGGAGTGCCCTAGATACCGAGTTGCCATTTCAATAAAACAATGAATATCATCCCTAAAGAGAATAGTAGTTCTAATTTTTAATCAAATGTTTGGTGGTGGAGCGAGGACAATGTACATGAAACACCACCTAATAAAGAGGCATCAACATTCTCTCACAAATGTTGAAATACTCCAATATGTATTTTGGAGATAACTCTGGGATCCATGTGCGTATGAAGTTTAGGAATTCACATGAAGTGCACACACAATCCATCTAATATGAAGACAATGAATTTGGGCCATTCACTTGGTTTGGTCTCCATATTCTTTTGTAGTGTGTCTGAGAGATTCTTGGAGACGATCTCTGTTAATTGAAGACTATTCCAGATTTCAACACTTGATAAATCATCAACACCCAATATAGCTATAAAGAATTGTTGATCGGTTATCCATACAAGAAGCACATCACGTTAGGAATACCATGTTTCTTATTTCTTCTGTCAACCTTTCCATCGAATATATATACATGCTTTGCTTCTCTCGAAAGAAGTTGGTTTTTTCACCACTCTCTTACCGACCCATCAAGTTAATGTTTGGCTATATATGTTTGGAAAATCACGAAAGCATATTTTCAAATTGTTGCAGGAAGTGAGATATGAAATTGGCGATTTTCTATATATAAAAAATCACATGTTTATTCAACTTCACTACAGTCACTAGAGTGAGAGAGAATGTGTATGGCAAGTTTTCTTATTGTTATGCATCATGCTTAGTCGTCGGGGAGAGAAGTGATTTCTACTTTCTCAAAAATGGTTGCCTACCCCTTGGTTGAAAGATTACACATCATTAATTTATGTCTATATTTTTAGACTTTTAATCTTAAATACAAATTCATCATATACTGATGATTCTAAATTATTAATCCTACATACAAAAGCTTTTCAAAACAATGTATCTTTACCTGTAATTAATTTTTGCTTTTCAAATCAATGTATCACATGTAATTAGTTATAAATTCTTTAAATGTAATATTCTAACCATAATTTTAAAATTTATAATAAAATTATGTCTAAATTTGTAATAATTTTCAAAACAAATATTTGACACAAGTTATGTTTACCGAACAACATGGTTAGTAAAGATATTGAATTAATTGAATCCATCAAGAATAAAGTAGAGACTTTCATTGATGCAATTTAGCATACAAACTCCATTAATTCATGACAAACAACTATTTGTATCAATAAAGTAATATGGAAAAATCCCAAATCCCAAGCTTGAGATAGTAAACTTTTTAAGTGATCGATCTGATACTCATTCGATTTATATATCTTGCATTTTTTTTTCCAGGAGAAAAAGAGTTTCGTGCTATTCATAATTGAATCAAAGAAACTACACAATAGTTCTTGTCCTTATGAACAATCTTCATTTTCAGCTGTCACAAAATATTTTCCAGTTCCAAATATGTGCCATATTCATGTATATTGTTTTCATATCTAATTCTGATCATAACATCATGTTTTACAAAATCTTATCTCTTCCTCATTCTTACTTCTATCTTTTCTAAAGACTGCTCTATATCTGGAAAAAAAAAACTTCTATCTAAATATCTAAACCATTATAGTGGCAAAAAAATACAAAAAGGAAACAACCCAATCAGTAAATGCGGACTTTTGAATCTTCATAAATCAGATTGTGCCGATATTTTCTAATGTGTGCCCAACCCTCTTCCTGTTCAAGCCTCTTTTTCGAAAGGGAGTCTGCAAACTGATTATAAATCCGGGTCACATGGAGAAAATTAATATCTTCACATTTATTTTGCAGAGATAGTATACGTTGTTTCCAGTATGTCAAAATAGGCACTTTAAGTCTATTTTTACTCACATCCCACTGTATAATAGCAAAGGAATCTCCATATATATGTAAACTGTTCACCCCTCAACTATTAGCCAAAAAAAAAGGAGACCCCATAGAGCAAGTAATTCAAACCTGGAATTACTGCCCCCGCCACATCCAAAAGACATCTCCATATGATGAGAATGATCCAATATCATCAAGCATCCAACACCGCATCTGATCTGATTGATGAGAAGCAAGTAGAAGGTCCGTCAATGTATCTGATCTGCATAGCCAGTTGTAAAATGTCTTTGGGAATTGTGCATTTAGCATCAACGTTAAGGGTTCAGTGTTTTCTAATAAAGTGCAATGAGCAGATTTATCTTTTTGATATTCAGCTCTCTCTCTCTGACCAATAATATAGAGTTGATAGCCATCTATATTCTTAAGAAGTTGGCATTAAGTAAATAAATATTAACTTTACAAGTTCCTAGATTGAATGTTAGTCATAAAGTAAATGAATAATGAACATTGTATTCATGATGTGACACTTCAAGCCATTGCATATAAGCTCGAGAATAATTCTCGCAATTCTGTCGTTTCAAATATATCAATGTCTTTACGAAACAAAAAACTATGAACTCCTTCATAAAAGTCCTTATATATTACCAAAAATTGCATTCAAAAGTATTGTAGAGTTATTATGAAAACATTTTTTTTCGATATTTCAATTTTTTTAATGCCATTTCTTGATTGCATTTCCATACGTATGTTATTTCTTTGACTAAAAATATCAAATGTATGGGCTTGCATTTAGACATTTTACGTTAAGAATGTATTTTTTTAGCCACTTCACCTAGTTTCATTGAATCTATTTATTCATTTAATTACTTCTTCGTCAATATTTGATGCTATTAAACATTCAAATTTCAATATAGGTATTTTCTTTTTTTACACACATAATAGATGTTACCATCTCGTTTTCCTAATTTCTTGCCATTTTTTTTTTCGTCTACGCTTTACCTCACATAAAGTGACCGCCTTATATCTTTGTCTTTTTATAAAAGTTAAATAATATAGAGAGTGATCATAACATGCCTCGCCATAACAATATACCTAAGCTATATAACATGGAGTTTGAATTAAAAAACACTCCATTTTCTCTTATTCGACTTGTTGTGAACTTTGTGGTAGATCTTCACACCTTGAGATTCTAGATTGGTTATGAAGACCAAACTATGCTCCCTTTCTCACCAAAGAGATTACTTAATTTTAGAGGATTTTGTTACCTTTCCTTAAATCCAACATCATTGTATACTTGCTACTCCATTACCACGATAAGTATTACTGCCTATTTAGAGATCCTCACACTTCGAGATCCTAAATTACTATGAATTATGAAGACCAAATATATGTTGTCTTTTTCATTAAAAAACTTGCCACTTTGGGGAAAAATACATTTATTTTTAAACAAAATGAAAGTTCTATTGATACAAGTGTGGTGATACTTCCAAGCTTTTTGTGAGAGATACTCAACTCGAAGCCACTAGACAAAATTCCCAAAAGAATGTGGTATCATGATATATATGAGTCATTAGCAATTAACCAATCTTTTTTATATTCGTTGATAATTAACAACATAGAAACATGATCTCAACATTGGCAATTTCAAAGAGGATATGTCTGGATAAGACAATATTTAAAAATCTAATTTAAACACTAAGGTGAACTAATGAAACAACATTTAATTGTCTTGAAATTTTTAATTCAAAAAATTCAATTTGAAACACATTTAAAATTATAGTAAAACTTATAAAAATAAGAAGCATGATTATCATTTAAATTAAAAAAGTTCTTCATTCCAAAGGAGGCAGCTTAAGATGACATCACATTTATTATGATTTTAGATATAAATAATTGGTGTTTCATTTAAAATCTTTTTAACATTAAAAACATATGAAAAGAATGGTTGGCCTTAAGTACCTTGGGCTGAGCATCTTTAATGGCCCCTCAAAAGGGCAACCCTAATGGGCGGCGACAACCACCATTAAGTGCCTTCACAAGTTTCTTGAGGTCCCATTGATGGAATTTTGATTATGTTTTCCCAAGCTGGTTGAAAGCGGGTCTCCATCGCTGCTGGAATTTGAGGATTTATTTAAAATAACATCGATCGACGTTTTGAAGGCATTTTCCCTCTCCAAGTCTTACGTTTTTTGTTGCAGTCTACATATTAACAACCATTCGATGTGTTGGATGACCATCGAAGGCCTCTCCGTCATTGACTTGGGTGGGCTCAATGGCACTTTCCAGCACCGATGTTAGCTTGACCATGACCACGATAACATCATTTTTGTGCTCAAAAATTAATTTCCAGAGAAATTCTGCGTGCATTTTTTTCGCAAACGAACTTTAGGTCGGTTTGCTCTTTTTGTTTTCAATGGCCTCGAAACAGAGGTCTTCTTCTCAACTAAGTGTGTGAGAAATATATCTTCATTGGATTCGATCAATCACTCTCTTTTATCTTGCAATTCCTTTGTTTCTTTGGTATTCAACTCCATCTTTTCCCTTCTTCTAAGACAATTCATTAGTATCCAACACTGCAAACACTTATAATAATCTAATTTAAAGACAATGTTTACAGATCTTATCTTTATCAATTCAGACCTATAATTTCTATGGAGAAATTCACATATTCTTAAAAGTTAAATACTACCTATCCCATCCACACAATTCATCAAATTTATACATTGTTTGAGATTGCTCGGATTACCAGCTACACATGACCATAGTCTTTTCTAGACGTCTCCACATTGAAAGGAAAAAACACTTGAAACTGGTCCACCGTCACAAAATCCAATTTGCATTAATATAGCCTAGTAATTTCTCTCATTCCATGTAATAAGAGATATTGACATCATCCCAAATGCCCTAAAGAGAGGGTAGACACTACTCATACTGGAACTGGCTCATTGAGGTCATGCGATTTACAGTCATCAAGTAAAGGAAAATGAGTTTCAATGGGATGCTACATTAGTATAGTTGGTAATTTCTATGATTCTATGTGATTAGTAATATTTACATTAATTTTTTTTCCCTTGATAGAGATAAATCCCTACCCATATGGTCATGTTTCACTAAGGTTATGCCATTATAAGCATAAGAATATATATATGAGAAGAAGAGAATAAGTTGTCACTAGGATGTTGCATTTACAAATAAATTCTCTAATGAGCAATATTCCCGTCATTAGAGAATGTTCAAGGAAAAAATAGAAAATATAGTAATTATTAATGCATGCAAAGTTTGGAAATATCATAAGATGAGTCTTTTATTATTTGAATGGACTACTATTGTTTTAGAAATTTTGTTTGACCATCATTTATTATTTAGAAATTTGTAAAAAGTAGCCATTCCGCCATATTGATTTCCCTGTCTTCTACACTTGATTTGGTTGATTACTTTAAGTTATCCCATATAGTGGAAGTCTATTAGAGAGGATCATATGGGGAGATGCATCTTTTTGTAGTGTCCTGACACCTTTGAAGTGAAGTGAGAATTTCTAATTCCATGCTCAAGTTGGCAATGTGGAGTACATGATGGGTCTAGACTCTAAATGAGGGTGTCACAAAATGCACAAGGTTAGAATTGAGCCTAGTTATTGTAAATGGGTAAAAGAGATTCAGGGGCATACACAATGGATACTATAATAAAAAAAATAATTATTTGCATCATAAGAGGGAGTTCAAGTATCTTTGGGAAGATGAGCATTATGTGTTCAGGTTATGCCCCACCTTATGTGCATAGTCCTATAAGAGTCAAAGACCATACTTTTAATAATTCAATCATATTATTGGCAAATTTTGATATTTGACTCAAAATTCTCCCCATTATGTTGTGCTTTATTGGAGCCAAACTAAGAAATATAAAAACTGTCCATTTACAAATCTAAGTTTTTTTAGACTATCTTGGTTTTTAAATTATAATTCTTTGAATAAATATTCATGGCAATGTTTTATTATTATGAAGGAATCATAGATTCCCACTTTACTATAGTCTGGATTCATTGGGAACTCAACCCTACAATTCCTTGAACCCAGCTAAAATATTAAGCATTTTAACAATTGATTTGTTGTTCATACTTCAACATAAGATGCAACTTTCTCAACATTCACAAGTTTATTACGTATTTTTACTGAGATTTGCAGTATTCTAGTTTTAAAATGTTATAATATTGTATCAATGTCACTGTAAACACTTTAATATAATACATATATCGTTTTCTTGTGATGCATCTACAATTGCACTGAAATGGTTACATCGATTGGTAATCTTCCATGCATTAGTGTAAGTGCAGAGACATTGGTTTCACATTGGAATTTTGATATGACATGGAGGAGTTATATGGCTGATTTTCCAGCATATGTGCATCAAGCTTGCATTCATCTAAGCTTACTGTTCTGGCAACTATGTGTTCATCTGGGATTGTTTTGCAATTCCTTGTTTGCAACCTTTTTTTGAATTGTAATTTGAGTCATATTGTCTATGGTTTTGTTAAATCTTTCTTTATGTTTTGGTTTTCCTCATTTGTTTTTGGGGTCATGTCACAAGTAGGATAGTGCTTTATACAAGAATTGGTGGCCAATGCTAATAGGTACTATTATGTGTGTCTCTTTGAGATCCAAAGCTTCTTTTCCAACTTGCATCATGGAACATACAATTTAGGATATGAACTGCACTTGTAGTGTGAAGCTAAAGTTGGAAGTTGGATCTTTTTGTGGCCATTATGTATGTAATGTTTCCAATGTCATTATTGTTTTTTTGACTTAACGATTCTTCAATTATTAGTTTTGCAGATGGTGGAGGGTAGGTTTCCTTTTTATAACACCATCCACTCACTTCAATATTTTTGCAAATTTCAAAGTAGTGTGCAACTGAAAGTTTGGGAATGTGGAATTTATTTGGAAATGTTGGAATATATTCATTGTAGGCCACTCCCAGGAATGCAATTCCATTCAATAATTCTTTTATTGATGCCTTCCACAAGTAGGTAAAGAATATAAGTCAAATGTTGATACTTGCATATTTTGCAAGAGTCTTGAAAAATATTGTTTTTGCTTTATTGTTGTGGAGTGCTATTGGCACAAAATTAGAGATTGGGTTCTTGTGCATGGGCCAACAAAAGGCACCACTGTAGTTTAGTGTCTTGGCATTTTCAATCCCTCGAAGGAGAAGGTATCACCCAAAGCACAACCAAGACCTGTGTGCAATAAGGAGTGGTAACTGTAAGGATACATCTATGAAGGTTAATATTATTCATACCGCAAGAACGTTCATCATTATGCTATTGCAACAAAGTTCCATTAATTGTAATATGCAAACAAGAAATATAGATGCAATCTATCCATTTAGACAATAAAAATATCATCCATACACAAAAAATTAAGCGGGGGGAAAATTCCTTTGTTTCTATTACCGATAACTTCCATTACATATCAAATTTGTGGCACTATGGCTTTACATTTTCCGTGGAATTACCTGCCGTGACATCATGTAGAACATAAAACCCATACCCAATCACATTTCCCAAGATCCCAGACATAAAAACAGACTTTATTGTAGCTATGTTGCTCGGTCTTCTGTATGTGCCTTCTTTTCCTTTTGTCTCTTGCTTTATAGCTTTCGTTGCTTTCTTACTTCTCCTCTTCTTCTTCTTCTCCTTTTCTGCTTTCCTAATACTTCTTTATATACTTGGGGTGGGTCCAGAACCATTGCGGTCGATAGGGGATTCTACAACTCCTACTTCTTTACCTCATGCTTCCTCTTGTCGTTTAGGGTCCTTCCAAAAATGAAGGAGCCAACCAGCCCTAACCACAAGTGTTGACTCACCCTCGAGTCAACGTGCCTGCATTCTTGAACCTTGTGCTTCATCTATTGTAGGATATTCAATTGAAGGAGCCAACTCTAGTACCGAACATCATCAGTATACTGCGTTTGGTACTTAACAACATCGATATTTACCTTATGTATCATGGAAACCAAAGAAAATTACTACATGTTGAAAATAAGAGTAATTCCTTGAAGAAAAGGTTGTTTGTCTCCTAGTTGTGGCGTTATAGGGGGTGAAACAAACTAGTGTTGCTTCATCTTCAAAATATTCTTCCCTAATAACATATTTAGAAGTATCATCATGCCCAAAAAATTGATGATCTCTCTTTCAACAAGAGAGCATACTCCTTGAGAAAGCATTTTGATGGGCCATAACAACAAGGAGACTAAGAAACCAAGACGTAGCATGAACACGAGTGCATACGGGAGACAAAATTCCCGAGATCAACCTGCTTGGAGGTCTTTGTGGCAAGGTCAGATTCTCATGCACAAGTTTATTCATCGAAGTATTCTTCTTTCATGAAACATGGTCTAGAGCGATCAACGAGGTGGAATTCATGGGATCAACAGAGAATTGACTAATGGGATAAGGAGCTTCGTAGATCAAGATATGGATAAGTAGGGGAGACCGTGGAACTATCTTCATGGTGATTGTAGGGTGGGATACAAGGCCAAATTTGAGCGAAATAGTAAAACGGATTAGCTAGGAGATTTGATCCTTTATAAAGACATGGAATGATTATCGGGTGGTGTTTGTGGTGCATATATTGGATATCCAAACGATGCATTAGATATCCAATGATAAGTGGAAATTATAATGATTGCATCTACACGAGTCCCTATGTGTGTGGTCTAATTCAGGTGTAACAATTTGTGAGACATAATATTAGAATCAAATGTGTGAGGGATGGTAATGATGGGTTGTTGAGCGATGCAGTCGCATGGATGTGATTACGAGGGGGCCAATGAAGATGTGTGTATGGGGTGGTGGAGGCTCAAAAATTATGACGATGCCAAACACATAAATATAATGGTTTCACACGACTGAATTTTGATTTGGTTGATTTGGGCATTAATAGCTCTTTAATGCCGAAAAGACAATTGTGCTAATGCAACGTGGTAGTGGCAGCAAATGAACTGAAACTGGTGGATCCCCCCAATCAGGCCTAGAATTTGACGTTTCACATAATGTTTTTTCACTTTTTAGACATATTTGATCGGTAATTTGAAATTTAAAATGTAGAAGTTGAAGTTTATGTATATTGATAGCCCGTCAAAAAAACTTATAGCTGTCTAACTTGCCTTGTAGGAGAGATGTTAAATTACATAAAAAGTGAAAATCTCTTAACAGATTTTTGGTTTGTTAGTGAAGTTGACTTATTGTTAAACAATTTATTTAGGTTTTATTATTACAATGGACTATCTACGGAGATCTTGTAGTAAAAAACAAGGCTAGATTCAAGTAATTGAAGGAGGATTGTGTCTATGAATTTACATAAAATGTAAAATGAAAGGCACTCTAAAAATGTAACCATCATCAAATTTTATATGACAGGCTGATAGAATTTGAAATTCCAGGCCTGCCCCCAATCACAATAGTTTAACTAACTAACAACCAACCAGACCGAACTAAAGGGATGATAGCTGAGAACTTCAAAAATCACAAGACTGAAAAAGAACCCGACTCCTAAGTAACTCACTCTCGGTCACAGGAGTGGCATGTTGCATAATCATTGATCCAAAACATAGGGCTTCAAGTGTGCGCCATTCACCCAACCTGGACATAAAGTACCATCGAGTTGTGCAAACATATGAACTCCCAAGTCTTTGATTTCAATAGCAATGAAATGTCCCAGCCAATGCATTTGGAGCTTGCTTGGATGATTCATAAATGTACTATCGTAGTGTAGAACTTGGTCGCCTCTATTAAATTGTTTCTACTTAATGTGTCTGTCATGTTAGGCCTTCTATTGCGCTAGGCCCTATGTCGCTCTTTTTCAATTGTTGTGTTATAGTCGTCCAATAAGTGGGATTCTTCAAGTTCCATTAGTTCTGCAAGACGTTCTGCAACTGATGTGCAACATACTTTTGTCATCCCTATCTCCATAATTTTATTGAAGGCTTCTACAGTGTCGTTTGCTTGTGCGAGTGATACGAACTGCTTTTGTGATCCTGTATCGAGAATTATCTTGTGAAAGTATCGATGGTGGCATTCAAGAAGTGATTAACTTGGTCACTTGTAAGTCTTATGGGAAATCCAAACCTGGTGATGATGTTTTCATAGATAATTGAGTTGTTGTTTTTGCAAGGAAGTCTCGGGCTAGTGCTGCTTTAGCCCATCTTGTTAGGTAATTTGTTGCAATAATGATATAATGGGCTTTGGAATGTTTCATAGGGGGATTAATAGGTCCCACAAAATCAATCGCCCATTTTTAAAACGGCTGAAAGGCTCAGACTGGTTGGAGTGGAATTTCATCTCATCAAGATGACTTACCAACTCGTTGACAGACATTGCACTTCCTAACATATTCCTTAGCATATTTGAACATCACAGGCCACCATAACCCTGCTTGTAGTATCTTGATTCATGTAGTTTTTCCTCCAACATGGTGTTCCCACAAAATATTTTGTCATTCATGATACCAGACACATCGGCGTAAAGCTTCATTGATTCCCAACTTACAGAGTTGTCCTGCAAACCAAGTGACGTTTCTGTGTTGTGGATTACTCATCTGGTGCTTTCCCAGTTGTGAGGAATAATGCAATCTCTTCTAAATGGTCGGGAATGGTTTCCACTCTGAAGAGAGTTGCATCCGGTAACTGATCATCAACATGTTCATTAGCTTCTCCAGATTCTATTCACGATGAGTGATCAGGTCCATAGTTATGTTTCTTGGGATTGATTATTATTGCAAAGGAGAACTCCTGAAAAAAGAGTAACCATATGTAGATACGACCTTCTAGGATAGGCTTTTTCACTAAGTACTTGAGGGTTAAATGATTTGTAAAGAATTTGAAATGTCCCCTTAGCAAATAATAATGGAATTTCTACAGAGCATAGATCATCGCTAAGCCTTCATGCTACATGGTTGTGTAGTTACATTCAGCTTGTGATAGTTTCTTGCTGGAGAAGTAGATTGGGTGATCCATCTCGCCTTCTCCCAGCTGAGCCAATATGGCGCCAAGGGTAATACCTTGTGTGCCAACATGTACATGGATTTTTGTTTACCTTGGTGTGGGTGTCGAGGTTGCGTAACCTTCATATCGTCGGCTTCAAAGGTCATCATCCTATTCTTTAAGTCAATTACTCCATAGTTTTCATAAGCCCACTTTATGCCAGCAACCCTATGTAATGATTGGTTCCACCTATAGTCTCAATTACTTTGAAATTCGTAATGGTTTTGATGCCTCCTAAATCAACTTCAACATTATCCAATTGTCCAAGCTGGAAGATATGATATTGGTTTTCCATCCTCAATTGAATAGGGAGGTATACAAGAGACTTGCATCCCATTGTTTCCCAAGATTTATTTGGGAATATATTCACATCAGACCCCAAATCTAACATTACATTCTTAATATCATAGCCATGTATTTGTGCATCTCATTGGAATTCTTGACCAATCCTCTTTCTTCTTTTTCTTCTGCACTAGCTGAATGTTTCTCTTAGTTAGCAGGGCACATATCTCTTCATCAACTTCTGCAATCTCATGTATTGCGTGAAGTGTCCTGCGCAACTTAAAGGTGATGCTTTCATCTTCCAAGATATATTTTAGTATATAAAACCACATAGAAACACGATCTCTTACCTTATCAGTATATGTCCTTCTACCATAAGGTCCTTTCGTATCATCCCTTCTGTGTTGGTGAGAAGGTCCTATCTCGTCCTTGGCTAGTGGGGTCAGTATTTGTCTGAACATATCGATAGCATTGCGGTAAATTTATCTATGCTGGACAAGAACATATTTAGTTTTCTTGGCGTTTCTTTTCTTATTACCAATGAGTTTGGTCTGCGTTGGTATGCTCTGGTTCCTACTCCTCCCTAGGTAACAATAAATCCTACTACTCTATGATTTTCTCATTTTTTCAGAGTTAATAAAATTAGCTTTCCTTCTTGCAAGATCTTCCCATTTTGCGATAAATTATAGGAGCTCTTCAATAGGTTGGGTGTTTGTACGCAATATGTGCACCATGGTCTCTTAGGAAACGAGCAATCACAGGTGAGGTGTCCAATGTCATTGCGAGTTTAACATGGAATTGGGCCTATGTGACCTCCTCCTTGTCCAGCCCCATAACCTCTTACGTATCCTCCGTTGCCTCCTCTTTGGAGGATGATCTGCTACTCGATATATAGAGCGGTCTAATCTTTATGTCAATGCATCCAACGTTCTACATTTTTTAGTACTATGTATCGTAGATCAACAAAATTCACAGTATACCATATTTGGCATTGAGGAATACTTCTGTAAAATTGGGCAGAGTCACGAAGGGTGGTCGTATGCTTTACAGATCTCACAGTAATCATTTGGGGAGCATCTTGGTGGTTCTGGATACGTTGGTCAACCTACTGATTAAAAAGGGTTTGTTGCGGCAACTTGCACAACAATTGCACTTGGTCCACTTCCAAATGGTCCTCTCAGTGGAATCGATCCTCCCCTCATCTTGGGACATTCTAATACATGATGGCCCTCTGTCATACACCCTGTATAGTAAACTTACGGTCAACTTGGATTTGGTATAGTACTCAATTCTTGGAGTCTCTAAGTTAGTTATGTAAGATTTTTGTGTACCTACACCAATTCCTCGGAAGATGAGCAAGTCCCTATTGTAGCGGCGTTAAGGTAATTATCCATGGCCTTAATCTTCATAGCCTGTTCTAATGCACTTTTGGGCTATACCACCACCTGTTGTGATAGGGGAATTATTTTTAAATGTAACAATCCTTGAATAAACCATTTCTTATGGTGGGCATCATGCACCAAAAATAACAACTTAGATAATACATGCATGAAGTGTCGTGCATAATCCTAGGCAAAATCTCCCCATATTTGTCAATTTTCTCTTAGTTCCATGATACCTTGCTATTCTGACTTAGGTTGTGAAAACTCATCGAAGAATAATTTCTTTGTCTCTATCATAGTAGGGGCTATTGCATTTGGGTCTCGTCTCTCAAACAATTTCATGTACCACTATAAATATATTCCCCGTAAAGTTGTCTATCATTCAACCAGTTTGGACACCGTCCAAGTCCCTCAGGCATTCCATATTGCTTTTCAAATGAATCAATGTTGTTTCACATCATCTTCTCTTCCTCTCCCCAAAAATTCTGGATATTTTAGGGGCAGTCTTGCTTGTACTCTAGCCACTGCGTTAGATGTGGATCCCGCCAACATTAATCCTTGTGGTATCGGTTGAGTTATGATATTACTATTAGTCTACTGAGAACTATTGCTACTTCCTCCTACTAACGAACCATCCTATAAACTATTCATACTACTGCTCATTTGACTATACTACAGTAGCTGTAAAACATTGTGTCAAAAGTTTGTTACCAAATTATGTGAGAGCACCTGGGGGTTGATCAAAGGCGTGCTACTTCCGTTGCTTCTGGTATCTACTTCTGCGACAATGGGAGTTTCACTTTCTTGGGTACTGCCATTTTCCGCAAGTCCCGATAATTTTGATTATTCTGCAACTGCGTTAAGGGCTGGTTTGGGTGACTAATCTGATAATCTACTACTTGGTGACTGAATTTCAAAGTCTTGTTTCTTGCTTAGGCCTTCCTACCAAATTCCTTTTACTAGGTTGTCCTATACCTCTATCCCTCTTTCCCTTATCCTTGAGCTAGTCAGTTCCTCTCTCTGCTTTATCTGGCATAGCTAATTTTTTCTTTACTTCTTTCTCAATTACACAACTATTCTTCTAGTTGTGCACTTCGTCTTCTTTCCTTTGTCATCTATGCTTTCTAGCATTGTTCATGAGTTTGTGCTCTTCTTTCTGATCAACCCTGGCTTCATTACTAGATTCCCCCTCCATTGATTGTAGTTTCTACCTTCCATAATGTAGTAAGATCACCTCGATCGTTCCCCCGGGGCGCGAGTGTCTTACTCCTCCATTCTAATCCAGTTCAATGGCAGAAATCCAAATTCAACCATCCAGGTTTTAATCCACATTGGAACTTCTTTCAATAATCTACCCCTAGCTTCCCTTCTAAGTTCTTCTTCAGCCTTGGATGCCGTTTGGTTATTTTTAGCTGCAAATTCCAAAATATAACCAGTGAGGGTGCTTTCTACCCATAAGTCAACTGCTTCGGTTAGCGGTGAATCCAGATGATTTAATTCTACCAGGTCCCTTTGAGTCCATTGAAAAATCCTCCTCTGTCGGTTGTGGTATTCAGGAGCTTCTGCACGTCTTTGTAACCTCTATATTAGTACTACGAGAATTTAAATCCACAAAATCTCGTACTGATCTAGCGATGGTCCTTCATAGAAAATATATTGCCTGAGTTTTGATGCTTCCCACCCTTGTAGTTCAACTTCCTATACCATGAAATCTTTAAGCTTCTTATCCCACCATAGTTGAATTTTTCTCGTCGTTACCTGTGTATCCATGCAGATAACGATGTCTTGTTAAAAACCAAGTTCCGACAACATAACCATTTGTTGGCGCAAAATTAGAGACCGGTTTCTTGTGCATGGGCCAACAAAGGACATTGATGTAGTCTAGTGTGCTTGCATTTGAATCCCCCGAACAAGAAGGTCTCACTCGAAGCACAACCAAGACCTATGTGCAATAAGGAGTGTTTACAATAAGGATACATCTATGAAGGTTAATATTCTTCATATCACAAGAATGTTCAACGTTATGCTACCGCATCATAGTTCCATTAACCACAATATGCAAACAAGAAATAGAGACACAATCTATCCATTTAAACAATGAATAAAATCATCCATACACAAAAATTTAAGGGTGTCCAAAATTCCTTCATTTCTATTATTGATAACTTCCGTTACATATCAAATCCATGGCCCTATGGCGTTACATTGTCCACGGATTTACCTGTCGCGACATCATGCAGAACCAAAAACCCATAACTAATTACATTACCCAAGATCCCAGACATAAAACTAGACTTTATTGTAGCTCTGTTGCTTGGTCTTTGGTTCGTGTCTTATTTTCCTTCTATCTCTCGCTTTCTAGCTTTCGTTGCTTTCTTACTTCTCCTCCTCTTCTCCTTTTCCACTTGCCTCATACTTCTTTATATACTTGCAGAGGCGGGTCCAAAACCGTTACGGTCATTAGGGTCTTATGCAACTCCCGCTCCTTTACCCCACGCTTCCTTCCTCCATTTAGGGTCCTTTCCAAAAATGAAGGAGCCAACAAGTGCACTATGAAGTCATCGTGTTGGAATTGCAAGACGAATAATCATGTTGCAAGTCAATGTTTCAATGATCCCATTTTTCATATGTGTTCCACACTTACCATTTTCTTCACTTCCTTAAACTTCACGGTTTCCACTTCTCACATTATTTTTTAACTACATTAGTTCCACCTTATCCCCTTATTACGACGTACTTTTTGCATCATCAAGTGCAATTTCTAGTTATTTCGATGCAAAGCATTTTTTATTAGGGGATTTATGTGCTCTAATGGGATAGTCCCATGAACTTGATTGTTAATTATCGTTAGACGACGATTGCTTCTTTGGGACCATGCCACGTCGTGCACCTTTACCTACATTGCGTGCATAAGAGATTGGTTCTATGGGAAGTGGGTGTGTGGTTTGTGCACGAAGGCTGCTAAGGACTAACTTTGCAGGGACGAGAGTGGTAACAGAATGGAGGACACCCTTGTAACATCCCATAAATTTACAAAAATTTTAAAATTTTAAAATAGCAATAAACACTGAAATTGCTAATGCGGAAATAAAATAAATATTTATCTTTTAACTAATGACAAATTACGATGACGACTATTTATACTTAGCACAAAATACATCGTTAGTTCTGCTTATGTTTATTCTTAATCTACGTGTTGTACTTAAGTTTGTCTTGTGATATAATTTCTTGATAAGGTACTGACAGTTGTTCTTGGATGATGACGAAGGGGTCCTACGAGGTACCTTGAGGTTTACTTAGCTACGTTTAGCTAAAGCATTTGAACCTGTCTCTTTGTGCAGAAACGCAGGTAAAAGTAATACAACACTTCAAGTGTTAGAGTAAATATGTTTTTCAATTCATCGTCAATATATTGTGAAAACTCTAAGTACTTCCTGGTATGAAAGTTATTGAAGGTATGGGTCTTTGTCCTACTTCTCGTTTATGTGCTAGTTTACAAGCTTATCAGTGCTGTAAGAATCCTATCGTCATTTCGCCATTATGCAAGGAGTGGTAATGTCATGCGTATTAAACTTACACTATGAGTTCCTGATTAAGTGCTAGATTCCAATGTACACATGGATTCACTTGAAGGTATCAAAATAACTATATTAGCTTATACAACTCTCAATTTATGAATTATGAAAAATCATTTTAATATAGCAATTGTTATTATCATAAATACGATGATACTATTGTCAATTTGCAACATTATAGGATTGAGATCTTTTAAATTTAATGTTTATGCTATTTCAATATAATCAAACATTACAATGTGCACAATATGAAACCTAGACTATACATTAAGTATCGAAGGTCTTCTATAATCAACGACCTTTATCAAATGAGAAACAATATACCAAATAAATAAACTATGCATTCGATTGACCAACACTTTGGAAAATGATATGAACTATACGTTTTAACCTTACGTCTTGGCACTGACAGGTGATATCACAGGGTAATGAATAGAATGGTGTTACGAACTGGCAATCTATCAAAACCGGTCTTGGTATTTAAGTCATCTACCTATTATATGTAGTGGAAATCTTAGGTGGATGCCCTCGTGGTTAAAGGTCACATGATTGAGTTTACAAACTTGTAATAACATGCCGAGTTGTAGAATGCTCTGTCCCTTGGTCTACTTAGTTGGCAATATGGTGGATATGAAGAAGAACAGACATTGAATGTTTTAGCATGTTGGCAGGTTTTTGTAACAAGTCGAGCATTAATATCACCTACCTACAGTGTTGAGTGGACTTTCAAGTTGGTGCCATCGTGGTTGTAGTACACGTGATAGTGATTCTGAATGCTACCATTATGCCGAGCTGTACATTACTTTGATACTTGGTTGACAGGGTTGGCATCGTGGTAGATGTGATATTAAATAAGAGTTAATGCAGTGGTTGCCCGTTTCTCGACGTGCCTGGTTAGTAACATCTCTATCGTTGATCTCACGAGTTCTTGGTTTTTGGAATGAAACCCTAATCTTTCGTTTTATCGTTGAAGTGCTTTCTTTGGATTTCATTTCACTTGGTAGTGGTAGGGTGGAGAGGTCGACAGCCTACTACAATGTAGGGTTATGAAGTTGCGGGTTCGGAGGACTCCTTCCTCGAGCTCGATCTCTTGACCTATTGGGAAATCTTATTAGTTTCAGGTGTATGCTTACTCTTTTAGAAATGAACCAAAGTGCAACATTCGTAGTGTTTTTAGGAAGTAGTTTTCAGGGTTATGTATTGGAAGTTTTGGACCAGAGATCGATTCTCAGAGTCTGAATCTACTCTTCGTTGCGTTGCTAGGTGGCTCTGTCATCATTTGCTAACGACGCCTTTATTATGGGAGCTACTGTTGAATATTGTAACTTCTAAGAATATTATAATTTGTACATTATTATTCCGGAGATGTTTCATCCCTCCGAGGTAACCCTATCATGTATCCGGAGATGATTATTCCTCCGGGGGTTTGTGGTAACTAGGGTTATTAGACCCACCATGTGGGGGTCGGCCCTAATCTTATATTTTAGGGGTTATTAGACTTCTCCAGGAGAGGTCGGCCCCATTAGGTATTTTGGTCAGTCGGGAGTTAGTATAAATAGAGGAGGTGAACTCCTCATTAGACACACTTGTACAACACAGAAAAGTAGCGCACTAGTCTGGGAGATCTGCTAAGGAGGTAGAGAAGGAGGGAGAACATCTTGTATTTTGGTTGATCATCTTATTGAGGAAAGCTTTGCTGGGTTTTCTACCCCATGAGGGTTTCCCCGGGTAAATTCTGTGTCTATCTTGTGATTATGTTTCTTTCAGTGATCTTGCTAGTCTATTTGGTTTAAACTTAACAGCTACAATACAAGGTAATGTTTCGATACTGCAGTGTTTAATGCATTCTGTTGTGTTTAAAACTATCTATGAAATTCCTCGTTTTAACCTCTCATGTTTCTACTGTGACAGGTGTTACTTCGATGAAAGGTTACTCGTTGGATGCTTAGTGGAAGGAAACTGCTCGACTTCTAGGTAAGCCTCAGAGGTTCCTTTCCTCGTAGATTCTCCTAGCCCGCTGAGGCCGATACTTAGATGTTTGATGAGAAGTTGAAATTAGTTACTGGTAGAGTTTTTGGTCAGTGATAAGTTTTGAGAACCAAAAGATGAAGTTGTCCAGAGGATGAGATCCTCTGCTTGTCTTGTTATTTTGCTTTGCAGTGTTTCACTGTAATTTTTGTTGAAAAAGTAAACTTGTTTATGATGTAAATGTCAAGGGGACAAACCCTCGGTCGATTCTAATGGAAGAAATAGCATTAAAACTTCAAATAATTTTTGTGCAATGTATAAGTTTCACTTCGTCGATGTTTGAGTAATCAAGACAGTGAAAGTATAGAGTCATGAGCTAAGTTGTTTCTGCGTAGATAAGAAGAGTCCCATGTACATTGTTTAGTTCCAATGTTTAAAATGATGATAATAGACTGAAATTGCGTTGATCATGACTTAAAATGTTTTTTGTGCGATTTCTCTGTTTATATAAGCCAATGTTTGTTGTATTTGAAAACTGTGTGTTTAACAATGGCTTTGTAATAAAAACCCTAATCTGTAGGTTTCGACGGTAGATTGTTTTTAGCCAACAACTGTACTGTCGTTTTGTTAAAGGTCGAGAGCCTTAGGTTAACTGGTTTCTCAAAAACGAAACCCTAAGTTTTGCATTATTTAGGTTTAGAGTTTAGAATGTGATGATACTTGGTTTTTGGTGTTTGAGGCACCACTTAAATAAATAATATGGTTACAATATTAATAAAACTCTCATTCTACAATTGTCTTGTATATAAATAGCTATCGTAATAGTGGTAGTCGACAATAAAGATGAGTTTGAATTTGGAAAGGAAAAAAATGATATAATAAAATAGGTTTATGATTTTAAATGTAGACTATAGGTTGATTATAAAATGGTCTTAGAGTTTTAAAAACGAACCTGTAGAAGTTTGCAACTTTAAACAGTTGAAAGTTCAATCTTGCATCTTTTGTTGCAGAATGGTAAATGTTTTTGTTTGAAGAACTATTAAATAAAACCTAAATAGTTCTTTTGTGCAAATTCTGGAACATAGTAGATTATTTCCAATGATGGAAAAATGCTAAGTTTTAATTCATGAATGTGAATGAAAGAAATGAAATGAGAATAATATGCATATGACAATTTTGTATAAAAGAATATGTGAATTTGAAACTGTTGAATTAATAGGAAGTATGATACTTGGAACAAGTAGAGTTATAATACCCTACTGTTGGAAAGAATAGAATATACAGCCTAATATATTAATAAATGAAAACCTAGTTTATGTGCAGACATGAAATGTTTTACTTTGTTACTAAGTAAAATTGCTTCAATTCCTATTTTATGATAGGCTGTTCTATATTATGAATTTAGACATATAATTGATATTTTAGAATTTAAAAGAAACATTATAGTATTAATCTAATCATTCAAATGGAATTCTGCCCATCGTTCATCTATATTAATTCTACTTCTCTGTACTAGAGTACTGTATAGAAAATAGTATGGGAAAAATGCAGAAAGGATTTTAATCAATCATCTCATTTACTTAACCATCTTTATGCCAAGTCATCTCTAGGTCAGAAATTGAAACAGTTTTTTCTGTATAACTGTAAATACTAAATCTACAAATGTAGAAAATCATTTAACTGTAAAACAATAAGATAGAACATTAAAACTTGATTGACTGTAGGAGAAACAAACAACCCAAGGAGCCTGTTCCACCCAACCTAATCCTGAAGACAACCAAATTACTTGCCTTCGGACCCCCGAGCCTGTTCATTGAACCACTAGGAAGAAGAATCTGTAGAAGCTTTAGGTCATCTACTTGCAACAACAAAGTAGTTCATCCAGTCATATAGATTTAGCAGTCAAAGAGACTTGCACCAGCACCTCTGGTTCTCTTCTTAGAATATTTTCAACAGCCTCACAATGCACTTCCACTTAGCCTCCCTATTCGAATCTCTCAGTGATCACCTGATACACTTGAGGAATTATTTTTGCAGAAAATAATGTAGAGCTGCCTGCTCAATTCGAATTGCCTTATTTAGGCTACCTAGGCCTTCTAGTGGTTAACTTGGTCATTGATGAGCTAACAACTCTCTTCCACCCACCTGGGGAATAATGCCACAAATTTAGGGGTAGTTGTCCCATAACCAACAACTAGTGGTGGAGTGCAAATGCTGACACTTGTCCCATGCCTTCTAACAGCTTCCATTCCTCCTAGTGGGTTAGTGAACACTCATTTAATAGTTCCCTTGGGTGTTTGTCTCATGTTTTAATTTATTAAATAATAATAATATGTTATTACAATCATCCTTGATCAGATTTGGTCATAATTACAAAACTTTGTAATTATAATTTAACATAATGTTTTTGCAAATAAAATAAATAGTCTCAAAATTTGGGTAGGTGACAACCCTCAATGCCCACTTGCTATTCTACTCCTAATTCAATGCCAATCTAGATGTAAACGTCGCCAATGCAATGATCCAGATTCTACATCTGGAGTTCGATTCACATAGAGTGTTGTGATCCTATCAGAGTATCTCTAACCTCGACTAGGAGGTGGTGGTGGGGTGCCCCTCTTCTTTAGGTTGTAGCACTAGTTGCCTCTCTACAAGGTCAATTTCCCTGAATAAGCAACAATTGGGAATAATTGCAAGTCTTTGGTAGTCTTCTTTTTGTTGCCATTACTGTGTAGCCTTTGTTTTCTCCCACTCAACAATATCTAGGCATCATGTTCCAGAGGAGGGATAAATAAATTCATTAATTGTTGAGATTTTAAGGTGGAATCCAACAAAATGAATGTTCAAAATTTATATATCGACACCTTCTCCAATGGGAGAGGAGCACACTAGGTGTTTTAGTACATACCTCAACAAGGGTAGTCTCAATTCCGATCTCTCATCTTTGGACTTGACCTCAACTTGTTGCTCATATGTGCCTATTGCTACAACAGACGAATGGGGGCCAACTCATCCGATGGGGTGGTTATTGGGTTGACCAATAATGGATTGAAGAAGAAGGCCATCAAAGCACTCCCAATTGTTGTCTACACATCGACCTCTAATTTGCCACCAAAATTGGCCACCGACTGCCCCCATATGCGACTACTTTACTGTTGCGTCCATCTTCAGTTTTTGAAAATCAAAGCTCATGCGATCCTATGAAGAACATGGGTTGAGTTATTCATATGGGCCAAGTTATTCATATAAAGGTTTATTCATATGGGTTGAATTTGTATTGAAAGGTCTCGGAATCCCAATTTATGGATAAAGAAGCACTGTGTGTATTGTAATTGCAGTTGTAAGATGGCTCGTTTTGTTTTCGTTGTATGTTATAACATTTGGTTATATTAGATACATACTATATATCTTGCTGTTAATTAGAACAAAGATTTTAATACGAAATCAGTTATGCTTTTGGTGGAAATCCCCACTCATGTGAATATAGATTCCACAGTGCATCTAATAAAAATTTATATATAATTCATAAATTTTAAGAATCGATATATAAATGCTACCCTCTTTATCAACCAAAGGAGTTTGAGCTTCATGGATTGGTAAATGCAAATTTATTGGTAAGCTTACTTATAAATTTCTATGTCAACTTCGTATCTTTATAATGTTGCATATTTTATAATCTATAGTTTTATGTTCACGTGCATCATAATTTGGGTCATTAACCACTAAATCGTTACTAAATTGACACAACCAACAATCTAGTAGTAATTTAAAGAATACCATACTAATATTACTATTTTTTATGTTGAAATGATTACACTGAACAAAGCATTTGTTCAAAGCAACAAATAAGAATAAATCTAAACAAAAGTAAATCTTTTCAAAACAAAAGATAAACACAAAAAAGTTGAAACTAAAAACTCAAATCCTTTGAGTCATGTGATCAGATGTCTTGATCGGTTTCTTCATGCAAACAATAAGTTAAATATCTATGAATTTGGATTCACATGGAAGCTTGTTATAGAGTTTATTGTTGTAGACTACCTCACATCGTCCTCATTATAGTTTTCCATTCATCTGGATCTTAAATTTTCCATGTATGCTTTAGTTTATTGTTGTAGACTACCTCACATCGTCCTCATTATAGTTTTTCATTCATGTGGATCTTAAATTTTCCATGTTTGGGATGTTATTTTATTTGGTATTTTAGTCTTTTTTATACTCAATATTTATTAAAGAGTGATTTTATGGTTTGTGTTTTTAGTAGAATGGATTGTCCCTTATGATTAAAGGGCTCTACAAGAGCCTCTTAATACTCTTCTTCAACTATCTCATAGTGATTTATCAACTGCATTTGTCGAGCTTCTTTCATGAGGTGTGTATATATATAGTTGGTCGGGTTCATTAAAGATTTATTCATGTTCCATGTTAAAATCCATTTAAAGGTGCTATAAAACCGCTTTTCTATAGAATTATCCCATTCCTTGGAGGAGGCACTAACAGAACAAGCACAATTTACTCTTGATGCTGCTAAAACGTTTGGAAGAATATAGAGCTAGGGAGAGGGAATAGATAGAGATATTCAGAGAAAGGGCTAGGTAGTTATACTACCAATCCGAGTATCCAAGGCATAAAGCTACTACCTCTACCAGGACCAACAGTAGATGCAGGAGTAGGATCCCAGTTCTTATATATATATATATATATATTTTCAATCCATGATATTTAGTCTAATGGGCTTCTGTGGAGTTCAATTCCAATTTTTGAATTTGAAGATAGGTTTTTTATAGGTCTAACATGTTATGTAAGAGGCGTATTGGTATAACAAAAGCTTTGCTTTAATAAAAAATATCATTAGATTTATATTAAGCAGAATTACTATTAGATTTTTAAAAATGTTCCTAGATCTTTTATTTCCATTTTTTTGGCAAAAGATCACTTCTCTCGATGAACCATAGTGAATGAAGGCTCTCAAGGGTTTACTTGAAAAACATAGGCTGCTTTAATGAGTCCACTCCCTTCAACTAAATCATCTTTCTTTTGTGGGTGTTTCTTGTGTGTATAAAAAGAAAGAGCACCATTGAATGGAAGATGTGAACAAAGTTTAGCATTTTTAGGAAACGTGTAAGCTAAGTCACACTGATGCTTTTTACTAAATTGATGGTGTATACTAAATTTATATACGACAATAGATCTCTCAATGCCATGACAAGCCATGCCACGCCACAAGTTCTTGTCTTGTTTTTATGACTAAGAATTATTGCATGAAAATCTCTCCAACCTCAAAGTCTCCTTATATCATGTGTTTAAGCCCCCTTCAAATGCCATGCCTCCTTTGATTCAAATGCCCATGCCTCCTTTGATTCAAATCCCCATGCCTCCTTTGATGTTCTAAAAATTACAGTGGCATTCCACTAAGAGGAGCAAATGCTAGTTATCAACAATACATCTCTCAATGCCATGACAAGCCACGCCACGCCACAAGTTCTTGTCTTGTTTTTATGACTAAGAATTATTGCATGAAAATCTCTCCAACCTCAAAGTCTCCTTATATCATGTACTTTATATCATGTGTTTAAGCCCCCTTCAAATGCCATGCCTCCTTTGATTCAAATGCCCATGCCTCCTTTGATGTTCTAAAAATTACAGTGGCATTCCACTAAGAGGAGCAAATGCTAGTTATCAACAATACATCTCTCAATGCCATGACAAGCCATGCCACGCTACAAGTTCTTGTCTTGTTTTTATGACTAAGAATTATTGCACGAAAATCTCTCCAACCTCAAAGTCTCCTTATATCATATGTTTAAACCCCATTCAAATGCCATGCCTCCTTTGATGTTCTAAAAATTACAGTGGCATTCCACTAAGAGGAACAATTGCTAGTTATTGTTTTTATACTCTATAACGCCAAGTGGTTTTAAATGTTTTTGAAAAAGGCTCGCTACTTAAGATTAATCATTAAATATTTAATTTTACATTATAAAGATAAAATTATCGAATACCTAGTTATAATTACGAGACGATGAAAGTAATGAAAAATATATATTATTATCCATTGATATTACTATTTAAAATTAATATTAACTTACTTTAATATTTAACAAAAATGTATTATTTTAATTAAATATTATCATAGACTCTTAAATTAACATTAATTTATTCACTTAATATTTGTTATATAGTACAAATATCATTTAATTAATATTTAATATTAAGTTGTCTAATATCATTATTGTTGTATTATACTGCATAGCGCGGGCTGGTATTTTTACATGTTTTTGTATCAACGAAGTGAGGAAGGTCTGGCAGGTTGGGGTTGATTCTGAAAATGCCGGTTGGTAGAGAGAGGTTGTCCACCCTTCCAGATGAAATCCTGGTCTTGATTCTATCTAGAATATCGACAAAATGCGCCATCAAATGCTCTGTACTCTCCAAGAGATGGAGGTATGTTTACACCCAAATCCCCGAACTTCGTTTTTCTCCCGCTCTCTTTGGCCACGGCGTCAATTTGGATCAGCTTAAAATGGCAAGGCTGGAGAGTATAATATCCAACCTTCTGCTGTTGCATTCGTCTGACCTGGAGGGCTTTCATTTGGAGGACTTTGATGACCTGTACAGTTTTAATTTGGAGGACTCTGATAATGATAGGGCAATCGAGTGTGAGTTTACCGCGGACAGCTTATTCAAGTGGCTGCGCTACTTGGGGTGGAAGAATGTCCAACGCCTCACTCTCTGTCGACCATACACATATCTTAGTCCATACACAAATGATCACCGATGGCGAATCCTCCCTTCTACTCTCTTCTCCTGCACTCGTCTCACTAAGCTTGTACTCGATGGCTACAATTTTCCCATTAACATTCCAACCCATTTCCCCGGCTTCAACCATCTCACTACTTGCAACTTCTCTTTTGTGGATTTATCGGATGACTATTTGGCCTGCTTAATTTCTCATTGCCCGCTTCTTCAGAACCTTGCCATACTCGCATGCAATGGCTTGCAGAAGCCCGATATCTCTGCCCTCAACCTTACACATTTAAAGTTTTCCGCTGGTATTGGTAAGCTAGAAGTTTTAACGCTAAACTGTCCCAAACTTGTAGCTTTGAATGTAAGTTTTTCTGTGGTACATGATTTGAGGGTGAATGGGATATTGTTTCACGAGTTTTCATCTATGGTCACTGACCTGAAACTGCAGTGTGGAAATGATTTGACTGAATTGTGGTTGGACTGTATCTCTGAGTCTCGCAACTTGTTGGCGAAAAGATTCCTTGAGATGATATGGCCCTTCAAATCATTGACGAAGTTGTCCATCGATATCCCCGACCTGTTTAAAAGGAAAACAGAAGAGATGTCTGTTCCATTTTTCATGTTGCTTGAGAATCTTCCAAATCTCGAGTTCCTGGAAATGCGGGGACGATTTTTGCGGGTAAGAGATAATTTATATTCTTTCTTCTTCTTCTTCTTAAGAGATATCCCTTTTATTGGGATCCGAGTGGGGCCAATCTCCTGGTACATGTGGCTTTGGGAATTCTGAGGTAGAGCCAGAGCCATATGGAATGCGGGGACAATCAAATAGCAATTTTTTATTATTTAGTTTGCGCAATGCATCTTTCTGTGCTGAAGTACCTTAGCCACAGCCGCAGGGTATCTTTGACGGCAAAGTTGCCAATATTTGAACCTAGACCCGACGACAACCATAAGCCCACGCGCAAGCGCAACCGTCTCACAGGAGCAGGCATATAACTCGAGGCATTAACTGCACCCTGCTTTTGCCAACCAGGCAAATCCTCATTGACAAATGCCTTAATTTTATCGACATTGTTAGGAAACTACACAGCCCTGCTAGCACTGTGTTGAATTATGCACATCCCATGGTGCCCAAAGTTTACCACTTGTGATGTTCATCAGCTCGAGGCTGATATTTGTTCTATTTGATATTTTTTTACTATCTTTATAGTTGGTGAGTTGCGGGGGTGAATCATTGAGGAGGGCAAAGTTGACTGTATTTTCCCTTGGAAATGGAATGCAGGAACTGGCTGCAGATGAGATACCACTGTGTTTAAGCTTTCCACTTGCCAAGCTTGGGATAATACAAGTGCACATAGATGACAGCGGTAGCATGGAAATTAATGAGAGACAGACAAATCGCTATGTTGGATTGCTTGCTTCAGAGTACTCCCTCCCTTGAAATCATGGAATTTCAGTTGCTAAGTCATTTTTGTGAGCACGCAATTTTTATAAGCGATATTACATTTAAGGGGAGCTTCAAAGCAGGCGAGGATATTCGAGAAAAGATATTTCGTTTAAGGGGAGCTTCAAAGCAGGCGAGGATATTCGAGAAAAGATATCTCGTTTAAGGGGAAGTCTTCAAAGCAGGCGAGGATATTCGAGGGCTCGTTTTAAACATACAGTTTCAAAATATTTTGTATGTCAACTGCCCTACCTATATGGCATTATTGTTTTTCTTTAGTAAAGCGGAAGGGTGAAGGGCAATATGGTTTAAAAGAACATTCAAGGATGTTATACATTTTTTGTGCTAACAAACAAGCGGAAGGGCGAAGGCCAATATGGTTTAAAAGAACATTTAAGGATATTATACATTTTGTGTGTTAACAAACTTCATCAGAATTATTCACCTGGTAACAAATATTGCTAGTTTTTGTGTTGACTGTAGGGATTTGATCATAATAGCTATTCCAATTATCTTCGTATATTATAAATTATAATAGCCATGTCAGTATATGGAGAGTGTTGTGAATTGAAGAGTAGCATATACAGCATTCATTTGAGTATATGGTTTCGTAGCATTTTTTTCGTTCTGCCCTTGGACCAAGGGCATTTGACTGCATGCATTCCAGGTATTTGATCTTGATAGTGTTGACATGTGTTAAATAAAGGGCAGCGTAATATTGGTGACTTTTTCTTTTTAAGCTTGGCATAAATTAAAGTTTTGGATCGACAATCTCAGCTAAGGATTTTTTTTGGTGGGTGTGTGATGGGGTGCAATCTAGTCAATTCTATACCTCACAGTGATTTGCAAGCCAAGAATATTGCCTTCTTCCAGAATATTCGGTAATGGACAAAGAGTTGAAGTCTGCAAAGCACCTAAATACAATGTTATAGCCCCAGGACTCAGCTATCTAGGGTTTAACCACATATTTTTCTTGAGCTTATCTCTGAGAGTCCGAACAGTGGCATCTGTTCACCTCTTTGCCATTTTCTACCTGAATAATGGTTATGCGGGTGCTCCTCAAAGACCTTAACAACCCACCTTTCCAGTTAGCACTGGCTATCTGACTCATTGGTGCTCTAAAAGTGTGTAAGTGCCTATTTTATCTATGTATTAGTTTATCCTTATTGGTGGTTGTTGTACTTGTATTACATTCTAAACTCCTGTAAAAGGAGTCTCCCTTTCAGTCTATCATTGCATTTGACTTATCTTGAAGATTTTGCTACTTGTCTCATCCACTGGCTGTTGGTATGCACTATGATTAAATATTTCAGTGCAGTTCCTTGTCTGCTCTCAAATGACCTGCCACCGAGCAGCCCACCCTCATGTGCACTCCTTTCTTTGTAGACTCACAACCAGCTCATAGTTTTACACTTTGATTTGCTTATGATGAACTTATATCCTCCGATTCCCTTATATTATTACAGCAAGCGATTCTCCTTTTGACACTAGATGTCTTTCTCGCTAATGTACTTATGGTTTCTGTGCATAGCTATGATTTGTGGCAGATTTAGCTGTGTAAGAAGTTTATTGTAGAGGATTTCATGCCACTCTTTTACATTCTCCATGTTTTCAAAAGGTTTCGACTTGCTCATACTAGTCTGGGTAGCTTCTACTACTGCCAATGTGTAAACACTACTGGTATCTGTACATTTTGTGCACATACTGTCAATCGGTTATTATTTTGAATAAACTTTTTGATAATAAAAAATTCTTACAGCAACCAACCCTACATGTTTTGCATCTGATATTTTAATCCACTAGTCTTACTATGAGTTGGTTTTGTTTTAGTGTTGTAAAAAATTCAAGTGGGGTGCCCCTTTAGATCCAGTATTCACTTCTAACCTACAAGCCAAGAAAGAGTATTAGTGAATGGAAGTCGAGAAATGAAATTCCAAACCCTGCAACAGAAACCAACCAACAAATTAGATCTAGATGCGTGAAGAGTGAGAAACAAAACCAAGAAAATAGAAGCAAAACTTGCAGTAGATTTTTCAAGCAAAACTTCTCACCAAACCCTCAAGGCGACTTTGAGCAATTGAAGATAATTGATTCATACACCAAAAAATTAAAATTGTTTACCTCATATTGGATCCACTACCATTTACCATTCAAAACAGGAAGGCAAGAGCCAAAATCCATCTATTCACAATACAAGGATCACCATTAACAAATTTCAGAAATCAGAAAACTAGTGTATTGTTGTAGCAAACTCTCACTTACAAAATCAGGCTCAATCTCTTTTTAAAGATGAAGAGAGAGCAAAATCCCTAACTCTGAAATGATTGAGGGTTGAGATCTTCATTTGAGTCTTTCCTTTTACAATGAATGGTTGAGATTAAAACATAATGCTGAGTTTTGCATTGAAATTTATGAATATTACATGTGGAAAAATTCTCCCCCTTTATGTGGGTTGCACTTGTCCAAGTGGACAATGTGGGGACCAGATAAATATGCCAAAATGCCAAGGAAAACATGTATGGATGTTGCCTTATCAATGTTGAATGGCCGAGTTGGATTTGTGGGCCATATGAGAAGATCATTCATGCTGAAAATCATCCTCTTTGTGCAAATTCGCTCTCTTCAAAATCTCCATCTAGCGGGGCCCAAAACAAGTGTAAAATTCCCTCTAATTGCTGATTAGGCATCCTTGTCACTATTTAGAAGCACCTGTTGCCGCCGGATTGCGCACCTGGTTAACGTAGTAGAAATCTTTGCTATTGCTCAGTGCGCCCTTGGGGGCAAGTCTCGAGTCAAGGCTGTCACCTGATCTTGACTCCTCCGTTTAGGCCAACTCTTAACCGAAGCCAAGGGGGGTGGTCCCTACGGAAATTTTCTAAGGTTATTAGAATGTTTATAGAAAAGTTAATTAAGGATGTTTTTAGGAGTTTTAGAGGGTATGATTAAACTGTCCAAGTTTGTTGCAAGAATTTAAGGAAGTGCTTTCAACAACAAATAATAAACCACCACTAACATATAAAGATATAACAACAACTTACTAATATTAAGCAAATATGACATGATTGTTGTTGGAGACCAGTGCCAATGGAGTCAATATATAAAAATAGATGCCGCTGAAAGGGAAAGTTTTGCAAGTGTATCTTGATTAGTTTTAAATTATTAAAGATGGAACTTAGTTACGGGAAAAGGGAAACTCCAGATATACAATGAGGTACAAGGAGCAATGCCTAGAAATTAAGTGAAGGTGGCTCCTCACGAAGACGTGTGGGCTGGAATGGAGTCTCGAGGGCGGTGTCCAACACTACACCAACAAGGGTGTAGTCTAACTGTGCCCTGAGGTCATCTCCCAGTGGTTCCCGCTTCTTCTAAGGTATTTCCCCACACAAAACTCAATGTTCTAAGTGCCGGATTTTCATTATGTTTGGGGTTGTTACTTTTATTATGATGAGTTTTTTAATTAAATCTTGAGGATTAATAAGTTGTTACAACTTTTTCTAATTTTTCCAGGACCAAGGAAATGCCCGCAAGGGGAAAGATCATACTTTGAGCAATAGCAAACTGTATGTTCCGATTTAAACTTGAAAAAAAAAGTTGTGCTAAAGAAAAAGAAAAAACAAAAAGATGATCTATGTGTTGCTTTCTGATCAACCACCACTAATTAGCAATGCCTTTATGTGGTGGTGAGAGCATACTTTGTGGCAACGAGATCGATGTTATTTCTAATTTACTTGCGAAATATAAATGGAAAAACTTATAAAATAAATCAAGTATACGGTCTTGCAGTAAACGTGGTTTGTGTGCTTGTGTTCGTTAGAAAAAATTATACCACAAAATTTAACACTGCGAATCCCCCCTGAGGGGATGGGGTGTGGGCGCTGTGTAGCCCACTTGCTCTCGTTTAATGAGTTTTACAATACTTGCTCAAAGAAGTGTTTTTTAGTTCATTTAAACTTGGATCTAAGGGCTTACAAATTTAGATAATGAAAGATTGATAAAAGAGGGTCTTTGGAGTGTATTTTTGACACTTTCTGGCGAAAAATGGCTAGAGCTTCCTTCTCTTTTTCCTTGGACCTGCTAAAAACCAACAAGCTAAATATGCAAAGTTAGTGGGTTAAACATATGCAAATATACAAAAATTTACAAAGTTTATACTTGGAAAAAATTGGGAAACTTTTGTGTGCTTCAAGTATGAAAACTATGGATTTAGATCTAGTTTGGAAAGTAAAAATTGAAGCTAATATAGATCTGATATATATGCTTGATAAAAAAAGATATTTGATTTGCAAAAGTGTAGATCTATCTTTTACTAAGCAAAAGCAACAAGTAACCAAGAGATATTTTAAAAGTGGAAAGATGATAAAAGAAAACTTTCAAGAGCTCAAGCTTGAACTAGAAAATGATGAAGAAGAAGAATCTGTGGACAAGAAACTTGTTAGATCCAAAGCTTGAAAGTGGTGGAGAGAGGGTGGATGCAACCGAGCTCCAAAATCCCTTCACCTTGAGGCTTCCTGCAAAGCTACACAACTCTCAAGCAAACAAGATTAAACTAGCATATTCATCAATCAAAACAAAGAGAATAATCATACAACCGAATACATCATATTACTCTTTAAAATCTTGAAAGCATGAACATAAAACAAACAAATTGACAACTGCAAATGCTTGTTTCAATATAGCTAGATCTAATCATTAAACTTGCATAAAGAAGTAAGCTTAGAAAGATGTCACCTCAACCAATAGTGCATGCATGGAACAAGAGCCACAATAGACCTTCAAAGTCTTCAAACATTATTACTCAAAAGAAACTTTAAACATTATAGGAGCATAGGTTCTATGCCTTCCAATCATATGCAAATGAGGAGCATGAGCCTTGCTTTTATAGATGAATGAGAGAGGTAGGGAGGCACATCTCTTGAGGAGGGTGTTGTCCGCCGAGATGCACACTAGCAGCATAAATCTTTCGAAAGCTGTTCCCTCACTACAAGTGGGGAAGGTGTGGCCTTGGGGGCAAGCAATGAGCCAGGTACTGTCACCTGAATCCCAGCTCCTCCGTTTAGGCAAACTCCTAACAAAGCCAAGGGGGGTTGTCCCTAACAAAGAGTTGTCTATGGTTCTATGTTATTTAAGTGTTTTTTGGTGATGTGATGTGGATGGGTGTTGTTTAGGAGTTTTTGATGAACACAATAAAATTTGAGCAATCTACGTTGCAATTACAAAACACAATGAGATTCAGATAACAATATATGATGACTTGGAAATTAAAAGCATCCACATAAAGACTTAAGCAAATATAGAGGACAAATGGTCCAAATTAAAGTGATGCACAAGAGTTTAAAGACCAGTGCCAAATGGAGTCAATAAGTGCTTGGGATGCTGAAATACAAGTCTCAAAATGTTCGTGAGATCGTTTTGAAATTGTTCTTGGTAAATTTTATTGTGAATTTTGTGTGTTCTTGATTATTAAGGCTAGGCAATTTCCAACCAATATGCAAGGTACTGGAAATCTAATCGAAAATACCTTCAGTGGCTCCGTTCGAGGACATGATGGACCACGCGGTACTTTAGGCTAGGTGTTCAAAGAACTTAACCAGCAAGCTAGAGTCAGACCATGGCTACCCGGTGCCCCCACTTGGAATTTTCCCACATACTTGAGTATTCGAATAACGTCGGTTTGTTGGTTATGGGGGTAAAGATTTAATATGGTTTGAACTTGACCGATTAGGCAACCAATACCGTTTCTGAGTATTCCAACTTTTTTAGGGTTGGGCAGAACATACGCTGTAAAGAGAAACGAATAAATTCAAGTTTTAAAGGGGGTGTGAGTTGGAAGTGTTTTAAATCAGAGCACAAAAACGAACCTCTCCGACAGAGAGTGCTCTTGGCTTGTCTTATGACAGAGGTTCAAGAGACTTATCTAATCTATATGCAAATGCAGAAATGCAACAATATGCTCTCCGACAGAGAGTGCTCTTGACTTGTCTTATGACAAAGTTCAAGAGACTTTGGTTCCTTTTAGAGATTAACAATTATAAGCAAGAAACTCAATTGATAGCTCAAAAATTGAATGAAAAGACTATCTAACAATTAGTATTCTAAGCAAAATTGAACTAAGCTAGCAATTAGTTTCTAAATGCAAAAAAGGGAAAACTGACTACACAATTAGTATTCTAAGTACAAGTATGGAAAACTAATCTAAGCAATGCAACCACTCAAAGGACACTATCAACTTCCCCAAATGGGGGAAGTTGGATGTAGGGGATTAAAACCCCATTTACAAAATTTTATTCAATGAGTACAATTGCCTTGGGAATTCAACCCTTGAAAAGGACTTTCAAATGAAAAACTAGAAGAATAATATGAAGCTCTTAAGAGCTTTTACAAAAGGAGAGTGAGTTTAAGTCTTCATGGTTAACATCTTCTTGGTTTTGCAATCTTAGTTTGTCTTCTCCTTGGTTTTGGATCTTCTTGTTCTTCTATTGTTTTGCTCTTCTTCATCTTCTTGGTTCTTCTTCTCAAGTACCTACAATAAAGATCAACTTCAAGCATCCATAAGCATTAGCAAAAAATAAACTAAATCTAAGATCTAAACTAGAAATGAAAACTAACTAGCTTTGAAAGCCAAACTCTAAGATGTAAATGTAAAAGTAGATCTAAATGCAAAACTAGCAAGATAATCGTTATGCTAAATCGCTTTTTTAAATGCAAGCTTTTTGGACTTTAAAGATGAGATCTAAATAAAACTTTAATTGAAATAACTATGAAATCTAAACTCAAACTTTAAGCAAAATGGAAGAAGAAGGAGTGAAGACGGAAGCTAGAGGGAGAGTAAGAAGGAGACGAGAAGATGAAGAGAGGAAGGTAAAAAACGAAGAAGAGAGAAGGGAGAGAAGATCTAAATGAAAGGAGGAAGGATAGGGGAGAGGAGGAAGACGAGAGGTAGAGAAGAATAGAAGATAGGAGCTAGGACGAAAGCAAAAGAAGAAGAAGACGAAAGTGAGGAAGGGAAACTTGAAAGAAGACGAAAGGGATGAGTGGAGAAAAGCTAAGGGAAAATGAAAGGTAGGATGAAGCAAACAACGAAAGCAAGGAGAGGAGGTTTGAAGGAAAACGAGAGCAAGGATCAAACCTATTGAAAACAAAAATAGGCTTGATGAGGGTTTTCCAAGCTTGGAGAAAGATAGATCTTGAAGTTTCCACAACCTAGAAATGTATCAAGTAACAAAGTAACCAAATAAAGTTTTTCAAATGTGTTGATGGATGAAGGCTAGCCCCTGATAGCTATGTTTCTTCTCTTGGAGGGAGAAGCTTCTTGAAGAACCTACAAAATGAATGTGTTAAATGGTAAAAACTCTCGCTAAATGCAGACAAGCTTGATGATCTAAGCTGTTCTCCACCTTCATTGATCCCTGCAAAACACTATTCTCAACAAGCAAACTAGATCAAATGCTAATGTACTAGATTGATAGTCTTCTTAAAGCAAATATTGAAGAATAATTTAAAATGAGAGAATAGGGTGAGAGATATATCACCTCACAAGATGAAACCACAATGCATAAAACTCTTGCATGGACCTCCAAAGTCACTTCTTTATTCCAAAAGTTAAACAAATATTACAATATAATTTTGGCAGAGTGTTCTTGCCCAAAATATCCATGAGAAGAGAGCCCAAATGGCTTCTCTTTATACAAAAACAACTAACCTAAACCCTAACTCGAATTGGCCACATGGAGAGCCAATGGCACCAAACACTAAGTTGAATTCCAATTAACTCCAAGCTTGGAGTGCATGAGATCCAATAGAAACTCGAGTTGTGGTAGCTGAATGGGGAGGTGGCCTCCACCTTGGCAAGGCACCCCCCATTCCAACATAGGAAACTCCACCAATCCAATGAGCATCTTCCAACTAGATATGACGTGAGCTAAAGGATGAATGCGTGAGCTCCATACATGAGATAGCTTGGAGTTCGAGCTTTTGATAGATCTTGAGTTTGTTGGTGGGACATAACACAAGCGCCCTCCTCTTTATTGCAACCAACGCCCTCTCCATTGGAGAGTGCACCCACCAAAACGTGAGCTGATTGGACCACGTGAAGAGGTCCACGAATATGCCATGCTCACGTCATAACTTTTAATCCATTCGTATATCCAATGTTTCATTTGAACATGTGCTTTATATCTTCATGAGGTCGTACACCTTATATTAACCATCTTCAAACTTTTCCATAGTTTAAAAATTGATTTTTTTTTACTTTTTCAATTTTTGGACTTGGTGCATTTTGTCATTCTTTAGCAATTAAATGCCAAAATGATGCTTTTTAGCCAAAACTCCCCCAGAGGTGACGTAATCCCTCGGAAACTGAAGAATGAGGGCGCTAGGGTAAAGAGGACGCTCTGAGTGTCAAAACGAGCCTCTCCATGCCAAAATCCGCCTCTAGATGAGGTTTTTATCACAATCTGAAAAATTCCATTTAAACCATTAAAAAATGGTCCAAATTACGGAAAAAATTATTTTCGCCGGAATCAAACGAAACTCCTAGGGGACCTAGTGCATGTTCATATGACTCAATCGAGATGTCTAACATGTAAAAAATCCTAGACACAAGACTCTAATAACCACCTTAGGTTTTGACCACCATGGAAAATACTCTAGCTTTGGAGGTATGAGTGAAAAACTCAGGGATTATACGCCACTGATGAAGCGCACAATTCCTAAGGAAAAAACACTCTAGAGTATCCCCCAAATGGCTAAACCTAAGGATAGCCGAGTCTTTTATAAAAGGACCCCGTTTAGACCAACTTTTTACATTTTCCCCATGGGGGTATGAACATGCAATTATTACAAATGGGGCAAACTTGCCCTGAAAATGACTTCTGAACTTCTGAACACTGACGATGAACATTGAACATGTTCATGAAACTGGCGGCTCACAAGAAATTCATCTATTGTACAAAATAGATGGTAACATCTGGCTCCAATTGCGGGATGTGTGCTCGATCTGGCATTCATGTAAGGAGAGGATACGAGAACACCAGAATCTCTGGTTTTTTTTATATAACTTGTAAAATCATCTCATCTTGACAGAAAACCTTCAGTAGCACAAGTGTTATGAAAAAGCCAAATGAAACACAAACTATATTTTATTTTTTTGAAAATAAATTCTAAGAAATTTAAATGCAGAAAGTAAATGCTCATTTTTTTGAAAAAGTTTTATTCTTTCCTATTCTAACATAGCATAACGAAAAATGTTAAGTATAATCAGAAATCCAATGTAACCATCTAAGCATGTTATCAATATAAAAATAATTTTTTACCTTGTCTCTGGTTACCGGCCAGAGCAAGGGCATGCTTATCAGAAAGTGCAAACCTGATTGGATATTCTGGATGGGAGGGTTGGATGGGAGATCATAAAAAATATTCTTGAGTTGATTCCCCAATTGGTGAGTCCTCCTGCAGGATTCTTCTATCCATGACTGGATAGGTTTAATATTTTTTGAATGCTGAAGTATATGAACTGCTTCAACCTGCTCCTCATATGGCTCTTTGTCATACTGCTCCTTCAAGTTTTTATTACTGATGCTAGCATACAACTCTGACTAATCACATAAACAAATATCATGCTTTTCTTCCGTGTCCAAATGTTCCAAGATCTCAAATTCTATGCCTCCTTCTCTGAACACCTCATAGATGGGTTTTTCAATGAAGTCTTTATGAGGCTCTTTAGACATGGCATAGATGGAGCTCTCTATAAATGTCCATTTGTCATAATCAATATCTATGCCAGTCATGAGGGATTCTTCGTTATTTGTATCATGCTCTAGGTTATGTCTGTCCTCTTCATGCTCATAATCCTCCCCTTTAGAAAAAAGGCCATAAGGAAGAAGACCTTCCAAACCATCATTATTGTACACATTACAGACTTCCTTATGTATTTCAATATGGGCTTCTGTAATGGTTTCTTCTAGAGGTGGATCAGGAATACATATGTGTTCATCATCACTGAACTAGTCTTGAAAAACTTCCCACTCATAAATGTCTTTTGTTTCGGTAGCATTCGGCGGACAACAGAGGGCGCATCCCTTGTAGAGAGGAGTTAATCTCCTTAATTCGATGCTTGAAAGAAGGGATTGGGAGTGAGGTGGCTGCCATATATGGAGGGCGTCCCCACTCCCACATAGTAAACTCCATCAACTATCACAAGACTGCCACGTGTGAGGAAGTCGCCCAAGTGGAGGAGGGCGCAACTCCCAAGAGAGGGCAGCTGATGACCACTAAATCCTTTATTGATTCAACTCAATATTGCATGAGATATTCATGGGATGCCATTGCCAACTCAACTGGGCCTTTATTGGGACAAATTCCACTGAAATAAGAATTTGATTTTCTCTCATATCTTTATTTTTTTAATTAAATAATTCCCCAAGATTAATTTTGAGAGAATATTTATTTAAGTGAATAATATTCACTTAGAACTTAGGAAAAGTGGGTTTAGGGGTTTTGTGGGTGCTTTGGGTTAGAAAACGAGCACTCCCATGGCAAATTTCACCTCATAACCACACTTTTATCACTTTTTTGATTTTTTTAATTAAATTATTAAAAAAGCCTATTAAACGAGATTTTTTTTTTTGTCTAAATCAACTGAAAATCCTAGGGGACCTAGTGCATGTCCATATGACTCAATACTGATGGCTAGCATGTGAAAAATACATAGACACATAGGCTTTAATAACCTTCCTAGGTTCGACCACCATGGAAAATACTCCAGCTTTGGAGGTGTGAATGAAAAACTCAGGAATTATATGCCACTGAAGCGCAACGCATAATTCCTAAGGAAAAAACACTCTAGAGTATCCTCTTGATAGCTAAACCTAAGGTAGGCCAAGCCTTTTACAAAAGTATCATGCTTAGACCAACTTATTACAATTCCCCCAATGGGGGTCTGGACATGCAAATTTTACAAAGGGCCAAAAATTTGGCCTGATGAACTTCTGAACTCTGACAATGAACAAGGTGAGTTGTTCAAGTCTTCTGAGGTTCACAGGAAGTCCACCTAATTCCAACTTAGTGGACAACAAGACCCACTTCACTAAATCAACCAATTGGATTTTCTCGTTAACGTTTCATTTATGCTCTGCCATACTTAGACAATTTTTAAATCAGACTTTAGGAAGTCTATTTAATAATTGCCAATTAATTTGTTTTTGATGAATTTATGAAAAAAATGCTTGACAATTTCCTTGGATGAAGTCCATGATGCTTTACAAACCAATATCACTCCAAACCATGCCAAAAACTGATTTGAATTCCTCAATTATTTGTTGTTCCAAATTGTTAATGTTGGACATACGCATTTTTAATTGAAAACTTAGGAAAAACCATTAATTAATCCCTATTAGTGCATATGCGCTGAAAAACACATTTTGAAGGATCAATTGGCTTCCAAAGATTTCAATATGCTAAATGATGATGAAATATAATCACATACTGCTAGCTGGTATTATTGACCAAGTCAAATCCCCCTTTGACCAAATCAAAAGTTGGATAAGTCAACTTTGATCAAAGTTGGACAAACTTGTGCAATGGATGAATGGACCTCTCTAATGCCTTTGGGAGGATAAAATAACATTTCAAATGTCTCAAATTGATAATATACTAGAGTTACAATACTTACAAATGGTTATTCAAGTGAATCATTGCATAACTTCAAACATATGCCATGCTACATAAGGTTAGTACAAAGCACGAGGGTTAGTGTTTTATAAACATATCATCATCTAAGCAACATCAAAACAATTACAAGGACCATTTCTCCTTTGGGTGAAGTGGGTGGAAAAGTCCAAAAGGTAGTCAAGTGGAAAATTGGTCAAAGGTGACTAATTGACTCAAGATAAAGGATAAGGGAAAACTTTGTGATCTTCACCAATTAGGCAAACACTAGGGAATGTGTCTCACAAATGGGTGACGTGTAATGAGGTACTACTCCTTTCGACCTTGGCAATTAGACTCCCCCTTTTTTTTCTCTACTTTTGCTTTTAACTCCTTGGAGTTGTTTTCTTTGATTTTCTTGGACTCTTCTTTCTTGTACTTAATCTTTTTGGAAGACCTTGGCCTTTACTTTTCTTTGAGGCACTTGCAAGTTTAGAATTGCTTCTTTACTTTGGATTGCTTTATTTTTTTGCAATTCCTCTTGGTCTTCTTTTGATTTTTCTTCATTTTGGTGAAGATTTTGCTTTTACATCAGCATCTGGTACAAGGAGTCTTCGGCTAGGGTTTGATTCAAATGCTCTTTTTGAGGCATTGAAGGGGAATAACCTTTCACGTTTCAGGTCTAGGGAGGAGCATTGCTCCATGGTAACTCTCTCTGCTTGATCATAGTTAGCCCCATGGTTTTACAAGTGAGCCTCCTATGTCGTCACAACAATTGTCAGGGGCATGCCTTCATGGTGAAGTGGTCATAGAGGAGAGGTCAAGAGTCAATATGTCAATCTTTAGCCAATGGGATTTAGCCACAAGGATGGAGTGGTATGGAGATGGATAGGTCATATGTGGAACCAAAGGAAATTTATAGCCCCTACCAAGATCAAGAGTTGTTAGCTAATGATATGCACATAAAACAATAATATCTA
Source organism: Larix kaempferi (assembly GCA_027924585.1). Taxonomy (NCBI): domain Eukaryota; kingdom Viridiplantae; phylum Streptophyta; class Pinopsida; order Pinales; family Pinaceae; genus Larix; species Larix kaempferi. The sequence continues at coordinate 8,444,780 of BSBM01001879.1, forward strand.
CTAAGCACTAGCCTATGGAACATCTCTACTAACCATTGTAAGTAACATGAATAACATCTAGTACAGTCATCAATCAAAGCCATCAATCCATAAAACATATCCTCAAGGCATGAAATGGCAAATATAACAGATATGGCATGGCATCATCTCAAGGAAAATGCATGGCGACCACTGATAACAACTCATCAAAGATGACATCTGCACTCTGGCAACTGTAACTCAGCCTGATCTGTGAAGCAAAAATATGGGCACACATCCCCATATACAGAATAGTATAACAACCATAATAGCCATTCCAGTTATCTTCGTATATCATAATAACCATGTTAGTATTTGGAGAATATTTGTGAATTGCAGAATATCTTATAGAGCATTCATTTGAACTGAAATTTGAGTATATGGGTTAACATGGATCTTCCATTTGTCCATCTTGATGCATTGCATTTTTTTGTTGTCCTTGGACCAAGGACATTTGACTGCATATATTCCAGGTATTTGATCTTGATAATGTTGATTTTGTATTCAATCAAGGGCAGCGTAATATTGGTGACATTTCTCTTATTTCGAGCTTGGCATAAATCAAAATTTGGATTAACAAATCATCTCAGGTAATGAATATTTTTCTTCCTTTTTGGTGGGTTGGGGTGGGGTGTGGCAATCCAATCAGTTCTATACCTCCTTATCCTTATTGGTGGTCGTTGTGTTACAATCCAAACTCCTGCAGAAGGGAGGCTCCCTTTCAATCTATCTTCGCTTTGACTAGTCTTGAAGATTTTACTTGTCTCATTCACTGCCTGTTCTTATGAGCTATGCGATTAAATGGTACTAGTTCAGTTCTTTGTGTGCTCTCAAATGACTTGCCACTAGGCAGTGCACCTTCATGTGTAGTCCTTTCATTGTAAACCCACAACCAGTTCATAGTTTCACTAATTGATTTCTGTATGAGGAACTTGTATTCTCCTTTTCCATTATATTGTTACAGCAGAATTTTGTTTGTGAAGGGGCAGGTTTGTAGCCACTATAGTGATAATGTAGGTAGTGGCGTTAAACTATGGACTTATGGAGGATGACTTTGCTCTCTATTTGGCTTGGCTCTAGGAAGAGCTGGACAACTTTGATTATCAAATAGATTGTGAGCACCGAGAGGAGAATGGCTAGACCCGAATTATCAAATAGATGTTTTAGCTGGTGTAGGGGAGAATTGAGGACTGCATTGAATTCTGCTATTTTGATGCCACTCCCTGTACGCTTGTGAGGGTTCAGTCTGTCTACTCAGCCTCTGCAGACCTTTTGCTGGAGGATTGGTCTCTTGATACAGAGGAATAAAGAAGGTTGATTGTAAGCATGCATACCCCCAGAGCAAGGTTCATTGACACCTACATTTGTCTTCACTGTTTCCATGGACATATTAGGAATTGCAGAAGTTTACATCTACATAGACATGCAAAAGAACCAGATAGAAATGGTGATCTGTCTCTCCACATTAGGACTTTCATTTCAATAGTCATTAGAGGGCACCCTCCTTAATCCCATTTAGTTCGTTCTAGTATAGTTTTTACTGTTTTGGGTTTCTTTGTGTACAAGTATATATCTCAACTCAAGCTATTAGATTGCAGGATATTCCCAGTCACTGCTAGCATGCTGATAGCAATTTGTGGACAGATTTAGCCTATATATCTTTCTGATCTCTCTAGATTTTGTTGTGTTTAATAGACTTTTAACTTTAGAGTAAGATCCCATGTCAGTGGAAGGTGGCTCTTATGATTCTATTAGACTTACAAATCCATACTTATGATTGTAGAGGTATTTGAAGCATGATGGTTCCTTTGCTTTTGTGAAGGAAAATTTATCGTTGTTGCCCTTTCCTTGGGATCTAGCCAACTCATCTCAGAAGTTATTTATTAACTTTTAACCATGTATTATGGAATAAATTAGTATATATCTTATTATCTACAATATTGTAGGGGGAGGTCTAGAGTAGGGCATTTGTCAAACTCAGTTTAATTAAGATAATGTCTTCGACTTATTGCTTGATGCTGTTAATATGTAATGATTTCTATGAAACTTTTTTCTTTTTTCTCAATTATATTGGGTTTGGATTGTGTTACTCCTCATATTGGATGAGGTTTCACCCATGATTTGCATCACGATCCAGTTACAAAGGACAAGCACTTCTTGATGATGCCGATGGATCATTTGACAGATATAGGGGCATTGTTATGGATTCACACATTTTCCTTGGAATTGCCCTTATGGTATGTCCAATCTTGTTTGATTGGGGGTGCACAATGGCTAGAGGAGAGTGGTTGAGTGTAGAGTTATTTGCTTATGCCCCTAGAGCTTAACATGATTTCCATTAGTTGATTATTAATGAGCACCAGGGGTATTATGATGTATTTCAGTAATGTGGTGACATGTTGATGTTGATGTTTCTCCAGGTTGCTGCATCGCGCAGACATTCTTCCAGGTTGGTCATGCCGATTTGACCAAGGAAGATTTATACATCCACCCTTGGAGCTTGAGTCATATGGCTAGAGGTGAATGGCCCAGGCAAGGGTAGTGCTTCTCCCAGATCATATGGTGTGGAGACTGGCCCCAAGGTGCTATCACATTGCCCACTCCGTGATGGAGTGATCTATTCTATATTAGAGTGATTTGACTTGTTTATTTGATAGGGGATTTTATCCCCTTGTGGAATATACAAGTCTAGTCTAATGTTGAATTTGACATAGACTCTAAGAAGTGTCTGAGACTTCTTAGTGTGGGTCAAATCAACGTTATAGCTCTATGTGTGAATAGACGTGCATGTGAGGAGATAATCATCAACAAGGACAACTTTTCTATGATGAAGAAATAACAAGAAGACAAGTCAACCATTGAAGAAGTCCTAGATAGCATTGAGGAAGCCCCCAGGAAGATTGAAGAAGAAGAAACGACAAGTCAGCCCTGAAGATAAAATGAAAAGTGGAAAACAAAAGTACAAGTCGGCCCCATAAGAAAAATCAAGGTGAATTGAAGTGTATAAATAAGCAGCTAACATTTCATTTTCACAATCCAGCTAACACAACACAATAACTATTCCAGCTAATGCGCACTTGTCAAGAAGGCCTAGCGAAAGGCACAAGGAGCAATTTTTTGGGTTCTTATCTCTCCCTAGAGGTTCGCTATGGTTTCCTCATGAAGGAGGGATCATCTTGCTAGGGTTTCCTCATGAAAGAGGTTTGCTATGTGCTAGGGTTTCTCTTTATGAATGGTGATGTACGTGAACTTGAATTGGACTGATTTCTTCAAAGAAAATTTGGTTGGTTTTCTTCCAATTTTGGGTTTCCCGGGGTAAAATTCTTGTGTCTATTGTGAATGGCTGTGTTTCTATGATCCTTTGTTTTCGTTGCAATTTAAGTTGAAATTTTCAGTGTGCAATTATTCAATGAAAACTGCGGGATGAAATGAATGTTTGAAATCATTAGGAAATAATTGTCAAGATCTGAAAATTGTATTTCTATTGCTATATGAGAAAAATTCAATAGTTGATGTATTACCTTGTCACTAGCAAAGAGCACTTCATATGGTCCCTTTTCTTATGATGGCACATGGTTTGGACTTGTTGTATCATAAGATGGGCTTGGAACACCTTTTTATGTTGTGTATCCTTGCATGGTGGTGTCATATTTGTTTATCACTAGGAGGGGTTTTTCCACATGATCCCCTTTTCTTATGTTGTGTTAGTCATCATATGACTAGATGGTGGGACATGGTTTACATTGTTGTGGTGGTGCCTAGGTGATGAGTGCCCTAGCACTTTATGTTTTATTTTACATGAAGATTGCACACTTACATGGTTGATATCACTCTCTTGTGGAGCGCCTAGCATATTGACCACTTTTCACATGGTTCCAACATGATTTATTAATGTATTTGATGTGGTTTGGTTTGCTTTTAGCCACATAGTGTGAGCGTGCTAAGCTATTTTGTATCTATTGACACTCGATACACTTTATTATGATGAGTATTGTTGCCGCTGGATTGCGCACCTGGTTAACGCAGCAGAAATCTATGCTACTGCTCGGTGCGCCCTTGGGGGCAAGTCTCGAGTCAAGGCTGTCACCTGATTTTGACGACTCCATTTAGGCCAACTCCTAACCGAAGCCAAGGGGGGTAGTCCCTACGGTATGTTTCTAAGGTTATTAGAATGTTTCTAGAAAAGTTAATTAAGGATGTTTTTAGGAGTTTTTAGAGGGTATGATTATTGTCCAAGTTTGTTGCAAAAAAGATTAGGAAATGCTTTCAACAACAGATAATAAACAACCACCAGCATATAAAGATTTAAACAACTTACTGATAATAAGCAAATGTAAAATACTCGTTGGCGACCAGTGCCAATTGAGTCAATATATAAAATAGATGCTGTTGAAAGGGAAATGTTTTACAAGTGTATCTTGGTCAAATTTAGATGATTAGAAATGGAACTTAGTTATGGGAAAAAGGGAAACTCTAGAGATACCGTGAGGTACAAGGAGCAATGTTCGGAAATTGAATGAAGGTGGCTCCTCACGAAGATGTGTGGGTTGGAATGGAGTCTCTAGGGCGGTGTTCAACACTACCCCACAAGGGTGTAGCCTAACTGTGCCCTGAGGTCGCCTCCCAGTTGTTCCTGCTTCTTCTGAGAAATTTTCCCACGCAAAACTCAATGAACTTAGTGCCGGATTTTCTCTATGTGAAGGGTTGTTACTTTTATTATGATGCGTTTTTAGTTAGAATGTGAGAATTAATGAATTGCTGCAACTCTTTCTGATTTCCCCTGGACCAGGCAAATGCCCGCAAGGGGAAAAAGCATACTTTGAGCGATAGCAAAATGTTTATTTCAAATTTATGCTTGAAAATGAAAATGCTAAGAGAAAAACAAAAAGATATGGATCACCGGATCTGTGTCACTTTTTGGTCAACCACCACTAATTGACAATGCCTTTATGTGGTGGTGAGAGCATACTTCGTGGCAACGAGATTGATGCTATTTCTAATTTACTTTCGCGAAATGAAAAATGACAAATTATGAAATAAAGTAAGTATACAGTCCTGCAGTAAATGTGGTTTGTGTGCTTTGGGTTCCGTCAGGAAAAAATTATACCAAAAAATTTGACACTGCGAATCCCCTAGGGGGGATGGGGTGTGGGCGTTGTGTAGCCCACTTGCTCTCGTTAAAAAATTATTACAATGCTTGCTCAAAGAAGCACCTCTTAGTCCATTTAAAATTGGATCTAAGGGCTTACAATTTAACATAATGATATACAAATAAAAGGGGGTCCACGGAGAGTCTTTTGGGCACCTTTTGACAAAACTTTGTCAGAAATTCCCTCTCTTTTCTCTTGGACCTGCTAAAAACCAGCGAACTAAAAATGCAAAGTTAGTGGGTTAAACATACATGAATGCACAAAAATTTACAAAGCTCATACTTGGAAAAAATTTGGAAACTTTTATGTGCTTCAAGTATGAAAACTGTAAATCTAGATCTAGTTTTTTTAAAATGAAAATGAAGCTATTCTAGATTTGATTTTTTTATGCTAAATAAAAGAAGATGTTTGATTTGAAAAAATACATATCTATCTTTTACTAAGCTATGGTAACAAGTAACCAAGATATATTTAAAGAATGGAGAGATAATAGAAGCAAACCCTCGAGCTCAAGCTTGATATTGAAGAAGATGAAGAGGAGGAATTTGTGTTATGATTCAATATGCTAAGATAGATAACATCAATATTCATTTCAATTTCACAACAATAGCATATACAAGATCACTGAAAGAATAATAGCACAGCATAAACACAAGAGACAATTTGTCTCGGGAAACCCTCATGGGGTAGAAAACCCAACAAAACTTCCTCAATATCGATGACCAAAAAGTACAAAGATGAAATCCCCAAGCAAGAGCTCCTTCTACTTCACAGATATCTCTCACTTGACATTTTACCCAGCTAGGTCGGCCTCATAACTAAATGACCAATTACTAACCAGGCCGACTTCTCTAGGGGGGCTTAAACACCCCATTACAACTGACTCTAGGGGAACTAATGCCCCCACTTACATGGGAGGTTTTACCTCAATGACTTTACATTATTAAATACAATAATGACATCTCGACGGAGGAATAAAACATCTCCAAATAAATTACAATAATAAAATACAATAGAATATTCTTCGAAGTTACAATATTTCAACACTCCCCCTTAGCGAGAAGGGTATTCTATCGACAACAACAACATCAACTGTAGGAGCAATGAGAGAGAGCATCATCAATAACATCAAGGTGGTACATCTATAAATCATTGGAAGTTTTCTTCAATCATCATCAGCAACTGGAATGACTACTGGAACATCTTCAACATATTCAGTACTGGAACATCAACATCTACAGTACTGAGTCTTCATCTTTTGCAGCATTCGATCACTCGATTGTCTACAACAACATCATCATTTTGATCTCTCAATCAACAACATCATCTGGATCTCTTGATCAACAACATCATCTGGATCTCTCAATCAACAACATCATCAATATCTGCAATACACATGATCCAATTACGGGATGATCAATCCCTATCACTTTAGGACATAAAGCCAAGGATGATAGAATCCTGATCCACTTATGGGATGATCAATCCCTATCACTTTAGGACATAAAGCCAAGGATGATGCAATCCTGATCCACTTACGGGATGATCAATCCCTATCACTTTAGGACATAAAGCCAAGGATGATGCAATCCTGATCCACTTACGGGATGATCAATCCCTATCACTTTAGGAAATAAATCCAAGGATGATGCAATCCTGATCCACTTACGGGATGATCAATCCCTATCACTTTAGGACATAAAGCCAAGGATGATGCAATCCTGATCCACTTACGGGATGATCAATCCCTATCAGTTTAGGACATAAAGCCAAGGATGATGCAATCCACTCGTCAACTTAGACCAAGTCTAAGGACCACTCACAAAGACACAAGTCTCCGGATTTATTTAGGACTAGAGTCCAGGGATGATGCAATCCACTTGTCAACTTAGACCAAGTCTAAGGACCACTCACAAAGACACAAATCTCCGGATTCATTTACGACTAGAGTCCAGGGATGATGCAATCCACTTGTCAACTTAGACCAAGTCTAAGGACCACTCACGAAGACACAAGTCTCCAGATTCATTTAGGACTAGAGTCCAGGGTTGATGCAATCCACTCGTCAACTTAGACCAAGTCTAAGGACCACTCACAAAGACACAAGTCTCCGGATTCACATTCTGCATTGAGTGATCTTCTGCATATCTATCCATGCCATCTCCCGTTAGATGGGTCTACTGATATGAGCCTCAAGATCACTCGAACTCTATGGTGAGTTCCTTCTTGCATCCATCTGTATATAGAAACCATCTTCAACCTTGTAGCAAAGGTTGAAATCCGCATCACCCGTGGTGATCATCAAGCTCATCAAATGACTATTGATCCTAGGTCTATTGAACCCATACAAAGCCTTTTTCAATCATGTGATTCTTTATTGAATCCTAGGAGTTTGCTAGATATGCACTTCTTCTTCAATTACACCATTCAAGAGAACGGTCTTGTCATCCATGGGTGTAATCTATCTTTGGAAGTGTGTCTAGCCACTGGAGCACATCTCATCATGATCCTCTCCCTCTTTCTAAGAGAATCCTCTAGCCACGAGCTTTGCTTTGTACTTCTATAGTATGTTTGATTTGTAATTCTTCTTTTTGAACAGTCATCACTTGTTCTTCAGAACAAGTGTTCATCATCCTTCTTTTGTAGATCATAGTACACGATCTTTTCTACAAATCAAATTCAATTACATGATTAGTAACACTTCATAATTATCAAATCATGTTGACATTTCAATGATAACCTATTATGCATACTGATATGGTTCACATAGTTATGCAACTATCTTGACCAATACTTTGGCACAACACTTTTCCATATCCTGTATGCATACAGTGGCTATCTAGATGCCTTCCATCTCTACCAGAACATATTATCAAGAGCGTGCACAGCTCCTAGCATGTTAGCAAAGAGGTTTCATTCTAGACAAGCAACAATGGAATGTTTGTCCAACTTACCCATCATATGCATATTAGTAGTATACTGTTCAAAGCTATATGAATGCTTACACTATGCATGATATATTCTAGGAATGCAAATATGCATACAACTATTACGAGTAATATGATTAACTATTCAAGAAGTAATTCAAATAACAACTTAAATACTTATCATTTATGTTTGTGTGGTTGCCTCCCTCTTGATCTCTATTTTCCCCTTTATGGTAGCATCGTGAATATATGTCTTTGAACTTCTATCCATCCTGGACCACTATGCATGCTTAAGTGTGCACTAGTTTCATCATTGTCTCATCCTCAACATCTCATACATAATCATACATTCATTAATACAATCTCAGTACTATCAAAACATTATGATCCTATAATCTTAACATGTATGGTCATGATCATTTCATACACAGGTAATTTATCACAAGCGTTAGTATTTAAGGTTTCAGGAAGTATTTTTACTCATGCATATTCTTATTTGACCAGAGGACTCTTCTAGTTTGTCATATCATTAATCAAACTAAGAAGCATAATATGCATAAATCCATGATTACTCAAACTTATAACTTCATGAATAATCACTATCAATCATACAAAAGTATACTTATATAAGATCCTAACACAAAGTAGGATTCTAACTCGATATAGGAAAACATACCTGGATTATCATGCTTGCTAGTTATGTCTAACATACCCAAACAATGTCTTCTTTGTTTTCTTCAATGATTTAGAGACCTTGTGCTAGTAACCTGCATATCTCATAAGTTAAGCATAGTAGAACCAAATCATACATACCTCGTAAGTAGAGCTTCTATGTGATCAATGACTATGGATGAGTCTTTGTCTTCATGTCATCATGGTCATATATTCTTGATCTTGATTTGTCTTTCTTGATGTACCTTCCATGTTAGCAGACAACATCATCCTCATACAACACCACAAGTGCATTAGTATAATCATAAGTGTCATAACCCTAATCAATGAATGTTTTCTATCATTCACATGCATTCATACTTTTACTAAGGTGATCAGACAAGTCTAAAATTAATCATGATTGTACTAACCTCAATAATATGAAGACAAACATATCATGAACTTAATCATCAGGTAAATGAAACAGATTTCAAAACATACCTGCATCTCCTCAAGACATACCTGTCGAGATTGCTTGTAGTCTTTTCTATAAGGGTAAAACTCTAATAATCCAAGGTGGATCACTCGTAAACATCTTATATAGGTTCATGGTGCTAGGATGATAGAATATCAGTGCCATTTAAACCTTCTTCATTACTGCCCTATGAGTCTCCCAACTTTGCTAGGGTTTCTTCTTACTTGGAAACCCTAATTTTCAATCTCCTTCCTCCCACAACATTTTGATGGAAGATTAATATCTATGATGAATAGATTCCAAATCCATTTTCAAAGTTTCCAATGTTGCATCAGGTGTCTCCAACATTGTATCAGGTCCTTCCATACCTAAAAACTAAAAACCCTAAGTGAGAGCTTCTTCCTCCTCTACTTTGATTTCCTCCGTTGAGCCATTTCAAATGTGTCGTATTGTTTCTGGTGTATCTCTGAAATTTTGGATCCTCAGGGTCTGAAACTTCGACCTGTGGTAGCCTGACTTGTCATCTTTCCAACCCCACAGATTTGAGCTTCATTGGATTCCTCATGAGAGAGATATGCTAATTTTCCCAACATGTCCTGTTTATGGGATGAAACAGCATAGCGAACTTGTACGGTGTGCCACGTGTCACTGTTTCAACTTCGGCCTCTGATACTCGGACTTGTGAAACTACAGTCCCTGCCCTAACTATCACATTTTACGGAATTTCATTTGGAGCTTCCATGCCCCAAATATGACCTTTTTCCCTAGGTCACCTGTTTAGGGCTGCATTCTGGAAGAGGCAGAAACCCTAACTTGTACAGATCATATCTCACAAAGTACAACGAATCTGAGGCTGAAACTCAGACATAAGGTACAGGAACATGTCATCTTTGGCCTGTCCAAGTTTAAGATCCTGAACCTTCGCCAAAGTTATTTATAGCGAAAGTTCCACGATAACTAGGTTTTGCTATACAAAGCCCTAGCTTTCAAATTGTCGCAAGTGAAACAAGTGTCGTAAATGCCATACATTCCTTCCTTCAGGCTAGCTCTGATACTATGTTAAGATTCAATATGCTAAGATATATAACATCGGTATTCATTTCAATTTCACAACAATAACATATACAAGATCACTGAAGAATAACAAGCATAGCATAAACACAAGAGACACAATTTATCTTGGGAAACCCTCATGGGGTAGAAAACCGAACAAAACTTCCTCAATATAGATGGCCAAAAAGTACAAAGATGAAATCCCCAAGCAAGAGCTCCTTCTCCTTCACAGATATCTCTCTCTCTCTCCTAATGCGCAATCCACAAGTGAGTGTGTGTAAAATGAGGAGCACACCTCCTCTATTTATATGTTATCTCTCACTTGACATTTTACCTAGCTAGGTCGGCCTTATAACTAAATGACCAATTACTAACCAGGCCGACTTCTCTAGGGGACTTAAACACCCCATTACAACTAACTCTAGGGGAACTAATGCCTTGACTTACATGGGAGGTTTTACCTCAATGACTTTACATTATTAACTACAATAATGACATCCCGACGGAGGAATAAAACATCTCTGAATAAATTACAATAATAAAATACAATAGAATATTCTTCGAAGTTACAATATTTCAACAATTTGTAGACTAAAAGCTTGTAGATCCGAAGCTTGAAAATGATGGAGAGAGGGTGGATGCAACCAAGCTCCAAACTCCATTCACCTTGAGGCTTCTTGCAAAGCTTACACAATTCTCAAACAAGCAAGATTAAGACTAGTATGTTCATCAATCAAAACAAAGAGAATAATCGTACAGCCAAATACTAATATTACTCTTTAAAATCTCGAGAGGATGCACATAAAACAAACAAATTGACAACCGCAAATGCTTGTTCCAATATAGCTAGATCTAATCATTAACTTGCATAAAGAAGGAAGATTAGAAAGATGTCACCTCAACCAAATAGCACATGCATGGAACAAGAGCCACAATCGACCTCCAAAGTCTTCAATCTTATTACTCAAAAGAAACTTCACACATTACAGGAGCAAAGTTTCTATGCCTTCGTATCATACTGAAAGAGCATAAGAGACCTCGCTTTTATAGAGTTGAGAGAGGGGGGCGCAATCATAGAGGGGGCGCATTCCGAAATGAGGGGATGTCAAATCCCATTGATTGATCTTGATTGAAGGGATAGAGGGTGATGTGGCTGCCACATAAGGATGGCGCCTCACCTTCCTTCTTGGTTTCTCCTCCATGCAATAAGATGTTGCCACCTATCAAGAAAGTCGCCCAAGAGGAGAGGCCGCAACCTCCAATAGATAACACCTCATACAAGTTCAGTCCTCAATGGATTTGATCCCAATTTGATTGAGATATTCCTTAAATGCCAATGCCAACTCCACTGGGCTACACCGAACCAAATTCCACTGAAATAGGAATTTGATTTTCTCATATTTTTATTTTTTTAATTAAATAATTCCCCAAAATTAATTTTGAGAGAATATTTATTTGGAGTAAGCTATACTCTCGACGATTTGCATCGGAGCCGTCGAGTGGATCCTCATGGCGTTTTCCTCGGTCGTCGAGAGTATAGCTTCCTCCGGTCTCCCTTCTTTCTTGTCGACCCAAGAGCCTCCTTGTTCGCCGTGTGTGGGTCTCGCGAGCTGTCTTGTGCTCATAAACCTTTCTCAGGTATTTGACACTCAAATCTCAGCACGTAATCCTGCAGTAGTTGCATGGATTTTTCAAAAAAGACTTAGTCCGCGATCCTTCTCCTCCTCCTGCGCTCCCATCCAAACTTGACTCTGCACCGGCCACTAGTCCAAATCCAGATTTACCTTCATAGCATATCCAACACCCTTGCATTTACAACTTGGCATTTACAATGCTCACCTCAACAAGCCAGACCTCATATTCCATTGCCTTCAAGCCAGACCTCATATTCCATTGTCTACAGAAAGAAAACCCACACAGAAAGTTATCTCCATGCAAGTTCACACCATCCACCCTCGCAAAAGCTAGGTGTACTCAACACTTTAGCTACTAGGGCTATAAGAATTTCCGACGAAGAACATGTTGAACAAGAAAAAGACCACCTCTCCAAGGTCTTTCAAAACATTGGTTATAAGAAAAAAGACATTAGAAGGGCCATAGTTAAGACAGAACACACATCTAAACCCCATACCCGACCTGACACTTTAAAAGCCTACCTTCCTTACATTGAAGGAGTCACAGATAAAATTAAAAGAGTCCTAAAGAAAAAGAATATCTCAACCTCATTTAAACCAACCATGACCATTAGGAGTAAAATTAGATCAGTCAAAGATCCCATAGACCAAATGCAATGCCAAGGTGTTTACAAAGCTCCTTGTTCCTGCGGAGATTGCTACATTGGTGAGACAGGGCGCTCCTTCCGAGTTAGAATGAAGGAACATGAGGCAGACATCCGAAATGGAAGAACCCGCACCTCTGCATTAGCCGAACATTCCACCAACACTAGACACCACATATGCCTAGAAAACACAGAGATTCTCGCAAAAGAGAACTATTACTTCAAGCGTAAAATTAGAGAAGCCTTAGAGATAGCCAAACACCCTAACAACCTAAATAGAGACGGAGGCCTTGAGATCAGCAATACTTGGCTTCCCCTCATCAAGAAAAATTAAAAAGCTCACAATAATTTCATAATATCTTAAAAAAGAAGTAGATACTATAGTAAAAATTTAGCATCATTAACATCATTGACATTGGCTAAGAATTTTAGTATTTATAGTTAATATTAAAATCTTATCTTTGACATCATCATTTGACATAGAATTATAAATATATAAATAAACAAATTTTGATGTTAATAACCTAATTATAAACATAATTAAAATACATATAGTCTTAGTAATATAAATTAATTTATTATTTTATATTTTTATCTTTATATTTTATATTTTTATTTTATATTTTTTATTTATTAAATATTATATTGAAAATAACAAATTAATTCATTCTCGCAAAGACTATGAATTTTATTAATTCACTCTACTTAGTAAATAAATATAATTTATTAATTATTTTATTGTACTAATGAAATAATTAATTAATTATTATTAATTTACTTTGTAACATAATATAATAATTTTATCTCCAAATAAACAATTATTAAATATTAAATATTTTAAAAAATTAGAATTTTCCATAACTCAAAAATAACTAAAAAATTACAACCTGAAAATATTATTAAACATTATATAGTTACAACAACTAAATAGATGGCTATAATTAAGTTAATTTTACAATCAATTTAAAACAAAACACTAAAACCAACTACACGTAAGGTTAGGTTTTTGGCCGACATCCTGGATTCATTCTTCTCTCAACAAACAAAACACAAATGATTATTAATGCTCTGGAAATGCTATCCCTTACCTTGACTCATTGTCCTGATGATGAACCGTGATTAGGGTTCGAAACGTCGACTTTTATAATGTCTACTGCGTTAATCCCGAGCCTTTCACCAAACCCTCAACGCAGAAATCTTAGAGATCAAAACCATTCTTATTCTCCAGTTTCATATGCCTATAATCGCATACCCCAAAGAGTAGATCCAAAATCCTTTGGCCTAAAGGAAACAGTTTCAAACCCATGGGCATGACTTGTGCCCGCATCGGGGATAAATCCATAGACAAGCTTCCTGCCATCGCTTCTTGACAACAATCCAGAAACAGGGTTGGGATTAGTTATAAGCACATCAACAACAATGTCAACCTTTTTCAGATTGATGGCTGGACTGTGGATTCTTGTGACATCTGCTGTGGGTGTTGTTGTCACACTACTTGTATTTGCCCCTAATGATGGATCCTATACAGGATGGTAGAGGGGATAGGCAACCAAAGAGGTGAAGCACGAGAGCCTCGATTCCCAAAAGGATTGGTTGTCACGCCAATCGAGGGCACCCTTCACTTTATACTACTAAAGCCACAGATAGTAAAGGGGGAGACCCTGATCTACTCCTGATAGGAGAGATCTAACCAGATCACCAGATCAAGCCTATGAAAATAGAGTACGTAAGGTGATAGGTGGAGAACCCTAGATTTAAGGAAATAGGGTCACTGTGGAGGGTTAGGAAAGATAAGATTTGTTTAAAGATAATTAGACATAGTGACTCGATAATTAAAAATGATTCCAGGATTCAGATGCTAGTACAAATGGTCAAAATCAGTTGCCCTTGGGAAACATGATCCTTAAGACAGGGAAAGTGCCCCAAAGAGTAGACCTGAAGGTTTAGGATTTCTAACACAGCTTGGATGAAAGATCTGACAGTGTCAAAGTATGCAAGCTCACAAACAGGGATCAAAACAACAGGGAAAACCAGCCAAATCAGGAAATGTGCAAGGGTTGATAGATTAGTTCCTTGGGAATTGGGCCCTGTTATCACATTTATAGTAGCTGGGCTACCATACATTATTTTTCTGATGCCAGTACACTATTCAGCCAGTTCCCCTACATGTGAGATGCTGAGATGAGCATCTATATTGGATCACTATCAGATTGTGGACAGCAGTGTTTATTCCCCATGCCATGACTGAGTCTCAGGACACTCAGAGAGATGACCGATGTAGCCATTATACCATTGGTACAGAGCAGTCAGTAGCGCCCAGAGTTATAGCAGCAGTTTCAGAGGACAGATGATGGTACAGGTTGATGAGCAGTCAGGTATATGACTCAGCAGGTATATCATTGTGTCATGGTTATATTGCTTTTATATTTATTCTTATAGCATGTCTTAGCACTTAGTATCATGATCTGGCGATCATATAGATATGTGGACCTGGTTCATCTTATTATATATATATTATTGTCCCTACTCAGACTTAGAAGTTCACTATTCATACTCATTGGTTTTACCCTCCTTAGGGAGAATAGAGGTGATCATTCAACCATACCTAGGCTTGCTAGTGTCGGCTCATTCATTCATTGTCTCCATCCATCCATGGCCTACCTTTTAGTTTATCACCCTGACTTACTACTTGACTAGTGACATGGAGGATCTTTTCCCCACTGTAGCCTCTGTATTGGATGAGCTTCCCTGTTTATTGTGTCTCGGCTCTAAGTTGGTGACAAAACTTACCTATGGTGAGTTGGAGTTCCTTGTGAATTCCCCCTAGTCACTAAAGTTGTGTTGGCTAAACCTGAAACTTTTAGTGCTGCCATGAATACAAAATCTAGAAAAATGAAATGTTATATCTTGTATGAAAAGCCCATTCATGCAATGTGTTTTTAAACACACATGAATGAAAGGCATGCCAAATGAAAATGGCTATGAAAATAAAATGTTATATCTTTTGGAAAATAAATACCTAGGTAAACAAGCTGTCCATGACACACCTAGAAGTGCTCAGGTAAACAAGTGCCTTAAAAACACACCTGCAGCAGAAAGCCTAAAATAAATGTAAATCTATGCAATGTGTTTATAAACACACATAGATCAAGGCTATGGAAACTTCAGGCCCAAAAAAGCAATGGAACTTAAATGCTATATCTAAACAATTGCTGGCCTTATTTGTATTATGGATTGTGCGCATCTGAGAAGGTGAATAAACTCTCTTTAAACAACTCATCCATTTGTGTGAGACACCGCCATTCCCTGTGTTATTGCTCATTCAGTATATACTATGGTGTGTATTCCCTTTCCCTTGCCAAAGTGTCACAAAGTCAAGTTAGTCAAGTCATCCCTTAGCCTAGCCAGTTAATTTAGCCTTCACCCATCACTAGCAAATTGATCACAGCTATGAAGTGAGTATGATCTTGAAAGTCTAGTCTGAGTAAGAATAATAACCAACGACATTATATATTTGGATTTAGATCGCCAGAAGTGATTACTTGGTGTTATAATTGTTTATTTGAATAAGTTGCAGAGCATGCATTAACCTTGACACTTTGTAGCAGCTTTCGATGATGGTCTGAGTTATATTTGGTCTTGGTTAGACCCAGTTTGACCATGGAGGACCATGGGACATGAGATGTTGGACCTTATGATGATATGGATAGATGATATATGGTCTATGTACACATACATGATGATTCTATGCAGCAGCTACAGGGTTATGATGATGATTCTTGGTTTACAGCAGTGTTTTGGTCATTTACAGATTATTATTATTGGCCCTGTTCCGGTATATTGGATATATATTTTGATCATGCAGAGACTCATATGGTGTATGAGTACACATCTTGGATGGATTTGGACCTTCTGAGCCAATGAGACAGTTTGTTTTCAGTTCCGGGGACTTTACAGTGATGATTGAGCCTCAGTAGGCTGTCCCAGTGCAGTTTTGGTCTGTCGGAGGCCCTGTCGGAGCAGATGTGATTTTTATCCGGTTGACCTAGGGCGCTGATGATGGAGGGGGTGGTCCAGCCACTTGTTTTTACCATATTACCCCCCTCTCGGACACACTGGTGCCCTCACCTTGACAGCGTAGGCACTCCAGGAGGCAGTTTGGGGAAGTTTCACGCTTCCCAAGGCATTTCAGGATTGGTAGAAATGGCTATTGAGGAAATCGATTTGGGCTACTGAGGCAATGTTATGGCATGGGATGATCAGTGATGATAGATCAGGGTCCTCCACACCTTCTCCAGTAGTTTCAGCTTCATCGGGGCCCGCATCCATCACTTATGGCACTTTCTGAGGATTTCTGAGGTCTTTTTGAGGCCTACGATTTGACTATGGTGGCACGATTTGGTACATTGATGATTATTTATTGATTATTGTGCTATGGGGATTGACCAAGGAGGGATAAAATTACCCCTTGGACCACCATAAGCCTCCTATGATATTATGTCATCATGATTTGGTGGGATTCCCCTCTTCTAGGGCGATTTTGTCCACTTACATAATATTTTATTTGTGATCCATGTATTTTATTGTTGAGCTCATCTCAACCATTGATTAGACATTTGTATCTTTTAATCTTAGCAACTCATTCAAAAAGTGGTTAGGGTTTTGGTGCCTCTCCTTCCTATTTAAAGGAGAGAGCTTCTCATTGTAAGGGGTCTTTGGCTCTTGGATTATTGGTATAGAAAAATATTCTTGTGGAAATTCTTGTGGTCTCCTTTGCATCTGGTGTTCTTAGATGGTGATTGGAAAGTCTATTGCAACCTAGCATTTGGAAATTGTGGTAAGATCTATCTTTTTTGGAAATCATTGTTTGTCTACAGGAGGGCGACTTCAACAAGGGCGATTTTGCAAGGCTTCTTCAAATCGACTTTCTTGGCATTCGCTTGTATCAGGGGGTTATCATTAGCTTCATTGTGATCTATGCTATCTTTCTGTTACTTCTCTTGTGGCATTAGTCTTATCTCTTGATGCATCAAATCTGATATTGTTGACGTTTGTTGTGCAGGAGAGAGGGCGCATTGGCTTCTTGGATCAAATCGACTTGCATAGAAAACTACCTCAAAGCTTCTCAAATTGATCGGGTTTGCATAGATCATCATCATCAAGGCATCTACAAGGTTACCCAGGTAAGATCCACAGGTTTGTTTCTCTTTCCTTTATCCAATCCATTGACATAGCTCATAAATTGTTAAAACCCTAAATATTTCAAAACCCCCTTTTTACATTTTCTCAGATCTACTTAGATCTAGTGGGTTGTTGGGCATAATATTGAAAACCCACCTCTATAGCATCCACGGCATCCCGGATCTATAGTTTGGTGAGGATTGGCTTCTGTTTGATCCCCTTCCCAAGCCAACTTAGCTTCTCCCAAGCAAGGCGCACTTCCTGGTGGTTGTGAGTTGACCTAGATCTAGGTGGTGGGTGTTTGAGATCCCGCTTGATCCATAATCTACACATCAAATAACATACACCCAGATTGTTACTTTTCTGAAATTCACCTTGTGGGCCCTATTCCACATTTTAAGGGATTTAATCCCCATTTTGGACCATTAGGTGTACTTAAACTCAGATCTAGTAAGATCTAGCCGTCGGATTGCCGTGAAATTATAGATCCATACTCCTACTTGACTAACCTACCCGGATCTAAAGTTTGGATGCCATCGGACTTGTCTTGACCCACCTAACCCACCTTTTCAGCCTCCTTGGGTAAAGTCGCACCACCTTGGAGAAGTGAGTTAACTCACTTCTAGGACGTGGGTACTTGAGATTCTTGCGGATTCGGAACAGGAATAATTCAAAACCTAGGTCTAGTGTGTCACTTTGTCAGATCTTGCCTTGGGGATAGCATTCCTTGTTTTAAGGGATTGTGGTCCACTTGGGTTAAACCTAGATCTAGACCTACTTATCCATCAAGACCTTTATTGCCCACTTGTCTCATGTTATAGGAGTCCTTAACCACAAGTCAACCCTACTTTGACTCCATTATCCCAATTCCCAAGGCACTGGTTACTCTCCAAGTCAATTCGACTTTCCTAGATTGTTGGATTTACTTGTGGTTTGACCTTAGTGTGGTGAACCAAACCCTTGATGCCATCATGTATTAGGGTCAAGCTTGTCATGTGTACTAGTTAGCCCCAATTCAAACCCTTAACTACCCTGCATTGGACACGGTTCCCAAGGCAGTGGATCTTCCAACATTGAACTAGTACATTAATCCTAGATCTCACTTCAAACATTATAAGTCACTCTCACATCAACTATGGACCAAAGTTATACCCATTAAACCCCTCACTTGGCTTGTGACTTCATCCTAAGGTCTAGGATAAACCATACACCTTACTTCATTTAGAAACAACTTGATTTGGTGTCTTGGTTTTGATCTCTCCTGTCGGGAGTAGATCGGGTCTCCCCCTTTGTTGTCTGGGCTAGATAACATAAAGTGAAGGTTGCATTGACTGGCGTGACAACCAAATATTGGAGGTCGAGGTGATCGTGGTTGCACCTTTTGAGTTGCCCTTCCCTATTGCCATCCATGACTGGATATATCCATAGGGCAACTACAACTTAGGTGAAAACAGGGCCATAGGGAGTCCTTCAATGATGACGTCTAGGAGAACCCACTTAGGGTTATGCCAAAGACAAAATACCCAAAAATGGTTTTGCGGTAAACCAAGTCGTTTGAGCCAGAGAATTTTCCGAAAGATTTATACTTGGGGTTTGAAAGTAAATGACAGATGGGTAGGATAGAAGAATAATTTACATACCTTGCAAGCGTACTTGTGTCATGGAAATTGATGCCAGTATGTTGAGGATTGTTCTCGCAAAGATCAAGTGAAGATTTGATGCTTTATCTTGCCCACACGATTTTACCCCGTTCTACTAATGCGCTCTCCTCCTCCTGCAAAACTAAGAAAATACAATCAGTCAATTGAGCAAGAATGAAGGTAAATACAAGTGACGAAAATGATAGCAAAGAGTAAGAGGTACAAAGACAATGATACTCCCTGAACCAGACGAGGAGAAGAGATAGAGACAAGGAGAGTCTCCTCAGCCAGTGCGCCTTCCCTCCAATTCGACTTCTTCACCTGTAGATAAACGTTGAAAGATAGATGTACAAAATAATCACCAAGATCCTCAATGAAATGGAAGAACAGTTTCAATCAACATATCAGACACCCAGAACCAAAGCACAAAGATTTGTAAGAATATATTTTATTCCAGAAGCCAAGAGCCAAAAGTCCCTTTACAATGAGAGGGTCTCTACTTTAAATAGCAATGGGAGAGACCAAAACCCTAACCACCTTTTCAAAGAGTGGCTAAGATTAAAATTTGCATAAGTTCTAATCAACGGTTGAGATGAGCTCAACATAAAGTACATGGATCAACTCAAAAATATAAGAGAGCACACTAGTCAAATCGCCCTAGGCGGGACGTCCACATAAAGTGACTATGAGACATAACATGAAGCTCATGGTGGGTCTAGGGGGTGATATAATTCCTCCCTAGTGTGTCCCCATGGCACAATATCATCAAATATATCACCAAAGTACAAAAATGTGACCATGTGGCCAAGTCGTGTGCCCTCAAAGACACAATAAAACCATAAAATATGAGCCTGGAAAGTGTGTGGGCCCCATTAACTGCTGAAATTGCTTTGGAAGGTGTCGGAGATGTCACACACATCATCAAAATCGTTCTCATGTCATTTCCTTGCCTCAGTAGCCCAAATCGAATTCCTCTGTAGCCATTTTACCATTTTTTATTCCTCTGTAAATCATCTGTAAAAGATAGAAATGTCTGTAACTCACTGCCTGGTCACCCCAAGCCAAAACTGACTGCACCAATATGTCTGGGAGTATAGCAATATAGTAAAAACCAGTGGCTGGACCCCATATACTCTTTGTAGTGCCCTAGGTGAAAGGAATAAAAAGTCAAACTGCTCTGCGAGGCCATTTTTAATGGCAAATCTGCACCAGAATGATAAACTGAAGAATATCTCAACTGAAACTGCCCGGAACTGCAAATTGAGTATCCCAATGGACTCAGAAGATCCAAAAGTACTAAGAATGTGTACTCATACACCATGTGGATAATTGTATAATCATATAATATCATAACCATGCTCGGACAGATTAAAAATAATAATCTGTAAATGATCAAAATCATAAAAAAATACCAAATCATCATCTGAAACCTATAGTTGCTGCATGGAACCACCTCGTTGGCAATGTAAGACCATATATCATCAATCTCTAACATCACTGGTCTAGTACATCACATGTCCTGTGGTTGACTTGGTCAAACTGGGTTTGACCAGGTCAAACTGACCAATAATATGAACCAGGATGAAACATCAAAGTGTTGCAAGTGTAACTAGTTATGACATGCTTCATTAGTCATTCAAATAGCAAGACTGTAAACATAAAGTAGTACTTGACTGGCGGTTTAAAACAAGATATTCAATGTAAACTTCATTAATAATAATCGCTCAAAATAGAACCTCAAGGATATACTCACTTCATGGCTGTGATCAATTTTCTAGTAATGGGTGAGGGTGGACAAATACAGGGCTAGGCTAAGGGATGACTGTACAAACTTCACACTGTGATACTTTGGATGTAGGAAAGGGGATACACACTAAAGCATATGCTGGACAAACAATAACATAGGGGATGGCAGTGCCTCACAAATGGATAAGCTGTTTGGGAAGTGCTTATTCAACCTTGACAGATGTCTACCACTCACATCCAAGCTGACTCAACTCCGTGAGGATCTTTTCTAGAGCCGCCATGACTAGGTGTCCAACAAACTGTAACTTGAGACTCTAGAGGACACTTAGAATTAGCCCTCCCTTACTCCATCTCACATCCCAACCCGTAGGTTCCGTGAGGAATTAATCATTACATATAAGGCCAACAATCATTGGATTTAACATATATTTAACCATTGCTTTTTTAGGCCTTTCATTTAATTTAGTTCCATGGCCAACAGTCTTTGGATTTTGCATTTATTTAACTATTGATTCATTTAGGCCTTTAGATATCCCTTCTTTGGGGATTTACATTTCATTCATTTCACATTTCCATAGCCCTTATTTCATTGTGTTTAGCAACACAATTTTTATTGAGTTTCATTTCAATGGGATTTCATAAGATATACAATAGTTTCCAGATATATGTAATGATGGTAGTACTATCTGTTTCAGGTTTAGCCAACACAACTTAATCAACTTAGAGCCGAGACACAAGTTAAACAGGGAAGTTTATCCAACAAAGAGGCTAGAGTGGGGGAGTCCTCCATATCACAGGTTAAGATGTAAGTCAGGATAAAACTAAAACTGGAAGGTAGCGGATGGATGGAGGTAGTGAAAATGATGCCAAAACTATCAAGCCATATAATGGTGGGAATGATCACCTCCATTCTCCTAAGGAGGGTGAAACCAATGAGTATACACAAGAACTTCAAAAATTCTGAGCAAGCAAGACTATATAGATATAAGTTAACAACCACGTCCATAATATATAAATAGACCGCTAGGTCATGACCTCTTAATGCTAAATCAAGCTACAAGAATGACCAACAAAGCAATAATAGACCAATACACTATCATATACCTGCCTGGTCATATACCTGTACCAATCACCTGAATCATCAATTGTCAACTCGAAACTGCTGCTGCATCTCTGGGCACTGCATAGTGCTCTGTATGGTAAAAATGGCTACATCGGTCAACAAATCTGAGTTTCCTAAGACTCAGTCATGGCATAAGAATGCACTGGCTGCTCATAAAATAGGAGTGATCCTGACATAAATGCTCATCTCAAGCATCTCAATGTAAAGGACTGGCTGAAAAAAGGACTAGAATCTGATCTGAATAACATGGTAGCCCAACTACTATATATGTGATAACAGGTGCCCGAAAGACACAACTGCACCACTGCACCCAAGTGGATGCCCCAACTACACGACTCTCTTCCATGTACATTTACAATTTCCTGTAAATGTTATAAAAAAAATTTGTCATATTGCAATTAGCCAGAGTCATACTATCTACAGTTTTGGATGAAGTCCTTCACCTTGTCAATGAATCCACCGTTCTCCTCATCCTTATCTTCATCCTTTTTGTCTTCTTTCAGGCCTCTCTCGGTCACAGATTGCTCTTCTTTCTCCTTTTGCTTCTCCATCTCAGCTGATGACATTGTCTTCACAAATTAGGAAATTCTTAAATCTGCTTTAATGATAACAACCCCTAGTGCGATCCCCTCACTTAAGACACCTAAAACCATTAATGCAAGATCAACATCAAAGCAAGATCAGGAAGAAATATCTACTTCCAATTTATGAAGAAAAATTAAAGCAGAACATGACAGAGGGAATGAACAAAATATTACTCGACATTAGCTATTGCAGGACTCTAAAGATTGGCTTCATAAGGAAAATCCTATGTGGTCAAAATCCTACTTTAAAAAAATGATCCAAAACTTATTGCTTCACAAGGAAAGGTGTCATAAAATACTTGTATCAAAACAAATTTCAAAGTCTCCGTTAATGATTTCAAAAAGATGAAAGGCATTAGCTCTTTACTGCTCAAACACACGGCAAAGTAAAAGTCTAAGAGAAGATGACCAATGAACAAATCTTCTAATATGAAACAAGAAATTTGCACCCAACAGGTAAATATATTCCCAAATTGACTGGTCACTTCAAGCATCCAAAATGTTTTCATCAAGCTACAGTTTAGTACCACGAAGAAAACCCATTTAGAGAGAGCAGGTTTAATGGCAGTCTTTGTGATCAGATTCATCAAGAGAATTATAGGCATAACAGAGGGAAAGAGTGAATCTTGCAATACATAAACAACAGTAAGAAAACAATGATTTTAAATACTTACATTGAATAGGTTGGATCTGCAGTTGTATAGGATTAAAAATGATCTTCTTTTATGAATGCAAAACAGAGTACACACTTTCCAAATCAACTGAGATTAAAGTGTAATATTTAGATCACTGTCTGGCATAATCCATGATGAACTCAGCTTTAAACCATGCATTAAATGAAGGCTTTGTGATCAGATTCATCAAGAGAATTACAGGCATAACAGAGGGAAAGAGTGAATCTTGCAATACATAAAAAAGTAAAAAACAGTAAGAAAACAATGATTTTTGTTAGAACAGTAATCCATACTTAGTACCATAGTCCATAACCATATCCAATTTTTATTGCTCATGTGCTTAATTACACCATAGTTTGGACTAGGTGACTTTAGTTGGTCAAATATCCACTTTTGAGAGTGTTCACACCCACTTCCAAGCAAACCAGTTCACCCAACCTCCTGTTTTGTCCACAAGTGCGCCCTCATTAATTGCTGGTGCGCCCTCTCTCCTTGATTTGGGAAATTTCAGTTGACTAGGGGCGCTAGGGTGGATTTTGCCCAATTTTGGCTAGATTTGGAGCATTTATTGCTCCCTAGGTCCTCCCAAACTCCTCTACTTGCTCACCCACGCCTGCCTTGGCCTCATTAATGACCCAGCATGCTTCAGCCACCTTCACACCTGAATTCGTGACTGTTTGGGATGATTGGGATTGAGTTGGACCCACCTAGGGGGGATTGAGGCCCATTTGGCAATTTTGACTTGTACACTCATCTTGAGCCACCTAATGCTCTCGAATTTCTCATGGATGTAATAAAAACCTGTTACTAACATTTTCACAGGTTAAACAATCAGTTAATGAAAAGTTTAAGCTCACATTGTGTGCAAAATTGTCTCCTTTTTCAAGTTTTTCCACTAGTTTTGCAAATTAATTCGATTTTGTGAGGTTCTCCATAGCTCCTAGATCTTCTGTGATCAAAATACTCACATGGTATCAGAGCCATCGTGGAGTTAGTGAGTTGCAGGTCAATATTGAGCATTGAACTGCATTCTAGAGAGGATTTCCGGATAAAAATTGAGTGTTTTTTGCAGGTGTTTCAGTAGTTTTCTCACCATTAACGCAGCAGTCATGGAAGCAAACCAAATGTTGCTCACACCCTTCAATTTCTTCGATTGGAAGGCTGAGATGGTTATCAAGCTGAGATCTAAGGGTCTCTATAGAGTAACCATGGGCACAGAAGTGGAGCCAAATTCTGCTGTGGAGAAAGCAAAGTACTACAATCGACTTGATGAAGCTTATGGATTGCTATGCCTGAGCATTTCAAGGGAACTCTTGTTTCATACAGACAGTTTGACAACCCCCAACGAAGTATGGGTGAAGCTAGAATCACTCTTTGGGAAAACTGATGAACTGAGAGGCCACCAGCTTGAAAACGAGCTCATTAGCTTGAGCCCAGCGCATTTTGAAACCATCCGGGAGTTCTTCACGAAGTTCAAGTCACTAGTGCTTCAACTGCAACAATGTGGAATTGTTAAGGAGGAACAACTGATTCTGTCCATCCTTTCGAATCTAGGCCCAGAATTCTCTGTATTTGTTAGCACATTTCACTCAGCCAAAATGACCCTTCGAAATTGGCAAATGCCATCAATAGCTACCTTCATGGAGTGTCTCACTCAGGAGAAGGACAAACTAGTTCAGATGGGTACCATAAAATCAAATGACCAAGCACTGGCAATGGGTGTTTCAAATGCCAACAAAGGCCAGCAGAAAGCCAAGAATTCGAAGCAGCAAGAGAAGAGGAAGTTTAACAAGACCAAGTCTGCAGATGGGGGTTCGAATCTGTCAAAGGAGAAGGACAAGAAGGGAAAGGAAAAGACCAAATGCACCTATTGTCATAGGGGATGGCATCCAGAGAGCTCATGCATGAAGAAAACCATTGACTCAATGGCGCAGCTGCTGGAGAAGAACAACATCCCAGTTCCTGAGGGCGTAAGGAAGAAAGAGAGCACCTCAAATCCTGACAATAAGGAGAAGTGTCATGCTTTGGTAGCAGGTATTTCGAATCCCTCATCCTTTATCATTGATTCAGGAGCTTCCAAACATATGGTTTCATCCAGAGAACTCTTCTCCTCTATGCATTCGAATGGTGGCCCAACAGTTCGAATGGGAGATGATTCAGAAATCCAGACCAAGGGGATTGGTAGGATTGACATGGAGCATGAATATTTCAGTGATGTGCTCTATGTACCTTCATTGGCTGCAAATTTGCTATCAGTTTATCAAATGACCCATACAGGAGAAGCCAAGAGAGTAACATTTACTCCAGATTTGGTAGAAATCTCAAAAATTTCTTCAAATCAAGTTGTGGCTGTAGGGTATGCTGATCATGAAGAGAGAATGTACAAATTCTCCAATTTCATTCCACACTCTAGTGACCATGCTCTTGTCTCTCATGCCAACGAGACCTCCAAGTTGTGGCATGAAAGATTTGGCCATATGAACTACAAATATCTCCAGACATTGCACAAGGCCGAGATGGTGGAAGGGCTTCCAGAAATCAAATCTTCAAATGGTGCATGCATTGGCTGTGTAGTTGGAAAGCATGCTGAGCGCAGCTATAAGAAGGGAATGGCAAGGAGAGCCACTCAACCACTTGGATTGGTACATTCAGACCTCATTGGTCCTCTTCCCACTCCATCATATGGTGGATCAAGGTATGTACTCACATTCATAGATGACTACTCTCGATTCTGCTGGGTTTACTTCCTTAAATTGAAGTCAGAAGTGTTTGAGAAATTGAAGATTTGGAAGGCCTTAGTGGAGAATCATAGTGGTCATAAGATAAAGATCCTTAGGAGTGATAATGGAAAGGAGTATGTGAATAATAACATTCAACATCTTTGTGAGGAATGTGGCATCCAAATGCAACATTCAATCCCCTACACACCTCAGCAAAATGGTGTGGCAGAGAGGAAAAATAGATCTCTCAAAGAGATGGCCACTTGCATGATTGAAGCTAGGGATCTATGCCCTAAGCTATGGGCTGAAGCCATCAATTGTGTTGCTCATATTCAGAACAGAGCCTTTCACAAATCAGTCAAAGGAAAAACCCCCTATGAGGCATGGTTTGGCCAAAAACCAAATGTGTCAAATTTCAGGATTTTTGGGTCTAGAGCATGGGCTCGAATTCCATCAGAAAAGAGGAAGGCTTTGGAGCCACAGAGTAGAGAATGTATCATGGTTGGATATGGTGAGGACACAAAGGGCTATAAGCTCTTTGACACATCTACACTTGAAACTTTCATTGAAAGAAGTGTGCAATTCGAAGAAGAACCAATTCTAGATTTTGAGCTTGCATCGGGGGAAAGCTCCTCTCCTCCACACCTTAATGAAATTAGTGATGATTCCACTTCTGATTTTTCTGATATTGCTGAAGATGACATGGCTGAAGATGACATTGCTGTACATGAGTCACCATCAAGGCCCAAGTGGGCTGAAAAAATCATACAAGCTGCAGGTGAATTGGCAGGTAATCCCCAAGAGCCTAGGAAGACTAGATCTCAAACAATCAATGCTTCCTTTGCAAATGAAAGTGAACTTGCTGATCACTGTTATATGATGATTGGGTCTGATCCAACATCATATCAGGAAGCTCATCATGATCCAAGGTGGAGAGCAGCAATGCAAGAAGAATTCCAATCTCTCCAAGAGAACAAAACATGGGATTTGGTGCCTCTTCCTCCCAAGAGGAAACTTGTGCAATGTAAGTGGATTTTTCGAACCAAACCTGTTGCTGATGGTTCTGATCTGAAGTACAAGGCTAGGTTAGTGGCTAAGGGCTACTCACAAATCCATGGTGTGGATTATACAGAGACCTTTGCACTGGTTGCAAAGATGGACTCAATTAGACTAGCTCTAGCCATGGTAGCTAGTAAGGGTTGGGAAGTTCACCACATGGATGTTAAAAGTGCATTCTTGCATGGTGAGCTACAGGAAGAGATATATATGCAGCAACCTGAAGGATTCCAAGAGGATCCCACACTTGTATGCAGGTTGAAGAAGTCAATCTATGGACTCAAGCAAGCCCCTAGGGCTTGGTATGCCAAAATGGATGCTTTTTTGCTCTCAATTGGTTTCTGTCGATGCAAGTCTAATCCAAATGTTTATTTGCAGCAATGTGATGATAATTTGTAGGTCATTGTACTGTATGTTGATGATCTTTTAATTATAGGGAGCTGCAACAAACAAATTGGCTCAATTAAAGCTTCTTTGCATAGTGAATTTGCCATGAGCGACCTAGGATTGCTAAGGCAGTTTTTGGGTTTGGAAATTGAGCAATCTGAGAGAGGTATATTGCTGAGTCAACCTAAGTATGCTTCAGACCTGTTATTCAAGTTTAAAATGGCTGAATGTAAGGTAGCCAAGTGCCCATTCCTTTCAGGCATAAAACTAGGTGAATTTGAAGACTCTCCATTGGTGGATTGCACTCTCTACAGGCAGCTAGTTGGAAGTTTGCTGTACCTTACACATACAAGACCTGATTTGTCTTATGCTGTAAGTGCTGTAGCAAGGTATATGCAGCAGCCACATGAGATCCATTGGAAGGCAGCCAAAAGGATCCTTCAATATGTCCAAGGAACAAAGAGCTTTGGGGTACACTATGCAGCTGGTTCTTCACTACAACTAGCTAGATTTTTTGATTCCGATTGGGCTGGAGATCCCATCGATAGAAAGTCCACTTCAGGTTTTGTGTTTATGTTTGCTGAAGGTCCCATTTGCTGGTCAAGTAAGAAACAGCATACCATTTCTCTTTCATCAGCAGAGGCCGAGTACAGGGCAGCAGTGAACGCAGCCACACAGTGTGTTTGGTTGCAAGGCATTCTTCGGGAGTTTGGTGTTGCTATTGATTCTCCAACCAATATTTGGGTGGATAATCAAAGTGCCATCAAGATATCTACTGATCCAGTACAGAGGCAAAGAACAAAGCACATTGAAATCCACATGCACTACATTCGGGGCTTGGTGCATGACAGGGTGATTTCATTGCAGTATTGCCCAACCACCGAGCAAACTGCAGATATTTTCACCAATTGCTTTACTGAGAAGACCTTTACTCAGTTGAGAGCTTTGCTTGGAGTGAGTGATGGATGGTGATTGCTGCAATTTAATTGCAGGTTCAGCCCCATGTCCATTTTAGAGGGAAGTTTTATCCCATGTGGCTTTACTTCTTGTCCTCGGTTCATATGGACAAATAAAAATTTCTGTTTGTAATGAGGTGACTTGAGCCTTTGTTGCCAAGGCCTCCCACTTATCTTTCATGAGTTGTACTAAGTTCTGGTTAAGGGGGGGTGTTAGAACAGTAATCCATACTTAGTACCATAGTCCATAACCATATCCAATTTTTATTGCTCATGTGCTTAATTACACCATAGTTTGGACTAGGTGACTTTAGTTGGTCAAATATCCACTTTTGAGAGTGTTCACACCCACTTCCAAGCAAACCAGTTCACCCAACCTCCTGTTTTGTCCACAAGTGCGCCCTCATTAATTGCTGGTGCACTCTCTCTCCTTGATTTGGGGAATTTTAGTTGACTAGGGGCGCTAGGGTGGATTTTGCCCAATTTTGGCTAGATTTGGAGCATTTATTGCTCCCTAGGTCCTCCCAAACTCCTCTACTTGCTCACCCACACCTGCCTTGGCCTCATTAATGACCCAGCATGCTTCAGCTACCTTCACACCTGAATTCGTGACTGTTTGGGATGATTGGGATTGAGTTGGACCCACCTAGGGGGGATTGAGGCCCATTTGGCAATTTTGACTTGTACACTCATCTTGAGCCACCTAATGCTCTCGAATTTCTCATGGATGTAATAAAAACCTGTTACTAACATTTTCACAGGTTAGACAGTCAGTTAATGAAAAGTTTAAGCTCACATTGTGTATAAAATTGTCTCCTTTTTCAAGTTTTTCCACTAGTTTTGCAAATTAATTCGATTTTGTGAGGTTCTCCATAGCTCCTAGATCTTCTGTGATCAAAATACTCACAATTTTAAATACTTACATTTAATAGTTTGGATCTGCAGTTGTATAGGGTTAAAAATGATCTTTTATGAATGCAAAACAGAGTACACACATTCCAAATCAACTGAGATTAAAGTGCAATATTTAGATCACTGTCTGGCATAATCCATGATGAACTCAGCTTTAAACCATGCATTAATGAAGGCAAGTATGCTTCAGAAAGGGATTAAATTGGTACTTCAACAGGATGCTATTTGGTTGATTTTAAAAGCTCTTGTCAACAATTAAACTCAACAGTATTGATCTCAAAAGTCAGTCAAATATATCACCATTACAAAAACATTAACAAGCAGGGGCTGAATACTATCTGTATGTTTTCAATAAGATAACTGAGAATTAGTGGTTAAAAATGGAGGAAACAAACCCAAACAATAAACTTGTGTTCTGCAATATTAGGATAATAATATCAAAGGTGTGAAATAGTATATAACAGCAGTGTAGGTTTGATGGTTGAATGACTGACTTCTTAGAACGTAAGCTTAGTACATAAATTGATATCACATGCAAAATTAGACCAATGCTTCATTCTCAACTATTCTTTGAATTTATGACAGTCAAAAATGAATTAGGCGTTTGATTAACATTCCCATACAATGAGCAGATTTAACACCATAATTAGAACTTGACGAGGAAAGATATATCAAATCTGATCTATTTTAGGGTGCAAAATAGAGGATGAACTTCACTGCTTAGACTGCAAAGAAAAGGAGCTGTATGAGAGCATTAGAGTTGGTTATACGCGTCCCCAACCCTATGGGACCCGCACATGGCAAACAGGGAGGCTCTTGGGTCAACGGGAAAGAAGGGAGACCGGAGGAATCTATACTCTCGATGCCCGAGGCAAACGCCTTGAGGCTCCACTCGACGGCTCTGGTGCAAATCGTTGAGAGTATAGCTTACTCCTATTTATTTAAGTGAATAATAATCACTTGAACTTAGGAAAAGTGGGTTTAGGGGTTTTGTGGGTGCTCTGGGTTAGAAAACGAGCACCCCCATGGCAAATTTCACCTCCTAACCACACTTTTATCACTTTTTTGATTTTTTAATTAAACTATAGAAAAATCCCGTGTGTCCGAATTACTTGAAAATCCTAGGGGACCTAGTGCATGTCCATATGACTCAATACTGATGGCTAGCATGTGAAAAATACATAGACACATAGGCTTTAATAACCTCCCTAGGTTCGACCACCATGGAAAATACTCCAACTTTGGAGGTGTGAGTGAAAAACTCAGGAATTATATGCCACTGAAGCGCAACACATAATTCCTAAGGAAAAAACACTCTAGAGTATCCCCTTGATAGCTAAACCTAAGGTAGGCGAAACCTTTTTGATCCAGGTGGATATCAATGGCGGCCCACCTCTTCCTACTGGCTCCAAACAATCTTCTGGCAATTTTGGTAATTTACTATTTTTAGCAGTTTTTCGTGTCCTGAACTTCGGGAGCCGTTTTGAGGCCCTAAACGATGTCTTTTGGGGTATCTTTTACCAATGAATTTGATCATCAAATTCATCCCGATAGCTGTAGTTATCGGATAGATTTTTCCAACGAGCTATTGTACGCCCCAAATGGATATCGTATGCAAAAGTTACGACCCTGGGAAGTTGATGTACTAACTTACCCAAACGGGGCCCACATGACTTTTGGTGCTTTATCTCCTAGGGTTAGGTTTTTGGATGTTTGGGATTCTTTCCCTCATGCTTATGATAAATAGGCCTTTCGGCCTCTCTTTGTAATCATATGGGCATGAATGAGCATAGCGGCCACATCTTTTCTTAGAGATAGCTACCACCATTCCAGCTATTGTATTTTACAGTCTGTTCTATTTCCGCTGTTTAATAGAATATCTGTTTATTGTATCACTTTGTTTCTTTCCATATATCTGTGTATGTGATTCTGTATATGCTATCTTATTTCGTTCTTGCATAAATCTAGATCAGTGGTATCAGAGCGGTCTGCTCTTTGATTGTTTCTCGGTGCATGTCCCCGACGAGGTTAGGATACAGAGAGTTGGGTCTCGAACTAGTTTCACTTGGAGAAGACCACTCTCGTCGCCCCAAACGGCCTCCCATGGCGAAAGAAAAGAGAGACGACGGAGCCGTAGATCCTAACAAGTCGTTGTTTGAGGAAGCCCTCACGTGACAGAGGAACGAGATGATCGATAATTTCGCCCAGATCCTTCGACGCATGCCGACGGCAACAGATACACCTTCGACAAGCAGCCGTTTCGGAGATGCGACTCCCTTCAAGGTACAAGTTAACTTTGATATCCCTTTATTTGAAGGCCAGATCGATGTCGATGCCATAGATAAATGGTTGAATCTACTAGAAGGGTATTTCCCTGTCCACAATTTTTCTGACAGGGAAAAGATCGTGTTTGCACTCCTCAAGGCTGTCCCCCATGTCAAAAATTGGTGGGAAACTTATTGTGAGCAAAACTCATTAGACGAGTCTGGATTGTTTGAATATTCCAATCCCACTTGGGCCTCTTTTATAGATGCCGTCAAGGAACAATATTACCCTATTGGAAACTATGATGACCAGTACACAAAATGGACCATTTTGCACCAAGAGAGGGACCAAACGGTGTCGGAGTACACCAACAAATTTCATACCTTGCGCACAAAGCTAGGTATCAAGGACTCCGAGCGGCACCTAGTACTGAAATATCGCAGTGGCCTACACCGGTACATACGAACAGAGATGGATTTCCTGGAAATTTCTTCACTCGGATCCGCCTATCGATATGCTGTCAAAATTGAGTAGAAATTTTAGCAAAAGAACAAGCGTGACTTTGGACCTACACAGAAGCAGGGCAAGGGAAACTCTGGCTTGCAGAACACGGGGCAGGGAAATGACAATCAATCCCAACCACAAGCGAAGAAGGGTAACGAAAAGACAAAGAAGGACACCGGGAAGTGGTACGAGTTCCACAAAAGCCCCTGGCACAACACTGATGAATGTCGCTCAAAATAGTCATTGGTGGCTGAGATCAAAGCTTCAGAATCAGATCCCAGTTCCGATTCTGACTCAGAACCTAATTTCACAGCTGCGCGGAAAGGGAAGTAGATCATTGATGCAGAACCCAGTGCCGTTGTTGCCACCACACAGATTCAACCAGAGGAACCTGAAGAGTCGGAGGCAGAGGAGCGCCTTTTCCACTCACAGATGTGGGTGAAGGGAATTCCCCTACACTTTGTTGTGGACAGCGGCAGCCAGAAGAACCTGATCTCAGCAGAAGTCATCAAGAGACTGGAGCTACCAATAACACCACACCCACAACCATACACCATTGGATGGCTAAGCCAAGGACGAGGGATCCGCGTCAGTCACCAATGTCGCCTACCATACGACATCAAGCCCTTCAAAGACGAGGTATTGTGTGATGTGGCCCCACTTGAAGTATGTGATGTTCTTTTAGGACAGCCATATATGTGGAAGCGTCATGCTGTATATGAATCACGACCTCGCAGTGTCATTGTCACTTTGGGAGGACAACTCTATTGGATACTAGAGATAGTTGCACCTACCCCAACCAAGCAGGGCAGGAAGATAATCTCCCACATTGGGAAATTTTCTCTATTCACAATTGCCACTGAAGGAGAACATCAGATCGTAGAGACATCCACAACCTCTTCCCATTATCCCTCTACTCAACAGAAACAAGAAAAACAGAAGTTCAGTGCAGCATCGCCTATTCGAGTACCTTTGCAGTGCAAGGCCGCGCATTCAAGGTGCTTCCCCAAAAAGAAACCATCCACACCAGTGCAGACCAAGGATACCACAACAACCAAAACTGTTGAACAGCTCCAGCGTAGCCAGCAACAACAATTACAACCCTCTGAAGATTTCAAAGAAAGGCAACCTTTTTGCTTCAGCAAACGCCGCACCAGGAGCTCAATTCAACACACAGTTCGACATATGATAAGGGATTTAACGCAATGGAGACCATTGCTTCCTAAGGAGGGAGGATTGATCTAGGTGGATATCGATGGCGGCCCACCTCTTCCTACTGGCTCCAAACAGTCTTCTGGCAATTTTGGTAATTTACTATTTTTAGTAGTTTTTCGGGTCCTGAACTGCGGGAGCCATTTTGAGGCCCTAAACGATGTTTTTTGGGGTATTTTTTACCAATGAATTTGATCATCATTCCTATAGCTGTAGTTATCGGATAGATCTTTCCAACGAGCTATTGTACGCCCCAAATGGATATTGTATGCAAAAGTTACAACCCCGGGAAGTTGATGTACTAACTTACCCAAACGGGGCCCACATGACTTTTGGCACTTCATCTCCTAGGGTTAGGTTTTTGGATGTTTGAGATTCTTTCCCTCATGCTTATGATAAGTAGGCCTTTCGGCCTCTCTTTGTAATCATATGGGCATGAATGAGCATAGCGGCCACATCTCTTCTCAGAGATAGCTACCACCATTCCAGCTATTGTATTTTACAGTCTGTTCTATTTCTGCTATTTAATAGAATATGTGTTTACTGTATCATTGTGTTTCTTTCCATATATCTGTGTATATGATTCTTTATATGCTATCTTATTTCGTTCCTGCATAAATCCGGATCACTTTTACATTGTGTTATTGGATCCGCAGGCCTTGGGGGATGGATACGCGGATCCCCGAATTTGGATTCGGATCTGGATCCGCCTAGATCCGCCCAGGATCCGCTCGGAAATGTATCCATCACCAATGAACTGTAATTGCAGGGTTTCTCCTTCCAGCAAAATAAAGTCTTCGTGACATGAGAATGTGTTCGGGGTGCATTCGGGGTTCTGGTGATAAACAGGCTTTGCTGGCAAACACTGTGTGGTGAAATCGTGCCATTGGCGGTTCAAATGCCTTTGAAAAAAACACCGAAAAGAGAAAACAAAAATTATTTCCAGAACTACGAGAACAATATAGAGCGCAGGTCTAGCTGTTGATGAGACAAAAAGAACAACCACGCGGACGAAAACGATGATGCTTCCAATGGCAATTGTGAGAATCATTTGTAAGCTTGAGATTGTAAACAATCTTCTTGATGAAAGCCCATCGAAAAGTAGTGAAATCCCCGGATACGAAGCTGTAGAGCCGCATCCTCGGAAAAGTTTACAAACACATCTTTACAAACCAACCCAATTTTGATTGTGCGATGAAGAGCTCCCGCTATGCAAAAACCTCAGCCCCAATCGAATGTGGACTTCATGGCCGAAACCATGATTTATCAAGTGGGCAAGTAGAACTATAAAAACGGGACGGTTCCGAGTAGATCTACCTCGACAAAACCATGGGTAACGATCGTTAAGTTTGCATAGTGTGTAATGTTTTCTGAGCTGACACGACAGTGTTAAGTTGGTTGACAGTGATGCCTTTAGTGTTATGTGTTCATTTTTGAACATATCTTAGGAAATTTAATAGAATAAATGACATATCTTAGGAAATTTAATACAAAATACTATGTTTCATATGTTTTTACTTTCATATTAACATATTTGACTTTATAAACAAAACAAAAATAATTTAAAATTGAATATATATATATATATATTATCAATGTTTCACTTTAAGTTATTATTTATAAGCATTGTATAATAATTATTTTACCAAAGTATTAAGTAAATGTATATATAAATTATATATTTATTTTTTATTTTTATTTTTTAAAATAAATCTAATATATATATAATTAATTATATATTTTTTAATTTTGATATAAATTTTATTTAAAAATATATTATATTGTTTGTACTTGCCATTTCCTTGCTGCATCCGAATCCTGGCTTTTCATAAATCTAATGGATCTGTATCCGGATCCGGATCTGTATCCACATCTGTATCCGAATCCTGATAACTTAGCTTTTACAAAAGTATCATGCTTAGACCAATTTATTACAATCCCCCCATGGGGGTCTGGACATGCAAATTTTACAAAGGGCCAAAAATTTGGCTTGATGAACTTCTAAACTCTGGCAATGAACAATGTAAGTTGTTCAAGTCTTCTGAGGTTCACAAGTAGTCCACCTAAGTGCAACTTAGTGGACAACAAGTATTACTCCCAATGGAGCGTTGCCTTTGTCCACACATGTGGAGGCTAATTTAGCCCTTCCAATGAATGGTTTGACTATATGGAGGCTATTTCTTAATGGCCCTAACTCACATTGGCCTTGTTCACATTGGATTGGGTTTATTTTGATGTGGGCTGAGGCTTCTAGTGTAGCGCTCACATACTTGGCACATATGTTGCGACATCCACCTATTTTATCTATTATTTTATTGCTTGGTGATGATGCTTACCCCTCCTTCCGGGAATTTGTCGGAGTTAGTTGAGTTCTTGTAACCACCTTGCACGTGGATTTATGGCAATTGGTTGGTCTTTGACACTTTCTCAGTTGGAGCACATGGAGGCTATTCTTAGATGTTTGTTATGCTTTGGAGACCACATCTTGAGGTTGTTATGGATGTGTCCACATTGTGGAGGAGCCACATGTGCCATGCTCGAGGATGTTTACTTGCTCTATGCACTTTATTGTTGTGACTTTTTCACCTTGGAGCCCAGATGTGCCACCTTTGAGCAGTCCAACGTATTATTTCGAGGAGGTTTACTTTGTCTTCCACCTATTTGAGGATGTGTCCACCTTGGATAGTGTAACAACTAAAACCCCCATATATGAATATATGGAAGGTTGTTACAGATAGTCACACGTGTTACTTGAGGAGGATATTTGCACATTTATTGAGAATATTTTAGTGGAGCAACCTCTCTTGGAGGAGTTTTAGGAGGACGTTGGAGCCCTTGGCACAATATATTGCCTATTTTGGGGGTGTGCCCCACCTCATGGAGCTCTCATGCATGGAGATTTTTTACATGTGGCATAGCCATTCTTATTTTATTATTTATTTGACTTGTCTAGGGAGTGAGTTATATGGAATCTGGATATTGTTTGTTAGAGATATTATTATTTGATTGAGGAGGTTTGAGCCCTATATAAGGAGGCTTCTCCTAGTTGTAATGGTTGTTGAAAGTGTTTATACTTTTTGGAAAGCATATTGCTCTAGAATATTTTGAAGGATTGAATGGAATACAATGGTGCTATCTTGCTAATGTGAGGTGATTTCTATTGGATGCTAATTGCTGGAGTATTATTGCTGATTTGTTATTGTCAAAGATATTTCTTGAGGCCAGAGTGAAGGGTATAGGTACCACAATGGATGTAAATTAGCTGTGATGGTTCCTCACCCTAATTTCCTTGTTTATTTTGTTATGGAAATGAGTTTATTTGTATGTAATATCTTATGATTTCTTTCAAGTTTATTTCCTAGTAAAAGAACGCCCTTGAAAGTAGCTTGAATGTGGATCTTTTAAAGACCCTTTCCTCCTTCAAATTCTTAATTTCCAGCCAACTTAAGGCTGCTGCAGCATGAATTTTGCAGCTCTTCTAGACACTAAAACCTTGTTAAAATAGCCCTCTAAAAAGCCCATTTGATTGCTTTTGCCCAATCTGGAATTTAGGCACTTGTCACACTCTTGCAACCACCAAAAAATCATAAAAGTCATCATTTGACTTTCTGTTTTGCAATCTGAAATTTACAGCAGAAAATTTATTATTCAGATCTTGTTTGTAAATATGGAATTTATTTATTGCAATTTTGTAAATATTTGATTCAGAGATCACTACTCCCTCTGAATCGCCTAGAGATCTCAAGCGGTATGAGCCTCAATATCAATATATACTCATAAAAATATAGACTCAAACAACTAGATCTGCATTTACCAACTGAAATATAAATGCAATCACACACATAAACAACAGATGTACCCTGGAACCCTTTCTGGAAAAACCAGCTAACTGTGGGGCTATCTTCTCTCTCGAGCCCAGAGCATATAGATATAAATGACAATACAATATAGGATTACCTCAGCCGGTAACTCAATCCCCCTGAAACAGGACAGACTCTAGATTTGCATGCATGCATATGATGCATGCAATGAAAGAGTAAGCCCTAACTGCCAAACTGGATCTGAGTGCTCTGAAGGTGCCTCTGACTGATCTGCCCTCTCTGTATCTCACTGCTCTGATCTGCTCGCTCTGAAGACTGCCCTCTAATGAATTCGGCCTCCTCTGCATGCACAAGTGCGCCCTCTCCTCTGGATGTCAAATGCTCGTACTGGTCCGGATCTCAGTAGATCTGAGCTCTGATCGTCCCTAACCTTCCTCCAATGCTGAGGCAAGGCTATCCTGGAAGTCTCAGACTCCGAATTAGTCAATCCAGCTCAAAACGAACTTCTCCCTCCTTGGGAAATGCGCCCTCCTCCAAGAGAACTCGGCCTCCTCCAAACTAATCAGAAAACACATTGATGAGCTATCTCAGCTCACAGTAATGGGTGTCTAGCAACTCTGGAACTGAAAGTCACTGATCTAGCTCAGAGCTGACCTTCCTAGCTTCTGCAGCAGCTCCTCTCTCTCTCAGAAAGTCGCCCTGCATGTACAGCTACGTTCTCCTCACTCTAGTAGTATCTCTCTTTGACAATGCAACTGAGTAACCTCATCTGGGGACCCCCTGCCTCTATAAGTAATCTCACTGATGAATTAGGTTTGCCAAAACCCTAATTCTCGGTGCATGCAAAAGTCACTTTTGCGTGTATTCACTGATTGTTGACAGGTCATGCAAAACTCATGCATG
Organism: Larix kaempferi; assembly: GCA_027924585.1. Classification (NCBI taxonomy): domain Eukaryota; kingdom Viridiplantae; phylum Streptophyta; class Pinopsida; order Pinales; family Pinaceae; genus Larix; species Larix kaempferi. Next base: position 8,483,016 of record BSBM01001879.1, read on the forward strand.
CAAAGGTTAAATTTCCCCGGAAGTTCCGCATGCAGCCACCACTGGACTCATGCCACTGATTAGAGTGCATCTCACCCTCTACTCCATCCTGATGCCTATGCAGCTAATGTACCTCCATGTAAGGCATCTGAACCATGGAGGACATCCCGAAGTTACCACAATCTAACAAATTTGACTCTAAAACTAGATTTATCTAAGTCCTAAAGCACCTCCATTCATTCCTTTTTAATTGAACAAGTTTACCTTTGGGATTCCCGCCTTGTGCAAGAGGAGAGTTAGCCTAAAGAGTGGGAAAGTGCTGTTGTGGTGACAGTGGGAAACCTTTCTGAGTTCCCCTTGGGGCCTCACATATATGGTTGGGACTTTTACATCTTAAGTGAGAACTTGGGAGATAATATTTTATCACAGTTGCTGGGGATAAAGTACATTCTCTAAGTCATAAACTTTCAGATTTTAAATCTTGATGAGCATAGAGTTTGAAATTTTATTTTAAAAGGCTCATTGGGCGACTCCACATAAGGAAGTTGAGCCGAAGAGGTATTCAACAGACAGAGAGGTCCTCAGAATCAGAATCAAAATGAGAGACTCCCACCTCCTTTGAACCCTAACAATAATATGGTTGATAATGAGACATTGCCTTGGTGTAGAGCATGTGAGGATCCTCATGATGAAGACACATGTCTAGCAATAATACATGTTAGGGAATCAAATAATGGAGTTCCAAATGGATTGGACACTATCATTTATGTCGAAGAAAAAAGGGATTTCATTTGTAGTGTGACAAGAAGAGCCTACAATGTATCTGAGGACCAAATGAAGTAGATGAAGGGAAATACTAATACTATTGATTCATATATCATTACTTGGATGTATGGTGAAAAACCCATGCAAGTCTTCATTGTTAAATGTTGCTAGCTGAGTCTCCACAACACACTTTGACACGGGATCAATATCATCCAAGACTATGATGCTTGAATCAAGGATTTTGTTCAACCATTGGTTGCACCTCAATCTAAGGTTGTATTGAACATATCCCATATCATTCAACTGTTTTTGTTCCAAATGGTTCACTTCTTGGTGTGTATACACTACAAAACAATCCAGTTACATTCACACCCAGAAGCACTGCATGTTCGGCTCAAGATTCAAATTGCAAACTTTTGCAAATCAAGGCATTGGCTACCAAACTTCCCCCACCATTAGGTTGCAATTAGGGTTTTGACTAAACTTTTCAATGAATAATAGAGCTTAAAAACTTTGAAATTAGTTACCTGGTGGCTCCTTGGATTTGCTTTGGAGAGACATAGACATGTTGAAGGTATCAATACTTTCCTTGAAAGTTGAAATGAAGGAGCGTATTGTGTATCTCATCTTGTATCTTAGGATTAGGGACCATGCGCTCAATGCATTTGTACAATCCTTCTTTTACTTCCTTGTCTACTGAATTGTTTTTGTATAATGGTACCTTCAAAAGACAAAGAAGCACCATCAAATGAGTTTGAAACTGTCTAAAATTTTGCAATGCATACAATAACGACTAATATAACTTGAAAACTAAGAATTACTAACCTTGGGTTCAAGTAATATCCAACAACATGTAAAGGTTGATGGAGTTGTTTGTTCCATCTATCATTACTGATTTTCCACAGAGGAACTTTTCTCACCGTATGTTGCCTTTATTGCCTCTTTGGACTGATCCATTGCCTCATAAATAAAATCCATGGCAAGTTTATCACCATCTACCATTTTCAACACTTTCCCAAGAGGTTCATTGACTTGTACTATACCTTTTGCCTTTTTCGAAAAATATTTTTCAAAAACTTTGTCAACAATCTCTTTTCCTTTATCCTCTTTGCTCTACTAAGATGCATTCCACTCATCGCAAGAAAACATATTCCGCAAGTTGGCTCTTTGGTGAAGCATGGATTGCAATGTAAGAAAGTTTGTTGCAAATTGTGTAATAGCTGATTGAACAAGCTCTTTGCTCCGAGTGTTTTTCCCTATAAGGTTCAAGACCCATGTGTGGTTGTAGATGTATTTAGTTATGGTTTTTGTTTGTTCTTGACACTCTTACCCACTCAGTTTTGCCAATGTCTGCAAGCGTGTGGTCCAAACAATGGGTTGTGCACATGGAGTCTACCAAATGGTGGGGTGTCTGTCCTCCAACATCCTTTTGGTCGCAACATAATTGGAGACATTGTTCATGATGACTTGTGCAACGTTCTCCACCCCCACCTCTTCAATTATTTCATCCAAAAGGTGACATAATAATCGTGCATCCTTCACTTGATCGAATGCATCCATCAATTTAAGAAACATAGTTCCTCGTGAGTAAGCAATTATGAACTTAGAATGGTGTAGGATATTCTATTAGTCCATCCATCATAGATGATTGTGCACCCTGTTTTACTCCACGACTCTCTGAATTCTACAAGGTATTCATATATTCATTGAACCTCATTTTGTACAAGTGCCCCCGATATCATGAAAACTAGCGCCTTTGAAGCTTGAACCACATGAAGCTATAACGTCTATGATAGGTTGATAATATGGGGAATTAGTAGCATTGAAAGGTATGTTTGCATCGTACTAGCATCTAGCTATGCATTCCCAAGAAACCTCATTTTCCATCTTCCATTTAGCATCAATGATGGGCCGAGCATTGGGGGTGGTGTGTGGTACAAAGGATAAGTGGAGGATTCTTCAAAACTAGGGTTTTGAGTATCATTAAGATCTGAACTTGAACTTCTTGCTATCTCTTTTTTCATCTTTTTCATCTTGGCTTTCTCTCTTGGAAGGCATCAAGATGACCTTGCATCTTGGCTTTTAGTTCATCACAGAATTTTAGGCAAAGTTTTGCGTACTCTCTTAGACGTGCTAAGTGTTGTTTCAACCTATGGATATTAACCCCTCTGACTTCTAACAATAGTTGCATACCATTTTCCCCTCAACCTATTGGCAGTGGTCCCATGCCAAATCCCTGGTCTTTAGGAGCAATGGCAATTTTTTTTAACAAAAAGAAGAAAAATCTGCAAATAAAACCCTAGAATTTCTTAATTTCTACAAAGAAAAGCAGCAATGTTATTGATAATTGTAAATAAATTAGGGTTAAATGCATCTTTAATTACTGTTACAAGCCCTTCGGTGTCTGAATGAAGAGAAGAAGAGCAGCTCCAAAACAGCGGAACGACAGCTCCAACATAGCAGGAAAAACAGATCTATAACAGACCAAGAAATTCTTCAAATTAACCTTTCAATCAGCCCAAGAAACTCTCCGATTCAAAACTAGAAATCAACCTAAGAAGCACTCCAAACCAGCAAAAAGAATGATGCCGAATGAAGATGAGCACCCAACTTAAAAACTTCAAATCGATAAAATGAAGGGTGTGAGACAAATGGAAGGTGGGGACTGCATTAAATAGCAATGGGAGGGGTCTAGGGTTACTTTTAGGGTTTTGTTTTTTTATTATTATTATTTTTAAATATTTGAGGGGTTTTAGTTGTCCCAATTGCCAGCTGTACAGCTGTGCACAGTACCAGCTGGTTCAGGGAAAAAAGCCGGTACTGTACTGGAACAAGTTGACTCCTTATGGAACTAACCATTTCCAGTTTCGGGCGTGTGATTTGGACATGTATGACTCAGGGATTGGTCGGACCGACCAGCTTTGGCAGAACTGGTTTGGTTCTAATAACATCGATTAAAACTTTGTTTGTATTGATGTGGCATCAGTTAATATAGCATTCAACAGAAAGAGCTAACTTGGGAATCTTGTTCAGCAATTAGTTTTAACTTTTAAATTAAAATTAAAATTATTAAGCAAGAAAATTTCTAAAAATTCGAGGGAACTGAAAGAATTCAATAGGAATCAGTAAGAAATTTGACAATATGTAAACATGTAGTTTAAAAATTTAAAAGGCAGATCCAAATGAAAGAAATTGCCCCTCAGTTAATCTTGTTGAATCAAAATGATCAAGGTCTTTTTTCTTTATGCAGGAGAGGGTTGGCTCTTTTTGGGTTTCTTGAATGTTATGGGTAAATTTTAGCTGTAGAGAGTAAGGTTCTGTTTTTCTTAATGGGAATTTGCATCATGGGTTTGTTAAGCACTTAAATTGTTTTAAGGAAAAATTAAGTCTTTGAAAGTCTATCAAAGGGTTGATCAACCCGTCTAAAATTCTAAAACTTCAAGCAAATTCTATTTTTTCTTTAAAATTTGGCAAACAGTCTTACATAGGTCATGATACAAAGGTAAATGACTTCTTTTCTTGTGGTGTTGCAATAAGGAATGCCTAACTTATAAAGAAAACCTGCACATTCAACTAACAGAGCATTCCAATGGCTAGTATATTTTAGTAGAGGAGAAAATTGAAGATTTCTTTGTGTGTTTTATTTTTAATTAAGTTAGACATCAAACTGTGTTTCATTGTTTTCAGTTAGTTCATCGCAAAAAATTAGAAAAACTTTTGTTCGAGGTCTGGATTTTAGATGTTTAGAGCCTAGCGTTGGGCTTGGAGTAGTGATTTTATTACATTATTTTCCTGAAAGCCATCTTTTACAAACAATAGCTGTTTTGGTTGTTTAAACATTCCGCTGGGCTTAGAGTAGTGATTTTATTAGATTATTTTCCTTCCATCTTTTACAGACATTGGCTTCTTTGGTTGTTTAAACATTCATTCTTTTTTCTTTCCCATCATTAGAAATTTGGCTTGAGAGCATTACAAACAATGTTATTGAATCTGGCCAGACCAGACCAGACCAGAGTTGAGTGGTCAACTGTTCGAACCTCGATGTGCCCAAACTGGTATGGCAGGCTGGTTCCGTCACAAATTGGCTGGTTTGAGCCAGTTCCGATCTGATATGGTACCCTTCTTGTTGGACCCACTTGTTGGCAATTTGGCCAAAAAAACTGGTTTGGCTTGTTCTTCAACTGGATTTTCTGGCCATTTCGGTCTGACCATTGGCCAGTTTCTGTTGCGGTTCTGATAACATTGATTACAGAAGGATAATTCTAAAAATAGCAATAGATCAATCAAAACCTTAATAAAATGGAATGTAACTTTTCTATATGAAAATAATGTTGAGTTGACTGCCATTATGTCTATTGCACTAGCATTTATAACATATAATTCATCCTTTGATCTCAAGTTGTGATTCCTTTATTTCAAGTAGAAGCGGTGAAATTACATTGAACATGTGTTCAAGGACACTTTAACCAACAAAAGAAAGTAGTCTCCAGTTTTCTGAATATTGGATCTAAAGAAAGAGTTACTTCTAGCTAAACAGCTATCCTAACCACTGAAACTCAAAACAGTTCTGAACTGTAAATGTCCACATAAAGATTCCCAAGCCTGGAACTTTCCCAAGCCATTTCTGACCTCAATAACATTACATGATGAATTAAAGGACAAGGACCTCCAATCACCAGATGAACAGTCCACAGACAAAGATCTGACTAGCAGATAGCACATCCTGCTCAGAATCTCTAGATTCGGTGATCTCCAGTAGGCTTATTGGAGCATTCACTGCCCACTTTGACAAACCATCTGCAGTCCCATTAGTTCTTTGAAAATATGACAGCATGAAAAACTCTTTCAATCTTGATTATAATCATATGAATATCTATGGGTAGATACCTGTGAAGAAAATAGGTATGTTATTCCCATCACCAATATAATGCATTTTTCAGGGGAAGCTACAAACCATTATGAAATGCCAAAACTATGAAGAAACTAGGTTCATGCTACAACTGAAGTTTCTTAGTACATTCTAATGGATTTCTGAGTATTGGAAATTATCAATCTTCTCCTTCCTATTCTTTGGTAGCTTCCTCTTGTCACGATGCTGCAAGTGTGCTTTTTTCTCAACCTCATAGTATTACAAATTACAATGAGTGAGGACTATAACACTCAAATCAAAATCTTTTGGTTAAGAAGCCGTGACTGAGGGAATCTATTTTGCCATAGTTGCTTAGGACTTTCCCTTGGTCCCAACCACAAGAGCTAACACAAGCACAAACATAAGTGGTCCAAAAGGGACAAACATGTTGCTAGGGAGATTTGAACCTTTGTGGGGGCAATAGCAGTGCCCCGCTCTCTGAAAGCCCCTGTTGACATATTATTATTATTTTATGAAGATGGACATCCAATTATATTTACTCCAGACAATTAGGGTTGTGCCACTGAAAATAAAAACAATTGTGTGGCTTAAATGGTTGGAACTGTGAATGTTGGAATTGAACTTGGACAAATAATTTTTGATAGCTTTGCTTCCTATGGAAACTTTTGCTGACTGTAAAATATCCAAAATTGTACCTTTGGTTCCCTTGAACTGATGACATTTTAAGGATCTGAACATCTTAAAGTCTTCTTCAAGGATTACAATTCCCGAAACCAAACAGTTTTGATTTGATTTTGGCTCACAACAGTGAGATAGTGAAAGGATGTATTATGCTTGCTTCATTGTCTCCGTTCATTAGGTTGAGTATAGAGATCTTTAAAAATGAAGGTCAAGACTATTGTGCAAGTCAGTACCCCACAGAAATTATGTTTCCAATCAAGAGTTGTTTTGTGCATAGAATATGAATAGAAACCACTTTGGCATAGCAGATTTCTAGGGTTACTATGTCGAAATTCTCAACATAATTTTTGTCAGCTATTGGCATAGCAGATTTGCAGGGCTTCTGTGCCAAAAATCTCATTACTTTCTAGTGTGGAGTTTCATCTGCATTTGTCAGTCCATGACTAATTTGAAATTGTTTACTAAGTTTTGGATGACACATGATTTTCACCATCAAATCAGTCTAGTGTCTACTAGAATCCTGATTTCTCACTGATTTTGTGAGTCATTAAGGTTAGTTTGCCAATTTTGGCTGGTTATCATCTGGCTGAAATCTATGTAAGTATGTTTCCATTTCATATTAATAAATAATTTAATGTCTTATGATGGCATTCAAACATTTGAAAAGATCTTATTTAAGATTTGCAGTTTTGGAATTGCTTTAAAAATATACTTTAATTCCATGGGTATTTCATTAACGGTTTGCCTATGTCATTTAATTGGTTCATGTTGTCTTTTTTTAAACAATTGGCTATATTCAAGTTTTTATGGCCCAGTTTGTCTAAAGACCTTCACACTTCCAGTTGTACTTATAATATAGACATTATGATATACCTTATAAATACGTATTTACATAGCAAAAACATTGAACCTGTAGTTGTTACAAAGATAATTTGTTACCAAAATGTAATGCGTTGGCACCGTGATAAGATTTTGATCAGTGTTTGAAGTTTGAACAACTGCATGTACTACAAGTTGTCATTGCTTAGAGATATTGCCTTTGGTGTTCTTTCATTCTGTTCTAGCATATCTAGCAATGAAAAATGACACTTTTCCTATCTATAGAAAAAGACAAATTATACATATCCAAACCACAACTTCAACTAGTCAGCAGGCTGGTACAATTTATGGTTTGTAGAAATAAGAGCAGCAAAGCTATCTTGATTATTGAGATAAAAAGAGAATATCATGGATATTATAAACTAATTCTTAGTGGGTGCCAATTCATGTGTTCTTGTGTTTGATTTCAACTTTCTTGCATTATTCATGATTTGCAGGCAAGATGAATATACCATCTCTATTTCTTTTATTTGTCTTCTAATTAGTATGAACTTCAATGGACTATGTCGAGGAGTTGGTGTGTGTGTATGGGTGTCCCGATGAATATACCATCTCTATTTCTTTTATTTGTCTTCTAATTAGTATGAACTTCAATGGACTATGTCGAGGAGTTGGTGTGTGTGTATGGGTGTCCACACACACACATAGTGGAAGTGCTACAAGGAACATGCCCCTAAGAGCTAAACCATTGAATGAACAGTTGGTTGACCTCAACCATGTTGATTAAGTTGTCATTGATGCCAACAGTGCATGGTTATTGATGCCAACAATTGAGTCTTGGTGCCCCTTGTGGAGCCCCTGAGGGTTAGTGTTTGGATTGTGGTTGTCTGCGTCAAGAGGAGAACTTTTGACTTTGTCCAAGCCCAAGGTTGAAGCCCTTGGCGGCCTTGGGACAATGGCAAAAGCCCTGGCTACCCTTAACCTAGTTGAGTACACCTAAGTTGTATCTTGGTCCCATTTGAGTCCAATGTCAAGTCCCTAGTTGATGGTCTCTGTGCTAATTGTACTTGTTCTGGTCTCTTGATTGGTTGTTGGATGGATGATGTGGTAGTTTATTCCTTGGAGCCCACACACACTTGCCCTCACACTCTTGCACTTGGTGTATACTGTCAATGATGATATGGAGCCCACAAACTCTTAAATAAATGCCCGCAGGTCCCTTGTAAAAGATGCCCGCAGACCTTAAGGAGTGATGCCTGCAACCCAAGTGTTAAGAACCCGTGTCAACCCTTCTCTTTACTTGTTAGTATATTGTTGTTGGACGCATATGCTTTGTAAGTCGTCCCGTAGTATTTGTTGATCCATAGTTTGTATTAGCCCATGTTATTGACCCATAGTATTGGACGCATATGCTTTGTAAGTCATTCCGTAGTATTATATGTCCCATGGTATTGACCCATAGTATTGGGCATACACTTAGTATATAAGTGTGTGTTGAGGCCAATGAAGGTACCGTGAAGTTATTTGTATTGAGCTTGCTCAAAGGAGGTTGCCCTCTCGAAGTGGCTTGTGATCAATAAAGTGATTTTGAGTTATGCTCTTATTGTTATCTCGTGTATTTTCATTAATTAATTTTTGCAGGTTCATCACATCTGGTATCAGAGCATTTTTTTGGGCTCGTTGGGTGGAATTTCTACCAATTTTTTTTTCCGCCTCTGTTGCAGGTTTGGATCTGGGAATAATCCCTATCCGCTTAACTGTGGGAAGTACTTGGGCATAAGCCCTAAAAATCATTGTGAGGAGTACCACAGGAACCCCAAAGTAGCTAGCCCATTGAGAGGACTTGCCAGCGAAAATGGCAACGACCCCTACCTGATTGACTAGTTTCCACCCGTGAGGTAAACCAAGAGTTGTCGTTTGTGGCAAAGCGGTTATTAGTTTTACCTGAGCCATGGAGTGGGGTACTTCCCCAATACGCAAGCCGTCAGACAGCATTGCTGGCCGAGTGAAACCCTTGAACCGTTAGGAAGTCGAGCATACCTGGGGTCCATATCTATTTTCAGCTGAACTGTTGTTGATCACTTCCCCGCCATTGCAGATCCATCTATTGCCGATCACTTCCGCGACGTTGCAGATCCATCTGTTGCCGATCCATTCTGCGCCATTTCAGATCCATCCGTTTCAGATCCATTCCGCGTCGTTTCATATCCATTTGTTTTCGATCAATTCTGAAAGTCGTTTCCGATCTATTCTGAAAGCCGTTTCAGATCCAACCATTTTTCGATCCATTCCGAGCCGTTTCAGATCCGTTCTGAAAGCTGTTTCAGATCCAGTCATTTTCGCTCCCTTGTGAGTCTTTTCAGATCCATTCCGAAAGTCGTTTTAGATCCCTTCTGAAAAAAAAATAAAAAAATTCAGATCCCTTTAGTATAAAATTTTGTTTTTTTGCCAAATCTCCTTTGTTTTAACTCCGTTTCCCTTGAAACTTCACTGACACCCCTGCAATCCCATTCTGCATATTTCATTCCTGAGGACCCTATCCCAAATTCCACTTCCTAAAGCCAGAAATCCCACATTTGTCTAATTTTAGGGTTTGTCATAACTTCTTCAATTTTCACCCAATTGCCTTCAAATTTTGCAGTAGTGTTTATTTCCTATTTCTGCTTCTTTGTCCCTCTCTGATCAATTTTCTCATTCCTTCACCTCGCTTCTGAAATCTCTAGTTTTTACTTCCCTGCCCATCAGAAAGTGTCCAAAACCTAGTCAAACTCAAATTACCCATCCCAGTTTTTCCCAAATTCAAATTTTCCTTTGCTAAAACAGTTTATGTTTTTGTTTTTCTACCCCATAAAAAAAAAACTCCTGGTTATGGTTGTCACCCGTGCAGGAGCACAAATCATGGAGGAATAACTTACTGCCCTCAAAACCAAACTCCAAGATCTGGATGAAAAATTTCCTAGCCTCCATCTTCAGCATTCAGCCATGAACAATAACCGACAACCAGAATCTTTTGCAGCCATTGGGTTCTCTTTTTTCAGCAATTTTCGTGGACCGAAGCTTGATTTTCCTCGCTTCAATGGTACTGATCCGACTGGATGGATATACCGGGCATAACAATATTTTAGTTTGCATAATACTTTTGATGTCCAGAAAGTTCCACTTGCATCCTTTCATTTGGAACATGAAGCCCTTCAATGGTACCGTTGGTACATCAAAGCTCATCACGAGCCAAACTTGACAGATTTTTGCCAACTCCTTTTGCAACGATTTGGTCCTAGTGCTTTTGATGACTTCACAGGAGTACTCACTAAACTTCGCCAAATTGGCACTGTGAGAGAGTATCAGATATAATTTGAGAAACTGGCCAATCACACAGAAGGATTGTTTGATGAATTCTACAGGAGTTATTTAATCAGTGGTCTCAAGGACGAAATTCGCTCAGAGGTTAAAATGTTCTGTCCCAACACAATGATGGAAGACCTAGGGTTGGTTAAGTTGGTAGAGGACAAGATTGCAACCCAACAACGCTCCAAACCCACCTTTGTTCCCTTCAGAAATATGGGTTCCCAACGACCTCCCATCACGTCAGCTCTTCGACCAACTCCTATCAAGCATTTGTCTGAACCCGAGATGCGGGCACGTCGAGAAAAATGGCTTTGTTATAATTGTGATGAGAAATTCACTCAAGGACATAGATGTGTTGAGCAAAAGTTCTATCTCTTGGATGTGGATTATTCGCCTGCCTCTGAACTTGGTGAAGAAGCTCCAGATACAATAGATGATCAGGTCGACATTCAACATCTGCCTGTTGACCCCCCATCTTAGGACGACCCACCAAAGATATCTTTCCATGCTGTAACCGGCGTCACCACCCCACAAACAATGCGGGTCAGAAGTTACTTCAAGAAGCTTCCTTTTACCATACTCACTGACTCTGGTAGCACTCATAACTTCATTGACCCTCGGATCGCCAAATAGGCTGATTGTTTTGCCCATCCTTGCTCCAACTTTGAAGTCATGGTTGCCAATGGGGGCACCTTACCTTGCAAGGAGAAGTGTCACAATGTGCGTATCTCTTTGCATGATTATAACCTGCGCTCTGACATGTTTGCCTTGTCCTTAGGAGGATGTGATGTGGTTTTGGGCGTTCAATGGTTACGCACTCTTGGCCCCATCTTATGGGATTTTGCTGAACTTTTGATGCAGTTTTTAGTCAATGGGAAACAACACAAATTTACGGGCTTACAACCAGGGTTTCTTTGCATCATCAGTTCACATCGCCTGGAAAAACTTCTTAAGAAGAATTCACATGGTGTCATCGCTCAACTCCATTCCATTCAGATGCACCCATCAACGGTCTCCACTACTTCCTTGGATAGATATGCAGGTGTCTTTGCTGAACCAGTGGGATTGTTGCCTTCAAGAGACCTTTCTGGTAAGAATTTAGCCGCATCTACATCTCAGAAGGAAATGCTGGCTATTTTGCATGCAGTACAGAAGTGGTAGCCATACCTATTAGGGACTTATTTCTGCATCAAGACTGATCTCCAGAGTCTGGATTTTTTTTGGGAATAACGGGTCTCCTCCCCATCACACCTGAAATGGGTTATCCAACTCATGGGTTATGCCTATGCGATCACTTACAAGAAGGTTAAGGACAATCTGGTGGCAGATGCTCCTTCTCGCACATTTGATGACCCAGTTTCTCCTACAGCTATTTCACTGTTTGTTCCAAATTGGTTGCAATCTGTTCAACAAGGCTATCTCTTCTTTGAACTCCATGCTTCTCCATCGGTAGGGCACAATGTAACTTCTTTTGGCAGGGACTGAAAATGAGAATTCAACAGATGGTGGTAGACTGTGATACTTTCCAGGTCAACAAGGGTGAAACGCCACTCCTTTCGGGACTGCTCGAACCCTTGCCTATCTCTACACAGATTTGGACAACTATTTCTATGGATTTCCTTGAAGCGCTCCGGTGGTACAATACCACATCTCAAATGACACCATATGAAGCAGTCTATGGACATGCACTGCCAGTTCTTCTTCCATACACCCTTAGCAGTTCCCCAGTTCAGGAAATTGACTCAGTTCTTCGAAACCACGATTAGATTCTTCTCATTCTGTTGGACAATCTTCACATGGCAAGAATTCGACTGAAACAACAAGCTGATCAACACCGTTCTGAGCGCACTTTTCATGCAGCTGATATGGTTCTTCTTTGTCTACATCCTTCCACGCAATCCTCCCTGAAACTCAGAAGGCGGCAGCTTCTCTCTCAATCTATCATCGAGGTATTCATTCAATGGCACGGAATGCAACCCGAGGATGCTCCATGGGAACCACTCCTTTCGATTCCGCATCAATTTCCACATCTAAAGCTTTGAGGACAAAGTTTTTTCTAAGGGAGAGGGGATGTTAGGAACCCGTGTCAACCCTTCTCTTTACTTGTTAGTATATTGTTGTTGGACGCATATGCTTTGTAAGTCATCCTGTAGTATTTGTTGATCCATAGTTTGTATTAACCCATAGTATTGGACGCATATGCTTTGTAAGTCGTCCTGTAGTATTATATGTCCCATGGTATTGACCCATAGTGTTGGGCATAGACTTAGTATATAAGTGTGTGTTGAGGCCAATGAAGGTACCGTGAAGTTATTTGTATTGAGCTTGCTCAAAGGAGGTTTCCCCCTCGAAGTGGCCTGTGATCAATAAAGTGATTCTGAGTTCTGTTCTTACTGCTATCTCGTGTATTTTCATTAATTAATTGTTGCAGGTTCATCACACTAAGAGATTATGCCCGCATGCCCTTAGGGCTTAAGGAATTTGACCGCATGAGGTCATGTACCCCTGGAGATGGTCTCAACTCTTAAGAAGGCTGAATGATAGAGCTTGGTTTTGCTCATGATGGTCATGGTTTGATGGATAAATGATATGCACATTGTTGTGAAGATCTTGTTCCTTGACCCACTAGTCTTGGTGAATTTGTTGCCCTTACTCTTCTCATGGATGTACTTACTTGATAGCCTTAAGCCCTTAAAACCCTATGCATGCTACTTGAAACCCTTAAGATTGCATAAATGGCATTGTGCCATTGAAGAAGGTATTGGAACCCTAGAATCTGATAGGACCCACACTGAAGTCCATGTACAAATTGAAGCAACCCTTATCTTGAATCCGTGGCACTTATATGAAGCTAAAGTCATCCCAGTCCTAAGGTAATAATTAAATCAAATTTAATTTAAAATAAATCATTTATCCTTTATGACCAGGGTCAACCAACATTAATAAAATAATTTTAAATTAATTATTTAATTGATTGACAAGTCGACTTATTGAAGAAATTAAAATTAAAGTTTATTATAAAATTAAAGTTTATTATAAAATTAAATTTTTAATTATAATGACAAGTCGGCCCAGTTCTTCTTGGCTCATGCATTGTGTATAAATAAATGGTGTTTTTACTCATTTGAGACAAGATGAATTCGTGGAGTGAGCTCTGATTTCGGGCTGCCTCATCTCTGTAAAATTTCGGACTGTGTCTCTCTGCAATTTCGGGCTGCTACATAATTTTTTTTTTCTTTTTTCAGTCTCCTACTTCTGCAATTTCGGGCTGCACACAAAAGAATTTCAGGCTGTGTATTTTCGGGCCATCTCAGGCATGAAATTTCTCTCTCTTCTCTTGGAAACTCAGTGACCATAGTGATAATCATTAGAGCATCTCTGTACATCTTGTTCTCTCCTTCACACAGTTCGGTGACCATAGTAACTCAAGTAATAACTTGTAATTCTGTTTTGCAAATTGATTAAGTTTTGACTTAAGTGGAGTGATGAGTAGTGACACTAAATAATGATTGACACCTTTGATATAGTCATCAAGTGATTGTTTTGATAAGTTAGCAAGAGACTGGAAACACATGTCTTAACTTAGTTTGACAGTGTTGTTTTCGACAAAGATAGACTGTAAGTGACTTGCATTGACTGTAATATACTCTTGGATATGTGTTAAGCTTTTGATCAAGATTGAGTCTTGATTGCATATTGATATGTAGAGTTTGAGTTTTCTATATTCTTAATTGAATGGGATTGGGGTTAATTGATTAAGATTTGTCTTGGAATTTGAGTTGCTAAGCCTTTTTGTCTAAAAGGTTTGAGGTTAACTGAGTTTAACTTTGACTGGTTAAGTCTTCTTGGTTAGGGTTTGTTGCTGAGTATGAATTAATTAAATTGAAGTATTCCTTGACTATAATCCTTTGGCAAGTTCATTATAAGCGAGAGCTTGTATTAACCAGGGTTGATGTTGATTTGACAAGTTCCATTACATCTTGAATAGTATTGACTGTGTTGACAGTATTTGCTGAAAGTATTCTTTAATTGCATGACAAGATGACCTTGACATTGTTGTAAGAGTTTGCCATTGACTAAGTGTGTTGACCTAAGAAATTGACTTGTAGGTTGACCTTACTTAATTGGTTTAGTAAATTACCCAAGCTGATCTAGCAAGTGTGTCTTAGGGTTTGTTGATTGTTTGTTTGAAGTTGTTTGTCAAGATCTGCTTGACTAAGTTGTTTTTCAAGTTGAGAGATTGGTTATGATGTCATTGGGTGAGTTAAGTCATGGTTGTGTTGTAACCGTACTATCCTAAGCCGATCTTGACCAAGCAAGAAAGCAGGTTTACCATAGAGAAGTTGTGGTCAGGTATTTGATTAGATTGACACATGTACATATTTGATTTGTCACAGGTTCAATTGAGCAGGATTAGCACAAGTTGCTATATGTGCAATTGGTCTGACTCAGATTGGTTGAGTTGTGTGAGCAGTTGGTTTGACCCAAGTGGTCTAGTATACAGTTGGTTGAACTCAGATTTACTAATTTGAATAATGTGAACAACAAATTGATTTATTCACACAGATTGATTGGTACAACTAGATCAGACAGATTGATTGGTATAACTAGATTGGACAGATTGATTGTACAGGTTGATGAACAGTGTGGCACAGTTGTGATGAGCAGTGACAGTGGTTGTGTAGTGTGGTATAGATTGTGCAGTGTGGTACAGGTGTTGGATAGTAGGTCCACAGGATCAGTGCAGTTTGTGGTTCAGTATCTATCTTCATATCAGGGTGGTAGGACGGGGCAAGGAAATCTAGGGAGCTAAGGCTTCCTTCAGGTTGTAGCCTATAAACCAGGGGGTTGTAGCCTCCTTCCAGTTGTAGCTGGATAATTGAAGTCTTTGTAACAAAGGGGGTTGTTGCCTCCTTCCAGTTGTTGCTGGTAAATTATTATTATAAAGGCTTCCATGGTTTTTCCTCTAGGACTTGGGTTTCCACATAAAAATATTGTGTATTGTGTTTTGCTATGCTTCCTATGTGATGATGATATGATAACATGTGATGATGAGCTATAATTGTTAATAATGCTGATGATATAATGACAATGTGATAATGCATTAATGAATGATGTACTCTGCATAAGATTGAACAAGCTGTTGTTGATTGTTAAAGTTGAAAAAGTAATAAAAGCTATACACACTATTCACCCCCCCCTCTCAGTGTGCTCGGTGTGTCCAACAAACCATTTATGTTGTCTTTGTCATCGAATGATTTAGCGTGATTGTTATGTGAAAATTATCTCTTTGACAGTGGTGGATTTTCCGACTACAGGTTTAATGAGGTTTGCACTATATGAATACCACCATCATCTTTCACTGAAAATGCTACATAAGCTTTCCCACTTGAGCATTGCACGATATTTCAAAAAGGATGGTTGATTTAGCCTTTGGTGATTTTTGGCTATGGCTTAATTAATCACATATGGTCTATATATCAAATTAGTTGAATCACCAAGCCTTCCTTTTACAACGATTTGAAATTCAATTTTGCTTAATATCCATATCTTTCTTGAGAATTTACTAGTGCATCAACATCATTTGCACACCATTTGAAAATGTATGATAGATGTGTGCATAAGCTTCTTTTGTTAAAAAGGGAAATAATTTACACGAGATCGAATCTAGAGTCAAAGACTCAAAATCTGCATGCTAAATAAGATGTGAATGGTTCTAGGACAAGCATGTTGTACATTAAGAAGTTTGTTTGTACACAATTTAGGATTAAGTATAGGGTTTTTTGCAGTCCAACACATGATATATCATTATTTTTGTGATTATCTGCATAGTGTAAGTCATTAAGCTATGACTCATATCCCATGAGTATAGTCGCAACTGACCAATTTCTCATGGTTTTGAATAGTCCACTTAGCACTCATTGCATCGGGTGATGCTCACAATTAGGATTGTTTGATTAAGAAGTTTGTTTGTACACAATTTAGGATTGCTATAGTTATCTCTTTGTAGCATATGAAAAATTGCCTTGTTGATAAACTTTGGATTGCTTATTTGATTGTGTATGAATTGTTATTGACTTGCAGAACCTTTTTTTCTTCTTTTCTAAAACCTTGATACTTATATTACTAGAAGGGATGCAATTGTCATCCCTTGCGATAGCCTTTTCCCTACTTGCCCATGCATTAGATTTAATTCCTACATCTAGCTTTTCAAACTCTGGAGGCAATTTGCTGAGTTGATCATTGTATCTCTAGAGAATCTAAAATCAAGAATGTAATGATTTTAGTAAATCATTCTTTCGGCAAATCCTTGAATGCCCTAGTGCATCTCTTTTGCTATAAGAAGTGAATAGTGAACATCTTGAATACTTGCTAGATACTCTAGCAAGATTTGTGGCAATGCCAAGGATCCCTAAGAAGAATAGTTCTCCAATAGAGTTAAGAATGGACATGCCTACAAAAAGACTTTCAATCTAGTTATGGACTAATTTATCTCAATAGGGAATTAAATCCACTCAAATATAATACATGTGGACATCAATTGAACCATCCAATGGAGAAACTGAAAAACATTGGAATTTTTTTTGGAGAGGGAACACCCTCATTTTTTCACATTTTGAAGACCATGAGCACCTTTCCCTTAGCACAAGCATGTGTAGGGCTATCCACACACACCCCGCGCTTGGGAAAATCCCATGAGAAAGAGAAATAGGGGCTCAAAACCTACCAAAATGGTGAAAAATTGAATTCTATACCAATGAAAAGGGAGAGGAGGATGAGGGGAAAATCCCAGTTGTGTTGGATAGCCAAATAATTTATTGGATGCCTTGCAATCACCACTTGAAACTTGAAGGAAATTTGTGCTTAAAGAGGAATGTGTAGAAGAAATCTCAAATGGAATGGTATTTTTCCATTTTGATTTTAATTTATTTGAAATACTACCCACTTTTCTATAGTTTCTCTCTTTCCTTGGGTATTTCACAATGATATGATATTATTGATGATACTAAAACTGGTTGTCTATCACATTTTGATGAGTTTTTAAAGGCATAATGGAATATTTTTGCGACTTTTGCATCATTAAATGATCCACAAGGGTTTTTTTTTAATAGGTGTATGACGAAGAACTGGCATATATGTAGGATCATTTCCACTTTGAATTTTGCACTATATTTTTTGTTTCATGACACCTTAAGATCCAACCCCACTAGGTTGTGACATTATCCCTACTTAATTAAAGCATCAGAACATGAGTGGTAGAGTCCACTGATCATGGGTTCCCTAGTTAGATCCTTGCACGTCTCATTGGTGCCCATGTTGTAGTTGGTTTTAGGCTGAGGAGTCCCTTCTTAGTCCCACCACGACTTTGCGATGAAGTCGCATGACTTCCTCTTGACCTTGTTCTAGCCACCTTATGAGGGATCCTACCATTTCATTTTGATTTGTGTTGTTACATGACATATTGTTGCTTGCGTTATGGAGTTTCATGTTGAATGTTGTTTGCCTTTCACTGCTTACAACTTATGCATGCTTTCGTGTCACTTGACTTTGCTCCTATTGTAGCCTCATATCGAAACCCTTATCCTTGAAGGGTACATGTCAACTTTGTTGACAATTGATACTTAAGTGGTTGTGTGAATTTTCTTGTGAAGTATACACTTAAATAAAGCCATTTGACAAAATGTCTTTACCATTTGCCTTTGTTTGAGATTACCCTCAAAATGTTTGGCAAAATGTCTCTACCATTTGCCTTTGTTTGAGGTTGCCCTCAAAGTGTTTGACAAAAGTTCTCCACGATGATTTAGTTAAAGATGACTTGCAACCCATCAAATGCTGCTTATTTTCCTTTAAAATGTACCGTTTGTGTTATGGGATTAATGCCTTGATGTGTATATTATTTAATGCTCAAAGCTTGCCTTCACTTGAATTTCCTATTAGTATGCAAATCAAATCGAGAGAAGAATGTTGCTTTGTTTTTGTCTTTTTATTCTTGTATCTCGATTATTAACTTAATGATATTATGGGTAAATGAATTATGTAGAAAAATTATGATCCATAATATCCAATGGTTGTGGATGGTAGTGTGGGCAAATAGAACGATTTGATTGTTGGTATCTCCATTATGGAGTTTATCTCCCTTTCACTTGGTTAAATTATATCATTTGTAAAATACATTCATACAAAGAGTAAAAATATGAGTTTATAGATTTAAATATGCATTAATGACAACGATATGTTTTTTTTAATTAAACAAGATCACATGGATATCATGCCAATTCCATTAACCGTATGAGTTAAGTTATCTCTCACTATGTCAAGAACACAACACAATTGAAATCATTTTCAACAAAACACTTCTACAATTAAGTAGATAGGCGTAGGGCCTTTTTGTGGAACCTTGTTTTGATACTACATGTTGTGCTCCTCTAGCACTAAGTCATTAAACTAGGAGAATCATAATTAACTCATAAAATATATTTTTCTTTTTAAGAGGAAGGCCAACTCTACAAACAACCCACATGATAATTTATTTTGAGAAACATAAGAGAATGTTTGGCAAGCTTTTTAGTACCCAAAATAGCACTAACTCACCATTGCCAACATGCTCTTGTTTATAAAAATAAGGATGTCAACAATACTCGAAGCTGGGTTTGAGTTCAAACAATAATTGATAGAGAAGAGAGCTTGGATGGACCTACAACCATACCTAAGTAGTGGTTTATTAAGTGAGTGTTAACTTGGGCTGTGATTTTCCCAAATATGACTATAAACAACAATTATCTCAATAAGCAATCGATTTTTCACCATCATTGGAATTCAGTTGCATTAAATAATAGTTTCCTCTATTCAATGCAAGGGTAACAATGATGCTCAACATGGGAAAATAAGAAGTTTATGTAAAATGATATAATCCAACCAAGTCAAAGGGAGAGAAATTCCATATGGAGATACCAACAATCAAATTGTTTTATGGCCTAATGCTACCATCCGCAACCATTGGTGATTGTGGATCACAATTTGCCTAAATAATTCATTTACCCATAATATCATTCATTTAACAATTGAGATACAAGAATAAAAAGTAAAAAACAAGGCAACATTCTTCTCTAAATTTGATTTGTATACTAACAGGAAATTCAAGTTAAGGCAAGCTTTGGGCATCAAATAATATACACATCAGACATTAATCCCATAACATAGATGACACACTTTAAAAGAAAGGAAGCATAATTTAATGGGATGCAAGTCATCTTTAACTAATTAATCATTTTAGAGACATTTTGTCAAACACTTTGAGGGAAACTTGTAGAGACATTTTTTCAAACACTTCGAGGGCAACTTGTAGAGACATTTTTTCAAACACTTTGAGGGTAACCTCAAACAAAAGAAAATGGTAGAGACATTTCTTCAAACACTTTGAGGGTAACCTCAAACACAGGAAAATGGGTAGAGAAATTTTGTCAAACACTTTGAGTGCAACCTAAATTAAAGGAAAATGGCTCCATTTAAGTTTGTACTGTTATCACACCATAGTAGCTGGGCTACTATTCTTGTTGAGCATATACCTGCACATTTTAGAGCTTTGATTTTACAGAGATCAGCTATGATGAGCTTGTTATTTGTGAGCACTCATGGATCAGAGCAGTTTATTGTATCAGACTTTTGTTAGACCTTGTGTCAAGGCTGAGCCTTGAGAGCTTAGATTTGATGACCGATGTGACCCTTTGTTCCATACAGTTTCAGTTCAGTGCCCAGTGATTATATTGCAGCAATTTTTCAGATATGTGTTGATGATTATTATGATGTGATGTGACCTATGGAATTTTGACTATTGGCTTTGGATTATTATCTTGTTGTTTTAGTCATCTTCATAGCTTTAACTTGGTATATGATTCATGATGTCGCAGTACTATTTAAAATAAAATGAAATATCTTGGATGGTGTTATAAATATAAAATGGATGTATTACTTGCACACTTAGGTTTTCTGACAATACTTATCGGTTTCATTACCCTCCTATGAGCATAGATATGGTCTTTCCTGACATCCTTGTCTGCTAGCTTAGGCACCACATTCATTTGACTCCATCCATCCATGACCTTCTTGATTTGGTTTCACCCTTGACTTGCCTTCTTGACTTCTTGATAATGAGGACTTCCCCATTTCTACCTTTGTGTTGGATCGCATCCATGTTTATTTTGTGTCTCGGATATGAGTTCGTGACAAAACTTGCCTTTGGTGAGTTGGATTGTATGCCTAAATCATTCTGGCCGGTTGTCCCGATGTTTGGCATTGTGCAGAACTCCCCCTAGTCACTTGAGATGTTGTTGGCTAAAACTGAAAGCTCATATACTACCTGTATTGGAAATGTTTTATGAAAGCCTGTGAACTTAAAATTCTAGAATGTGTTTCTTAACACACGTGAATAAAGGCT
Source organism: Larix kaempferi (assembly GCA_027924585.1). Taxonomy (NCBI): domain Eukaryota; kingdom Viridiplantae; phylum Streptophyta; class Pinopsida; order Pinales; family Pinaceae; genus Larix; species Larix kaempferi. Next base: position 8,503,910 of record BSBM01001879.1, read on the forward strand.
ATAGCAATGAACTGCTAAAATACCCCTTGAAGGGTATAAAAAGGTCCAAAAAAGCAAATGTTACTCAAAAGTTATATCTATTATTGCTGACCTTGTATATGTGAATATGCCCCGGATGCAAGCTGCGATTAGTTGTGCTTCTTAGCACATGTGAAATCCCAGAGGGGTCATATAGGCCAAAAAGGCCATGGAAATGAAATGATCCTAATGAACCTGGATCAATTTGATGTAGACATGATGTCTAAGTTGAATAAACACTCTCTAAACAACTTATCCATTTGTGAGGCACAACCCTTCCCTTTGTTATTTCTGTCTAGCACAGAGTGTAGCTCCCCCTTTCCCCGTCCAAAGTGTCACTTGGTTGAGTTTGGTCAAGTCATCCCTTTTTGCCTAGCCTTGTCCTTAGCCTTCATCCTTAGCTAGCAGTTAGGCCATATCCAATGGATGAGTCTGTCATTAAGGCTTTTGTGCAAGTAAAATATAAATAACATTGAAATGTATATATGTATTAACTGCCACAGAATGATGTTTATACTTTAAGGTAAGCTGTGAGTATGATCTAAAGGAACATGTCTTAGTCTATTGTTATAATCTTGTCCTGGTTATATTTTGACCTAGTCAAACATAGTTTGACCATGGTCATTCTTGGGATCCGTGATGAGATGGACCATGTATGCTTATGGATGATGATTGATGGTCCCACATACACTTACTTATGATTCCATATGATGGACATATGCTTCAGATGGTGATTGATGCAGTTCAACAGTTTTATTATTATTTCTAGATCATCAGATTTTACACTGTCCAGGTATGGTGGACCCTACAGTTGACCCCTCAGGTCAACCCATGGTGTATGAGTACACATTTCTAGTATATTTGGGTCTTCTGGATCCACTGAGACACTTATCTTTCAGTTCCGGGAACTTCTGATGATGATAGATGCAATTATCCACTTGTTGACCAGTTTTGGGCATGCTGATCCAGCCTGTCCAACAGAGGCTTGGAGGCCAGTCATTTCCTAGGGTGTTGTGTAGGAAGGGGGTGGTCCAGCCACTTGATTTTACCATTATACCCCCCTTCCAGATAGCTTGGTGCACTTAGTTTGACAGCGTAGGCACCCTGGGTGGCAGTTTGAGCAGTTTCATGGTTTTTCAGGAGGATTAAAAATGGAATAAAAGGGTCACTGAGGAATTTGATTTGGAAATTGAGGCAATGTTTTGGCACTTGGTCTTCACAGAGGTCTTCCAGGGTGAACCCCCCATCTTCCAGTCAGTTGGCATCAGTCAGTGGGGTCCACAGTGGCCACAGGAGGCCTTTTACTACATGTCTCTCACAAATTTTGAGGACAAGATTTGATCATTTGTGTTATTTGGACATGTCATGGTCCTATTATTTTATATTATTGTGCCATGGGGATGAGCTAGTGAAGGATTGATACCTCCTAGCCCCACCATGTGTGTCTTGAGTCACGTCCATGTCATATTTGGTGGGCCCATGTATCTTAGCCCCTTTTGGAGTATGACGTCACCCTCACTTAGTCACTTTTAGCTATGAGTCATCTCTATTTTGAGTGATCCATGTGATATTATGTATTGTCTCATCTTAGCCATTGATTACATTGTGAGATATTTTAATCTCAACCACTCATTTCAAAAAGTGGTTTCGAGGTTTAGGGTTTTGGTCTTTATTATCCTATATAAGGAGGAGACCCCCCTATTGTAAAATCACCTTTGGGATCTGGAAAACTTGGAATGAAAATATTATTTTGGAGATCTACTTCTTGGCTTTGATTGGGTTACTCTTGTATATGTTCTTGCATCTCTTGTTTCTAGACATTGTTTGCTTTTCAGGTAAAATTGACATCAAGAGAGGGAGGCCGAATTGCTTGGATCTAGAGCACGTTTTTGCTTGATGGGAAGATTGTAGGGGTTGCTCACATCCCCCATGGGCAAGACGTCTTCATCTTGAGGGATTTTTTCAATTGTTCTTTGTCCATTGATTGCTTCTTTGACATGACATGCTTAGATCTCATTGATTTGTGGATCAAATCTAACTTGTTGTAGTTTGATTTACAGGTTTCATGGGACATCTCTCCTCCTAGGGCTCGGACGATTTGGGTTGAAGACATTTGTATCAAGCTTGGAATTGTAACTAGGGAAAGAATCATCCATATGCTAAGAGGCCGCAAGCTTTGAGCTAAGATCTATAAGGTACGTATCTATTTCTTGTTTCTCCATCCTATTGGTCACAAACACCATTAAAATCAAAACCCTTGTTTTCATTTTTTCTAGATCTACTTGGATCTAGCTTGGCTTTGGGGATAATATTGAAAAACCACCTCTATAGCATCCACGACAATTCAGATCTATAGTTTGGTGGTGATTGGCCTCCTTTTGACCCACTTCCCAAGGCACCTAGCCCTCCTTGAGGAAGGCTAGTTGGGATAGTTACTTGACATGGGTAGGTGAGATCCCACTTGATTTGGATAGATCCACCTTGATAACCTACCCCCAGTGCTTAACCTCTTTGATTTTTGCATTGTGGGCCCCATTCCTCATTTTGAGGGTTGTGCCCCACTTGGGTCATTGCGTGATGCATTTTAAATCCTAGATCTATGGTGATCTAGCTCATATTGGGGCATGCCACTTCAAACCCATCTTGATAATTTCCTTAACTACCTTGATCTACATTTTGGTAAAATTTGGACTCCATTTTCCCCCTCATCTCAAGGCACTAGTCTCCCTTGGTCAATTCGCACTCGTTGGGGTTAGTGTCATTTGCTAGATCCCATATGTGGGTACTGTCTATCCCATCATAGATCCATAGATCTACATCATTTCATACCCCTTAGTGCCATCTCACCCCTAATCTTACCTTGTGGGTCCCATTTGGACCATTTTTCACTTTTTAAGGAGTGGGCCCCACCTGTGTCTTTTCATGGCACTAGATCTAATTCAATTGAGCTTCATAAGTGACCCTATTCATTCATTGGTTGAAACACTTGTCACCCGCTTAAGCCTCTTCAACCATACTTAAACTCTTGGGTCCACTTAATCCAACTCACTCATTGGTTTCCATAACTCAATTACACATTTCCCTAGGAACCTTTGGGTTAGCTAATATTCATTGATTGGCTAGGGTCTCCCCCTTGACCTTGATTAGTCTTGATCTAAAGTGAAGAGTGCCTCGATCATCGTGACACCTAGCTTGCATTGGGAACTATTGCACTTCTTGGGTCACCTCTTTAGTTGTCTATCTCCTCTACCATCCCAGATGGGATACCATTAGGGACAACTACAAGTTGTGTGATAACATGTAATTCATAAGAAAATTCACACAACCATTAAAGTATCAATTATCAACAAAGTTGATAGAACAATATAGAGTTTAAACAACTCAGCTAAGTTTAAATAATTTGAAATGTATGGGTTGTACAATGCTACAACCATATCAAGCATAATGATTTGAATAATTGAAATGTATGGGTTGTTTAATGCTCCAACCATATCAAGGAAAGATAATTTGGGAACTAAACCCATACGAGATGTCTTGTACATGCAACAATGAAACATACAACTATCAACACAATCCACTCAAGTAATCATTCCCATGACAAAGCCAATTCCATTTCTTTAAGAACAATTATTATTTATAATCCCCATTAACATCAAGCTACTCACAAACCACATTGGAAATAACACAACTACAAGGCTCATTAATTCAAAGTGAGTTTGCCTATAAAAATCTGGAAAAGGTCCCTATTACAGAGATAATATCTCACAAATAACATGGGTACCTAATATTTTTGGTGAGCATGTAAATATGTGTATTTAGAAACAACACAAAAAATTCCACACCTACCCATTTGATATTTTGTGATATATAGATAAATATTTATAGGGTGTTTTGCACATTCTCATAGTGCTGAAGTCATTTTGTTACTTTTGAAGCTACATGCGTTATTTCACTTTGAACCACTAAATGGGGTCAGTAGTACAATTTTTCACATATATAAATCCATTCCATAAACATTTATTAAATTCTTATAAGTTTTAGTTCAGTCATAGCACCCATTTATCAATCATAATGGGACAATGAAACATTTCTTTTAGTTATTTTGTCAAATAGTTGTCATGCAAGAAATGCCAATATTGTATTACACATATTTTGCACATGAATTCACCAAAACTCAACATACATAATCTATATGAAATTTTCATTTGAAATATGATGATAATATTATCATTTACTCATCATTCTAGAATAATAAATTCACAAATAAAAAATAAGGAGTACACTTATCTTTTCCAATATGAAGCTCCAAGGAAACTAACGGCGGGGGAACTGATTTCCTTTCAACCATAGGAAATTCCATTGTAGAATTCCACCCCCATGCTGGGCTATGAGACCAACAAGAAAAATAATATTGGTAAGGTTTCCAAAACCCCTCTTCTTTCCACTAAAAGCTTCCAATTTACCAACCAAGCATGTCTCTACTGGTTCTTTATTCAATCTCTCAGTTAGCAACCTTTATGGATTTGAAATGTTATCTTGTTGCTCTCCAATGGTCTCTAATATCACCTATAATCTTTTTTTTAATCTTTGCATAGTTCATATGAGAGTTGAGTTGAGTTTTCTTCCTTCAAACCCTTATTTTCTCCACAATAACTCTTTTTTTTCTCTAGTTTCTCTCTTCCCCTTCGAATTTCCACCCATGAATGAGAGAAATGAGTGTGAGGGAGGAGTATTTCCTCCACCCCATTCTTGCTTCCATAAATATAGGAGGTAGGATTTAGGCATTTTTGGCATAGGTTTACTAAGTTCTCATGTTTAGATTTCCCTTTTATTTAACTAGGGTCTCAATTCATGTTTGGTATAAACTTAAGGATAAATGAAAATAGGAAAATTAAATCAATGAGGTTTATGGATAAGTTAAACTATCATCATAAGGCATAGGTCATTTCCCTATTGGACAACCTTACCTTTCCCTCTGTTGGACTCATAGCCCAATTGGTGTCATGCGACCAAACAATGTAAAGTGTCATCACGAATGGAGAAGTGCCAATTTTGGCTATAACACCTTTCATCAATATTACAATGATCAGGTTTTCCATTGTTCATAATCACCATGGCATCTACCTCATGGTGTTAATAAACACATAATTAAAATATAAACAATATCAAGTTTAAAGGGTCAAAACCGATGTATTACATTCCCCTCTCCCTTGGAATAACATTTTCCTTATTGTTCTTTTGATTTCAACTAAGTATTCATTTTGTAGTTGCATATGCAACCCCTTCTCTTCAAGGACACTTTGTCTTGTTGCTGGTTATCTTGAAAAGCCATGTCAATCATACCTTTGTGCTACCTTGGAACACTTCCAAGGCCTCTAGCATTTCAACATATGCTTATAACAAGTAGCAAAGGAAAATATGCACATTGTAGCCATTATAAGCAACACATATATTTTTCTTAAGAATTTAAGTTTCATAATTGAAGCATATATACTCATAACAAAAGTTAAATGATGTAAATCAACCCAATACTTATTTGTATTACCATAGCTTTTCTCCAAATAGATGACACATGAGAGACTAAGCTGAGTATCTTTTTTGTCACACCCATATATATATATATAATTCTTTCTTGATCCTAGCTAGTTTATAACATAAAGATATCACAATAGATTCATTCAAGTTGCCTTCGCCTTGCAATCACTCACCATTCAAGCTCAGGCATCACCTTCTCTGCTAAACAAGCTCTTGGGTTATCCATCATTTGTCAAGGCTTTCTTTCACAAGAAGAGTGCAAAATTATAGATTCTTACTTCCAGGGCATCCCACTGGAAACCTCTATTATAACATAGCTCATGTTGATCAAAGCATATCATAGGGTTCTAGAGTCATTATAGTAGCATTTTCCCCTTTTCTTGTAAGCTTTAGGCTCCCATCATCTGCCCTCACTAGACAAATTTGTCAACTCACATGTATTATACACATACATTTACCATGAGATGTCATCATATAATTTCAATAAGATTCTTTTTTTCAAATATGTTTCATATAGAAACCAGATTTCACAAGTATGATATCCTTCTCATAATGTTTGGCCTTTGCGTGATGAAGCATTTAGTCTTCATATGGACTTATACTCATTGTCATATCCAAAACAATTATACATGCAATTAGAACTTTTCAGTCAACCAGACAAATTGAGAGTATCCATGTATATAATCATTTCAATGCAACATTTACAACAACTCATAAAATTATATAAGAATTATAACACAAAAAATTCTACCACTGTCAACTATCAATATCTAAACAATGGAATACATTCACTAGAAATACAATAATAATTACATAATGCAATTACATTATCAACAAATGTGTTAATACACATGGTTAAACAATAACACTCTTCACTAGATTCATATTCTAGAATTGATTATTGGTTAATTACATCTTGTCTTATGGGGTGACTAATATTGTTTTTACTTTTATTAACTTATACCACTCATTTCATTGCTCAACGGTTCCTTGGGGGCACTGCAAAGTCTTTCCTTTCACTGTTTCACAATCCCTCAAGAACCTTTCCATGACATTCAATAATAATACTATATTTTCCATACAAGCATGCATCAATTAAATGTATCAATCATATGTACCAACAATCATAAATGCAAAATTATCATTTACATGATTGCATAGTTTATCTATGCACATTCACTCAATGCAACTTCACGTTGAGATAAAAAATACCACATTTCAAACTCGTGTTTTACCAAGACAAGTTGGAGGACTCAACCAACACCTCAACACATCATCTAGACACCTTCCCATTACTTGTTTGGCCATCTGGACACCTTTCTCTTTAACCCAAACACACCACTATGGATATATTCCTATAGTGCTCTTCAATGTTTGCAAAAAGGTTATAGTCTAGGACATTGATTACAATCAAGTAGACCATTGGGTATTTGTGCAGTGATTTAAAATTTCCCAATTCCAACCCATTCTAGTCTCACGCATGGTTTTCTCACATAACATTCATTTTCACATGGAATACAAATTCATAACATGAGTATAAATACTCATCTAGTTTGGTTACTACTCTTAACCAACTCAATCATGACATAACTAATGAATGCACCAATAAGATTCTAAAAGTATTGACATATAAAGAAACTCCATGCCTTTATCATTCCTCATCGGGTATCAATCACATTCGCACATTCAAATGCCATCACAAACATATCAATAAAGATATTGAATGTGACTAAAGGAATTCTTACGCAATTCCTTTCAATTCACATACTATATTGCATTAATTTTTTATTATAATTGTACGGTTCCTATCAACATTATTGATGTTACCTAATCAACTGGTGCTTCATAGGAACTCGCATGATCCCTCATCAATCTCTTAACAATCATCTTCTTGTCATTATCCTTTTCACTAGGTTGTTTGTCAAAAGTGGTTGCATCACAACATCTTGAATCATGTCCTCAACCATTCCTTGTTATACAACAAGTTAGCAACCACATCAATTATCGTGTCATACTCATTGCATATAATAGTAAACCACTCTTAGTTAATACATAACATCATATATTCCCATGCATATCTATATGCACTCTACCATATAGTATTCCTATATATGTTTATTAGTGCAAAATGTATTCTAGCTATTCTACTCTCTTGTATTTATCAACATTTTCATGCCTTACTGTTTACACATAACAACTTTCTAAATCTAGATAAATATAACAAAAAAGTAAGGGAGGAATTGAGGACCTCTTCATTCCAATTTCTTTGCATAGCTTGGAGTTTCACAACATAATTTATTTACTCCATTGATTTTCTACCAATCACTTTGTACATCATTAGTTGTGATATTCTCACCCAAGCAACAGAACTTAGTTCATATTCATAAGCTATACATACTACTTCAAATGCATAAAAGTATGTATCAAAACAAAATAGAGCTTTTAGGGTGAGAAACACATCCTCATCTCTATATTTGCCTTGTTCGTCACATGCTTAATTTACTATTAGAACTAATTCTTGGCATCTTGTAGCTTTTTAATTTTATATTTGGGGATGCAAATGCAAATGCTCTAATTCAAACAACACATGATTCCAAATAAACTAGATTTGACTGATAGGTAGAAGCCTCACAAGTGATGCGCAGGTTCTTACATCTCATCTTATCAATCCTACCTTTTCAATCAACTAAGACTATTCTAACAAAATACATATCTGTAACTAATTAGAAAACCTATCCTTACAAGGAGAGAGATTTAAAGTGTGAGTAATGTCTGAGATTGTTAGTGTAATTTCACCAGTTAACTAATTGAAACAAAGCATTCACAATCACAGTAAAATAATTACACAAATATAGCTTTGATATACATTAATTTCATTCATTACTCCATTTTACAGAGAAACTTGCATTTTATTATTAGAATAGGTAAAATCATTCACATACCATTAGAATAGTCCAATAAAGTAGGAAATATCTTACATCATCAAGATGAACAAAGGAAGAAGTAATTATGCGCATTCATTCATAACATTCCATGCAAACTCCATGTAAGCTTTCACCCAACAAAATAGTTCTTTCTCATTAGCAGAAAAGTAGTTCTCATACAAAATGGTACTTTCTTCCTATTACACTATCAAAAAGCCCCTCCTCACTCTACCTCATTCTATTTATATTTACAAATATTTGTCTCTATGTGACCAATCTGTTTGAAGACAATCTGTTAATGCGGACAAAAACTAATCTCTCTAGCCTAAATGATGTAGATCTAGAACAAAAGAGTACATAACATAATTATCTTTCCTAGTTCGATTAAATTGCAAGGTAGATCAGAAAGTGAGTTACCTTATGATCGCAAGCCCCTTCTCCTCGTTTGATCTGCTTCCAGTTCCTCAATCTCCGACTGCAAAACAAGATGGAGGAAGTGGAAAAAAACGAACAATATGAAAGCGTATGATTATGACTCTAACTAGATCAACAACCAAAGAAGCCAATCCTAAACATTATTATAAGTCATAAAAAGTTTATGGAAAGATATTTATATTAAATGTAATTTGCATCAAACACAAAGTAAAGAGTTACAACCGATGCCTTGACATTGTGACTCCAACTCAAATGATTTTGCCTCAAATACCAAAGCCTTCTATCCTCCTATGGATGAAGAAGATAATCCTGACCAGATTCCACCACCATATGGGTACTTTATCCTTCCTCCCCTTAACAATGGAGAGGGGGTTCATATATATAGGGATAACGGGATAGGAAATGTTGAGGATTTAGGGGAGAGGATTAAGGGATCATCCCACTAGGTTAGGGGATCGAGTTCCACCTTCCCAGGTATCTAGGGATAAGCCTACACACCACCCAAGCTTCGAGAAATCGCTCGAAGCTTCCTTTTATCCATTTTAACCAACTCCGACGCACCTTGCATGAAGGCAACCTGCGTCATAAGTAGATCATTGCACCTTGTACAAAGGCACATGTTGAAATATTGTAACTTCTAAGAATATTATATTTGTACTTTACTATCCAGAGATGTTTTATTCCTTCGTCGGGATATTATTATTCATCTGGAGATGTTTTATTCCTCCGATGTTATAACTAGGGTTATTAGACTCTCCTAGTGAAGTCGGCCCTAAGTTAAGTTGTTAGGGGTTATTAGACTCTCCTAGGAGAAGTCGACCCAGTTAGGGTTAAAATTCAAGTGAAGTAAAGTATAAATAGAGGAGGTGTGTGTTAAATTTTCAGAATTTACTTCAATCTGATCTAGGATCTTAACTGAGAGAACAACATGTACAACATATCTACAGCATATCAATCATGGAGACAATAATGCAAGCACACAAGAGACACAAAGATTTACTTGGGGAAAACCATAAAGGTGAAAAACCCCAATAACTTCCTCAGAGATAGATAGAGCAATGATACAACCAACCAAGAGAGATAGCCATAACCTAGCAGCAGATCCTCCTCCTCCATAATTGCGCCACTCCTCCTTGAGTGCATGTGTGAGAAGTGAGTGAGAAAATAGAGTGCCTCCCGCACTCTATTTATACTTGACTTGACTTGCCTTTTTACCTAACTCATGTAGGCTCGAACTTAACCACATAATATAATGCTGACTGGGCCGACCCCCAATAGGGTGGTCTAATAACCCTTTGACCCACATGGCCGACCCCCAATAGGGTGGTCTAATAACCCTTCGACCCACATGACTTATACAGGGCCGACCTCAACAAGGTGGTCTAATAACCCATCAAGTATAAGTTACGACACTTACAATATAAATGACGACACTTCCTTATAGAGGAATAATACCATCTCTATAGGAATACAATATACATATATGTGAAATACATTCCGAAGTTACATATACATCAACACTCCCTCTTAACTAGAAAGGTATTTCTCAGCACAGTTCTTCTAGCACAAGTCATCTTCTCTGTATCATCGTCACTAGATAATCGTCATCGAGTCATCATCATCGTCACTGCTGCTGCTATCTCAATCAATCTCTGAATCTACTCGTCATAGGAAGTTCTACAGAGCCAGTCCTTTTTCATACTGGATGTAGGCCCACCACCTGCAGGTCTTCATCATCACTGGCCATACTGTGGAATCCTCAGGACTTATTACGTGCGTCACAAAACCTCGAAAGAGCATCCCAGGATGTTACGGGTACACAACTCCGACCTATAGGATCTCCCAGGGCGCTATTACATGTGACCCCACCACAAAACCTCGAAAGAGCATCTCAGGATGTTACGGGTACACAACTCCGACCTGAAATCTCCCAGGGCACAAATTACATGTGGTCCACCACAAAACCTCGCAAGAGCATCTCAGGATGTTACGGGTACACAACTCCGACCTGAAATCTCCCAGGGCACAAATTACATGTGTTCATGGCAAAACCTCGAAAGAGCATCTTAGGATGTTACGGGTACACAACTCCGACCTCAAATCTCCCAGGGCCCAAATTACATGCCATAGGACAAAACCTCGCAAGAGCATCTCAGGATGTTACGGGTACACAACTCCGACCTGAAATCTCCCAGGGCACAAATTACATGTCCTCCCAGAGCAATGTCTCGAAAGAGCATCCCAGGCTGTTACGGGTACACAACTCCGACCTATAGGATCTCCCAGACATGCTCATCTGCACAACCTGATCCACGGCCACAGAGTATCAACCTGAGACTCACCATACATCATCCTGATGTACTCATGATCGTCCTGATCATCATCACTGCAACGTCCTGCTACATGTCATCTGGAGCAACATCCTGAAGCTCATCATCCATGATCATCCTGATCATCATCACTGCAACGTCCTGTTGCATGTCATATGGAGCAACATCCTGAAGCTCATCATCCATGATCATCCTGATCATCACTGCAACATCCTGCTGCATGATCCACCTGATCATCAATGCATCCACCTGATGCATACCAAGTATCTACCTGATACATATCATCATACATGATCCTCCTGATCATACAATGTATCCACCTGATACATGATACATATCACCATACATGATCAACCTGATCATACAATGTATCCACCTGATACATATACAGATACATGGTCCAAGCATCCAACATGATGCATATACAAAATACATACACATGATCCAACTGATCATATCCAGCACCCAACATGATGCATCCATACATAAATGATCCACCTGATCATATCCAGCATCCAACATGATGCATACATACATAAATGATCCAACTGATCATATCCAACATCCAACATGATGCGTATACATACATAAATGATCCAACATATCATATCCAGCATCCAACATGATGCGTACATACATACATAAAAATGATCCTACTGATCATATCCAGCAGAAACCAGAACATCATCCTGACGCCCATTATCCAGCACTTACATCCACAACCATGTGAAGGATCCTCCTTCCAACATGCTTGGAATGGCTTCAGCAAATGTGTCCACCACTTCTTCCTCGAAGTGTCCTCGATCTGAAGAACGCCAAGCCTCTCTCTGAAGTACTCGAACTTCACTCTGGCTAGTGGCTTCGTCAGCACATCTGCAATCTGCTCGTCCGTCGCAACATACAGAAGCTTCACAGCTCCTCTCTGCACCATATCCCTGATATAGTGATATTTGATCTCTATGTGTTTCGACCTGTCATGAAACACTGGGTTCTCGGACAGCTTCACACAACTCTGGTTATCACAGAAGATACCAGTAGCCTCCAACGGGAGATCAAATAACTCAGACAGTAGCTTCCGTAGCCATACTGCCTCACAACTAGCTGAACAGGCTGCAACATACTCTGCCTCAGCTGTACTCAGTGCTACGCAGGACTGCTTCCTGCTAAACCAAGAGATCACACCTGATCCCATACTGAAGCAGCACCCAGATGTGCTCTTCCTGTCTGCAACATTGCCAGCCCAATCTGAATCAACATAACCCTGCAGGTTAAACTTTTGATTCGCCTCATACCTGAGCCCATAATCCACTGTACCCTTCAGGTACCTCAGAATATGCTTTACAGCAACCAGGTGAACACTCCTCGGATCCGTCAGGAACTGGCTCAATGTGTTCATAGCAAAACAAATTTCTGGTCTCGTGTTCGTCAGGTACATCAAGGACCCAATCATCTGGCGATACATAGAGACATCAATCGGCTAAGATGAAGCATCACATAGAAGCTTCAGATTTGATGCCATAGGTGTGGCCATGACCTTGCAATCCATCATCCCGAACCTCTTTGGGATCTCTACTGCATACTTCCCTTGTCCAAGGAAGATTCTATCTGCACTCTGCCACACCTCCATGCCAAAAACAAATAGTGCATCATCCCCAAGTTCTTCATCTCAAACTCGGTAGTAAGCTTCCGCTGCGTGTCGGCAATCAATCTATCTTCACCATACCAAGTTCTGCACATATATGATTTCCTATCATGTGTCTCAGAACCAAGTGGCTGCTCTACATACACTTCTTCTTCAACTACACCATTCAAGGAAGCTGTCTTGAATCCATCTGGTGTATCTTCTATTTCATCACTTTTATATTTCTCAATGCTGCCATCTGCAACATGCTTGATCTGATAGTTCCATTTGGAAGTCATAGCAAACTTCCCTTCATGTCTTGGGATTACATCCCAAACATCATTCTTCATGATCGACGGATCATGGCATTTCATTTCTTCATCCCAGATCCTGGGAACTTCAATATCTTCAATATCTTCAATAGATATCTTTGTTGCTAGAACAAATGTTGTAGTTCTTCTTTTGTAGGAGATGGCATACGATCTTTCCTACACAACAAGTTAAATTGAATGATTAGAAAACATCTCATAGTTTTCAGAACAAATTCTTACACATAAAGAAATATGCCATACAGTCATGCAATTATCTTAGCCAATGCTTCAATACAACATTTATCCATATCCCGTAACTTTCTAGATGCCTTCCAATCTCTACCAGAACATTGTTAAGAGTGTGCACAACTCCCAACATGTCAGCAAAGAGGTTTCATTCTAGATAAGTAGCAATGGAATGTTGTACAGTGCCATAGGCCACTTACCCATGTATATTAGTAGTATACTGTTCATCAATGCAACTATTCTAATATGCATAATACACAACCTAATTCTAGGAACATCAGTATATACATTATTGAACAGTATTATTTAAACAAACAAATATGCAAGAAATGATGATTAAAATACTTATCTTTCTTTGTTCGTTGGGTGGACTCCCTCTGAGTCTTTGCTTCCTTGCAGGAGCTGTTGGAGTCCTAATCTGAAGTAGCTTCTTCTACACCTTTCTGTTGTGGAATGTAGAAAGATGGTCAACTCCCTCTGAATATATGCATCCTTGTAGAAACTATTGAAGTGTGCTCTTTTTTTTTCTTGCAGGAACAACTGGAGTGTGCTCCTTTGCTTTCTTGCAGGAACAACTGGAGTGTGCTCCTTTGCTTTCTTGCAGGAGCAACTGGAGTGTGCTCCTTTTTGATCTTTGCTTCCTGAATTACCTGTTCTTGAACTCATATTCATCCTTAGTCCCTATGCATGCTTATTAGTATCATGATTGTGTTATCCTTGTGATTTCATATAAAATCATACATTCATTAGTATACTATTAAAACACAATAATTTCAAGCATGTATAATCATGATCATTTCAAACAGAAAATAATAAGCATTAGTATTCAAGGCTTATGGGGGATTCTTATGGTTAGTCAAATCATAAGAAACATAACATGTCTAAACCTGTAATTACTCAAACCTATGACTCTTCAGGTTAGTTGAATCATCAATCAAGATAAGAGATATAATATGCAAAAAAAAACTGTGATTATTCAAACCTATACCTTCATGATTCTTCTGGTTAGTCATATCATCAATTATGGTAAGAAACATAATATGCATACAACCATGATTATTCAAACTTATGACTTCATGAACAATTATTATCAACAACAGTATACGATCCTAACACAAGGTAGGATTCTATCTTGATATAGGAAAAACATACTTGGATTAGCATGCTAGCTATTTATGTCTAACATACTCACATGATGTCTTCTTGTTCTTCTTCAATGACTTGTGCTAGTAACCTGTATATCTCATAGGTTAACTATTACAAAACCAAGTTATACATACCTCGTAAATGGATCTTCTATGAGATCCATAACAATGGATGAATCTTTGTCCTCATGTTATCATGATCATATGTTCTTGGACCAGAACATGATTTGTCTTTCTTGGTGTACCTTTCATGTTAGTAGACAACATAAACCTCATACAACACCATAATGCATTAGTACAATCATAAGTGTCAACACCCTAATCAATGAATATTTTCTATTGTGCATTCATAGTTTTATTAAGGTGATATAACAAGTCTAAAATCAAGATTGTACTAACCGTAATAACATGAAGACAAACATACCATAAACTTAATCATGGACAAATATCGAAACATACCTCGATGAGTCATACCTGTCGAGATCGCTTGTAATCTTCTTATGTAAGGCCTTAGCCTCATCTCCCTCTGAAACATGAACTTCTTCACTTATGTAAGTGACCAATCCATCTTCTTCTAGGATTAACCCAATCCACTTGATTTGCAAGAACTGGACCTTGAGCTGGATATGGGTTTGTCAGAGAAACCCCAAAAATTCAAACTTTGAATTTCAAACTTCTGACAGGATAGAAATATGCGCCTTGATGAGCTGATCAAACTGGTATATTCAGAATTTGAAAACTACAAAGTTTCACTCCTCAATTTTGCTTTTGAAACTTCTGGATTCACTGGATGTGACCCTGAACTGGGGTTTGATGAATCCCACTCTTCCGCCCAATCAAAATGTTTGATCCAAAGCTCTAAGCTTCTATTTTTCTGAGGAGCTTCCAGCCGTGGTCACAGATTTCAAAAATTCCCATTTTTACAGAAGCCCTAATTTTCCACTTTTCTGATCAAAGTCCCAAACTAGGGTTTGATCAAGCCCGACCTTCTTCTCAACCAAAAATTCTGATCTTGGTCTCTAAATTTCTATTTTGATGAGTATCATCCAACCGTGGTCTCTGATTACAAAAATTCCAACTTTCTCCAAAGCCCTAAATTTCGGAAGCCATGAATGAAGGTACCAAAAAATAATTCTGTTTTGACAGAAATATGTACCTGATTGTTTCTGGTGTAACTCTGAAATTTTTGATCCACAGGGTCTGAAAATGTTTCCTGAGATAGCTTGACCTGTTATCTTTCCATCCTGACAGGTCTGACCTCAATTGGATTCTCTGAGAGAGAGTTATTCCAAATGTCGCAACGTGACCTGTTTTGGGATAAAACAGAAGAGAGAACTTGTACGGCGTGCCACGTGTCACTGTTTGAACTTCGGCCTCTGAAAATTTTTTCTGAGATAACTCGGCCTGTGATCTTTCCATCCTTACAGGTCTGACCTCAATTGGACTCTCTGAGAGAGAGTTATGCCAAGTGTCGCAACATGACCTATTTATGGGATAATACAGGAGAGCGAACTTGTACGGAGTTCCACGTGTCACTGGTTCAACTTCGGCCTCTGAAAAAGTTTTCTGAGATAGTACAGACTGTGTAATACCTGTCACTTTTTACGAAATTTCATTTGGAGCTTCCTAGCCCAAGATATGACCTTTTTCCCAAGGTAACCTGATTTTGATTCAGATCTGGAAGAGGCAGAAACCCTATATTGTACAGATCATAAATCACAAAGTACAACGAATTAGAGGTTGTCCTTTGGACACAAGGTACCTGGAGATTTAATCTTCGTCCTGTAACAATTTCAGATCCGAAAAATTCTCCAAAACGGATTTATAGTGAAAGTGCTACGATGACTGGTTTTGCTATATCAAGCCCTAACATCGTAAGTGCAACAAGTGTCATACATGCCATATCATGCCTTCTTTCAGGCTAGCTCTGATACCATGTTAAATTTTCAGAATTTACTTCAATCTGATCTAGGATCTTAACTGAGAGAACAACATGTACAGCATATCTATAGCATATCAATCATGGAGACAATAATGCAAGCACACAAGAGACACAAAGATTTACTTGGGGAAAACCATAAAGGTGAAAAACCCCAATAACTTCCTCAAAGATAGATAGAGCAATGATACAACCAACCAAGAGAGATAGCCATAACCTAGCAGCAGATCCTCCTCCTCCATAAGTGCGCCACTCCTCCTTGAGTGCATGTGTGAGAAGTGAGTGAGCAAATAGAGTGCCTCCCGCACTCTATTTATACTTGACTTGACTTGCCTTTTTACCTAACTCATGTAGGCTTGAACTTAACCACATAATATAATGCTGACTGGGCCGACCCCCAATAGGGTGGTCTAATAACCCTTTGACCCACATGGCCGACCCCCAATAGGGTGGTCTAATAACCCTTCGACCCACATGACTTATACAGGGCCGACCTCAACAAGGTGGTCTAATAACCCATCAAGTATAAGTTACGACACTTACAATATAAATGACGACACTTCCTTATAGATGAATAATACCATCTCTATAGGAATACAATATACATATATGTGAAATACATTCCGAAGTTACATATACATCAACAGTGTGTTCCTCATTTAACACACACTCACTCACTTGTGAACTCGCATAGGAGAGAGAGAGATATGCAAAGGAGGAGAGGGAGCTCTTGATTGGAGATTTCATCTTTGTATTTGTTGATCATCTATATTGAGGAAGTTTTGTTGGGTTTTCTACCCGATGAGGGTTTCCCGGGATAAATCCATGTTTATCTTGTGATTGTGTGTCTTTCAGTGATCCTTATTATGCTCTTGTTTTGAATTTTATGCTAAACTTAACATGGTATCAGAGCTAGCCTGAATAGGACATCTTTCACAAGGTGAAAATCTCTTTCTTCTTCCTCTTGTGAGAAATTAGGGTTTCTGCAAAAGTTGGAATTTTTGGAATCTGATTGCATGGCTAGATGCTCCTCCTCAAAAGAGAAATTTTGAGCCCTAGATCGATGTTTTTGAGTGGGTAGAACCTCTGGATAAGTCAAACCCTAATTTGACTTTTGGACCAAAAGTACCAGAAAACTAGTAAACCAGTGAACCAGAAAAGCTGCGAACCAGTGAACCAGTGAACCAGAAAAGTTGCGAACCAGTGAACCAGTAAACCAGGGAACTAATGAACCAGAAAAATGCTGCAGATCCGAATTTCGCTAATCAAGTTTGAAGGGTGAAAAGCTGAAGTTACAAGTCAACTCAATTCAGTCAAGCACATCTCCTGGTAAGGTCTGTTTTGCATTTTGAGAATTTTCAATTTTTGGTGATCTCCTGGATAAGATGACCCCAAGCACTAAGCTTGAGGACAAGCTAGAAGGCATAGAGAATTTTCGGGCATGGAAATATAGGATTGGTCTCATTCTTAAAGAGAATGATCTTTCCCAATACATCAAATATGAAGTTGCAGGACCTACGGAAGATGAATCTAAAGAGAAGTACAAGAAGGACATGATTAGGGCAAAGAGAATCATTGTTGATTCTATCAAAGACCACTTGATCCCTAAAGTGTCATCAAAGAAGACCCCAAAAGAAATGTATGATGCCCTAGCCAGAATGTATTAAGGAAGGAACATCAACAGGAAGATGAACCTAAGAGCTCAATTGAAGAGCACCAAGATGAGTCAAGGAGAATCCATTCAAGATTACTTCACAAGGGTCTCCCAGTTCAAGGAACAACTAGAAGCCATTGGAGACTCCCTTGATGAAGATGAACTAGTCATGACTGCTCTCAATGGTCTCACTAGACCTTGTGATTCATTCATCCATACCATGTGTGCCAGAAACGAAAGCATGAAGTTTGACATTGTATGGGAGGACTGCATTCAAGAGGAGGCTAGAGTAGCCAATATAGAGGCCCTACTTAAAGAAGATAATCAAGCATTATCTACCCATACCAAGAGAAGAAGAAGTCAATCCAACTTCAAGAAGGAAAGCCACAAGGAGTATCAACCTCCCCAAAGGTTTCAAAAGAAAAGAAGAACCAATCTAGAAAGAGACCACTCTTCATTCCAGTGCTTCAACTGTCACAAAATAGGACACATTGCTAGAAATTTCCCATCAAAGAGAAAAGAAAACAAGAAGGGCTTCCACCAGAAAAGACATCAAGCACATCTAGAAGAAGATGATAGTGAATAAGAAGATGATGAAGAACCTTCCAGGAAGCAAGCAAAGGAAGAAATCGAAGAATATGTCCTATGACAGTGGTGCTTCAAAGCACATGACAGGACATAAGAAGATTCTCTCTAGTTTAGAAGAAAGGGAGTCCCCTCACAAAGCTCTCTAGGAGAATAGGAGAAGCAACATACAAGATTGGTTCAAAAACTCTGATGATGATCAGAAGAATAGGATCAAAAGGATATCCTACCAAACAAACAAAGATAAGTATTTGAATTGTCATTTTTGTTTAAATGATAGTATCCAATTGTATACACATTTATTTAGGATGTGTATTAGGATGTTTGTAGTGTTATGCATGTGATGGGTAAGTAGCCTATGGTGCTATACAACATTCCATTGCTACTTATCTAGAGTGAAACCTCTTTGCTGACATATTGGGAGTAGTGCACGCTCTTAATAATGTCTTGGTAGAGATGGAAGGCATCTAGAAAGTTACCATATGAATGTGGGATATGGATGAATGTTGTAGCATTGGCTAAGATAGTATGACTTATGTTTTTATACATTTATTTGGAAACTATGAGATGTTTCTAACCATACTATTGAATTTGACTTGTAGGAAGTATCATACAACAATCACCTACAAATGAAGAATGATGAGACTTGTTCCATAGAATAAGTGATAATGGTTCAACTATTCAAGACTCCAGAAGAAATGTTCCCAGGGAAGAAGCCTGAGGTAAGCCACCTCAAGAGATTTGGGTGCCCTATATATGTTCACATACCAAAAGAGAAGACAACTAAGCTGGACCCTTCCGGAAAGAAGGGAATATTTGTTGGGTATTGTGAAGCATCCAAGGCATTCAGAATATACATCCTAGGATTCCATCACATGGAAATTAGTCGAGATGTAACATTTGATGAAGAAGTTGCTCTTACAAGATCCAGAAAGTGCCAGTATGAAGAAGTATATGAAGAAGATATACCTCCTAGAAATACAGAAGTTGTTTCCTTCCCTGAAGAGGAAACAACATAAGACCATGATATGCTAGAACCTCAAGAACCCCCACCTATGAACATATCACAGAAAAGAAGCCGACATGGGAAAGAGAAATTATTTAAGAAGCAGAAATATATGGAGCTCCAGAAGGCTGCACAAGAGTGAGAAAGAAACCAGATCCATTCTCCAACTATGTGGCTTTGATGTGTGATCTTGTAGATCAAGAACCTACTAGTTATGAAGAAGAAGTTCATAAGAAAGAATGGGTAGAAGCAATGACGGAGGAGTACCAATCAATAATGAAGAATGATGTTTGGGATGTAGTTCCAAAACCAAAAGACAAGAGTGTGGTATCCTCCAAATGAGTATACAAGATAAAGCATGTTGCGGATGGTAGCATTGAAAAGTATAAGGCAAGGTTTGTGGCTAGAGGATTCTCTCAGAAAGAGGGAATTGACTATGAGGAAACATTTGCACCAATTGCAAGGTACACTTCCATTAGAATCATCATGGCACTTGCATCCATGATGAAGTGGAGCTTACACTAGAGGGATGTGAAGACATCCTTCCTAAATGGTGTAATTGAGGAAGAAGTGTACATAGAACAACCACAAGGATTTGAGGTTGAAGATAGAAGAACTCATCTATGCAAGTTGAAGAAAGCTCTATACGGATTGAAACAAGCTCCTAGAGCTTGGTATGGGAGAATTGATAGCTTCTTGACAAGCTTGGGATTTACCAAAAGTAAAGTTGACCCTAACCTTTACCTTAAGGTTATGGATGATGAACCTGTCATACTATTATTGTATGTGGATGATCTCTTTCTAACAGGGAATGAGAAACATATCATGGAAAGCAAGAAGAAGCTAACTGCAGAATTTGAGATGAAAGATCTCGGATTGATGCATTACTTCCTAGGTCTGGAAGTATGGCAAGGCCCAGAAGGAATCTTTCTCAACCAAGGAAAGTATGTTGTGGAAATATTGAAAAGATTTGATATGTTGGAATGTAAAGCTATGGCCACTCCCATGGATACCAACTTGAAGTTGTTAGCTGATGAATCGTCAGAATTAGTGGATATGACTCAGTACAGACAGATTATTGGGTTGTTGATGTATCTAACGAATACTAGGCCAGATATATGCTTCGCTGTGAACACCTTGAGTCAATATCTAGTTGATCCTAGACATGTTCACCTGATAGTTGCAAAGCATGTGATGAGGTACCTAAAAGGTACGATAGACTTTGGTCTATATTACCTTGGAGATCATGACTTCAGATTGTATGGTTATACAGATGCAGATTGGGCTGGAAGTGTCTCAAACAGAAAGAGCACATCGGGTGGATGTTATTGTCTGGGATCTGCTATGATATCGTGGTTTATCAGGAAGCAGTCTAGTGTGGCTCTCAGCACAGCTGAAGTAGAATATATAGAAGCTTGCTCTGCTAGTTGTGAAGCCATATGGATTCAGAAGATGTCATCAGGACTATTTGACTTGGAGATGGATTCCATTGTGATCCTATGTGACAACCAGAGTTGTATCAAGATGACAGAGAATCCAGTGTTCCATGATAAGTGAAAGCACATAGAGATCCGATATTTCTATATACGGGATATGGTGTAGAAAGGAGCTATAAAGATCAAGTATGTGAGCATTGATGAACAAGTTGCTGATATATTGACCAAACCTCTGTCTTGAGTAAAGTTTGAGTATTTCCGAGACAAGCTTGGTGTAGTTCAAAAGGACCCTCCTTGAAAGGGGGAGTGATATGGTTAGTGATGATACTTGGATCGACGATGAGGTCGATGATTAGGATACCTGTATCGATGATGAGGATACTTGTAGGATGACTGTATCGATGATAAGGATACCTGTATCGGTGATGAGGATACCTGTATCGATGATGAGGATACTTGTATCAATGAGGAGGATACCTGTTCCAACGATGAGGTCGATGATGATGATACTTGTACCGACGATGAGGTCGATCAGTGGTCCTTAGACTTGGTCTAAGTTGACGAGTGGATTGCATCATCCTTAGACTTTAGTCCTAAATGGATCCGAAGACCAGTGTCTTAGAGAAGTGGTCCTTAGACTTTGTCTAAGTGGACGAGTGGATTGCATCATCCCTGGACTTTAGTCTTAAATGGATCCAGAGACCTGTGTCTTCGAGAAGTGGTCCTTAGAATTTGTCTAAGTGGATGAGTGGATTGCATCATCCTTGGACTTTAGTCCTAAATGGATCCAGAGACCTGTGTCTTTGAGAAGTGGTCCTTATACTTTGTCTAAGTGGACGAGTGGATTGCATCATCCCTAGAATTTAGTACTAAATGGATCCGGAGACCTGTGTCTTCGAGAAGTGGTCCTTAGACTTTTTTTAAGTAGACGAGTGAATTGCATCATCCCTAGACTTTAGTCCTAAATGGATCCAGAGACCCGTGTCTTCGAGAACTGGTCCTTAGAATTTGTCTAAGTGGACGAGTGGATTGCATCATCCCTGGAATTTAGTCCTAAATGGATCTGGAGATCTGTGTCTTCCAGAAGTGGTCCTTAGACTTTGTCTAAGTAGACAAGTGGATTGCATCATCCCTATACTTTAGTCCTAAATGGATCTGGAGACCTGTGTCTTCGAGAAGTGGTCCTTAGAATTTTTCTAAGTTGATGAGTGGATTGCATCGTCCCTAGACATGATATGGTGTCTTCAATTGATAGGGATTGATCATCCCGTAAGTGGATTAGGATTGTATAATCCTTGGACTTATGTCCTAAAGTGAGAGGGATTGATCATCTCCTAATTGGATCATGTGTGTTGCAGATTATGATGCTGTTGATCGAGAGATCCAGATGATGATGTTGTTGATAGAGAGATCCAAATGATGCTGTTCATCGAGAGATCCAAATGATGATGTTGTTGATCGAGAGATCCAGATGATGCTATTGATAGGGAGATCCAGATGATGATGCTATTGATCGAGAGATCCAGATGATGATGTTGTTGATCGAGAGATCCAGATGATGTTGTTGATCGAGAGATCTAGATGATGATGATGTTGATCGAGAGATCCAGATGATGTTTTTGATCGAGAGATCTAGATGATGATGTTGTTGATCGAGAGATCCAGATGATGCTGTTGATTGGGAGACCCATATGATGATGTTGTTGATCGAGAGATCCAGATGATGTTGTTGATTAAGAGATCTATATGATGTTGTTGTTGTAGATGATTGAGTGATCGAGTGCTGCAGAAGATGAAGACTCAGTACTGAAGATGTTGATGTTCTAGTATTGAAGGTATTGAATATGTTCCAGTAGATATTCGAGTTACTGATGATGATTGAAGAAAACTTCGAATGATTTATAGATGTATCACTATGATGTTGATGATTCCTTTCTCCTGCATATTTTGTTAGAATATCCTTCTCGTTAAGGGGGAGTGTTGAAATATTGTAACTTCTAAGAATATTCTATTTGTACTTTACTATCCAGCGATGTTTTATCCCTCCGTCGGGATATTATTATTCATCTGGAGATGTTTTATTCCTCCATTGGGATGTTATAACTAGGGTTATTAGACTCTCTTATTGAAGTCGGCCCTAAGTTAAGTTGTTAGGGGTTATTAGACTCTCCTAGGAGAAGTCAGACCAGTTAGGGTTAAAAGTCAAGTGAAGTAAAGTATAAATAGAGGAGGTGTGTTCCTAATTTAACACACACTCACTCACTTGTGAACTCGCATAGGAGAGAGAGAGATCTGTGAAAGAGGAGAAGGGCCTCTTGATTGGAGATTTCATCTTTGTATTCGTTGATCATCTATATTGAGGAAGTTTTGTTGGGTTTTCTACCCCATGAGGGTTTCCCAGGATAAATTTGTGTCTATATTGTGATTGTGTTTCTTTCAGTGATCCTTATTGTGCTCTTGTTGTGAATTTTATGCTAAACTTAACAACACACTGCATCGCCGACGCACTCTGCTAAGGTGCAGGGTGTGTCACCTTGAGCTCAATGCTCCTTGCTAGAAGGCAGGGCGCGTCGGGGTGACTAAAAAAGGTAAAGGGAAAGATCAATCTTTCTTCCAATGTTTTAGCCAAGGAAATTAAGGGATTAATGCATAGAGATGACACATGACTCGTGATGATGAGATTTTGGTGTAACAAAATTCCCCCCAAAGCATGAAGTTGGTAAAATAGAACATGTGAAATTCTTTGCAATATGAAGGATTGAGGCAAGGATCATCGATTTGAATAGACTTCTGCAGCACAACTAACTCTGAGATATATGTCTCACATGACTCATAACATGGTTTTCGACCAATACATTGCAGATCCATGATAGTAAAGACCGACTGAACACAATCATGGTTACTAGACACAGGCATAGATCCATGATGAGATGATAACACAGCCACGACCAATACAAAGTGGATCTGTGTGATATGACTAAAAAAATCTCCATCACAACTTGGGTGAGATTTATGACTTAACCTAGGGTCTTCAAACCGAATCCACAATGATGCGAATCTAACCATGTGATTACAATGTCTTGAAGTCGAACATGGTAGAAACCAATTGATTACCAGTCATTGATGTATACCATTAACAAGCGCGAGGGAAATCACCATTTATGTCAATGATTCCCAAGGTATCATAGCACATACCATCGAATGTGAATCAATGAGTTGAGGTCGAAAACTCGATGGAATATTTCAATCAAGAGCCAATGATGTGAACTCATGTTGAAAGAGAGGTAACCTTCCAAGGCATGCAAGCCCAAGGTACTTGATTGGTTTCTAGATTCAATCCTTGGATGATGTGTTGAAGTCGACAAGGATAAATCCGTCAAATGAGGGCCATGATGTATCCCCCATCATCGACACAAAACATGATCAAAGATGTTTTGGAGTAAATCGGACAGTAGAGCAATGTTTGAGATTGACTTAGGAAAGACCGACATGATAGGAGGTAGAATGACTACATATATTGAATTGATGAACATACCTCTCTTGAACTTGGGCATGGCATGACTTGGAAGCATTGACATAACGAGAATGACACTGACCCCTAATGCAACTAATGACGGAATCATTCTTTGAATGAATCAAAAGAGTGAAATGACTCATGGAACTGGTGGGAATCGAAGACAAGTAGATTACCCAAGTACTCGATGCATATGCAAAAAAGTGCCATGTTCAAGAGTGACTAAGTATTGCCATAATTAAAATAAAACACAAACTCTTTCCTTATCCCCATCATGATTGACGAGTACCTCTCTTTTTTTAACCAACTTGAGGAGGGTAATAGATGCTCGGTATATCTCATCCTTAGGACGAGTCCAATCCCAAATATTTTACGAACCTGAGATAGGAGGGGCTCGTCCCAAAATGGTCCCTTCAATGTCAGATTTTAATGAGTCCAAAGAAGGAAAACTCGGCGTCATTTCATGTTTAGAGAGTCTGAAAAGAACAAAAGAAAACTCCAAAGATTCTTTTTTGTAAAAGTCAATCTCTTCATCCGAAAAAATGATAAAACAATATGAGAGAGAACTCTTCTAGTCATGATTAATTGGAGTGCTCCTATTTTGTAAATAGTACCTACTAGTCCGAAAAAGGGGTAAACTATCACTAGAAAGACGATCATTCAAATACTTTTACAAGTTTAAAGAGGAACTCCGAGGGGTTCCTTTTTCGTGGGAGTTTTACAAGCCCGAAAAAGAGATAAAATACAACTCGGTGACTTATTCTCATAGTTTCATGAGCACGAGAAAGGACGAAAGTAAGCTCGATGCCATTAATATTTGGTTTTAATGAGCGGGATAATAGCATAAAAAATGCTCGAAGAGTCGTTCATACCTGAAAGCAAGCATGAAACGGCTACAATAGTCGTCGAACAGTCAGAACACAACTTTACTTGACCTGTGAATTCCAAAAATCAGATTAGAATCGATGATGAGGTGTTTAGTCACAAAATATTACCAACTATAGTAAAAACCCAAAAGAGAAATATTAAAAAGGGAATATTCCTTTCTTTTTATATAAAAAGTGAAATAGTAAAGAAATTTTCACCACTGTTTTTTACCCATTTGGAATAGTGCAAATCACCCTTTGGAGCTCAATCTTCAAGCATTGATTGCGGGAGCTACAGTCAACCATTTTTCACCTCATCAACATCAGGTAGGCCTAAACTCTGTCCTCTACATTTTCAGTGGATTAGTTTGTTATTTAATTTTCATTTTTGTTTTGTTTTTGGGACTTGTAAAAAGGGGGATTTCGTGCCCTCTGGCCGACGCGCTTTCCCCTTGCGAGAAGTGCGTCGAGGGATCTATGACGCACTTCCTACATGGAAAAAGTGCATCGCCGGTGCACTGTGTGTAAAGTCGGGATGCATCGGTGCAAACCCACATGTCAAAATAAAAAATAGGGCCCAAAGAACCCAAACCAAAGGCATGGAAATGTTCTAATGCTTGTCTAATTGATGTTTGGACATGTTTTTGCTTAAAAAATGGTTCAATGGAAAGAACGTGAACATGAATGGGAATATTCCCAAGCAGAAAACGATTTGCATTCAATGAATGCACTACAACAATGCGGGTTCCTTAATTTATTTCACGTCCATGGAATTAGGGCCCAAGTATCGCTACTAGATCACCTGATCAGGTTATGGGACCTTGATCAACAACACTTCCAAGTAGGTGTCCACACTCTAACTCTAGATGTGGAAGACATCTATTTTCTAACGGGGTTGTCCAGGCAGGGAGCCCAAGTCTCATTATCGAGGCCACGAGGCAGTGACTAGTCCACAGAGAGCTTGGTATTTCAATTTTGTACTCCAGGGACACAAATGCTTGCTGGGAAGATTCCCATCAAGAATGTGTGTGATAGACCACTGCGGACAGTTCTATTTACCATAGAGAGCCCGTGGCGGGGAGCAGAGATCCTCATCAGGCCACCAAGGCACATATTTTATATGTGATAGAGTGCATGGCTCTGACACTATTTAACTAGTGTGAGGGGCTTCTCGCAAGACTAAAGGAATAGCTCACCAACTGTCGCAGGGGTGAGCTAAAACAATTCAGATATGGATCTATCATAGTCTTGTTCTTCCTAGAACGAGTTCCACTATTGTGGCCTCTGGTAGATATACACGATCTCGATCCGCAAGATCCTCACATGGTTCGGCAGTTTGAGGTCATGGCCCGGCATGGAGGCGGAGGTCCCATCATCAGTTATGGTCTCACCTTCTTTAGGAGGCTACACGGGCGGCTCCTCATGGTTTAGGACTATCCGTATGCAGGTACTGATTTCAGAGGTGACCCATGCTTGGTTCTTCCTGAGGGAGAGCAGTGGGGGAACATAGGTAAGAACGAAACTCTGTTGTGTTTATGCGTTTTATAGTTTTTTGATGTTTTTTGAGTAGTACTGATGTTTCACACTTGTTTTGATGCAGATGTTGGTCCATCTCGACCAGCAGGGTCTTCTCCTATTGAGAGGAGAGGAGTGATACGATACATGGGGGCTTCCCATCAGGAAGCAGGGAGGAGTTGGATTAGTTGAAGGAGAACCTTTAGAGACTGATGGTCGACATACCGGATATGTCCATCGATGATCTTCCTCGCAGGTACCATCGCCGCACAGCTGGAGTGTCAAGGTGCTTCGGTTGGTCTCTTCGTAGAGTGGCCCGAGCCATTATCTGCTATCACGAGCATCCTCAGGGATAGCTTGTGTGTGATGTAGATGTATTTAAAGCTACAGGCTTTAGAATTTTGTAGTTATGACCTACTAAGAGCCTATGTGCTTCAGATTTTGTATCAGTACCACTTTTTTTGTACATGATGATTATATATATAAAAATACTATTTTGTGGATTTATACATTATGTGTTCTATGATGGTTGAGGATCTTATGGATGTTTGCTTACATACTATGTGTATTTTACATGTTGTGTCGTTATATGTATCTTTGATGGGAATTCTTATGAATGTGCAATGTACCAATCTAATATAAAATTAGCTAGGGAATCAACAACATTGCTCATGTCTCTCAGAATATGCAGGTATTGAATTGACTCAAAGCACCTCTCCAAGAGACGTACACACCAGAATAGATGGAGTAGCATGGGATCGCGGATAGCGTAGACTCGGTTAAGATGGAATACCACTAGTTTTGAATCAAGGTAGATGACAAGATGGTCTACACCCAAGGAACAAGCGTCGTTCAATAATCCAATTACCGTGTGATACTCGATGGCATTGTTGGTCACAAACCCTAAGAAAGTTCCTCCTGAGATAATCAGTTCAGCGGTAGGGGCATAAAGCACCCAAGCTTCCAAAGCGAGGATACGAGTGTGCCAGCTAGCGTCGTCTGCGAATCCAAAACATGTTTCCATCTGCATATCCAGGCAGAACATGGTATAAGAAAGATAATAAGATCCTAACACACTAAAAAATAAAGTGTCACACTAAGCAAAACATACGTCATGTACAATATATACAAAGTACTAATGCGTAAATGACTTAGGAATAGTACCGCTTTAGGTATATCCCATTGTGAGGTTCTCCCAAAGATATCCCATCATAATCTTCTAGTTCATATGCTCCTTTTTCTAACACACGCTTAACCACATATGGACCGTGCCACATGGACTCAAGTTTGTCTGCCCCCAGCTTATCATGTTTTTGGTCATAAGTGAGAACCAAATCTCCCTTGTTGAAGATACGAGGTTTGACTAACTTGTCATACTGGCCCTTGATGTGCTTCTTATGAGCTTCATTGGCCAGAGCTGCATCACGACGGGTTTCATCGAGTATTTCCAAGTATAGAAAACGTTCTTCCTCGGCGGTGGTGTTGGGTAAGAGTTCAATAGTGAGTTTTAATGATGGAATATCGCACTCTATAGGTAGTAATGCCTCTAGTCTGTAGACCAATTGAAAAGGCATGAATCCAATGGCAGTTTTGACAGAAGTCATGTATGCCCATAGGGTTGAAAAAAGCATGGTATGCCAGTTGGACTTATGTGTCCCTACCATATGTTGAATTATGGTTTTCAAGACCTTGTTAATGGCCTCTAATTTTCCATTCGATTGAGGGTAGTAAGGAGTTGAGTTATCATGTCGAAAACCTATTATGGCGCTTAATTCCTCCACCATCTTATTCTGGAAATGTGATCCATGATCAGTGACGATGGCTTTAGGGACTTTGAATCGCACAATGATATGGTTGAACATAAAGAGTGTGGCATTTAAGTGGTCTTCTTTGTACGTAGCCATAGCCTCAACCCATTTGGTGAAGTAGTCTACTGCGACAATAACATAACCATGCCCCCCGACCGAGGTAGGCTTACAGTGCATGAATTCAATGCCCCTTTTGGAAAAGGGACCGACGACGATAACTGGTTGTAATGGGGTGGGATGTGAGTGCTTTTTGTGATGAAAAAGCTGGCAAGGAGGACACTTCTTGAATGCTTCAATACAATCTTTGAAGATGGAAGGCAAATAGTATCCAACGCATAGTATTTTCTGAGTTGTAGCCATCCCAGAAAGATGACCTACACATGCCCTCGAGTGACAACCATTCAGTACATGTTCGGCCTCATGAGTTAAGCAGCGTCGGAGGATAGAATCGACACCACGACGATATAATGTGTCACCAATGATTAGGTAATACTTGGCGTGGTGATGCATATGACGGCGTTTGTCACGAGATAGTTGAGGACCGAAACGTTGAGTTTGGAGATACAATGTGATATATCCATACCATGGGTCAGAAGTACTGATAAGAAACAAGGACTCGTCGATGAGAGATTCCATGGGCTCAGTTTCCTGATCAATACGGGGAAGATCACAAATCAGCTTCGCGAAAACCAAAGACTTCTTTGATTTATCCTTCTCAAATTGGAGATCGAATTCCTGAAGAATCACAATCCGGCGTGAATATTTTCCCCCTAGTTCCTGGCGCATAAGAACGTGGTACATGGGGTTAGAGTTGGTGATTATGGTGGTAGTGCAGAGGAGGATGTAATGACGAAACTTTTGGACAACGATGACTGCTGTGAGAGCTAGTTTCTCGACATGTGAATACCGGGTTTCGGAGTCAATGAGACCCTTGCTAAGGTAGTAAATAACATGCTCCTAGGCGTTACTATCTTTATGAACCAAAACCATAGCGAATGTGGTAGTGGAAGTTGTTAATTTTTCGATAATTTCATTCAAACATTATCTAGGATTCCACTAAGAGAATAACAAGCACAACATAACAATCATAAACACAAGAGACACAACGTTTCCTTGGAGAAAACCAAGAAGGTGAAAAACCCCACAACTTCCTCAGAGATAGAATAAGCCACAATACAAGATCACAATGATCAAACCCAAGATAGATAACTCCAGCAGCTACTCCTCCTCCACTTGTGCGCACTCCTCTCTCAACTAATGCGAGTTGGATCAGTGAGTGAATGAATAGAATGAGACACACTCACTCTCTATTTATACACTGTCTTGACCTTCCAATAAATTAATAGGGCCACTTCCTAAGGAAGCCTAATAACCCATCCACATGACGCAACTAGGGCTGACCCCACACCAATGGTCTAATAACCCATCAAATATAAGTTGCGACACTTGCGACACTTACAAATACAAATGGCGACACTTCTAATTGGAGGAATAATACATCTCCATCATACATATAACAAAGTATAAGTGTAATACATAGAAGAATATCTTCCGAAGTTACAAATACATCAACACTCCCTCTTAACTAGGAAGGTATTCTCTAGACTCAGGTCATCAATACATATCGGCACAAGTCTTCAATTTTGGAGCTGGATCATCGTCACTGGATCATGGAGCATCATCATCACTACTGCTGTACTCGTCATCTCGATATTTGGGCTATCTCTCAATTCTTCTCATCTTAGGAAGTTCTACAGGTCTTCAATCATCTTTGGACATCCTGTGGATCCTAGAAATGATTACGTGCATCAACAAAACCTAGCAAGAGCATCCCAGGACTGATTACGTGCCCAACACAACCTGAAAGATCTCCCAGGGAGCTGTTACATGTGACCACCAAAAAACCTCAAAAGATCATCCCAGGATTGATTACGAGCACAGAAATCAACCTATCGGATCTCCAAGGGCACTATTACATGTGGTCATGGAAAAACCTCGAAAGAGCATCCCAGGACTGATTACGAGCACACGGCTCAACCTATCGGATCTCCTAGGGCGCTATTACATGCCATAGGACAAAACCTAGCAAGAGCATTTTCCAGATCTCCCAGGGAGCTATTATATGCCATAGGTAAAACCTAGCAAGAGTATCTGCAAATATCCCAGGGCGCTATTATATGTCCTCCCAAGCAAAACCTCGAAAGAGCATTTTCCAGATCTCCCAGGGAGCTATTATATGCCATAGGAAAAAACTATCAAGAGTATCTGCAAATCTCCTAGGGCGTTATTATATGCTTATCTTCACAACCTGTCCACGACCAACCTGTAGCAAAACCTCACAAGAGCATCCTAGCACAAACTATAGGATCTCCCAGGGAGCTATTACATGCTACCTGCATAATCTATTCGCAACCAACCTGTAGCAAACCTCGCAAGAGCATCCTAGAACAAACTATAGGATCTCCCAGGGAGCTATTACATGCTACCATCACAATCTTCCCATGTCCACGGAGCATCATCCTGATACTCATGATCATACTGATCATCATCACAGCATCATCCTGATGCACATCATCATCGCATGATCAACCTAATCATCGTCACAGCATCATCCTGATGCATATCATCTGGAGCATCTTCCTGATGCTCATCACACATGATCATCCTGATCATCATACATAGCAGCAAACTGAGCATCGTCCTGATGCTCATCACACAATGCTTACATCCATAGCCACGGGAAGGATACTCCTACCACCATGCTTGGAATGGCTCCTACAAATGTGTCCCATCACTTCTTCCTCGAAGTATCTTCTATTTGAAGAACACCAAGCCTCTCTCTGAAGTACTCAAACTTCACTCTGGCTAGTGGTTTGGTCAACACATCTGCAATCTGCTCATCAGTCGCAACATATAGGAGCTTCACTGCTCCTCTTTGCACCATATCCCTGATATAGTGATATTTGATCTCAATGTGCTTCGACCTGTCATGGAACACCGGGTTCTCAGACAACTTCACACAACTCTGGTTGTCACAGAAGATACAGGTAGCATCCAACGGGAGATCAAATAATTCATACAGTAGATTCCTAAGCCATACTACCTCACAACTAGCCGAACAAGCTGCGGCATACTCTGCTTCGGCTGTACTCAGTGCTACGCAGGATTGCTTCCTGCTAAACCAAGATATCACACCTGATCCCATACTGAAGCAGCACCCTGAGGTGATTTTCCTATCTACAGCACTGCCTGCCCAATCTAAATCAACATAACCCTCCAGGTTAAACTTTTGATTCGCATCATATTTGATCCCATAATCAATTGTACCCTTCAGGTACCTCAAAATATGCTTTATAGCAATCAGGTGAACATGTCTAGGATCTGTCAGAATTTGGCTCAAGGTGTTCACCGCAAAGCAAATATCTGGTCTCGTGTTCGTCAGGTAGATCAAGGACCCAATCATCTGACGATACACTGTGACATCAACCGACTCTGATGAAGCATCACTCAATAACTTTAGGTTCGATGCCATAGGTGTGGCCATGGCCTTGCAGTCCGTCATCCCGAACCGCTTCAGGATCTCTACTGCATACTTCCCTTGTCCAAGGAATATTCCATTTGCACTCTGCCACACCTCCATACCTAGAAAGTAATGCATCATGCCCAAGTCCTTCATCTCGAACTCGGCAGCAAGCTTCCTCTTCGTGTCGGCAATCAATCTATCCTCACCTGTTACAAACAGGTCATCCACATACAATAGGAGTATCACTGGTTTTCCTTCCTCAACCTTGTAGTAAAGGTTGGAATCCTCTTTACTCTTGGTAAAGCCCAAACTGGACAGGAAGCTATCTATCCCGCCGTACCATGTCCTAGGAGCTTGCTTCAAGCCATACAAGTCTTTCTTCAATCTGCACACATATGACTCTCTGTCATGTGTCTCAAAACCAAGTGGCTGCTCCACATACACTTCCTCTTCGACTACACCATTCAAGAAAGCTGTCTTGAAATCCATCTGGTGTATCTTCCACTTCATCACTGCAGCCAGGGCAAGTATTGTTCTGATGGAAGTGTATCTGGCTACAGGAGCAAAAGTCTCTTCATAATCTATCCCCTCTTTCTGGGAGAAGCCACGAGCTACAAATCTTGCTTTGTATTTCTCTATGCTGCCATCTGCAGCATGCTTGATCTTATAGATCCACTTGGAAGTCACAATAGACTTCCCTTCTTGTCTTGGGACCACATCCCAAACATCATTCTTCATGATCGATTGGTATTCTTCGACCATGGCATCCTTCCATTCTTTCTTTTCTGCTGCCTCTTCATAACTGGAAGGTTCTTTGTTCATTATGTCACAGAGCAAGGCCACATAGCTGGTGTGTGATATTGTCCTTTTCCTTTCTCTGTGTTCCTCCTATGGAATACCATACCTTTCTGCATCTTGGATGAGCTCTCTAGCCCATGCAAGTTTCCTCTTGTGAGAGATCTTCTCACGAGGTGGATCTACAGGTTCTTGTGGATCTTCTATTTTACGATCCACTTTTGGTATTGCTTCATTCATGGTGGTGTCTTGTGTTCTGGGTATCCTTGGTTCTTCATAGTCTTCAATAGGTTTCTTTCTGGATTTGATGTATGATGAGTTTTCATCAAAAGTCACATCCCTACTGATGTCAATCTTCTTGAACCCTGGAAAGTAGGTTTTGTATGCCTTCGAGCTTTCACTGTACCCCACAAATATACCCTTCTTTCCTGAAGGATCTAACTTTGTCCTCTTTTCTTTTGGAACATGTGTATATACTGGACAACCAAATATTCTGAGATGTCTAACTTCTGATCTCTTACCAGAGAAAACTTCTTCGGGTGTTTTGTTGTCAAGTATCTTGTGTCGTGTTCTGTTTTGTACATATACTGTTGTTCTTGCTGCTTCTGCCCATAGGTGCATGGGTAGGTCTTGGTCATGAAGCATTGCTCATGCTACTTCCATGATTGTTCTATTCTTCCTTTTTGCAACCCCATTTTGTTGTGGGTGGTAAGGAGTGGTTAACTCCCTCTTAATTCCTGAATTACTGCATAACTTCTTGAAGTCCCCTGAAGTGAATTCTCCGCCATTGTCGGATCTGAAGGTCTTGATCTTCTTATCGATTTGATTTTCTATCAAGGCTTTGAATTCCTTGAACTTATCAAACACTTCATCTTTTTTCTTCAAGAAATAAACCCAAGTCTTCCTAGAGAAATCATCAATTAAAGAAACATAATATACATACCCACTCAGAGAACTGAATGACATTGGTTTGCATACATCAAAGTGGATAATCTCCAAGATTCCTTTTTCTTTGCTTTCACTGCTTGGAAATGCCTTCTTTGTGTTCTTTCCTTTTCCACATCCTTTGCAAACACCTTCATGCTTTGACTGAATTTCAGGAAGACCTTCTATGTCTTTGCTTGCAATTGGTAGTGCCCTATAGTGCACATGAGCAAGCCTTCTATGCCAAAGTTCACTTGGCTCCATGGATTCATGTACCATGGCATGTTCAAGTTGTCCCTTCAATTTGTACAATCCTCCCTCTTGCTCTCCAATCACTACTGCATCATCTATGGTCTTACCTTTAGGTCACATAAGTACTTGGCCATCCACAAATGCAACTCTCATCCCTTTTGCATCCAAATATAATATGGAGAGAAGATTCTTCTTGAGTCCAGGTACATATAGGGGTGAAAACATGAAGTTGGGAAATAATTTTGGCTTGTTTTTTACAAACAAAACTGCTAAATTTTATGGTTTTCAACTTCGACCTCTTCAAACCCATATCTCCCTTAGGAATTTCAACTTGAAGTAAACACAAAGGTTTTAGAGAATTGAATTAGCTTTCTACTCATAATTTTTTTAAGTTTTTTTATAGACATATCGTGGGACAAATTTGTTGTCAACCAACGACATATACTTGAAACTTTTAGGTATGGATAATGAGTGACCTATGTTGACGTCGTTTTTTTGATAGATGGTTATTCATTTCAGGGAAAACAATTGTTGGCTCATAATCTACACACACTACACTTGATCATGGACTATATTTTGAGTTTTTTAAGACTTGAGAACTATTTTTTATTATTTATCGAAACAGCATATGTTCAGAAAATGGTGCATTATCGATACATGTTTTTGTCTTCACATTTTCTTTCAAATGTGACTCTTATTGGAAAAAAATAAAAGTACCCTTTTGAAGAGGACGAGCCAATTATGATCTCTGTGAAATTTCAAATTTTTTGGTGTTGTCTTTGGTATGATATTGAATTTTCATTTCGGATGATTTTTAGAGTAATAAAATTCTTAAGGGATAAGGTTTAGAAAAAAATTATTAATAAATAGAAATTCAAATTGAAATGAAACAATTATTATATCATTGGAAACTAGATTCATAGATGAATCCATTGCGACCAAGTCCGACAAATAATACTTAAAATTTGCAGGGGTTTGGGCTTGCTGAAGTTGCAGGTTCTAGAAAGATGCCAGATATTTTTGCAGGTTTTGTTGACCATAAACTCTCGGCCGAAAAATACCTTCCAAACTCTCAGCTGAGAGTTTAGTTCAAACTCTCCTCCGAGAGTTTTTTTGAAAATACAGCATGGCGATTGGTTCAAACTCTCGGCCTAGATTTTTTTTAAACTCTCGGCCTAGAGTTTGAACTCTCAAAACTCTTGACCTAGAGTTTTTTAAACTCTCAGCCGAGAGTTTGAGGTTGACTTTTTTTCCCCTGTTCATTCGCGCGCCCTCTTTTTTTTCACTCTGTTGTCACGAAATTGTTTCCCAGCTTCCCGTTTTCACCCATAGAACATCTTGCATCTTCAAAGACTTCCCAGAGTCTAACTTGTAGGAGGCTTCACCACTTCCTTTTATGGGGTATTGATAGTCATCCCCAAGTTTCACCTTATGAGGTGACTCATGTTCAGATAGATCTATAAGAGATTCTATGAATCCCGTCATATGTTTAGAAGCCCCACTATCAATAAGCCAATCATTACACCCATGTGTAACAGTACCTGTGAGAGAAGAGATTAGAACATATTCATCGTCACTTGAAGATTCTTCACTTTCTTCTTTATCCTTCTTCCCAGGAGGCTGATCATCCTCAGCAGCATGAGCATGATATCTCTTCTTGTTGTTCTTCTTCTTCTTATTGTTGAATTCTCCTTTGTTCTTCAGACAATATCGGGTAAAGTGTCCCTTCTCATTACATGTGAAGCATCTACCATGAGAGGTTTCTTAAAGTTCCCCCTTTGATAATGGTGAGAAGATTTCCTGGTATTAGGCTTCTCCTTCTTGAACTTACTTCTTCTGGTGTGAGCAGTGAGAGATTGGTCTTCACTTCCCATCTTTTCTTCTTGGGCCACAAGTCTAGCTTCTTCGTGTGAACATTCCTCCCATAGTCTACTGAAGGAGATCAACTTCTTTCTTGCACAGATTCCTTGGATGAAGGAGTTCCATGACCTAGGTAGGCCATTCAAAGTGGTCATGACAATTTCTCCATTCTCCACTACTTCATCCATAGCTTTAAGTTGTTCCTTGATTTGAGAGATCTTAGTGAAGTAGGATTGTATGGTCTCTCCATTCTGAAACTTTACCCCTTTCAATTGATTCCGCAGAGTCATCTTCTTATTTATATTCTTTCCTTCAAACAACTTGGTCAAAGAGTCAAACATCTCCTTGGGTGTCTTTAGGGAAGACACATGGGGAATGAGATGGTCTTTTATAGAATCAGCAATGATTCTCTTGGCCTTGACCAAGTCCTTCTTGTGTAAGGCCTTAGCCTCTTCTCCCTCTGGAACTGGAACCTCTTCCTTTATGTAGATGTCCAATTCATTCTCTTCCAGGATTAACCCAATCATATACTTCCATGCTCGGAAGTTATCAGCTCCTTCAAGCTTATCCTCAAGCTTGGTGTGGTCAGACATCTTAAAGAGTACTTCAAATGGAAATAGAAAGTTTTAGGTCTTACCACTTGATTTGCTGAAAACTGGATCTAGAGCTCGATTAGGGTTTGTCAGAGAAACCCTTAAAATTCAAACTTTGAATTCCAAACTTCTAAATGGATGGAAAGATGCACCTTTCTAAGCTGATCAAGCTGGTATACTTCAAATTTGAAATCTGCAAAATTTGACCCCTCAAAATTGCCTTTGAAACTTCCGAATTTCCTGGACAGGATCCCGAACTAGGGTTTGATAATGCCTGGGGTTCTACCCAACCAAAAAGTTTGATCTTGTGCTCTAAACTTTGATTTTTCTAAGGAGCTTCTAGCCGTGGTCACAGATTCCAAAAATTTCCACTTTTGCAAAAACCCTAATTTTCCACCCTTCCGATCAAAATCCCGAACTAGGGTTTGATCAAGCCCGACCTTCTTCCCAACCAAAAATTTCTATCTTGGTCTCTAAAATTCGATTTTCTTGAGGGGCATCCAGCCGTGGTCTCGGATTCCAAAAATTCCAACTTTCTCTGAAACCCCAATTTTTTCGCAGCAGTGACGGGCCAAAAACTGAAAGTGCTCAGAATTGAATTCTGTCTCGACAGAAAGATGCGCCGTTCCAAGGAGAGTCAACCTAGCCTCCTACCTTTGATGATCTGAGGAGAGAAACCCAAATATTAAGAATCCCTAGCTTCCACAACTGCACCGTGTCTTCTTCTTAGCACGGGTCTGATACCATGTTAAGTTTTCGATAATTTCATTCAAACATTATCTAGGATCCTACTAAGAGAATAACACGCATAGCATAAGAATCATAAACACAAGAGACACAACGTTTCCTCGAGGAAAACCAAGAAGGTGAAAAACCCCGCAAGTTCCTCAGAGATAGAATAAGCCATAATACAAGATCACAATGATCAAACCCAAGATAAATAACTCCACTAGCTACTCCTCCTCCACTTGTGCGCACTCCTCTCTCAACTAATGCGAGTTGGATGAGTGAGTGAATTAATAGAATGAGACACGCTCACTCTCTATTTATACACTGACTTGACCTGCCAATAACTTAACAGGGCCGAGTTCCTAAGGAAGTCTAATAACCCATCCACATGACTCAACTAGGGCCGACCCCACATCGATGGTCTAATAACCCATCAAATATAAGTTGCGACACTTGCAACACTTGCGACACTTACAAATACAAATGACGACACTTCTGATTGGAGGATTAATACATCTCCATCATACATATAACAAAGTACAAGTGTAATACATAGAAGAATATCTTCCGAAGTTAAAAGTACATCAATAGAAGCATCAAGATAAATCATATAATCCTTGGTGTAATTGGGTGGTTGTAACGCAGGTGCATGGGTGATAGCATGTTTCAGGTTGTCGAAGGACTGTTGAACATAATCATCCCAAATGAAAGGGACGTCCTTCTTGAGCAACTGCATGTATCCCTGTTTCCTTTCAGCGAAATTGCACACGAAACGCCTTAAGTAGTTTTCCTTCCCCTAAAAACTTTGAAGTTCCGGTATATATGTTGGTGGTGGTAGAGAAACAATGGCTTCCACCTTGAGGGGATTGATGCGGATCCCATATTTTGAAATCATGAATCCTAACAAGCATTCGTACTAGATACAAAAGATGCACTTGTTAGGGTTGAGACAGATATTGTACCGTCGACATCTGAGGAATACAACCATCAGATGATCAATGTGTAAATCTCAACGATTTGAATGAGGAGGGCAATCGTCTAAGTAAGGTTCCACAAAGTCCTTCACGTCGTGGAAATCATACGACATAGCCCGCCAGAATGCGGCACCAACATTTTTAAGTCCAAAAGGGAGTTTGTGATACGCGAACGTACCCCACGGGAAGATGAAAGTTGTCTTGTGTTGATTGGCAGAGTGGATCTCTATTTGATTATAGTCGGAAAATCCATC
Source organism: Larix kaempferi (assembly GCA_027924585.1). Taxonomy (NCBI): domain Eukaryota; kingdom Viridiplantae; phylum Streptophyta; class Pinopsida; order Pinales; family Pinaceae; genus Larix; species Larix kaempferi. The sequence goes on from BSBM01001879.1 coordinate 8,542,702, forward strand.
CATGAATGAGAATATGATGCTTCTGGTACAGTTTTCGATGATCTGGTCGATGTACGGGGTAGGGTAATTGTCCTTGGGACAAGCCTTATTTAAATCCCTATAATAGACACAAATCCTAATGGTGCCATATTTTTTGGTAACGGGGACGACATTAGAGACCCAATATGTTAAGGGAACAGGATAAATGCACCCAGCCTTCACGAGATTTTATATTTATGCCTTAATAGCCACGGTTTTCCTAGGGTGTAAAGGGCGGAGTTTTTTCCGGACAGGTTTTGCGTCGAGATATGTTTGAATCTCGTGCATAATGATATCAGGATCAATCCCAGGCATTTCCTCGTAGCTCCATGCAAAGACGTCACATAATTGTTTAAACAAGGCCATAAAAGTGGCGACTTCTTCTGGAGAACAAGTTTGGCCTTAAGTGAATTTGTTCCATGGCGCCAGGTTTTATCGAGATGTCGATCGGAAAGGTAGGCGTGATGTTATCTAGGTTGCCCTCGGTTACCATATCCACAGTCAAGATAGGATATTGAGGGTCAGGAAAGACATACGGTGAAACAATTATTTCAATGGTGTTCTCTACTGAATATAATGGCAGAATGAAAGACGATCTATGGTGGAGGTCTTCCCATGGGGATTCATCCACGCTCATATTCTCCATGATTGACTCGTCAGAATGAAAATTCTGGAGTAGAGGATCACGTAGGGATGAAATCTGATGTAATGGCAGAGAACGTGAGGTAGATTCTAGCAGAGTGGACATCTGGTAAGTCAGGTGTCGATTGGATGGCCTCATAAATAGCTTATGCAGCATTGAGAGGCATCACATCTCCAATCGAATCCAAATGAGCTGGATCAAGCACAATCCATTGGTCCGTTGAGTGATGGGAGGATGAAATAATGTTCACCGTGGAAACATGGGAAGGGGGATCTGATGTTGGTAAGAATCCCATGAGGGATGAATCTTTAAGGAGTCCTACCTCCACACTCTCATATAGCTGCGTCGAGTGTCCTAGAAGAGGGACGTTGTCCGCGGGATGAGTAGTGGTGTCAGGTGTACAGAAATCCAATTGGTCGATAGTGACAATCTTCCCTAGGTGGGGAAATTGCACTATGCGAAAGATGGATGATGCAACTGCAGTCATGGCATAGAACCCGTTTTGATCAAATAGTAGGTTATAGTCCAATGAGGCAGCAACGAATTCCACGTTAATGGAAACGCTCTTGCCACCCAACTCGACGGTCAAATATTGTAACAACCCATGTGGTTGAAATCCATGTCCATCAAAGGCTTTCAAAGTGGTGGGGGAATGGTTCAAATTGGGAGAGCCTATGGCTCTCCAACAAGATAATGACATAAACGAGTTAGAGGCTCCTTCGTCTAAGACAGTACGATGGGTGCTTTTCCCAGCGACGCTAGTAACGATTTGGAATTCCAGTTGGTGGGAAAGTCTCGGCTTGAAATACTTTAACTTGAACATGATGGTGTTGGAGGAATCTAGATCTACAACTCCAATCATGGATAATAGGGTATTATGCTGAATGGGACAGTTTTGTAAGACTTCTAACATCGGCCTAGCACAAGGGGCTTGCACTAAATCCTGTACTATATTGTAGTTTTGAGCAGCCCGAGCATTTGGATTGAAAATGGATTTTCTAGTCATGCTCTTGGGTGGACGTAGGGGTGGACATAGTACTAAATCCGGTAAAGGATTCTCTATGACGAGAGGACCTTGTGGTAAAGGAATCCTAGATGTAGATGCAGGGGATTTTTCAGGATTACCAATGTCAGATTCCTTTGTAGAAGGAGAGTCATATGAACATGATCGAGTATTTAGGTTGACCGTTTCGCTCTGCATCATGAGAACATGAGAGGTGGACGTTTCTCCTTGAGGAGGAGGTTGTTGGTGTGCAATCATCTATTGTTGTTGTGTGGGGAAGGGATCAGTTAAGACTACATGTGTGGGGTTCCCTTTAAGGAACTTTTGCACTTCGTCCCGATGAGTGAATTCTTTGTTGAAGGGGTCGCCACCGCACAGTAAACAAGGATACTTAACCTTCCACTTTTGTTTGGTGTCGTCGGGATTGTTCTATCTAGGCTCCTGCTGGTTAGAATAATTTTTCGATTTACCTTTGTTCTTCTTTTTTCCACTGGATTTTTAAGGTGAAGCAAATTGAATTGAATTCGCTTCTTCAGTGGAAGCAGGGTTGGGTGATGGTTTGGTGTGATGTCCAGCCTATGTGGCAGGTGGGGTCAAGCTATGATAGCTTTGTGATCGACCAGATTGTGTGGCGGGATGGGTGTGAACAGAACCAATATGAGGCCCCGTACGTGGGTTTGTTGGATCATACGTAGGGTGGGGGGCATCAGGAACGATGTCGTATAAGGTGCCAAATTGAGCATAGACAAGGTCTAAGTACTGAGTGTTAGCACTGGTTTTGGGTTAAATAGTTGGAGGGGGTTAGATCCTTGCAAATAATATGTAAGGTCTTATATTTCTGAGTCGTATGACCCTGAAGAATGCTAGTGAGAGATCTGAGTGTTTATTCGTAGGTTGGGAATGAAAATGATGGAAGAACTTAAGTTTCGACCTTGCAGATGGGATTAGAATTTGAAAATCCACTCAACGTAATGAGTGGAAAGGAATGAAGGGCGCAGATCAATAGTGATGGAGATCGACGGCTACAAGTGAGTTCGCAAGGGTGAGATGCATAGTTAGAGTATGGGCGGAAGGTTGCTACATGCGAGCAAATCGGTGGTCAAAACAACGAACGGGAAAAGAGATCTACGGTCATGAAGAAGTTCGTCGATTTAATATGCATGGAGAAATGAATTTTTCAAATCTGCGAAGTGGCGGTAGGATCCACATAGTTCGATGGTGCAAATCTGGTGGAGAAGGGTATCGACGATAGACATTTGTTTCGCAGATTGAACATGCGTGGACTACCAACACTTTTCCAGATTTGCAAAGCTTGGTAGGGACCGTGCCTTTGGATGGTCAGGATGCAGATAAGATTCATATCGACGATCGGCATTGGCTTCGCGGGTTAAAGGTGCGAGGAGGCAGCTTTCTGAAGGAGGAAGACTACGGAAGACTGTGGAGTTAAACATGGAAAAGATCAACGGTGCAGGATCGATCGTGCAGATAGAAGGCTGAAGAAATTTGCTACTGCGAGAGGTGCAAGAACGATATGAAGAGGGATATAATATAAAAATTTATTGCACGGAGTTTCAGATTGTTGTTTGTCCTATGCATTGGAAAGTGAAAGCTGGTGACAGTGCAGAAAGAAGCCACCTCAGAAACGAATCTTGGACCAGCTATCAGTAAACCAGGTAGGCCTCTTGTCCTCATAGAAAACTATTTAAATGGCTAAGCTTGGAGAAGTAGAATCCCCCGTGTTTTGAACATCAGAAAATAGAGGAACTGTTAGAAGACAGGGATGCTGAGATCTATGATACAGTAATGCTAAATGTACCTATCGAAGTAGTGAAAGACAGACTGAAACTTATTAGAGGCCAGGTTATAGATGTCCATGATGTTTATAGGTCATTTTTCCAGTTTTTCTCAGTCGACTAAACCCTAAATTTCCCTGAATTCAACTGGTGTGCTACTAACTATTCCTCCTATGAGAGAGTAATTATAGATGCATCTAGCTCAAAAATCCTGTGTCCAGTCAGTCCTGTCGTTATTAGAAAATCCCTTTCAATTGCTGACGAGTTCAGTCTAAAGTCCAAAGATTACAAGGAAGAGTCCCTAATCCAGTATTTTAGAGAGTTTGCGGTTGAAAAGAGACAAAGTTTCTTCAGAGTTTTCCTAAAACCCAGTGTCTCATTGCAGGACCAACCTTTCCCAGTTGAAGTCAGTCTTTTTACTAAAGAAACTAAGTGTGTCATAACCATGATAGTTCAATTCTTAGGATTGGACACATATATGTATGTTACTGAACCCTTGATGAGTCTGTTGTTTGTCCTTAGCACCTGTCCATTTGAGTATGAAGACTCTAACCAGTCAGTCTATTGCTCTTGCCTTAAATTTGATGAGTCCCTAGCTGAGAATATCCATTCCCAGCTAGTGGACTTCCACAAGACAAAAAGTTTCAGGTTTCAATCGTATTTGCTGAGGATGTTCTTATCATTTAATGAAGAAAATTTGCAGCTTCCTAAGATGATGCTCACAAAGGAAATGAACACAAACTACAACAAATTAATGAACAACCTCACGTCGGAGTTTTACAGTGTTTTTTATCAGAAGAGATTGCCTAGAGTGTTGACAGAGATGACATAGATTTTGCAACCTTCTCCTGAAAAGAAAATAGGTGACTGGTTTCTCTTGGAACACAACACAATAATAAGAGTGTATGGGTTTGTTCATCCACCTTATGTACTACCAGCATTTTTAACTCCTAGAGTGTTTGCTCTGGAATTGATCAGGAAAAAGTTAAGGGTAGAAATTGAACATTTTCTAGATCATAAGAAAGCTTCAAACATTACATTTCCATGGGTTGTAGGCCCATTCATCATTAAGAATAAAGCTGCTTTTTCAGCCATTGAGTGTATATTAAGAGAAATGGGATTTCAAACAAAAGTCGCCATCAACTATGATCCCCATCACATTATCTCCAACATAAGGAAAGACAATAAAAGAAAGGGCTTTATGCACTTTGAGATTGCAGGTCCGGCAAAGACTGCTAATTGGTTGGAATATCCCTGTAAGGGTTAGAAGGATGTAGATATGCATGAAGACTCCACCTCCCTTGTACAGAAATCCACATCACCACAACCTGGCACCTCCAGCTTGGTCCCAGCAGTTGGAGCAATTATACCCCTTGTCAGTTGCTCTGAGAGATCCAACAAAATGGAAGTCATTGATGCCATGGATGCAGAAGATGAAGACACAGAAAGAGACAAAAAGTGGATGAGGCAGGGTAGCAGATTGTACAGGTGACTACTGGTCAAGGTAAGAAGAAGAAGGTGAAGACCAAATTACCTGCCTTCAAAATCAAGGAATATGTATTTGATAAAGCAGCTGCCGAGCCTGCTGCACAAGGAAAAAGTAGATCAGAACTGTTGGATGAATATAAAGAGAATTAAGATGTAGCTTCAGAAGAATCAAATTTGTATGTAGAGGTTAGACAGATCTCTAACAAGGATGTATCCCTAGTCACTGTCAGAAGCCATGCTCAGAACACTTTGAATTTGGCCATAGCAACCAAAAATAATGCCATTGAAGTGAAAATGAACCTAGAAGATATTCATGTCCCTGATATTATACATTTGCACAAAGAGACTGGAGATATTATTTATGCTAATATGTTGAAGGCTACATTGGAGTTGTCAAAGCTGCAGTCCAGGAAGAGAAAGATTGAGAATTAGCTCAGGCAGGAAAAGGTGAAGAATAAAGCTCATAAGGCACAGGTCAAAAAACTGCAGACAGAATTGTTGGCTACTGAGAACCAAGCAAATAAAAGGGCCAGCATACAAAACCTACTGAATGAGAACGAAAATACTATTCAGACACTAAAGAAGAAACTGAAGATTCCCTCCACCCAATTGATAGAAGCATCTAAGTTGACAAAGCTTGAGAATGAGAAAGAGGAGTTGAAAAATGAATTAACATATTGTAAAGCCAAATTATTGAAGTTTGAAGAAAAAGAAATGTAGTGGCAAAGGGATATGTCCCTTATAGTGGAGAGCAAGAAGAATCTAAAGGCTAAATCTGAAGATTTGGAAAAGAAATTGCAAGAGAAAGGTAAAGAGTTGGAGAGTATGATCACCTCTTCCTCCATTGAATCCGGCGATTTCTCCATTGTACAAGCTATGGCACAGGTAGGCCTGAAAGACTTGGAACTAGTGAAGTTGCAGAAATAGAACACAAATCTGGAAAGCATGGTTTCAAAGGAAGAACAAGAGAAAAAGGCTTCGGAAGCCAAATACCAAGAAATATAGGTTAAGAATGAAGAATTGATGAAGCAAGTTACAGGTCAATCATCACTGCAGGAGGCCAAACAGGTAATTTGGGATAATGTTATAGCTGAAGCAAACAAATTAAGACCGCATCTTGATTTTATTTTAGACAAAGAGGCTGTAATTAAATTGGCCAAACAAAGTGTAACGGCAATGAAAGAAAAATTCAATAAGAAGCCTATTGAATGTGCTGCAAATGCCATAGAGTTTTTGAATGGGATAACTGAGGATGAATTGAAAACAACTAACATAAAAAATAGATTATCTACCATTATTTGGGCCAGGAAGGTGGTAAATAAACATCAGCAGTTAGATACAATTCAGGCCAGGATAGATATCATGGCACACCAATTGAAGCTCTTTAGAGATATGTTTGATCCATTGTTCAAGAAAGGACTTCCACTCTTCTAGGAAGAATATGGTACCATGCTGACACAAAAGGAATATCAAGACAGGTTGATGGAATGCAGGTTGGATCATGCAAACTTTGTTGACATGAACCAATCACTGTCTGAAAAAACAGTCGTGGACAAGCTGGCAAAGTAGTTTGAGTTGGTCTTTATTTTCAAAGAGGCATGTGCACACCTACATGACTATTCATACAGAGATCATGTAGAGCTGCGGATATTACTAAAGGAGGTGGCCACTTCATATTTTCCAGCTGTTGACCAATGGAAGATTGTAGAGAAATATGGAAGGGCCAAGCTAACGCTGCATGCATAAGGATTTTGAAGATCGTGGAGATTTGCAGTCTAAATAATTGGTTACTTAGGCTTTTGTTTATTTACTAGGATCTGTTACTAGTTAGTAAATGTTCATTGACACATGTAAAGGCAGTTAAGCCTATTTGTTAGCACTTGTTATTTTTGTTGTAATTGATTCTCAAAGATGATGGACCTTTCTGTATATGTGTCATCGCAGTTGTAACAACTTTCTGTTAGGGTGACTCGAGCCTGAGGGATGAAGATATCCGCTCCTATATATTCACATGTAATAGAGAGGAAAAGGGGTCGAAACCCGTGAGAACTGGGATTTGTATTGTGAGACTTACCTTTAATAAAATCAAAGCGCTGAAACTGGTTTTTTGCAGAGATTCATGTGTTGTTTATGTTGCGTCTGTTTTCCCTCTCTTATGTGAATGTGTATCATGTTTATTACTTCAATAATGTTTTCCTTCATGTCTGAAATAAGTGTTTAATACTACAAAATTCATACTTATATGCTCTGTCTATTGTTTCAGATATTCACAAAATATTTCCACTAAAGTTAACATTGAATTCATCCTTGTTAGATGCTCATGTTAATGGACTATTCTTTATTTCTTCTTTTCCACAAGACTAAAGCATTTTGAATGTGACTGAATGGCTACCTTGCCTCTGTTATAAAGTTCCATGCGGTAGCACTGTAATTTGATATACTTGTTTATTTTGACTCCACTTCCCAATGAATGCTTACCTTGTTTCAACCAAACAACCATCTGATTTTAATTTTTACTCATATATCTGGCCTTGTTAAACAATCAGTGAGATATCCCTCTCTGGAAAGAAAGAAGCCAACTCTCTTTCCTAAAGTTTGGTTTTGTGGTTACCTTGAAGTGACCTTTGCCCACAATCGAAGGTACATTTTGAGTGCTAACATATTGGCACCGTTGCCGAGGAGCGAAAGTTGCATTGTCCCTGGGAGAAGCGACAAAGAGTTCCAAATTTCAAGGGGAGAAGGATTTATGGGGGCAAACAGAGATTCTTACATTGGAGAAGGTTGTACATTTTCCCTGGCGACTCCACGTTGATTTCCAAAGAAGGTTTCAGAAGACATATTTTCCTCTAGAAGGGTACATACAAAAAGTAATCCTAATTTTGAAATTTTACAAAGTGTGGAAAACCCAGAAAGTTTGTTTAGACATCGAAGTGGAAAAGAAAAAGCTAGCACTTATAATACTAAAAGGTCTTTATCTCAAGAAGAGTTTTATGGTTTTCAAGATTTGGATTTAGAAGTAAGTGTTGGAAAGTCTTTATTAAGATCAAAATCGGAGTCAGACCTAAAGCAAAAAGAAATCAATCCAAATAGGTTTGAGTCATACTTGCTAGATCCCTTGTGGTATAACTTGCAAAACACTGTAAAAGTTGAAGAAAGTAACTCTCATTTTCAAAACTCTCAGCTTCATATTACAAACCTTGTTAACAATCTTCCTTGAAATCCTCAAAATCCTCCTCAGAACCCTCCTGTATCATAGAATCCACCTAGACCAATGGTAGCTAGGTTTGCACCTCTGTCTTTGCCAACCGCTTTGCATGATCTCCCTCAGAGCTACTCACAGAGAATTTCTTTATATGATAGAGATTGAAATTTTACAGCAAGATAGAATATGGATAGATTTGAATATTTCATTGACCTGGAAGAAGTAGATCACGATGATGTGAAAATGAGGTTGTTTGCTCAGAGTTTGTCAGGAGAGGCAAAGAGATGGTTTAAATATTTACTAGCAAGATCTATTATTACCTTCGAAGCTTTCCAGACATTGTTTTTGGATAGATGGGAGGCAAAAAAGAGTCACTTACAAATATTATCTCAATATGACCATTTAAAGAAAGGAAACTTTGATTTTGTACATGTATTTTCTAGCAGATTTATGAGGGTATACAATTCCATTCCAACTGATATTAAACCCTTGGTAGGTCCCGCCAAGCTTCATTATGTAGATGTCTTTGATGGAGACTTTTCATGTATGTTGAGAGAGAGGAAGTCAGCTACTATGCCATCTATGTTAAAGGATGCTCTAGAAGTGGAAGCAAATTTAATGGCCTCAGGGAAATTGAAAAATAGAGTAGAGACAAATAAGAGAAGACAAGAAAACCAACCATCCACTTCTGCTTCTTCCTCTGCGAGTGATGTTAAATTTGAAATGATGATGAAGACTATGGAGAAATTGATGGATAGGTTAGCCCTAGATAACAGACCACCTAATAGAGAGCCACCTGAGACTCAAATAAGGAATCCAAATTTTAGGAGACCGTTTCCTCAAAGAAACCAAAGAAATCCTGACGATCAGCAGATAAGACCACCATTCCCAGAAAATTTGGTTGATGAGGAAGGACAAGAAGATCCAATGGATAACCAGATTCATCACTTTGATGACGTTGATTCTGAAATATACTTAACTGAAAAAGAACATAATTTATCCGCCCAGGAAAATGATAGTCTTGTTTCAGAGCTAGATTCAGAACAATATCAGAGAGGATATAAAAATGCCATTGATGATTTTCAAAGAAAATTAAAACTGAGAAATCGTGATGTAATAACAAATAAAGGAAAACCTAGTCCAAACCAGCTTTCCAACACCCAGCATAATTATGAAAAAAAAAAAAAAAAAAAAGCACAAGGATGTTATTGTACAGAAGAACCCAGAAAATAAGGAACAACAGACAAAGGAAAGTAAACAGCCAGGGACCATTGATATCGACAGGCCAATTTCATCCTTCAGTTTGAAGTCAAAGTTATCAAAGGTCAAAATTCCTATCCCCTTTAATGAGTTGTTGAAGAACAATGAGTACAGAGAAGAAATTACTAAAATGGTCAAGAATCAAGGTGATTATCAACCAGATATTTTAGAAGTAACAGATGATTCTCCCACTATTGTCTTTGGACCTAAAATTGAAGATACAGATGATGAAGGAGTTCCCCCATTTTATCTAAGTTTGAATATCTATGATATGATTTTGCACAATGCAATGTTAGATTCTGGTGCATCTCATAATATAATGCCAAAGACAATAGTGGAAAGTTTGGGTTTGGACGTTACTAGACCCTATAAAGACCTATACTCCTTTGATTCTAGAAAGGTTAGATGTCTGGGATTGATAAAGGATATGGTGGTAACCCTTGCACAACTTCCAGCTAAAAGCATTGTGATGGATGTTGTAGTGGTTGACATTCCTCCCAAGTTTGGCATGCTGTTATCAAGGTCTTGGGCATCGAAGTTGGAAGGAATTTTTCAAATGGATATGTCGTATGCCACTATACCTTTATTTAGAGGAAACAGAAGGTTATATAGAGAGAAGAGGTTAGCCTATGTGGTCAGCAGTCAAGATAAGCCTGAAAATCATCATATTTATGCTGTTGATACTGATTTGGGATCTTCTATATTTTTCAATGATGGACCACACACTGATCCTGAAGTTCCTGTACAGATTGAATTTAAGGAGGATAAGGAATTTGCAAAAAGACAAGAAGCCTTGGAGAAGAAAAAAATGAAGAAGGATTGTGGAATATGTACTTTGATGGGTCTCTAAGTAAAAATGGGGCTGGGGCAGATGTTGGGATTATATCTCCAGTCAAAGAATTTAAAGCCTTATCTTATAAATTGACTTTTGAGTGTACTAATAATGTGGCTAAATATGAGGCTTTGCTGTTGGGTTTGCAGGCTTTGAAAGATATGGGGGACAAAAGAATAGAAGTATTTTGGGACTCAAAACTTGTGGTAAATCAGGTGAATGATAGTTACCAAACCAAACATCCCAGAATGAGAGCATACAGGAATGGGGTTTGGGACATGTTTGGAAATTAATTTACAGAACACAAAATCAAAGTGGTTCCCAGAATGGACAATCAGGTAGCAAATTCTTTGGCTACAACTGCTAGTGGTTTCAAGGCTCCTATTTATTCCCAGAAAAAGTATGAAGTTGAAATTGTAAATAGACCCTCAATACCAGACAACTCCAACTATTGGAAAGTTTTCGATGATGATCTGCAAATAAAGAGATTTTTGGAAATGTCCGATGAATTTGTGAATACTCAGATTGATACAGAAAATGAAAATTTAGAGAGCTTCCAAGATGATGAATCAACTGAAGATGAAAAAGCTGAAAACAAGGAATGGCATAATATGTTAGGAGGAAAAGACATAATTCAGTTGAAGACCAATTTTATTCCAAGAGGCTTGATTCCCCTAGAGAAGTTGTTTGATCATAATGATGTTGCTAAGGATCCTAAAGTTAAACCTGCTGATGATGTCGTTGAGTATTGAAGAAGCACCACTAATCGTAAAGTTGTCCAAGAAATTACTTGCAAAAGAGAAAGAAGAAAATGTCAATTTGATGAATAAATACACATATGTATTTTCCCGGAGCTATGAAGACCTGAAAGAGTATGATACCTCTATCATACAGCATACCATTCCAATTAAGCCTGGAGAAAAACTTTTCAGGCAAAAGTTGAGAAGAGTAAACCCCAAGTTGTTGCATGTGATAGAAAAAGAGATAAAAAATTATTCAATGCTAAGATTATTGTAACTTTGAGGTTTTCAAAATGGGTAGCTAACTTGGTGCCTGTTGGAAAGAAAAATGGTGAGATTAGACTTTGTATTTATTTCAGAAATCTCAACAGAGTTTCTTTGAAGGACAATTACCCATTACCGAAGATGGAGCACATTTTGCAAAGGGTGGTAGGGTCTGAAAGGATTTCAACTATGGATGGGTTCTCAGGTTATAACCAAATTAAATTATTCCCAGAGGACCAAGAGAAGACTGCTTTTACTACACCATGGGGTACATTCATGTATGCCAAAATTCCCTTTGGGCTGATGAATGCAGGAGCTACATTTCAACGTGCTATGGACATCGCTTTTGCAGAAGAAAATGATAAATTTGTAGTTGTTTACATAGATGATATCACTGTTTATTACAGGTCTGACAGGGAACATATCAAGCACTTGGAGAAAGTCTTTATGAAGTGGAGAAAGTCTTTATGAAGTGCAGAAAATATGGTATTTCACTAAATCCCAAAAAATCTAATTTTGCACTAGAAGAAGCGAAATTGCTTGGACATATTATTTCGAAGGATGGTATTAAGATTGATCCAAAAAGGGTTAGTGCAATTTTAAAGGTTGAGGAGTCTAGGAGCAAGAAGGAAGTGCAGTCATTTGTTGGACAGGTAGGTTTCCTACGGAGATTCATTCCCACCTTTGCTGAAATATTGAGAAATATTACTAACATGCTAAAGAAGGAGAATCAAATAAAATGGACAGAGGGTGCTAGAGAATCTTTCAAAGGTATTAAAATGGCCATCACTGAAGCTCTAGTTTTGGTGAGTCCATATTTCACTAGAGATTTCCTAGTATTCTCTTATGCATCTGAGCATACTATAGCTAGAGTCCTGTTGCAGAAAAATAGTCAAAATGCTGAGCAGGCTATAGCATTTTCTAGTAAGGTATTGAGAGATGGAGAGTTGAAATATGATATCATGGAAAAGCAGGCCTATTCCTTGGTAAAATATTTGAAAGATTTCAGAGTGTACATTCTTCATTCACACATTGTTGCATATGTTCCAACTAATGCAATGAAGAGCATTCTTACCCAAACAGATCGAGAAGGGAAGAGAGCAAAGTGGATTGTTGTATTATTGGAATATGATCTTGAAGCTTGACAAGTTGATTAAAGGACAAGGACTTGCCAAAATGATGACAGATGCTAATTGTGAATCTTTACAACTCAACTTCCTGACCAGTCATTCAAACCAGCTTGACATAGAGATACAGGTAATGCCAGATTTTTCTATGTCTCCATGGTACATCGATATTGTATATGTATTGCAAAATCTACAAGCTCCTATAGGATTGAGTAAAACAAGAGCTAGATCTATGAAACTAAAGGCTGTAAATTTCTGCATTATGAATCAATACTTGTACTGGAAAGACCCTGGTGGTGTGTTGTTAAATTTTCTATTGGAAAATGAAGCTCAACAGGCAATGAAGGAATTCCATAAAGGAGATTGTGGGGGACATCACTCATGGAAAGTGATAGTAAATAAAATTCTGAGAGCTGGTTTCTACTGGACCACTATGTTTTCTGACGTTTATAAAGAGACTAGCACATGTCATTAGTGTCAGATTTTTTATGGTAAGAAGAAACTGGTTTCACTTCCTCTTAACCCAATTTCAGCAGAGGCACCCTTCCAACAGTGGGGGTTAGATTTCATTGGGAAAATCAACCCAAATCCTTTAGGTCAACACAGATGGATTCTGACAGTAACAGAGTATTTCACAAAATGGATTGAAGTTATACCCACAAGGAGAGCCACTGATGCTGTGATCATGGATTTTTTAGAAAATAACATTTTGGCCAGGTTTGGATGTCCTAGAAGGATTGTGACAGATAATGCAGCTGCTTTCAAATATAAGAATATGATAAGTTTCTGCCATAAATATCACATCAACTTGAACCATTATATTGCCTACTATCCACAAGGGAATGGATTGGTTGAATCTTCTAACAAAATCCTGGTAAGAATAATTAATAAATTGTTAGAAAAGAACAAAAGAGCTTGGCATAAAAAGATGAAATATGCTTTGTGAGCTGAAAGGATTAGCACAAAAAAGGCAATTGGAATGTCACCATTCCAGTTAGTATATGGAGCTGAAGTTGTTTTTCCAACATCTTTAGGATTACCAGTCATGAAATTGTTGCAGGGACATGAAGATGAACCAAATCATATGCAGAGAAGGATAAATCAGATAATAGAACTAAATGAGATGAGAGATAAAGCCAATGACAAAATACAAGTACATCAGGAGAAAATGAAAAATACTTTCGATAGGAAGGTTAAGGAAGAACAATTCCAGATTGATGATTTGGTATTAAAGGGAGATGCTCCTAGAGAGGACAAGCATGGGAAGTTTGATCATATGTGGGTAGGTCCATACATCATTGCAGCATATAGAGGTACAAATTCATTCATTTTGGAGCATCGGGATGGGTCTCAGCTGAAAGGTGGCCCAATAAATGGAAGATTTTTGAAGCATAACTTGTCCTGAGGATGACATGTAACCTTTGTATCATAGGTGTATATATTTCTTTCCATTTGAATCAGTACAGATGGTGAACCAAGATATTGGAAGCCCGAGGAGAAGGCCCTGATATATGGAGGGGTATCCATTTATTTTATTTTATTTTTATATACAGAAAAAGCAAAAACAGTGGTTTGAAGTTTTTGAGAGCGGCCCAATCGATCAGGCACTCGGTTTGCAAGGTTCTTTGCTACCTCACGGAGAGGTTAGCATCCCCAATTGGAGCCAGTTGTTAGCACTAGTTTTAGGTTAAATAGTTGGAGGGGGTTAGATCCTTGCAAATAATATGTAAGGTCTTAGATTTCAGAGTCATATGACCTAGAAGAATGCTAGTGAGAGCTCTGAGAGTTTATTTGTAGGTTGGGAATGCAAATGATGGAAGAACTTAAGTTTCGACCTTGCAGATGGGATTATAATGTGAAAATTCGTTCAAGGTAATGTGTGGACAGGAATGAAGGGCGCGGATCAATAGCAATGGAGATCGATGGCTACAAGCGAATTCGCAAGGGTGAGATGCATAGTTAGAGTATGGGCGGAGTGTTGCTAACCCGCGAGGAAATCGGTGGTCAAATAAACGGACGGGAAAAGAGATCTATGGTCATGAAGCAGTTCGTCGATTTAATATGCGTGTAGAAATGAACTTTTCAAATTTGCGAAGTGGTGGTAGGCTCCACATAGTTCAACGGTGCATATCTAGCGGAGAAGGGCATCAATGACAGACATTTGTTTCGCAGATTGAACATGCGCGGACTACCAACACTTTCTAGATTTGCGAAGCTTGGTAGGGACCGCACCTTTGGACGATCAGGATGCGGATAAGATTCAGATCGACGATCGGCATTGGCTTCGCGGGTTAAAGGTGCGAGGAGACAGCTTTCTGAAGGAGGAAGACTGCGGAATACCGTGGAGTTAAACATGGAAAAGATCAACGGCGCAGGATTGATCATGCATATAGACGGCTGAAGAACTTCGCTACTGCGAGAGGTGCAAGAACGACATGAAGAGGGATATAGTATAAAAATGCATTGCACGAATTTTCAGGTTCTTGTTTGTCCTATGCATTGGAAAGTGAAAGCCGACGATAGTGCAGAAAGCAGCCACCTCATACACGAATCTTGGACTAGTTGTTAGTAAACCAGGTAGGCCTCTTGTCCTCGTAGAAAACTATTTAAATGGATGAGCTTGGAGAAGTGCTGCTAAATGGACCTATCGAAGCAGTGAAAGACAGAATGAAACTTATTAGAGTCCAGGGTATAGATGTCCATAATGTTTACAGGTCATTTTTCCAGTTTTTCTCAGTCAACCAAACCCTAAATTTCCATGAATTTGTCGACTGGTGTGCTACTAACTATTCCTCCTCTGAGAGGGTAATTATGGATGCATCTAGATTGAAAATCCTGTGTCCAGTCAGTCCTGTCATTATTAGAAAAGCCCTTTCAATTCTTGACGAGTTCAGTATGAATTCCAAAGATTATAAGGAAGAGTCCCTAATCCAGTATTTTAGAGAGTCTGCAGTTGAAAAGAGACAAAGTTTCTTTAGAGTTTGCCTAAAACTTAGTGTCTCATTGTAGGACCAGCCTTTCCCAATTGAAGTTAGTCTTTTTACTGAAGAAACTAAGTGTGTTATAACCATGATAAGTCAATTCTTAGGATTGGACACAGATATGTATGCTACTGAACCCTTGATGAGTCTGTTGTTTTTCCTTAGCACCTATCCATTTGAGTCTGAAGATTCTATCCAGTCAGTCCATTGCTCTTACCTTAAATTTGATGAGTCCCTAGCTGAGAATATCCATTCCCAATTAGTGGACTTCCACAAGACCAGAAGTTTCAGGTTTCAATCGTATTTGTTGAGGATGTTCTTATCATTTAATGAAGAAAATTTGTAGCTTCCTAAGATGATGCTCACAAAGGAAATGAACATAGACTACAACAAATTCATGAACAACCTCATGTCAGAGGTTTATAGTGTTTTTTATCAAAAGAGATTGCCTAGAGTGTTGACAGAGATGACAGAGATTTTGGAACCTTCTCCTGAAAAGAAAATAGGTGACTGGTTTCTCTTGGAACACAACACAATAATCAGAGTGTATGGGTTTGCTCATCCACCTTATGTACTACCAGCATTTTTAAATCCTAGAGTGTTTTCTCTGGAATTGATCAGGAAAAAGTTAAGGGTATAAATTGAACATTTTCTAGATCATAAGAAAGCTTTAGACATTACGTTTCCATGGGTTGTAGGCCCATTCATCATTAAGAGTAAAGCTACTCTTTCAGCCATTGAGTGTATATTACGAGAAATGGGATTTCAAACAAAAGTTGCCATCAACTATGATCCCCATCACATTATCTCCAACATAAGGCAAGACAGTAAAAGAAAGGGCTTTATGCACTTTGAGATTGCAGGTCCGGCAGAGACTGCTAATTGGTTGGAATATCCTTGTAAGGGTTAGAAGGATGTAGATATGCATGAAGACTCCACCTCCCTTGTACAGAAAGCCACATCACCACAACCTGGCACCTCCAGCTTGGTCCTGGTAGTTGGAGAAATTATACCCCTTGTCAGTTGCTCTGAGAGATCCAAAAAAATGGAAGTCATTGATGCCATGGATGCAGAAGATGAAGACACAGAAATATCCCCAAAGAGACAAAAAGTGGAATAGGTAGGGCAGCAAATTATACAGGTGACGACTGGTCAAGGTAAGAAGAAGCAGGTGAAGGCCAAAGTACCCACCTTCAAAATCAATGAGTATGTATTTGATAAAGAAGTTACTGAGCCTGCTGCACAAGGAAAAAGTAGATCAAAACTGTTGGATGAATATAAAGAGAATAAAGATGCAGCTTCAGAAGAATCAAAGTTGTATGCATAGGTTAGACAGATCTCTAACAAGGATGTATCCCTAGTCACTGTCAGAAGCCATGCTCAGAACACTTTGAATTTGGCCATAGAAACCAAAAATAAGGCCAATGAGTGAAAATGAACCTAGAAGATATTCCTATCCTTGATATGATACATTTGCATAAAGAGACTGGAGATATTATTTATGCTAAGCTGTTGAAGGCTACATTGGAGTTTTCAAAGCTGCAGTCCAGGAAGAGCAAGATTGAGAATCAGCTCAGGCAGGAAAAGGTGGAGAATAAATCTCACAAGGCACAGGTAAAAAAACTGCAGACATAATTGTTGGCTACTGAGAGCCAGGCAGATAAAAGGGCCAACATACAAAACCTACTGAATGAGAAGGAAAATACTATTCAAACACTGAAGAAGAAACTGAAGATTCCCTCCACCCAATTGATAGAAACATCTGAGTTGACAGAACAAGGAGAAAGAGGAGCTGAAAAATGAATTAACAGATTGTAAAGCCAAATTATTGAAGTTTGAAGAAAAAGAAATGCAGTGGCAAATAGATATGTCCCTTATAGTGGAGAGCGAGAAGAAGTTAAGGGCTAAATCTGAAGATTTGGAAAAGAAATTGCAAGAGAAAGGTAAAGAGTTGGAGAGTATGATCACCTCTTCCTCCATTGAATCCGGTGATTTCTCCATTGTACAAGTTATGGCACAGGTAAGCTTGAAAGACTTGGAACTAGTGAAGTTGCAGAAATAGAACACAAATCTGGAAAGCATGGTTTCAAAGGAAAAACAAGAGAAAAAGGCTTGGGAAGCCAAATACCAGGAAATACAGGTTAAGAATGAAGAATTGATGAAGCAGGTTACAGGTCAATCATCACTGCAGGAGGCGAAACAGGTAATCTGGGATGATGTTATAGCTGAAGCAAACAAATTAAGACCCTATCTTGATTTTATTTTAGACAAAGAGGCTGTAATTAAATTGGTCAAACAAAGTGTAACAACAATGAAAAAAACATTGAATAAGAAGCCTATTGAATGTGCTGCAAATGCCATAGAGTTTTTTAATGGGTTAACTGAGGATGAATTGAAAATAGCTAACATAAAAGACAGATTATCTACCATTATTTGGGCCAGGAAGGTGGTAAATAAACATCAACAGTTAGATACAATTCAGGCCAGGATAGATATCATGGCACACCAATTGAAGCTCTTTGGAGATATTTTTGATCCATTGTTCAAGAAAGGACTTCCACTCTTTTGGGAAGAAGATGGTGCCATGCTGACACAAAAGGAGTATCAAGACAGGTTGATGGAATGTAGGTTGGATCATGCAAACTTTGCTGACATGAACCAATCTCTGTCTGGAAAAACAGTTGTGGACAAGTTGGCAAAGGAGTTTGAGTTGGTCTTGATTTTCAAAGAGGCATGTGCACACCTACAAAACTATTCATACAGAGATCATGTAGAGTTGCGGGTATTGCTAAAGGAGGTGGCCACTTCAAATTTTCCAGTTGTCAACCAATGGAAGATTGTGGAGAAATATGGAAGGGCCAAGCTAACGCTGCATGCATACGAATTTTGAAGATTGTGGAGATTTGCAATCTAAAGAATTAGTTACTTAGGCTTTTGTTTATTTTCTAGGATATGTTACTAGTTAGTAAATGTTCATTGACACATGTAAAGGCAGTTAAGCGTATTTGTCAACACTTGTTATTTCTGTTGTAACTGATTCTCAAAGATGATGGACCTATCTGTATAGGTGTCATCCCAGTTGTAACAACTTTCTGTTAGGGTGACTCGAGTCTGAGGGATGAAGATATCTGCTCCTATATATTCACATGTAATAGAGAGGAAAAGGGGTTGGAACTCGTGATAATTGGGATTTGCATTGTGAGACTTACCTTTAATAAAATCACGACGTTGAAACTGATTTTTTGCAGAGATTCATGTGTTGTTTATGCTGCAGTCTATTTTCCCTCTCTTACGTGAATGTGTATCATGTTGATTACCTCCATAATGTTTTCCTTCATGTCTGAAATAAGTGTTTAATAGTACATAATTCATACTTATATGCTCTGTCTATTGTTTCAGATATTCACAAAATATTTCCACTAAAAGTTAACATTGAATTCATCCTTGTTAGATGCTCATGTTAATGGACTGTTCTTAATTTCTTCTTTCCCACCAGACCAAAGCATTTTGACTGTGACTGAATGGATACCTTGCCTCTGTTATAAAGTTCTATGCAGCAACACTGTAATTTGATATACTTGTTTATTTTGACTCCACTTCCCAATGAATGCTTACCTTGTTTCAACCAAACAACCATCTGATTTTAATTTTTACTCATATATCTGGCCTTGCTAAACAATCAGCGAGAGATCCCTCTCTGGAAAGAAAGAAGCCAACTCTCTTTCCTAAAGTTCGGTTTTGTGGTTACCTTGAAGTGACCTTTACCCGCAACCGAATGTACATTTTGAGTGCTAACACTGAGCATGAGCTATATATTTTTATTCCATAACGACCCCACCCATAGCTATGTCTTTAGTTATGATAGGAAATAGTGACTTCGTAAACCAATCTGCAAGGAGTTGTCCTGGAATGGGAACTTTAATAAGATGTCATCTCCTCCTCCACTCATGAATATGATTAGAAATAGGAGTGGCAATACTTTGACGGAGAGAAGTCAAAAGATCTCTGCTGGTTGCGTAGCGGATCGGTAGCTGAAAGTGTGTAAAAAATGACATAGCCAAAGTTCGAAAGTCCGTAAAGGAATGTGGTGGCAACTCAATGTACCACTTTGCGGCACTACCAGTAAGGCTTCTTTGGAATAACCTCAAACGGATGGAATCATCCATTAAGGAATTGGACGAACACCACAAATGATAAGTCATAACATGGTTTTTAGGTTCCTCACCGGGTTTGACGTCAAACTTCGGGATATATCAGATGGTAACTTCAAAGTAATTGCAGGCCATATTGTGCCATGATAAATGGGATCATTAGTCAAACACGAAAATTCTGGTAGATCAAGTGTAGCCGGAAATGGTAATTGTTGGTTAGGTTGTGGATACTGGTAATACTGATAAGGCATCTGTGTACCAGTAGGACCATGGACCGATTGTTCTTAAGGTCCTGTCGTAGGAAATTGTCCATATGGGGGTGGGCCTCCTGGGTTTGGAGGTGTACCTGAAAGGGGTTCTCCTCCGCCAGAAGGTGGGGGTCCTACTCCTCCAGATTAAGGTGGTCCTCCGCTAGAAGGTGGGGTTCCTCCTCCTCCAGAATAAGGTGGTCCTCCATCAAAACATGGGGGTCCTCCTCCTCCAGAATAAGGTGGTCCTCCACTAGAAGGCAGGGGTCCTCCTCGTCCAGAATGAGGTTGTCCTCCGTCGGAATGCGGGGATCCGCCTCCTCCCAAATAAGGTGGTGGTGGACCGGATGGTGGGGGAGGTGGTGGGACAACTGGTGGAGGTGGTGGGGGTGGTCCATCGACTGGAGTTCCAGTCAGTGTAACATTATGGTGCCCCCATGGGGTATTTGGGTTTCTGGGATAGGGTAATCTAGGAAAAAGGTTTCCTGGGTAGTTTTGTCCTATAACAGTATTATGATGTCTCGGATAGATATGCCCCCATGGGGGTTGGGTCCAAATAGATGGTCCCCCCGTATGATGTGTCCACGTAGGTTGTCCCACAGTTGGGAGACAACTACCAACCATACTATAGTTCAGATGTGAAGTACGTCCTCCACTCACGTTATGTCTGCTAACTGGGTGATGTCCCCTAGTTAGATTAGGTCCACTAGCTAGGGGTTGCCCCAAAGTTTAAAATTGTCCACTTACTGGAGTGTGCCCAGTAATCGAATGTTGACCACTAATGGTAGGTTGACCGAAACTGATTGATCACTACTAACGAAGGGATTACCTCTACTCGACTGTAGACTAACAGGTAGATTATAACCTCCCCTCGAATTTTGAGGTGGGGGTGGTGGAGGTAATGTCCCAATAACATAGTTAATAGTGGTTGAAGGTTTCCCATCAGAGGTTGGGGTCCAATAAGGTGTTGAGCCAGTTGCCTAACTTTGAGGTGTACTCGTCGGGAACGATGGTTGACCTGGTTCATAAGTGGTCGTGATAGGTGTATATGTTCCTAGTGAAGAAAATGTTAAAGAATGGATAGGGGACTGATGTTCAATAGATGACACTTTCAGATTCGGTATGGGTGGAAGACTCTGTCGTCTAATTTGTTCACTGAATGTTCGTAAACGGTCAATAGTCGCGCAAAAATGTGAAAAATAGACATCATTAGGTATCCATGGAGGAAATTGAATTGGATTTTCCACGGACGGAAGTGACTCAAAATCGGAAACATGTCGTCCTAAAGAAGTGTCCCAAAACGATGCAGTTGGACCAAAGGCTGTTGATACCGTGTCATACTGGGGTTGACTGAAAATCTAGTCTGTAGCTCCTGGATGTCCTTCCATCGAATGATGAAAAGATGTGCCATGTGAAGCAGGTTGTTCTACAAGCAGCAGATCCATAGGATCAGTGATAGGTGGGTTTGTGGGAGGTGAATAGTTCATCCTCGACTCCATGGTAGAAGTGTTTTCTTCACACGACACAGATGTGGTAGCTTGATCCATATTTTCCCCCGAGTTCTCCTCCCGATTAATGGGATATTCAGGTGGCAAGTTTAAAATACTTCGGGATCTTCTCAAAGGTTGATCATCCAGAATGGCTGAACAAAAATTTCTCCTAAGAGTTTTATATACAAAAAGAAAAATACACTCAAAAATATACACAAGCTAAAGCCGTAATAAAACTTATGTGGTAGGTGTGGATTCAATGGTCTGGAACCTCATGGGATTATCAAGGCGGTGCAACTCGTGATATACCACAGGTTCCAACAATTATACTTGGCCCAATATTTCAGAGCACTAACTAGGGAGGATTAGGACGGTACCCCAGACCATATAACCCGACTACCTGATAGTACGTGCATAGTAGCTCCCCGAGTGTTGTTCTCGGTGTATTTCCATGCCAAGACGGCCAATAGGTTAACTCGGATGGTTACAGGAATCCTAGAAGGGTCTCTCAATATACACAAGGTACGTGGGAGCTCAAATCCGTAGTAGTGTTGTCTAATGCACAACCACACGACAGGAGCCTCCCTACATACTAGGGTACGTGAAAGGCCATTTGATATACTGATTGGTACGTGGAATAAATACAAGCCCTCGGGACGAGATGCACTGCAGGAAAAGAACGACAGTTGCCACGCTTAAAGACGAAGGAACACGTCTCTAACTTAACACACAAGTTTCTATAGAGTTTTAACCTAGTGCTACCGTTAAATTTTATCTTGACGGTTAGGTGAATGCATGAGGTGTAGACGGGAATTTAAAAAGATGCAGATATAAACTACATGCAAATGCAAATATTTTCTTTTTCTTTTTGATGATGTAATGTCCCCACCTTGACCCTATTGCATTAATATTGTAAATGATGTAAATATTGTTATTTAGTCATGGTGAGGAGCTCAAGGCCAAGGCCCCGCCATTGATTTATCGTTCTATGTATCGGCAATTAGAATAGATGCATATGGTTCTTGTGCTAGCTGTGCACAATGAGAATTCGGACATCATGTAAATATGCAAATTTTAATGAAAAACCCACAACTAGCTATGCAATGCAACAAAGAGATGGGGGCATGATCTTTACAAGGAATAGGGAGGGAAAATAACCAAACCCTTGAGCCATGGTGTTAAGCCATTTCATTGAGGAAACCCATGAACTCTCAACTACCCATTTGGTCTCATGCACCCAATCATTTAATTCTTCCAAGAATTGGTTGAGACAATTAATGCCTTGGGATGGGAGAGGTATGGCTGTCAATTTTCGTGTATGGGCAAGACAGCAACCTGGGAAATCAAGTTTTGGTTTGCTGGGCAAGAAAACCCCCATGAAATTGTGCCCAAAGCCATTCTTCACCCATGGCATTTATCCTCTCACGCGATCGGAGCTTGTTGGGGTTTTATCCTTCACGTTTTTCACCATTTCCTGCATTTTTCCATGCCTGCAAACTCGTTTTTGGTTAGCACAGTGGCTGGGAGAAGAGAACCACGATTTTCTGGGGTTATAGAGGCCGTTTCTGCCCATGAATTTCCCATGGACGTTTTTCTGAAAACGATTATGCTCCTGGGGTTGTTTTCCCTTTTTCCAAATTTCGTTTTGGGCTTTCCCACGTTTCTCTGAACTAGTGGAATTCCCATTGTTGGGCATCCTACTGCAAAAACGCCTAGCACTTGCATTTCTGGCTGTTATGACCCTCCCTGTTTAGTTTGAACCTGTGAGTAGGAGATTCAAGAGTGGAAGAGAACAGATTTGGCTTGATGATCCCAATGAGTATCCATAGCTCCATGGTTGAGCCACTAGCCTAGTAATTCACCTCTGCCCATCTCTTAGCAGCCTGAGAAACCCAACTGCTGGCTGGCTTGGCTGATTCTGGTGTATCTTTGGCTATGTGAGAGCATGTTTTTCCCTTTTCCTTGTGGAGATCATGCCCAGCTCGGGGGTGGCAGTGGTGCTGAGAGATTAAGGAGCACACTGGCCTACGGTTGGGTGGAACGTTGCAGAAGCGTAGCTGGTTGCTCAGGGACTACTTGGTTTAAGATAAGTATTCTCATTTACTAAATTGATGAATGGCATGAAAATATGGAATGTATGATGGATGTGTATTGAGATTACTTCCGTTGTGTTTTAAAATAATTAAGCATCTTCATATGTCTTTTATATTATATGAATGCTTACATAATAGTTCATGGGGCTAGATGCCCGGTTTAACACAATGGTCCTCTCTATCATGATGGTATGGTAGGAGGGGACATTACAGATGAAAACTAAGGTAAGGAGAAATTTTCGTTGTTTTCGATAATGAAAATGAACAAGTACCTCTAAGATTTCAAAATCAACCAAAAGAATCGAAAGCACTCTTTCACTAATCCAACAAAAAATGAATAATACACCAAATCTAAATGTTTTTTCTTTTTCTCTTTTCAAGTTAAACGAATCTAGGAAAAAGTGAAAAGAAGAATTTCCTTTCGAATGCAATAACTTTAATTTTCCAAAATAAAGATCAAAAAGTGTAAGAATAATACAAAATGCAAGAATCTTTCAACCTTTGGAATGTTTTGTAAAAGTTCAAATTGTACTTGAAATTTTCAAGGAATCGATAAACAACTTTTTCAAAACTAAGAAAATGCAAGCTAATGATAACACTTTAGACTTTTCAAAGATCTTTTTAACACTTGTCCCAAAGTATAAAAATCCTCTACAACAATTTCAAGAAGTAAGCTCGAAATGGAGATAATGACCAATTTTGATTTCCTACTCAAATGCACTCAATAGATCTGAAAATGATGCCACTTTCCAAATATACTATTCAGAAAAATCAGAGACTTACTACTGCAAAACTTGATTAATTGGAAATTCTCAAAGAAAAAGTGATCACCCAAAATCTCAATAACACTCAAAACACACAAAATCAAGCAAAAACCCACAATAACCAAATATGGGAAAGCTCGGAAGTCAGATCGAACAAATCGAACAGATCAAGTGATACGATCGGGAGTCACAAGACTGAGTACATCGATGGGGGATTGAAATTTCCCATAACGACTGAATCACTCGCTTGACTAGCTAGGACCCTAATTGACACTTAAACTTCACAATCAAGTCAAGGATAGAAACATGTTGTGCCTAGGGGTTCTGTGACTATAAGGGGCAACACAGAGAACTCAGAAAATCAGACCAAAAACCAACATGAGAATTTTTTATACTAAGTGCCAACTAATGGAAGGTGACGCACCCTGCAAGTGTGCACCAGAACGTTGGAAGACCCAACAATGCACTCTGCAAACGGGAAAACCGCGCCAGCGATGCAGCTTGCAAGCAATTAGAGAGCGTTAGCGATGCAGGTTAATAACTGTTAAAGAGTGTCACAATTACAGTGACGCGAGGGTTACACCAACCAAGTGCGTTGGGCGGGATTTGAACAAAAATAAATAGAAATACTCCCAAGAATAAAAAGGTAACAATTCTAATGATGATCCTAAGAAGAGTTTGGATAGCCCAGAAACTATCTGGTGGTCAGATCCAATGGGGGGAAAGGAAATTAGAGGCTCAATCAAGAAAAATAAAGAATTGAAAACAAATCAAAACTATGATCTATAACTCCTCAGTATGGTCGCCATTTGTTTTGAAGACATTTTGTTAATGCAAACAAAAAATGATCTCTCTAGACTAAATGATTTAGATCTAGAAAAAAAGAGTAAATAACATAATTATCTTTCCTAGTTAGATTAAATTTCAAGGTAGATCAGAAAGTGAGTTACCTTATCATCGCAATTCCCTTCTCGTTTGATCTGCTGCTAGCTCCTCAATCTCCGACTGCAAAACAAGATGGAGCAAGTGGAAACAAACAAACAATATGACAGCATATGATTATGAATCTAACTAGATCAACAGTCAAATAAGCCAATCCTAAACATTATTATAAAACATAACAAGTTTATGGAAAGATATTTATATTAAATGTAATTTGCAGCAAATACAAAGTAGAGAGTTACAACCGATGCCTTGACGTTATGACTCCAACTCAAATGATTTTTCCTCGAAGATCAAAGCCTTCCAGCCTCCTGTGGATGAAGAAGATAATCCTGACCAGATTCCACTAGCATATGGGTGTTTTATCCGCCCTCCCCTAACAATGGATACGGGGTTCATATATATAGAGCTAAAGGGATAGGAAAGGTTGAGGATTTAGGGGAGGGGCTTAAGGGATCATCCCACTAGGTTAGGGCATCAAGTGCCACCTTCACAGGTATTTAGGGATAAGACTTCACATCACCCAAGCTTCGAGAAATTGCTCGAAGCTTCCTTTTATCCATTTTAATCAACTCCGACACACCTTGCATGAAAGAAACCTGCGTCAGAAGTAGATCACCGCACCTTGTACAAAGGCACACTGCATCACCGATGCACTTTGCTAAGATGCAGGGTGCGTCACCTTGAGCTCGACGCTCCTTGCTTGAAGGCAAGGCGCATCAGGGTGACTACAAAAGGTAAAGGGAAATGACAACAATATTTCTTCCAATGTTTTAGGCAAGGAACTTCAGGGATTAAGGCATAGAGATGACACATGACTCATGATGACGAGATTTTGGTGTAACACAATCACTTCACATTCCCTCTTAACTTTTGGTTCCCACACTTTTGTCCTTTTGTGGTTACACCAAAAATAGCTAATAAATACAATTTACATTAATTTGTTGGAGGATTCTCTTGACTTAAAATGTAATTGTCCCAGAGGTCACTTTCATAAGATATCACATTTAATTGTTGAGGTTCTAATAACTTTAAAGCAACTTCATGAGTGGATAGTTTTTTGACCATATCTATTAATCCCTTCGTCGGTACCCTGTGACTTTCTCCTAGAAAGTATGCATTTAAAGTTGCTTTCCCAATATGATGTTGAAGATCCTCTATAGTGAGCATGTCTAGCCTTTTAATTTAATCCATATCCTCCCGCAAACTATTTCGTAACTCTGCTAGGCATTGTTCTTTGGATGTCAAATAATTAATAACCTTAGGGATTGGAAGATGGCATTTCTCATATGCTTGGCATATAGCTTGATAAATTTCTTCACACTTCGCAATTGATCTCTGAACTTTGTTGTGTACTCTCTTTGCTAAATTCTGACAACTTTCCAAGAGAGTTATATCTAACCTTAATTCAACAGTTGTTCTTTTAGGTAAGTGAGCTAGAATTTCCTTGATTTTTCCTTTCCACCCAATTAGTTTCTTCAATTTATTAAATGTGTCTACTAGATTTTGTTTTATAGTGGTAGCTTCCGCGAAGATCTGTTTCAATATATCCATCATTTCTCTTCATTCATAAATTTATTCTATCAATAACTCTTGGGAGTGAAAAAATTTCTTTTGTAATTCACAAGCATGTTCACAACATGGTGTCATGTCATGATTGTGTGATTGAGCAATTTTGAGTTGTTCCATCAAAGATTCATTTTCTTTAATCCATTCATCCATCCGATCTTGTAGAGATCATTTTTCAATCGTCAGAGATTCTACCTGTTGATTTAATTGGGTTTCCTTTCCTTCTAATTCCTTGATCCGAGCTTGAAAATCAACACTTTCTCCTTCCATGATTACTAGTTGTAAATTTAGAGAATCATTTGCGTCTTCAAGGCCTTGATAATCCAGCAAAAGTTTTTCTTTCTCTGCTTCCATGGCGTTTCGCTGTCTTTTCATCTCAATTCCTTCACTTCGAGTTTGCACTAAGTTATCTTTTAACTTGAGCATCTTTGCTTTGTCGCATTCTAAATCATCAAATAATTTGTCTACATTGTCTGCATTTTCTTGTATTGCAACAACATTTACATAAGCAGTAAATTTTAGATCTTTGTTAGTACCCTCTACTAGAGTACTTTCCTGGACAGTTACAATATCAAGTTGGGTGCCAATTTTCAATCTTTTTCTATCTTTTTTGTGATGGTCTTTCTTTTTGGATCGAAAACAATGGTATCAAGCTTGGACACAAAATGTTGCTTTGAGGGAGTAAACAGCGTGAGTCCAAGCTCAGGAAGATGACCTTTGGTAATAGGTATTTCCATATTTAGATAGGCAAGATTGTCCACATCCATATTTTGTTGATTCTAATTTTCTTCCTGATTTTGCTTTTCTTCCACAGCTTTCTTGATCTTCTCTTCTTCTTCTTTTTTCTTGTCGGCTTCATCTTGCAATTTCTTTTGTTCCTGCTCAATAATTTCCTTATTTTCTTTTTCTTGTTCTTCTTTTATTCTCGTTTCCTCTTCTCTTTGTGTTCTTTATGCTTCTTGTCTAGTCATTTGTTCTTCTTGTAGTTTCTTTGCATCTTCTTTCACTAATGCTTCCTCTTGCAACCTTTTTTCTTTCTCAGTTGTCAATGCCTTCTCATTAGCTTTCTTTTGCTCTGCTTATTTTATGGCTTCTTTTGTTTGGCTTGAGCCTGCCTCTGTTTTCCTACCAAACCTCTTGTTCAAATTTACCATGTTCTTTGCCCTCCGGTATACTTCTTCATCTTTCAAGAAATGATTGAAATATTCAAAACTGATTCTGCAAGATGCACAGTGCTTGGCTACCTTCTGTAAACTATCATTTCTGACAAAAAAAATCTCCCCAAAGTGGTATGCCTCCAATTCCTTTACAAAATTTTCAACCCCTTTTACTTTGGTGAACTTGTATGCTCCGATTGTAAATGGGAGTGGAAGATAAGAGGCATTTTTATTATCATGCAAAAAATTTCTGATTCCATTTATGAATACCTACCTCACTGCTTCCTTGTGAACTACATAATCTGTGACATATCTCGGCATCAAAGGACTTTTGGTGCCTCCGTACATCCAAATATAAGTGCCTTCAGGTGTGAAATAATAGTCTCCATACTCATTGATCACCTCCAGTGCTGCATCTGACATACAATTTGGATCTTGATTGAAAATTAATTCATACAGAGGTACTATAAACTCTTCACATATGAGTTTGTAAAATTTGGCGTACTTATGGGCCCTCATGATCGGGTCGGCCACATAGATGGGAGTTTCATCTGGGACCCAATAACATCCTAATTTATAAAATGGGTTCCTAATCAGGATGAAATCAATTAGGTAAGATGCCATGTAAAATTCTACTTTATTCTTCTTCAAACCTTCTTGAGTTCTTGATATTGCTTCAGAAATGCTCTCTGAAATAATATATGCCCAATTAAATACAGTACCATGAGTGTTAACATTATATATTATCGGAACCCAGCTGAGCTTATATATGTTTGCATTTTCCCTCTCAAAGATCCTGCATAACATCATGGCCACAATTTTGAATGTGGTTTTTAGATTCTATGTATCATTTTCTCGACTAGCTCTTTGTCTCAACGGTTTTCCCGGCAGAAGCATTTTCTTCGTGTATTTTGAGTGATCTATTTTGATACTCTTAATCCAGTCATATGTTACAAGTACTTTGGGAGCAGGTAATTTGTAAGATTTGCTTATGTGGGATGGTTGAAATGAGGCCAGCTCATTTCCATTAACTCCTAAAATGATCCTAAACTTAGCATCTACATGAAAATCCAACCTATTACCTCGGAACATGGAAACATTTCCGGTCGGGTTGCAACCTTGAGGAGTCCGGATTTCTCCACATTTTGATAAATCATTGTTTCCTCGATTGAGGCATCTTGCATGTTCCGATTTTGGATGAGTTGGTATATTTCTCCCCACTTGTATTCGGGGACTATTCCAATGATAGCTCTCGTATATTCGAACATAGTTTCCATGGTAGCTTCTGGAATTACTTCAATGTCTGAATCAGATTCTACAACTTTGACTTTGCACTTAGAAGATCGCCTGTACATATATGAATCCTGTAACAAAACACCTTATCAAGCCTCTGCATTGTGTAATATCTATAGTATAATCAAAGTGACAATAATGAGGTCTATAAGAAAACATGAGGTAACTCATTTTTCTCACACTTAATATCATCAAGAGGTTATATATATATTCTAACTTATTCAGGTTTTTAACTTATTTATAAATTTACTTTTCAATGCAAGTTATTCTATGCAGAGAATGTAAGCCTGAAACAACCTCTGTAACACATTTAAAAATGTATCATATGTTTGTTTTGTCAAGCCAAACTAACCAAAGTAAAATCATTTTATTTGATGATAATTCATGGCCCCCATAAGTTTTTTTAAGCATGTGGTATCAAATATTAAGGCTTCATAATGATAACACAAAGAATTCATATCAAATATTGAATAAAAACAACATTTCCAGGATTAGGCATTCAAATTACCATGAAGCTAGCTCAAATGTGCCCTATTTCTAAATTAAATGCGCAAAAGGCATTCTATAGGCAAAAATGAAAACGGGTGCAAATCATTTTATTGGTCATTCTAACTGAAAATCAAAGTAACCAATGTCGTGCAACTCTCAAATGTTGTTCCAATCTACTAAACTCTAAACACATAGGGTTTTACTTCCCCCCTTTTTAACATGCAAATTCTGATGGAGGTGTTGTTGATGGCTTTAGTAAGTAAAACCCTAGCCCGAGACTTATTGAAATCAATTTGTCATCTTGGGTGTACTTAAGAAAATCTACAGGAAGAAGAAATAAATGGTTAACAACCATGTCAAGGAAATGGCTTAAACCACACTCAATCGTGATCCTCCTTGGTCATGGTTCAACACTTCTTCCCTATCATAGCATATAGCGAGGAAGAAAAAATTATTTTCAAACAAATGCGAGCACAATACTAGGGTAACTGGAAAAAAACGATTTTAACCTAAACCTTTGCCCCCGATCCAAAATAGACACCACTACCAAGTTGGACAAAGATACTTACCTGACGAGGCAGGGCGTGTCCCTGAGGTGGCTCGTGATCTGGCAGAAAAAATCGTTCCATGTGGCTCTAGTGAAGCGAACAACATTATAAGAGTATTGGGGCAATTAGAACGGGTTCCCCCCCCTTTTAAACCATTCTTAACCCTATAATTCATTAAATGTTCATTAGTGGGAAGCACCCTTTTCACACGACTTCGATCGATATTATCACAAAAACAAATCGATGACAAAAAGGGTTTTGATCCATCTCTTTTCGAGCTAGAAAACAATTTTGCGACAGCTTATTTCAGACGACTAATTGGTTTTTCGTCAGTTCCTTTCGATCCACGCAATATGTGATTCGCACACAAACCTCTAGTGCAAAATGTTGCCGAAGTCCGGTGAATTTCGGGGCACAACTGGTTTGGTAATGACCGTTTCGACAAGAAAATTACAAGTAATCCGATCGGCACAAAAAGGATTCTCTCCTGACCATTTTGGAGCCAAACAAATCTTAGCCTGAATAAATCGGCGTAGAAACAATTGCTCCTCCGAACATTTCGACGTGAAATGGAATTTTACGCCGATTATGTCGGGGCCAAATCCCATTTTACACCGACTATTTCGGGGCTAAATCTAGTTTTACACTGACTATTTCGGGGAAAATTTGAATTTTGTTCCTAACAGTAAATACTAAAAAAAATCTAAGTGTTAAAATTTTCCAAGGCATCCAACTCTACAAATTTTTGAAGTCTAAGGGGTAAAATAAAGATAAAATCTAAGGATGTCTTCAAAACATAAGGAGGGGCCCTAAAAATTTAAGAATTTTTTTGGGGGAAGAGGTTACAATTGCAACACCAGGAATATACCTGCAGGACCTGCTTGGTATCGGACCAAGAATCTACTTGGTCCCAGACCAGGATGTCTTTGTCTCAGCCTACAGGATCTGCTTGGTCCTCATGACCAAGAAATTGTCTGGTCCCTGACCAAAATTCCCTAGAGAAAGATAGGGGCACTAGCCACATGCTAGAGACTTTGCCATGGCACTAACCTGCTTGGTCCCAGACCAAGAACCCCAGTAGATTGTTGGGGGCCCTAGATACCTGCTAGGGGCTTACACTGCCAGGTTAACGGACCAAGAACCTTAGTTAACTGACTAGGGTGCCATCCTCCCAAAGAATGGCTCTCGTAGCTACATTATCTTTAACACTCCCTCTCAGCAAGAGAGGCATTCTTAGAAACACTAAGCTTGTCTCGGAAGTACCCAAACTTCATCGTGGACAAAGGCTTAGTCAACACATCGATAATCTGCTTATCTGACAGAACATACTTAAGTCTTTGCACCATGTCCCTGACATAGTGATACTTCCTCTTGATGTGTTTCAACTTGTCATAGAATACACGATTTTCTTAGAGCTTCAAACAACTCTTGATGTCGGTAGGAAGCTTGATCTTATAGATCTACTTGGAAGTTAAAACCGACTTCCCTTGTTGTTCGAGAACCACTTTTAACACATCATTTTCCATTATTAACAGGAGATCTTCTATCATAGCACCTTTACATGTTAGAGATAGTGGTATCTCGTGTTGATGTATTTGTAACTTCAGAAGATATTCTTCTATGTATTACATTTGTACTTTATTGTATCCCCAACGGAGATGTATTATTCCTCCGATTGGAAGTTTTGTCATTTGTATTTGCAAGTGTCGCAAGTATTATTGTAAGTGTTGCAACTTATATTTGATGGGTTATTAGACCACCTTGGTGGGGTCGGCCCTGTATGAGTTGTGTGGGTCAAAGGGTTATTAGACCACCCTAGTGGGGTCATCCCAGAGTCAGTTTATGTTAAGTGGTTAAGTTGGGGCCGACCTAGTTAGAGTTAAAAGTCAAGTGAAGTAAAATATAAATAGAGAGTGAGTGTGTCTCATTCTATTCATTCACTCACTCATCCAACTCGCATTAGTTGAGAGAGGAGTGCGCACTAGTGGAGGAGGAGTAGCTGCTGGAGTTAACTATCTTGGGTTTGATCATTGTGATCTTGTATTGTGGCTTATTCTATCTCTGAGGAAGTTGCGGGGTTTTTCACATGCTTGGGTTTCCTCGAGGAAACTCTGTGTCTCTTGTGTTTATGATTATTATGTTGTGCATGTTATTCTCTTAGTAGGATCCTAAGATAATGTTTGAATGAAATTATCGAAAAATTAACATCTCGGGATGTCCTCCATGATTCAGATGCCTTGCATGGAGGTACATCAACAGTATAGGCATCATGATGGAGTAGAGGGTGAGATGCACTCTACTCAGTGGCATGAATCCATTGGCGGATGCATGCGGACCTTCCGGGGTGTTTTGCCTCATGCATGCATGAGATTTGCATGTACAATTATTAATTAAAAGCACATATATTAGGCTTTTAGTAAACCTAATTGATCAGTGAGATTATATATAGAGGCAGGAGGTCTCCGGATGAGGTAGCTTAGTTGACTAATCTGAGAGAGATCAGTCAAGAGTGAGGAGGGCGCATTAATGCATGCAGGGCGACTTTCTGAGAGAGAGAGAGGAGCTTCTGCAGAAGGGAGAGTGGGGTGATCTGAGTTGGAGCAGTCACCACTTGACGAGAGGCACTTGGCACCCAGTTCTGTGGAGTGAGATAGTTCATCAGAGTAGTTACTGCAGCAGTTTGAGGAGGACGTCTTCCAGAGAGGGAGAGGGGCGCATTACCTGAGGAGAGAGGAGCTTATTCTGGATCCGAACGACCGATTGAGCATCTGAGACTTTCAGAGTGTCCTTGCCTCAGATTTTGAGGAAGGTCTATGATGATTAGAGCTCAGATCTGTTGAGATCTGATTTCGTACAATCGTTTGACATCCAGAGGAAGGGCACACTTTTCCATGCAGAGAAAGGGCACATTCGCCAGATTGAGCAGTTACCCTTCTTCTGTAGCAGAGAAGATTAGAGTAGTGCAATAAGAGGGCAAGTACAGTCAAAGTTACCTGCAGACGGATACAGATCCAGCTGACATATTAGGGCACAATTCCTCTGTGCATGCATCAGTTGTTGCATGCAGATCTAGGGTTTTGACCCTGTCAGGTTTGGTTGCCATTTCGAGGTAACATTGTATGTACTAATTTTCTTCTTATATTGCTCTGGGCTTGAGATAGAAGAAATCCCCATAGATTCTTGGTTTTCCCCATTTGGGGTTTCCAGGGTAAATCCAGTGTTGTGTGATTGATTGAGTATTTCAATGTTTGTGTTAAGAGATATATAACATTTGATTCTTAAGTCTTTAATGCATTATTGATTTATCGAGACTCAAATCGCTTGAGATCTCAGGGCTATCCAGAGGGAATAGTGATCTCTGGATAAAATTAACATTCCAAACCTGATGTTTAGCTACCTCCTCATAAGTGGAGGATTCTGAACCAATGACGTGGCTCATCTAAGATATCAAACCAGAGAATCTTTGAAGCCTCTCAATAGGTTCCTTAATGGTATCAACTAAAGACTCCCTCTGCTCATCTGAAAGAGATGACTCATGGATTGAACTTTCTTGCACTTCCATGTCTGAGTCACTGGAAGACTCTCTGGAGTGATGAAATATTTCATCTCTACTTTTCTTTTCTGCAATCCCTTTCTGCTGGAGATTGTAGAGCACAGTTGGCTCCCTCTTGAGCTCTGAATCCTGATAGGGATCATGAACTAGAATTTGAACAACATGCCCTGAAACCTTATAAAGGTTACCTTCATGGACTCCAATCACAATGGCTGAGATCATGTTTCCATCCTTAGTCCACATCGGAGCCTTTCCTTATGAGAAGGATACAAAGAACCCCTTGTCTTCTAAATCTGCCACTAAAAGAATATTCTTCTTTAATCCAGGAACATATAAGATTTCCTCAATGTGAATCAATGTACCTAAATCAAGTTGAAAGGAAGCTGAACCAACTCCTTTTATGGCATAAGTACTACCATCTCCTAGTTCCACTTTCACATTGAACTTCTTGGTCTTGTAATCTGCAAGAGCCTGCTTGAATCCAGTCATATGCTTGGAGGATCCACTATCTATCCACCAGAAATCTGTTGAGTTGGAGATGGAACGTGAGAGTGTTGAAACCAAGTAGCATTCTCTTTTATCTTGTTCTTTGGTTTCAACCCTAGTTTTCTTTTGTTGTGGCTCTTCTTCTTCTATAGCAGCTGAAGCATGACACTTGCCTTTATGCCATTTCTTGTTAGGAGGTTTCTTACAGTGTTTTGCATAATGACCAAATTGGTTGTAGTTATAACACCTTACCTTTGATTTATTAAAATGCTTACGTTGAGGTCCCTTACCTTTGTCCTTGTGCTGAGGGAATCTTCTTCCCTTCTTTGTCTTTGCAACAAGGGCATGATCCTTTTCAGTGGGAGGCCCGGATCTGCTTTGGATCCTACCTTCTTCTTCTAAACGAGCATGCCCACAATCTATCAAAACTTGGCTGAATCTCTCTTCCATTTACTGCTGCAAGAAATGTCTCCCAAGATGCAGGAAGACCATCTAATGTTGTCTGCACAAGGTCATCATCATCTACTTCAACTCCAATGGCCATGAGCTGATCTCTTATTTGAGAGATCTTTGAGAAGAAAAAGGAAATTGACTCCTCCATCGTCAATGAACGAAGCTACTTTTTCAAAACCCTCTTCTGAGTAAGAGCCTTCTTTTCATAGAGATTTGCTAGGGCATCAAAACATTCTTTGGTTGTCCTTAGAGGAGCTACTACAGGCATCAAATTGTCTTTAATTGAGTCAAAGATGACTCTCTTTTCCTTGGCTTGCTTCTTCTTAAATGTTGCTCTTCCTTGACTTGTTGTGGGCTCTTCCACAACCCTAGTAACCAAATCATCCAAGTCACTCTCCTCTCGGATATTCAAAGCCCTAGCCTTCCATGCATTGGAGTTTGAGGCTCCTTCCAGCCTACCTTCTGACTTGACTGAAGAAGAGGCAATCTTCAAACCCTCACTGCCAACTTGATGAGTTTTGCTAAGAAACCCCTGCAGTCAAGTTGGTTAATGCTCAAACCCTTACCTTAGGATCTATGTAGACTCAGCTAGGTTGTAAAACGGAGTTAGCTACAAACCCTAAGCTCTGATGCCATGTTAAATTTTGATATAATTTTCATCTCTTTCAACTTTAGCAACAATTAAATCAAAATTCACTATGTTAGGGTTTGAAACGAAAAATTAACAACTGTAGATATACACAATAAAAGTACTGTAAAAATAAAACTATAATCAGTAGAACGACGGCAGTAATAAAGTAGGCTAATTAACAACAATTAAAATTAGACTGAAATATCGTAGCAGTAAGAGATCTAAAAAATAAGAAATAAAAAAAAATAAAAAAAATTGATAACTATCTTTATGAGTTGGAACTTGCCTTATACTCAAAATTTAAGTTTCAGATTAGACTTTGCCTCTTAGAGGAACGTCAACAAATGGAACAAAAACTGACCCTTACCTAAGGGTATGCACATACCTGAGAGAGAGAGAGAGAGAGAGAGAGAGAGATAAAGTGTTGTAGGATAGGGTTAGACAAGTACAGTAATAGTGTAGTGTCCGTCGTTCTAGTAGTTTTTTTTTTGGAAAGAATTGTAGATTAGCATAAAAAAATAGAGTACATCTTTTGAAATATGAAAAGTATAGACAAGACTAGTTTTCAATTTTATCTTTGAGATATAACGTGTCATGTTATTCTATTCCAACATCTAAAACATAATTAAAATAAATAATGACACTACCCATCAATTTTTCCTTTGTTATGAATAACGACAAGATTTAAGACATTTCATTCAAGTCTATGAGCTATAGATTGACACAGTTGTAAGCACTATATTTCAATTTTACTTGAAATATGTTTTGTCGCAAATAAAATTACTCTATTCAAATATCCCGTAGGGTCCTAGGGTCCTTCATGAGCAAGTGAAAGCATAAACAATCCTCATCCTTAAGTAAGTGTACCTAACCAATTTCAAGCTTACTAAAGTTTCCATCTCAATTTACATACCTAAACTCTTACAACATGAGATACATGAAGTAATATTCTCCTCCAATATATAAGAGTCTAAATACTTACATGGAACATAGTTTTATCTAAAATATAAACATTTGCAATAATCAAAATAATCCTTCTACATCCATAACTCAACATTTATATATATATACAATCGATCTAAGTTGAAGCAGCATAAAATAATACATTATTACATATTCAACGTTTATTGGTAAAAATACTAATACCCATAATATGTAATATTATTTAAAAATCAACCTTCACATATTACACCACTAATAATCACACTAAAATGTATTATTAAATAACAAATATTCACATCATAAAACTAATTCCATTACTGAAATAGTATGCTATTGATACAATCAATTTTTTGTTAATGCTAACTATGAGATACATATTATAAGGCATTAATACGAATTAGCTCCCACCTAAAAAGACAGTGATATATTCATTGCAATGCTTTGTTATATAACAATTACTGGATTTCCCTGCCACGTGGAACCCACCAGTTACCAACGAACAAATCTCAATTTCATTTCAATTCTATAAACCAATAACTGACATATAAATTCAAGTATCCATTTCAAATTCATTTCAATTCTATAAACCAATAAATGACATATAAATCCAAGTATCAATTTCAATTTCATTTCAATTCTATGAACCAATAAATGGCATATAAATTCAAGTATCACATTTCAATTTCATTCAATTCTATAAACCAATAAATGACATAATTTCCACAATATAATATTTCATAAGACAAAATTAAAGAAATGACTGAATACTAAGGGTGAATTTTAAGGATCAATTAATTCTGAGGATGAGCTGAAACACCAATGAGCATGGGACTCGACGCAGCTACTTCAAGGGTCGAGGTTTGTTTCTGTGTATAAAGGAGACCAGAAAAGTCAATCCAAAATTGAACGTAGAGACTACAAAGATAATGATAGGTTTGCGCATGAAGGTACCAATGAAAACAAAACACAGATAAATCAAGATCAACACGGAGTTTTAAATGTTACACAGAGTTGATAGTTGGGATCAAATCAAAAGAGTTTGGGGCTAAGGAAGACAAATGCCGATCCAGGGAATAATGGATCGATTACCCAATCTCTCCATTGAAGTTCGCCTCTGCCTAATAAGTGGTAAAATCCAAATTATAAATTCTCTATCTGGGGTCGCTCATTTCAAAAGCAAGAACTAAGATCTGGAATTGCTGAGGAGTAATAATTATAGAGACTTAATAAATTTTAGGAATCGATCTGTCTCAGCTCAAATGCATAGATTTTAAATCGGCATCCATTCAAGGGTTTGATTATGATTTAAGCCCAAATCATAAAAAGAGATCAGAACCAAGCTCTCATCGCCCCCAAACGAAAAGAAATGAATTGGGTTTTAAAACTTAACAAAAAAAATCTAAGTTCAAGATCTTAACATTCGCCAGAATTAGAATTTGCACCACTAGGGAGAAAGAGTTATAAATTTCATAAGCTCATAACGGATTACAACTATATGTTCTCAAATCTCATCACATCTCCAGAAAAATTTAACTACTTATGTGTCGAAAAACAGCATTGAAAGTTTTCAAAGGATCCGAGATCGATTGCATTGAAACCTGATCGCATTATCAGAATTTAGAATACATGTATATGTTGGAAAGAGATTTGTAAATTCCATAAGACCTCAGATCGAGTATACTAAGGCCTGAACGCTTTCTCAGAAGTTTAATTGCATGTATACAGAGTTTAAAAATACCACACAGGGTCTGGGACTCTCACTCAGATTTGAAATCAGCGCAGAGGTTGAGAGATAGAGATTTCAACCAGTGGCAGAATTGGAACACACAAAGAATTCATAATAGATCGGTTTCTTCACCTAGATTTGGAATCGTATTATTAAAAAAAAGAGAGAGTTTACAAATTCAGAATCGATTTCTCATTTAGATCTGGAATCGAATTCATAAAAAGAGACAGAGTTTACAATTTCCGAGTGAGTCGATTCTCCAATAGATCTGGAATCAAATTCATAAGTAGACAGAGTATACAAATTCCGAGTGAGTCGATTCTCCAATAGATTTGGAATCGAATTCATAATTAGACAGAGTATACAAATTCAGAGTGAATCGATTCTCAAAGAGATTTGGAATCGAATTCAAAACAAAAGACAGAGATACAAAAGTAACCAGAATGTATCGATTTCTCAATGGATCTGGAATCACATTCAAGCAAAAGACACAGATACAAATTTGAAGAATTTGATTCAATAACCACCTATGCGTTTCCCCTGGATTTGGGTATTTAAATTTATAAAGCGCAGGGTTAAAAATAAAAATACCAAATGGGATCTTAACACTCAATTGAACTTGGAAACAGAGTTTAACTTCTCAGAAATCGATGGTAAAAAAAATCCTCAATCGCAGAGATTTCTAATTCGACCTTCAGCTAACGTCTTCTAAATCTTCCACACATCTCACAGTTTCAAAATCACATATATATATAGAAGATAAAATTTACACTTTATCATAAACCCGTTCGATTCTCAACAGATTCAGACTACAATTACAACTCAAGTATAAACAAGAATATAATAACTGAAAAGAAAAACAATGAACCTGATTTAAATTGTTGGATTCGAAGTCGAATGTCCTTGTAGTTGCAGTTCAATCCGTGCTCCAGTCGATCCACGTGACGAAGGTATCGACAACCCCTCGGTTGACCACCCTACCGTATCGAGGTTAATCTTCGTCACCTCGAACCCCCGAGCTAATGGGGTCGTAAGAACACGTATAGCTAGCATCCCGAAATGATCTCCCAATCCCTGTTCCGGCTAATTCCAACTCCAAAAATCATAACATAATCCGAGATTACGATGACCATCCAGCATGAGCAAGAAAGACCCTTCTCTCCTTCTCCTCCCTCATTATATAGCAAATTATTGTGTGCCATGTGTTTGTCCATGCACATATATTATTTAATTTTAATATTTTATTAATTTTTATTCTCAAGTACAAGTGTTTGTTTCTAACTCAAGTGTACACCTCGTTCCCTAAATCAGTGCAAGGTAGGTGTAGTTGTCTTTAAGAGAGTCCCTGTTGTGTTTGTCTTCTCAAATATAGTTGTTGTATTTAACCAGATGTTCAATCTAGATTTTTTTCCTTTTTCTTTTTATAAATAAAATATTTTATTCAAAACAAAAAGTTTTCTAAATTATTTCTTTCGCTTTATTTTTCTTTTAAAAATAATAATAAGGAAAATAATATTTTAATTAAAACATTTTCTATTTTTATTTAATTTCTTTCTTTTTCTTTTAAAACAAAAGAAATATATTTCAACTAAAAATAAAGAAATGATTATTGACTTTTTAATTTTTAAATCTTCTTTCTCATAAATAATATAACCATCATGATAATAAAAATAAAATATAATTATTTTAATATTAAAATTTTCTAGAATCTTCACACATATTTTATTTTTATTTATTTTTTAATTATGTGTGAATGAATAATTTTATTTTCCCATTTTTCTTTGTCTAGGTATCTCTTCGGCGGGCCCTTCCGACAATATCTTTCTTTCTTCTTATGGGGAGTACTGCGTAGCGATCGGGAGTTGTTACCGCGATCTCTCAACTACGCTCCTTGGAGACTAAGGGATGTTGAGGGATAAGGCTCTCCTTATTGCGCGCCCCTCAACTCATCGCACGCGACCAAATCATTATGGTCTTGCCCGTACGGTCATACGCTTCCTCGGGTGAGCTGAAATG
Organism: Larix kaempferi; assembly: GCA_027924585.1. Taxonomy (NCBI): domain Eukaryota; kingdom Viridiplantae; phylum Streptophyta; class Pinopsida; order Pinales; family Pinaceae; genus Larix; species Larix kaempferi. Next base: position 8,582,604 of record BSBM01001879.1, read on the forward strand.
GCTTCGCTTGTGCGTGCATTGCTAATTCGGGGTCGACAGTCAGTCGTCGTACCCCTAAGTGTTCTTTCTGTTCTTACGACCCCTATAATTCCATTGTGGGTCAGTCAGTAAATCGTCTTACCTGCCACTGAACAGACACTCAAACGCATATTAGTAGCGCTGCACTATAAAACATTTGTATCATCCTTTTTGTTTTCTCTGTCAGTCGAGTATAAACAAATATCATTTTTCATTTCAAGTAATTTCAACATTTTTCATTTTCTCAGTCAGTTGAGTATAAACAAATCATCATTTTTCATTTCAAGTAATTTCAACATTCATCATTTTTCATTTTCTCAGTCAGTGGAGTATATCCATAAATCATCATTTATCTAGCCATTTTTATTTCGCATATAAAATCTAAAGCAATCATTCATGGTCCAAGTTTTTATAACTCCGGCTCACTTCAAACCAGTGCCCTCAAATAGTCAAAACAATTGTAGGTCTCAAAAGTAGTCTGATCAATCATGGGTCTCAAAATAATCTAATCAATCATAAGTCTAAAATAATCAAAATCAAACATAAGTGCTGAGGCGGGCATTACAAATAGGTACAACCACCAAGATCAGCCCCAAAACATTAGTTGAGACAATCAAAATATTCCCAACAAAGAACGACACTCTTCAAACAACACTCATAATGGACGTCAACCTTCACATTAGTCTCAGCAGTGGATTGTAACCCCAAAACAACGGACAGCAAACCCAAACAACCTTCACAAGGAAATGGTTCCTTCACAACTAGCAATGGCAACCTTAAAACCCTCAAAACAGACCTCAACCAAACAACATCAGCCTTAAGAGGTGGAGTGGCAGCCCTAACAGGTAGCAAACTAGGCAGTGGCAACCTCAACAAGGGTTCTAGTAGCCCTAACAGGCAGCAACTAGGCAGCGACAACCTCAACAAGGGTCCTAGAAGCCCTAACAAGCAACAACTAGGCAGTGGCACCCTCCAAAAGGGTCCTAACAAGCAGTGGTTGCCTCAAATAGACCTCGACGCCCTCCTAACAAGCAGTAGTACCATAAATAAGGCAGCGGGCAGCCCTACAACAATCCAAACGTTAGATCGCAGCCTTAAAACAGTCCACAAGCAGTCCACGGCTCACGCGTATGAGGGAGAGGAGTGATCACCCTTCAAGCAAGACAATCATGAATAGTAGCGCAAAAAACAATAGAGTGCCCACGCAAAGAGTACCTTGAAACCCTAGACATCACCCAAGTAGGACTGTTGAAAACCCTAGATCAGTCACACAAAAATCAGATCTGAGTTGCCTCTTCAAGATGCCAAAATAATGAGGGCTAGGATTTTATTTATAGCCTCTTAATGGCCTTCTAAAAGGTTATTATTCTAGCTTTCCATCGACTTAGGTTTACATTGCAAAAGTCAAAACGTCTTACCTTTTAGGAAGGTTCCCTACACATAAAATATAATTTAATAATATGACTTCTTAAGGTGAGGGTTACACATAAGATAAAATAATGGGTAAGTTACCACACTCAAGAGGGGCAGTAGCACATAGGACCAACAAGGGAGGGGTCACAAGACCAAACCAAACACAAGGAAACCCACAAATCAAGAAGGGGTAAACAACCCTTCTAACCACAAGACCAAAGGTGTAACAACAAGGTGGGAAGACAACCCTTTTATTTCTCTCTCTCTCTCAATGTACGAGTGTTCCATACAATATCTGGAAGTTCATCATCACCATATAAGAAAGGTCCACACTTGATGATGTGATCATGTGGTCCTCCTGACTGCTCCTGAGGTCAAGTGCTAGTGACTCCATCAAGAGGTGGCCAGTGCCTTGAGGAAACAACTTAGCTCAACCATCTCCAAGACATAGGAGAGGAGGGCCTCACACATCATCATCTTGGTTAACTGACCAAGATCCACCTGGTTAACTGACCAAGAATATACCTGTAGGACCTGCTTGGTCCCAGACCAAGAATATGCTTGGTCCCAGACCAGGATGTCTCTGTCTCAGCCTGCAAGATCTATTTGGTCCTCATGACCAAGAAACTGTTTGGCCCCTTACCAGAATGCCCTAGAGACAGATAGGGGCCCTAGCCACATGCTAGAGACTTTGCCATGGCACTGATCTGCTTGGTCCCAGACCAACAACCCCAGTAGACTATTGGAGGCCCTAGATACCCGCTAGGGACTTAGAATGCCTGGTTAACTGACCAAGAACCCTAATTAACTGACTAGGGTGCCATCCTCCCAGAGAATGGCTCTTGCAACTACAGTATCTTTAACACAACCAACATTGGACATTATTATAATTCATTTTACTAATTTTTTGCACATAGCTCATTTTGTAACATGATCATTTACTACTTTTTGCACATAGCTCATTTTGTAACATGATCAATTTACTATTTTTTGCACATAGCTCATTTTGTAGCATGGTAACATGACTATATTGTACATAGGAAATATAAAGCATGTCCCAAACCAAGAACTAAATCTTTATCATTCTCTCGTCAAGCATTGGCCTTAGGCTCCACACTATTACAAGCTTTGTACAAGACTCATAATATTTAAAGCATAAGTGAACTCTAAACTAAATCCACATGGTCCAACCCCTCAATATATACATAATCTGATCAAATATATTCCAGGAGACAAATTTAGGGTACTACAAATCTGTACTTACATGCAAAGCTTATGGGCTTGATGAATCTGTTTTTTGATAAAAAAAAATCATGCACAGTTTGTTTATTGTCTACTTAAATGTTTCCACTATTATTTTGAATGAGAAATTTGAGTCGTAAGGGTTTTGATCAGAGATGATACAATGTGGAATGCGGCGAATCAGGGACAGGGTCTGGATACGACACATTGATTTCAAAGTTTCTAGCAAGTGCTTGCCATGCATCTGTGGTTGTTTCCTTCATCTAGAAGTTGCAAACAAGGGGACCATGATCTAGAAGTTACCAACATGTACCTATAAACTATAAACCATTAAGAATAGCCTCCCCCTTGATCCAGTAACGGCTAACAAACTACCCTTGATTCAGTAGTCATCAACAAGGTGCTTTACTCTTGTAAAACTCACCATGATTTATGATATATGCCCTGTACTGCCGTATTAACTGTTCAGTGTATCGGGCATTGAGAGTTTTGCTGGTTAACTCGTGACCCTATCAACAAGCATGAAGAAAGCAATCTCGTAACAGTCTAGCATTCTATCTGTCGTCAACAAATAAGCTTAAGAAAGAGCCAACATGTTTCTCTGATTTAAGCTGTATTTTTATGATTCTATACAAATATTTTTCCGGTAAATCTAAGTAGAGCTTTGCAAGAAATTTACGTTTACATCAAAAAAGAAGGATAAGCTTCAAGCCTTTTAACCCGGTATGAGTGTCCTATTAATCTTGACATAAATGAGAGTGATTAGCTTTCCCTTGCCATGGACCATATCTACCAGAACATATCACAGAAACGTATAACTAAGATCGTCCTTCAATAGTAAGTTCAGATAGGAAAGTCTCCTTAAGCCTAGTCAAAGCATCTAGATTATAGTGTAAACAGTCCAAAAATGAGGGAAAGTTTCCTGATGTCTAGCATATTCATAAAAAGCGAAGATGAGTAGAGAAAGGTTTTCCAAAGAGTTATTCCTCTGGTAGAGGGGCTCCCAATGCTGTCTGGAAACACACTTTCCCTCCTGATTCCATTGATCAACAGTTGACTGTGCTCCTTGGTTCTGGGCTGGCATTGCCTCTTCAATCCAATTCCTCTGTCTGTCTCTCACAACATGGGCGATGCCATATTGGCAGAGAGTAGATAGTGATCAATTAATAGTCTGTAGTTATATTATCAATGTTTTGAAGCAAGGGTAGTATCTTTTTGCAGCTTGGTTGGGCATTCTCTCCTCCCTGATTGGGTCGGTCAGGGTTATACAAAATAGAGCCTTCAATGCTGATCAACAACACTATCACCAAGTCCCATTTTCCGTAATTTCTTCTGTTTTCAGCCAGAAGACTTGGGCTAGAGTGGAAATATTTTCAGAGGTATCCTACACTTATGCATTATCTCTATTCATTATAACAACTATTTTCCTTCCGTCCCTTCTTCATTAACTCTATTCATTTCAATAGTGCTAGTATTTAATGCGCATTGAATACCATACTCATTTTTTTTGGTCACACAAGTAAAATAAAACCATACTAGAGAGCACAAGAAAGTTCCACTTTTGTTATGAACCTATAATTGAAATTATGATATTTCTTGTAGAATACCTTTGAAACTCACTCCACTCAAGTTTAAGATCTAGGTCGAAGAGAAGAGCTAAACGATTGCACTCAAAAGAATCTATTTCAAATTCCAACCCCTTATTTCTCAAATTAAAAAGACATTTTGAAAACAGATTTCAAACATGCACTACAAGTTTACAACCTAAGTGTATTGCTTAAAAATTTATAATAAATATAGGCCATGTGACACAATAATGCATAAATTTGTTATAATAAAAAAAACTTGCAATCCACATTTCAAAGGCATGGATGTGATAGAACACATTAACATGGACGCATGAAAAAATGTTCACACTAACCAACAGGAGTAAAATATTTTCCACTTGAAGGATCTCTTCAAGGCCAATGTCATCTTTTAATAAGCAAATTTCAATTGTTCTAGCATTATTTGTTATGATCTTGGTGACAATACATATTTATGTATAGACCAATGGGACCTTACATGTTAAATGGCTAATTTGATTATGCAAAATGTCCTAACAAAAATGCATTTTTTAAATAGATTTATTAGATAAAAGCTTTATAAAGTACATGATTCCATGGAAAGTTCTCTAATTGTATGCTCACATAAAACACAGGGATACAGACATTCTGAATAGCAAGAGCTCTAGCTACAAAATTCAAAGACCAACTAGAGTTCCAAGCATTAACCAATAATATGACACAACAAAACAATGAAAAAGGAACCAGTACTTACCCAACAATACAAAGATTGCAACCAAATCAACAGGAGCTAGACTATCTGATTCTTGAGAGGCCCTGCCAGCAAGTGTGCATTCGATGACTGCCAAACACATCTTGCTGCATCCCTAGAGGCATCCGCGGAAACTTCTGTTTGACGCGCAGTTGAACTATGGCCTGAAGAGTCATCTCTTCAGGGAAATATTGAGCTTCAAGTATTCAAGTCATTTGAACTCTTGTTCTTATCAATGGCATATTGCAAAACATGATTCGGACATTTTTTAGTACTGAAAGCTTTGACATTTTTTGCAAATTATGTATCTCTGCATGCAAGTAAACCTCCATATTCAAGTTAGTTCCATGAGGATTTTTTGAAGTATATGGCTCCACCTAGAATAGTAGTGTTTCATTGGTTTTGATTTATTTAAAGTGTACCAGAGACATTTGTAGAAATATGCATCCTCCAACAAGATCCAAGAAATGCAACAATGTTTCCAAAGCAGTTTTGAAGGATAAAACAAGACCAATTTGTTTAAAACATTACAAATACTGGTGAAGTAACTAACCCTTTTGAAAGAGGGAAGAATGTTATATGTTTCCCTTATGAAAGGGCCAGTGATTTCACAGTTGAAAAAAATTATTTTCCAGAGTCTACCATGAAGATTGCAGTCATATAAACCGTCCAACAGAATTACATAACAATAGCTAGGAACTTGCATGTGGCCCATGTTAAGGAACTGATCTAGGGAACTCTAGATTTGTGCACCACAATCTAGGCATGAAGCCATACAAATGTGCATGATTTTAAATGCATATGCAGGCAAAACAAGCGCAACATAAATTGAATCATTTCATAGCTAGTGAAAATTTATAGTCCAGATAAAATGTTACACTTAACAAGTCCACACTATTAAAACCAATTCCAAGATCAGGATGCTTACATGTTTCAAAATAAGGAATGTATTATTAATCTGCAACGTGAATTTCCCTGTATGAATTGCCAATTGTGACTATCCATTTCCATTTTTACATCTGTCAAAATTGAAGACCCTCAACTCTCAGCAAGTACCAGAAGCTTCCAACTTAAAATTCCAGATGACAAGGTCCCTTCTAGAAGAAATGCAATAATAGCTAATTAGCTTAATTTATGTCCATAGAAATTTACAGTTTACCCTTTCTAAACTCTGCCAAAAGCGATCTTGCTCAGCATTTGAGAAACTGCATAATTTAAACCTTATAAGTTATAACTACCTGAGAATAAATCACACATTCCTTCGCTGAGTAAGGAGAATGTTAAAATTAGTCCTTGACCAGTGCTTCCAGACCTTGTTTGGATGCCAGAGATGATTGACACTGTTTTTGCAGTTCCAAAAGCCTATCCACGTCAAAATTTCTCTTCTTCCACAGCTTCCTCTGCCTCCTATGGAAAACTCTCTCCATGAAATCTTGATAAGTAGGATCTCTTGATGTAACAAGAAAATACATATAACCAATAAGCAGTCCACCTGTGGTGCCAAAAAATGCTATGGGTTCCATGACATCCCAGGAAAACTCCCAAAATGTCAAACGGAAAAACACAACGGTCAGCACAGATAGGCAACCTAAACCTGACCATAAAACACGGCGAACATGCCTATGCGCAATTCTATCAATCTCCTCTTTTTCTTTCTGCAGCCTTTCTAGCTCTTGCTTTCTGGGATCATCTTCTGCTGCCAATGCCAGAGGAACTGCATTCCTTACCAGCTCTGCAACCTGAAAACACATTCCCTTGCAGTGGTCAGACAACTTTAGAACAGATTATAATCTAAAAAGCTGAATGTCAACGAATCAACATCAAATTTTTACAGTCTTTGCTAATCATTTCCAAATTTGGCTACAGTGCATTTCTAAAGCATACAATGATTCTGATCTTTGGCTTAGTGTTGCAATATTTGGCTTAATGTTGCTCATTACAAATCTGGCTATCTTTAAATTTTAACAGAAACAGAAGTTTCTCCACAAAAGCATACAATTTTGAAGTTTCAACTGAAATGTACAATGTCTATCTTGAAAAGTACTCGCTAAAACACATTTCTGAAACACACAATCTTTAATTTAAATTCAGCTCTTCATAATGCCAACATTCAGCTGAATGTTGTTCATTAGCTAGTTATCTTGAAATTCTGACTGAAACAAAAGCTTCACTGTTGCTCATTACCAAATTTGGTTATCTTGAAATTTTGACAGAAACGGAAGTTTCTCCACAAAAGCATACAATTTTCAAGTTTCAACTTGAAATGTACAATGTTTATCTTGAAATGCACTGGCTAAAGCACATTTCTAGGACATTCAATGTCTAACTTGAACTTGACTCTTCATAATGCCGACATTCAGCTGAATGTTGCTCATAACGATATCTGGTTAGCTTGAAATTTTGACAGAAAAAAAAAAGCTTCAATATTGCCCTGACTGGATCTGGTTATCTTGAAATTTTAACAGAAACAAAAGCTTCAAGGTTGCTCATTACCGCGTCTAATGATCTTGAAACTAGAAGCAAAATCTCTTCAACAAAAGGATACTCCCTGAGATTTTCCATCATACTATGTAAAAAGAAATTCTTATTGTCTCTTTTAGATATTATTAATTATGCCAATGCTGGTCCCATATGGGATTGGCTCTGAAATTCAGTATCTCTACCTTAAACTAGACGAATGAAAGGCGCCTGGGTTTTCAGCTATTGCAGATTATTTCAATTATTACGAAACAGACCATTAGGTTACTAGTTAAAAGTCAACGGATTTGGAAGATACTGACCTTATGAGGATGGAGAATAACCTTATTGCGGAAGATCAAAACCACTCCTGCCTCGTCCAGAACCTTGGCAAAGTCAGCAGCTTCTGCATCCGAGTGTGCCACTCCCGTGCCTTGACACAGCTTCAAAAGATCCGGATAGGTAATAATATCGTGGCCGTCCGATTCAAGCTTTTTCTTCAGCGCCTCCACATCTGCAAGTCTCAATAGTTTTCTCGCCTCGTCAACGGCGATCCTTCTGCCGCTATCGCTGCTCTCAACGGGATTCTCATCGCACGATTTGACGTCCGGAGAGGTGGAAAACAAATCCCGCCATGTAAACGACCATGCACTCAGAGGTGCGAGGTTCAATCCCGTTTGCAATCGAGGTAGAGTTGAAGCATCAAAGACACAAGGCCGACAAAACACAGAGCGACTTGCATTTGCTCTCAACCCGCTCCGAGCCGCGGCTAAAACTCCGGAGATAAGGACTCTTGCCATATCCTTACAACCTTAATTTTTCTTCTAAATTCGAAATATAAATTAAAAATTTCCCCTTCCATGGCCAGCCATGGCCACAAATTCCTCTTCGACCATTTTACGTTATTTAAATTTTTTATCTCCTCCTAAATCTACCTTGCAATGCCAAGTGGCTGATTTAGCTAAATTCCTTGTTTTTCCCCTTATTTTGAAGGACAGTCCACGCAATTGGCCTCTTAAATCAATGGCGGTCAGCGATTCTGTCCTTTAAATTCCTCGTTTTTCCCCTTATTTTGAAGGACACTCCATGCAATTGGCCTCTAAAATCAATGGCGGTCAGCGATTCTGTCCTTTAAGCGAACCTGTACAAAAAATTATTTCATTTTGGCCAAATTCTTCCTATGAAACCTTAAAATGTCAAAACAAATCCAAGCTCTTAAGAGGTTAAAGGGCCGAAACAAAATGTGCACCGCGAATTCTTTTAAATAAAATTTTGAAATTTTCTGTCATTGCATCAAAATTACCTGAACAGGAGCCGTTTCTGCTTTCTACAAATTTGTTTCCTCCGCATTTGCTGAATCTTAGCTTAAAAATATCTCGTTACTCTGCATGAACGATCTTTGAATCGAAAACCCTTGAAACCGTCTTTCGTTCATCCTTCCAACGGAACTACCGACAGCTGCGTCAAAGTTAACGGTAACCGTCAAGTGTGCGACTTCGAAACTGCATCCATTATTAACTACTTCGAAACTGCATCCATATGATTAACTAGATTGTATATATAATTATGAATTTTGATTTAAATAATTAATAATATACAGTGTTTCTAGATGAATTTTGAATTAAATAATTAATGATGTATTGTTTTCTTCAAGATGAAGATGATGAAGTAGTTGACAAAACGTTTATGTTTTTTAATTTTTATTAAAATAATGATAAATTTTTTAATTAAATTTTTTTTTGTTTTTTGGGTTAATTGAGTGTAGATCAGGTTGTTGGAAGGAATGTTGTTATCCTTTTCGGGGTTTAAATCTCGTTTTGTGACACTTGCTTCTTGGGAGCCAACTTTGACTATGTAATGATTGTAATGCTGACCATATTTTGATTCTGCGGAATAACAGATGTTGAAAATTTCCCAATAGATGTAACCCTCTAACAAATAATAAACCATCATTTTTTTTTAAAATCTCAATTTTTTATTATTTAAATTATATTTTAATAAAAATAAATTCACTCTCTTAAAAATCCCTGTATATATATATCCAAACTATACCATTCCAACCATCTTTATTTATAATTCCAACAACTTCGATTGAATTTCAACCTAAAAATTGACCATAAAGATAACCTAAAACTTTGAAGTTGAATTTCAACCTAAAAATTGACCATAAAGATAACCTAAAAATTAAACATTTAACTTTGGTTCATAATAAATTGTACAAGTCTCGCCACACATACCTCAAACAAAAAACAAATACCAATAATCATTTTTTAATATATCTCCAATATTTAAGCTTTAAGCTTTTGCCGAAGGCTGTTGTTTAAAGAGAATGGCGGTGCCAAACAACCAAGGATTTCAATCGCTGAGTAATATATATATGCAGATATTTTTGGTTTATGATTATTATTTATATTTTAATTTGTAGTTCTATATTTTATATAATTATTATTTAACTGCTTACTATTATTATAGTAAAATCTCTCAACCATTTGGCAAAACAGAACCACACAACAAACTTTCTAAACCTCTTCTGTATAATAATTCTCTAACTACTTAGTACTAGCATTTGCCCCTTGAGGGGAAAAAATGAACGCTGCGGTGGACAAGTAATAGACTCGAATAGAAGCGAACAAAGGAAATTTTGGCGTTGGAATGAAAAAGTTGGATCGGTCGTGGATGGGCTAAAACTCTGGACTCCTTTGACGGAAGATAATCTTGAATTATTAATACTAATAATATTATTTAGATTTTTTTGGCCACAATGGTTATTAATAAAATTTAAAAAAAAAACAATTATTGGTCCTGGAATAGTCTTCAATTTGATGGGTGACATGATCATTAATCTCTTGGCAAGTTTTATTTCATATTTCATAGAATAGATTTGAAGGTCGACTCTCACTATATGAAAAAACGACAATTATTAAAAAATATACAAAAAGAAGGACTTTCCTTATCATTGCAAGCAACATCTATTCATGACAGTGCGAGGTTTCTAATGGCAACCACTAAAGTGTACATGCTTTACATCATTAATCTCTTGGAATGTATAATTCATAGGATTCAATGCACCAAGCCAAAAGAGAACATACGTTGTATTGTACTCACAAAATGACATCCCTAATTCAAAGTAAAGTTTGTTTTGCCTCTACACTTTGATTTTGTTGATATCCATCTTAATTTTAATAATATTTTGAGACTTTTAACAAGATCAATTATTTAAATGAAATGAAAATATCTATCATTTGAATTTGTAAATAATTAAATATCTTTTTCAATATGAAAGAAAAAAGAAATGCTCAATTGTAAATTGAAGCAATTAACACTATTTTTAAAACCCAATATTTATTATTTATCTCAAAATTTCAAAACAAAACCTATTATGTCAACTTAAAATGTATCATAAAAATATAATTAAAACTTAAATATGATTTAATGTTTTTAATATGTAAAAAAATTAAAAAATATATATGTTTTATATTCACTCATAATTTAGTAATGTTAATATTGATATTAATATTCTTTTTTTTCAAACATTCAATAATATTTAGAATATATATTTTAAAATATTAATAATACTATTTAGAATTTGTTTTAATATTAATAATATTATTTAAAAAAAACTATTAATATAAATAATATTATTTAGAAAATATTTCATTATTAAAATATAAATTAAATGATTTTATTATTATAAATGAAAAGTCAATTTTGGTTGATTTCCATTAGTTTGTTTTTAATCTATAAAATTTCACAAAGTTCTTTAAATGTTTGCTTAATTTTCATATTAAATATAATTTTCTAAAAATTAAATTAATTTAAACAATTTTGAAAATATAATATTTCAAATTTTGTATTGGTTTATTTTCTTTTTAATTTAGATGCTTTTAATTATTTTATATTTATTTGTTCAATCATGTTATTATCCCTGTTAAGGCAGGGATATATTTTTCTTGAGAACTCAATTTTGATTGACTTACATTAGTTTATTTTTAATCTATAAAATTTCACAAAATTCTCTAAATGTTTACTTATTTTTTATATTAAATTTAATTTTCTAAAAATTTAAAATAATTTAAACAATTTTGAAATACAATATTGCAAATTTTTTATTGGTTTATATCTTCAATGAGATATAAATCCTTGTAAGAGCAATTTTAATTATTAAAATATAAATTTAAATAATAAAATTTCTACAATTACCATATGTCCACGGTACAATTTAAATTTATGGGTAGAGTGTTTTCCAATCAATTTTGACTGTCGGCAACTTCCAAAACCTGGTATAGTTCCCACACCCAATCGAATAAATATGGCATGACTTCTCTTGTGAACTCCTGTCAGTCTACGGGAGAATTTTAGCTTGTGCCAACGATCTTTCTTTGTGGGAACTTATTATAGATGCAGTTGAAGGACAGAAATGGTCCTCCGGAAAAGAATTATAAAATGAGCACGATTTGGGAAGTTTCGACAAAAGAATTAAAAAAATGAGCACGATCTGGGAAGTTTCGAAAAAAGAATTATAAAATGAGCACGATCTGGGAAGTTTCGACAAGGAGCTAGATTTGGGTTTCCTGACGTGGTGTGTGGACATTGCAATGAATCATAGTGTTGTGTATTAGCCTTTCTACCAATCACCCATATCACAATCTGGAGTGACTCATGGAAAATATTGTTCAGAAATCATGTTTGCATGGCTCTTTTCTAGTCTTTGTTCTTCTTACATTGGAAATTGCAGTAGAGGAAATTCAGCAACGGAACCATGCATTGTTGGACACAATATGATTCTAGCACATGCTACTGCTGTAGACACATACAAGAGGAAATACCAGGTAGAAAGCAAATAAAATTGTAAGGGAACCACTGAAAAATTACATTAAACACACTTCTAATTATTTCAGTATGATCTGTTTTATGGTTTTGTTTATGCATAGAAGAGTTTGCATGTCATTGATTTATATTGAAAATTGAATCCCTCAAAATACTTATTGAGAAAGCTAGTGCTATCAGAAAGACCGATCCATGGGCATTATACAGTTTGCTCTATGGATTGTACCCTATTCAGAAAGTATACTTGACAAAAGGGCAATCGAAAGATCTATGGACTGTATGATTGAATTTGAAGTCTCTCATTGAGAATTTATTTTGCTAAGTTAAGAGAGATTTAGAGACAGTTTCAGAAGATTGTTTTACTTATCAAGAAAGTTGTTTTTTTTTAATTTATCGCCAATCTGTAATTGAATGCTCCCCTGAAGAGGCTGGTCTCCCAGAGCTCTCTCCTCTCCATGCATGGGTTGAATGGCGCATAGCCTCATAGTTCAATCCAAGTGAAAGCCTTCTTGTGAAAGCCAGAATCTCACATCCTAGATTTGGCATAGATGATACGTGTGCTTCTCTACCTGTTACTATACGATCGGCATCGAGTCAGTCCAGAAGAAGAGTTGGTTCCCGGCTTTCCAAGAGTCAAGGGTCGAGCTGGGTTTCCTCCTGCCTTGCATAAGAGTAAGGTTGTGTAATTGAATGCTCGGGTCGCACGAATGTTTGCAAAACCCGACCAGTCGCCTGTCGCCATTCGGCAGTATTCTTGCAAAAGCAGCGCAAAGTGCGAATACAACGAATAGGGTCAAGATGACCAGTTGCCAATCGCTACTGTCGTCGGTCGCACGAATGTTTGCAAAATCAAATAATGAAATATGGCTTCCCCTAGCGAGATGACCAGTCGCCTGTCGCCGATCGCGAGTATTATTGCAAAAGTAGGACAAAGTGCGAATACAACGAACAGGGTAAGATGACCGGTCGCCGGTCGCACGAATGTTTGCAAAACCAAATTGCTAAATATGGCTGCCTTAATTTTGGTTTTTTTTTTTTCAGTACAGCTGCCTCGTTTGATTTAGTCACTACCGTTTCAATAATTACAAATGGACATCTCCAAACATTACTTATTCACTGTACTGGAGTTGAGTAAGAACGTCAAAGAACACTGACAGCAGACAGCAGATAAGATTACTTTCATTTGGAGATTACAGTCTGAGATGGGTTCTAAGGGCGATGATGACCATACCAATCCGTCGATTAGCTCAGAGGAGAACAACGATACAGCTATATCTAGTTCAAGCCTGAGCAACGTGACCACTAGGCCGCAACTACAGGAACCCTTATTGCCACCATTGCTCAAATAAGATAGCACAAGTTCAATTTAATTGCATGGGAAGCTTGTTGGGATGTTAGAAATCAAAGACTGTATGATTGAATTTGAAGTCTCTAATTGAGAATTTATTTTGCTCAGTTAAGAGAGATTTAGAGACAGTTTCCGAAGATTGTTTTACTTATCAGGAAAGTGTGCAATGACATTCAGAAACATATTGTCAAAAAATAGAAAGGAAATTGAGTAGTTTATAAGAACACGCCTCCTCCTACAATCGCACACATCTTCTTCATTAATGATGAGAGAATATTTTAAAATTTAAAAGTTTATAGGTATTATATTATAATTTCTATTTTTATTTTTGAAACTATATTGATATTTAAAAAAATAATTTATAGAATATATTTAGAAGATATCAATTAAAATGTTCACTCATAAGGTATTTCATTTTCATAGTAATTTGTTTGAGTTTAAGTTACAATAGAAAAGGTTATTGATTGGTTGCAATTGGTTTGAAGAGTCATAAAAGGGATATAATTTTTTTTAATAAAAATGGTTAACATTTGTATTAAGAAACGTTGCTTGGTTTCTTCAAGCAATAGAAGTACATAACAAAAACAAGTTTGCTACTAAATTCAAGAGTTTTGAAAATATTACTAAAATAGTTATGAGACCACTTACAGACCATACTGTTTAGTTAAATTTTACATACAAGTCTTCTTGAAACAAAAAGCTTGAGGGGATTCAATCTAGAAACAACTTAGCAAAAGATACTTGACACAAAAAGACTGACATGACTCACTGCCTTCAAATGGAGTAGGGACCTAGAATGGAATTCTAAGTCTCTAGCGCATGGATTTTTGACTTGAGGACCACCATCTCTATTGGGATGGACCATTGTTGTTGTCGAAAAGAGGGCAGGAGGAGCAGCCAAAACGAGAGTCTACTTGGACGTCGCCCATCTCCAAAGAACTAACTCAAATTTGCAGAACCGAGAGTTGAGCTTCAATTGTGGCGATTTTGGTTGAGAGAATCTTGTTCTTCTCTTTTTCTATCTTTATTTTGTCTCATAATGCCTGCTCTTGCTATCTAGTAATCTCATGTTCCAAGTCTCCCATTGCTTCCTCCTGCTCCAGGAATTGCTCTAGTGCCTAGAAATCATGCTCACAATTTCACGAAAGCCTTCTCAATGCTCTGTCAAAATGACAGGCTTCATCTTCCACTCTCATATCATAATAGGGATCTTAGCGAGTGTTGTAAGTGTTGATTGTTCTATATGATTTTTTGGAATTCATTATGGATGTTTCTTTTTTCTCTATTAGTTATCTAATAGCACAATAAATATATAAAGCTAGTATTAATTAGTTAAAAGTGGTGGATGAAGGATGCAATATAAATTCAATTTCACATTAGTTAGAATGCAAAGGCTATTTATTGTAAATGTCTAGGCTGACCAATGTTAATGATACCCAGTGTAATTGAATTATAATGCTACCTACCTACTTACGAAAACCCTTCAAAATTCTTATTTTTTAGAGGTCGCATTTAGTCTTTGTCTCTATTTCAATAAAGTTATGCTATTGGTAGCACTTTTTTTTTTCTTAGTTAAAATTACCACATTTTTCAACCATGGCCTTAACACTCTCTTAATGTTGCCAACAAAAACCTTAAAATCAACAACAACAACAAAAAGAGTGGCACATTAGTAAGAATGTTAAAGCTACTTACTATAATTGACTAAGTTGACTAGGTTCTTATTGACAAGAATGGATTTACAAACCTTTCAATGTCAATTAAGACTTAAAAGCATTTCTAATGCAAAATACTATAAAAGAGATGCCACATAAATCCTCCAACTTGGCTATTTATCTCTTCATATGTTTAACAATAATGAAGGAGGATGCAATCTAAACATCATTGCAAATTAGTTAGAATGTTGTGGCTACCTAAAATTAATAATTTAGTTAAATGGTTTGGTTATATTTTTTTGGTATCTATGATCAATGGTTAATGCACCCAACATGTAATTCATGAGTTGAATTTTTAATTGCAATAATAATGAAGAAATTGTAAGCAACATCCTAAGTACTAAATCCTTTTATATAGATAGTACCTAGGAATCAAAAGAAAATTTGTAGGCTTTTAGCTTCACCTTAGACCCCTCTTTTATGTGACTTTGTTTGATCGTTTTAGTGAATCTAATTTGAAGCAAAAATTATGTTAGTGTCACTATTATGAATAAAATCATCAACTGATAAATTAATGATCGAAAACTCATAAGTGGTTGGTGCAAACAATTCATACCATAGTGAAAACATGGGTGATCAAAACTCATAAGTGGTTGGTGGAAACAATTCATACCATAGTGAAAGCATGGCTGCTTAATAAGCCTAGATTTATTTATGAGCTGTGAGTTTCACTAACTCAAAATCAAAATCAATTCATTGCATGTCAAAGACATCTACTTTCACATCAAAGAAAGTAGAGATTAGATGTCGATGGGATTTTAATTCAATAGTAAAGATGATGTTGCATCGAGCCACCCACCAACTTCAATTCCCCTAAAAGCACAAACAAGTGGTTGGGATCATATATGAATCTTGTGTGCTTTAGGGAGAAGAGCCCACCCACCCTAGGACACCAACCAAATAAGAGTACTAATTTTTAGTGGTTTTCCCTTTTGGATATTTTTCCAAGAAAACATATTATTTGTAATGCTTTTATTTTGAACTTAAAGAAGCACTTCACTTTGTATAAGATAAATATAATTTTATTTCAGACTCTCGGTTCTGCAAATTATCAACGAGAGATGTTTATTTAAATATATATAAATTATCAAAGTTTTTATTTTATAAAATAAAAATAAAAAATATTAATTTTAGAAATTTGATTTTGCATATATATATATATAATTTAGTTATGTTGTGGAAAATATTTTATAGTAATTTATTTTTTCTATAATAAATTTCAATTATTATTATTATTTTAAATATGGAATTTAAACTAATATATTCAACACTTAAACATTAAAGATCACAACTACTTATCCCTCAGATTTCAACTTAATATAAATTTAATAATTGCTTTTTAAAAATGTATTTCAATTATTAAAACATTTATTTAACATCGATTTATTTTAAACATAAGCAAAAATAGAGTTAAAATGTAAAATCAATTGAAAAATATCCCATTAAAATAGGTTTATAACAATTTATTTTTATATAGTCTTTTTAATATAATAAAATTAACATTATACTATAATATAGTAACATAAATATGTTATACATATAAATGCATACAAATATTCTTCCAATTTAAAATATAATTTACATGATTTCTCACTTCTTTGGGTGGAAAATGGATGCAATAGTGTCACTACTAAGTGGATTATTATTTATTATCAATGTAAATGCATTATTAATTATAAATTATATTATTATTAGTAGAATAGATTTGGTTGTTTCCCAAATTGATCAAGAGTGTCTCTCCATAGTTTAAGTATTGGAATTTAATAAGTAAAATGTTTTCATATTTCTCAACGAGCAAACGAGCAAATGATGTGCTCCTCGTACCAATATTGCGATATCATGTACTTCTAGAAATGCAGAAACCTCACTCTTGGGTTTATATAGATTATATGCAAATGGCGATCTTCTTAAAAAATACAGTAATAATGTCATTTGCATCAATGTCAAAGATAACCTCTATTTGAGGTACACCTCTGGGTGTTGGTGGAATGCCAACAAGCTCAAACTCACCAGCAAGCACCGTTTTCACCCTTTTTGCATCGCACAACCGCTAATATGGTAAGAACATTGTATTCGTTTCCAAGTCTACTTGTTGCATACAAGCAGTAACTGCATCCTCCTATACCTGTGAAATTGGTACCCGGTTTCCCACTGGAGTAGAGTCGTTTCTTGAGGTTTTGGGAGCAACAAATGATGTCTCGGTATCTATTCCATTCATCAGTATCAGTCTACTTGAATCTCCATTGTTCTAGTTTGATTGTTACTGACTATAGATAGGTCTGCATGTTGTCGATAAGAAGCGCGAATAGAACCAGCCCAATATTTGTGACTAGGATAGCAAATAAAATTTCATCAACATAGGTGCTTGTAACAAGGTTTTTCCCGAGAGAGCTCAGGTTTCGTAATCTCCCTCATAAACAATAAAAATATTTGTCTACAAACTTTGAAAATGTAACATTGTTTCTGCACAACATCTATGTAGATGTCAAACTGGAAAAACGTATCACTACAACCACAAAGGTCTGCGACATTTCTCACTCTAAACCATTCATCTCTGAGTTGGCTGAGTTTCTTTTTCATTGTTGCACACAACACGAACCAATGAGCTCCTTAATTTGCTTGTCATTTCTTTGTACACAGTCTTCAGCGTTCTCTCAATTTGGATCGAGCCGTACTTCATGGATATGGATGACAGGTTCTAGATCAAATACTATGCCAGAAATCAGACACATATGAATTAATTCATGACAAAAACTACGAGCAACGCTGTCCTAAAACATTTCAAGAAAAAGTCACACAGGCCCAGGAATTTATTGTTCCTACATTCACCAGTTTCTTTTCATCATATTCTATCGGCAAGCAATTCTTTCTCTATTGCTCAATGATGAAATAATCTAAATGGGCGTATGATCTATCATAAACATATAATATGGCAAACAAAAACCACTATTCGTCAAGTTGATCTTCACAAAGGTGTAGTTGGCATTTGAAAAATACCCATGTAAAGCAGTTCCGCGTTGCCTATGAGTAGTTTGCAATACCACTTCTCCATATGCTGATGTATCAAAAGTGGACACGCGTAATGGTGGTTTGTATACCGCACCGGCCTTTTTCTTTATCTCTCAAGCACTTTCGCAATGCGGTGTCAATGTGGACCGTCGGTCTTCAATTTCATGTTTAATCTTCTTCCGTTGATCCGGGGCGTTGACAGTTTGTCATGTGCTGACCTGGAAATTAATGTTTCGAAAACGTGGCCGACATCATTTTGGCAGAGTTTACCATATATATAGATAGCACTCCAGCTTTCATAATTTCAGGTGCAAATGTGAAAAACTCATATGCAGAAACCTTTTTAATGTAACCACTTCAATCGTCAAAACGATGTCAAGTTTTCTTCGCAAACTGATTGTAGACACATAGTATGACGCTCTTCTTAAACCTGATGTTGGTGCTTAGCCTGGTGATTACAAATTGCCTTTAAATGATGACAGCTTGTGATCCTGTTGAGTGATACATTTGGAAGCATTGATACCCCACATTCCTACCGGGAACTCGAAGCCATCTCACTTCATGTTTACAATAGCCAATCCATGACAGATTTGGATGATAGCTTGACAAGCATTCCTTTAAAATGGGAGATTGGAAAATTAGCCTCACGACCACATTTAGCACAATTGTTTTCATACATTTATCCAAAGTATTATATATTAGATCACCTTCCTCCATACGAACTTGTTTTATTTTGTGTGCAGGTACAACTAAAATGGAAATGGACTTCGATGGGTAATGACACTATGTGCTCAGTAGATTCCCCCCTGGGAAACTTGGTGTTTGATGTCGAGCATTTGATATGGTGTTTGACTCTGTGGACTCGAAAATTTTGCTTGATGCCCATTAAAAATAATAAAATGTATCAAGTCCTGCAAATGTATTTCAATGACGTAATCTTCAGCAAAGTCATCCTGTAAGAACGAAACTTGACCATATATATATATTTTTTATGAAAATTTATCAGGTGATAACAGGGTATATGTAAAAATCATAGAATGAATGAATAAATGCAGCAAGAATCATCTAAATTAGTAATGGTTTTTGCAACAAAACAAACAATCACGTTCAGTAGTATCTGCTTTCTAATTGCAAACAAGTAAACAAACAAGGTGGTTTTCCATGGTTCTGTTTGAATATGATCGATGCACTGCTCTTCCCGCTGAAAGTTGTGACGAGTTTGCAGGAGGTCGTGTGGGATGCCGACATTGTCATCAACCGGCTTCATTCGACAGAAACGAAGGAGGTGTTCGAGGAAATTAGCAAATATTGGAAGGAGCTGAGGACTATAACGATTATCATTTCTCTGGCAAAGGGGGTTGAAGCAGCTTTGACACCTTTTCCGCGTATGATCACACCCATGTAGATTATCTGTGAAGCAAGCCACGCTCAGTGGACATTCAAGAAAACCCAGCGGAGCAGAGGAATCTGCAGAATCTTGCAGGATCAAACCCAGCGGAGTAGAGGATATGGTTCTGCGAGCATCTTGAATCATGCCATAGCAGAAGCGTCGACGGTCAGAGCTTGGGAACTTGGCGGTCGGCGATGGGTCGGAGCTCGAAACCAGCGACCGACGACTGGGAACCGGTCGCTGAGCTAATTGAGCAAATTTATAATTTATAATTTTATTTTCTGCTGTGCGGCTAGCGACCAACGACCAGCGACGAGAGGGGATTTTCGGTGGACGGCGGTCGTCGGTCACCGGTCGCTTTGAAAGGAATAACAAACTAATTTTTTGTGCGGCAAGCGACCATCGACGAGGGGCTTTTCAGTGGACGGCAGTCGGCGGTCGCTTTGAAAGGGATAAGAAACAAAATTTTTGTATTGTGCGGCAAGCGACCAGCGACGAGGGCAGGGTATCTAGCAGTGAACAGACCCGCGAACAGACTCGGGAGACAGTATGAACACTTGTTCTATTTATGATGGTTTTTAGAATTTTTTCTTGATTTATCAACCAGTAATAGATCGAGTTCCCTGGATAAGTCCTTTCAGTGGGGAATTCCCTCATATTGCAAGAACTCTTGCTACCAACGGAGGACGAATGGAAAGTTCAGTAAGTTTTGCACGAATGGAAATTGGATATATAAGCAAATCGGAAAGGTCCCAACTCATTGGTCTCGGATCCGTTCATGCAATAATGCGAGCAGGTTTAAGCACAGTGTAGCAGACTCTAACCCTGGTCCGGAGGCAGCTGCGACGTTTAAAAAAATATTTGCCAAGCGCTCGTTGGCCTTTGATTGGCGTAATAATAAATGAGAAGCTTGCTCCACGTGGCAAAATTCCATTCGCTCCATGAGCGAGGAATCTTGCTGATGTGGAAATAATACTTCTCCATAGTGAACGTCTACGGCGTAATTACTTTTTTCTTCAATATTTAATATACTTTCTTAGTATATTAACATCTTTCAACAAACTTTCAAAACCTTTCAACTCATTTATGTTATTAAAAAATATTCAAAACCTGTTTCACATGAATACCATTCTTTCTCTTTTCGATAATTATTTTGGTAAGTTTATTTAGATATTATAATTATAGTATTCTCTCTTTTTATAACTAAAGTATTAATATTTTTATTATTTATATAATATTTAATAAAATTATTTTTTAAAAGAAGAATAAAAATAAAGATGAATATAATTATTAAATTATTTTTTAATAATAAGTAATTTGTACAAAATTATAATAAAAAGATAAATAATTATTAATTATTTTTTATTATATTAAAAAGGTTCAACGCTATTGAAAACAATCAAAACCTTTTACACATTAATATAAGATTCAAAGATTCTTACATATGGATACCTTTCTTTTTCCATATTAATAATTATTTTGATAAGTTTATTATTTTGCCCTTTTTTTTCAGTCTGAAAAAGCAGTTTCAAATTATATTAACCCAAAATCACATTTTATATAGACTTTGCTAGCCTTTTTAGAACAAAGTACAAAAATGTTATTTTTTTTTATAGTCCTGACTTGTAAATCTTTCTTGAAAAAGAAAAAACTAAAATTATAATCTTCAAACTCATGTTGTTGAATAAAAATAAAAATAAAAAAATATTTTTAGCTATGTGGAGGGACAAGCAATCTTTTTCAACCAGGATATGATTTAGGATTCAATTATTGCACCGAGAGGTGTTCTACAGTCTAGTATGAGGGAGATGTTGTAACATAACGTAATATTACCATAATTAAAAAAAATCATGTCGGCTCATAAAATAAAAAAAATTATGAAAAGTAATTATCTAACTTGTGCATCTAATTTGTGTAGTTATATATATGCTCTTGTAAATATTTAAATCTAATTTGATCCATGTTATTTTTATAATATTTTATTATCTTTTAAAAAGACATGTGTCATCTCCAGATGAGCATGGAAGGAAGTACACATCCCCTATTAAGCTATAGATTGGATCCCTCTCAAACTTGATAAATCCAGATTTAAAATAAATCTATATTGGTATTAGTTACTTCAACTTAAACCTTATAACTTTGAAGTAATGTTTTTACTTTCATTTTATTTATATTATTTTAATAAAAATACTTTTTATAAAATTATAAAAAAATTATAATTGAAAATGGAAATAAAATTTAATATAACTAGTGAAATATAAAAACATAATTTTTCATTATTGCATTTGCTTTAACAACAATAGGCATCTCATTGTGTTTTGTCGAAAGGAAAAGGTTTCATAAGATAAACAAAATAAAAAAATAGGAAATCCACTAGACAACAAATCACCATCGAACAAAATCAAATCGAAGTTCATAAAGATTTTTCCTTTATAACTTGCAAATAAATATACCTTATTCACCGAAAACAAATTGCCAAAAGAACTAATACAATAATGACAACACAACCCCCACTCACAAATAATGACAATACAAATTGCATCATAACTCTTTTGAGAAGGAAAAAAGATACATGAATAAAATCATTTGAACCCAATCTTTGCATCTTATAATCCTAAGCAATTCCTATCACTTTAATGTAGAGTTAGAATGTTTATGTGGTAGCCTTTTCATAAATATCGCAACAGATTTTTTTTTTAAAGAAAAATAGTTTCTCGTTATTCATTAATTGAATTAAAGAAACTATATATCGTTCTTATCTTAATGATAATATTTTTTACGATGTTTTATAATGTTTATAAACAATTATTTGTTTTGTTTAATTCCTTTCTAGTTCTCGTATCCTGGCTTTGTTCAACGAGTATGTAATATTGTAGAATACATAATAGTAGAATGTGTATAACTTGAATAGTAGTAGGTGACAGTCTCGACCAATTAGTACCAAGAATTGGATCAACCCTAATTCTCATCTGAAAGTCGTTACATGTGGATCACATCAGCCATCGGTTCAATAATAGGAAAACCTCTACAAGTTTGGTCCAAATCGATGAAACATTTTTTTTTTCTTGTTTTCTAATCTGGTCCATTCTATCACCGGTCTCTGATGAAGGTATTTTTCCTTGATTATTTGTCCCCAAAGACCGTTGTCTGTAAGCCCTCTCCATAAACTCTTCATATGTAGTGCCCAATATACCCATAATAAGTTCATGATGCCCCATTCGCCTCTGTCTTTCGAGGTTGAGATCCTCTCCCATGCCACTAGATGGATTCCGTTCTTAATTGGAGATGCTTTCCAGAGAAAGTTAAAGAACATTTGCCTGATTCTATGGAGAACAGAGTGTGGGACCTTGGCCATAGAGAGCCAGTAGATCAACATGTTAGAGAAGACCGATAAATAATGCAATAAATTATCCAAAATAATTCTTATCACTTTAATGTATAGTCACAATGTTTATCACTTTAATGTATAGTCAAGATGTTTATGTGGTAGTCTTTTTTACCACTTTAATGTATAATCACAATGTTTACCACTTTAATGTAAAGTCAAAATGGTTAAAATGTTTATGTGGTAGTCTTTTTATAAACATTGCATTAGATGATCCAAAGTAATTCCTACCACTTTAATGTGTAGTCACAATGTTTATGTGGTAGTATTTTCATAAAAATTGTAAGACAAAAGTTTGTTTTGTATTATAACATTGTCGTACAAATTATGAAACATTTATTTTTCAACATGACACTATATACTACAAAAGTAAAAGTAAAATCATTTTATATGAAGTTTAATATCAAATGAGTTTGAAATGGAGTTGTCTAAATATTAAAAGATTTTGTTTTTTTTTGTTATTATTGATAAAATCCGGTGATTTAATTTTTGGCCAAATCAAGATTTATCATTCATCAAAATTTATTTTTACTATAAAATTAAAATTAGTACCCTCTAATATTCATGTTACACCTAAATTGTATAATCTCAACAACTTATATTTATAATCCCAACAACCCTTACCAATTTTTTGTAATCATAAAAAAAAATCTAAATCATACTTCTTTATTACTACTCCATGTGAAATATCATCACTTTTTATACTTTTTAGACTACTCGAATTGAAATGTCCATTTCACTTGATACCCACTCAATCCTAATTTTGGCTTCAAGTAACTACCTCTCTGTCCACTTTGTCAATCCTAATTTTGGCTTCAAGTAACTACCTCTCTGTCCACTTTGTCATGATTAGCATTTGACAGAACTTTTTGGTTGACATCAATACCATTTCCAGCCATGGGAGTTTTTATTTTTTTATTATTAGCCGACCAAAAGCAAAAACTATCAGTAAGGTACCACTCCCTTAACCCAATATATCATTCAAAAAGATATCCTATCGCTTTCGATATACTTCACTCGTTAGTTAGAATGAAATTGCGCTCCTTAGGTGGCTTCCCACCCGGGGATACCGGTCCAGCGGTAAAGTCGATGCGCTTTTTAATATTTTTAATATTTTCTTCCGTCACTTTTTAGATTTTTTTTCTATGGATGGAAACGTGTGAGGAATCGTAGGCAATTATTTAAAGTTTGGTAACGTCTATGGCCCAAAGTCTTATTGCATTTATGCCTCTATACTTATGGTCGTCCCACCACAGCACCATGTACAACCGCTTTTCTCAAAACTACTTACAAATATGTTTTCGGTTGACTTTTCGGTTCTTGTATTTAACTATAAGTAGATTTGTAAATGATTTCTATACAAAATTTTGATAAAATTAATATAGATTTATTTTAAATCTAGATCTATGAAGTATTGAGAAAGATTGAAGAGGTGTAATTTTTTTATCTTAACCTTTTTACACGTAAAAAATCATAGTTTAAGAAATTTTATTTTATGAGATAACATGATTGTGTATTTTTTTTAAGTGAACATCTAGCAGACATATTCTTATTATTTTGATAAATTTATTTTTTTAGTCGACAAGTAATTTTTGTTATTTATTTTTAATTTTGTAACATAACGTTACATTACATTACGTGGCAACATCTCCCCCATGTTGGACTATAAAGCACCTCCTCTCGATGCAGTAATAGGTTGTACCCAGGCTCAGATGAATGTGACTTAATTTTTCTTTAACACTGCCTTTCAACTGCGTAGGATAAAAGACAACCAAAACGCCCCGCTTTTCCGACGATTTTGGGTCCAAAACAGGTTACAATTTTGGCTGGAAATTGCTATTTTTGTAATTTCAGCAATTGGGATTGCCTATTTTAGACTAATTGCCCAATTTTAAAACTACTCAGATCGCTGAAATTGCGATCTAAGCACTCCAAATTGTGATTTTGACAAGAATTACTCTGCCAAATTCCAGCAAGTCAAAAATGTTTTAGTTAACTCTTATACAACTCCCCTTTCAACTGTACACTTTCAATTCAATATGGATAATTGCTATGTTGATCAGTGTAGGGAGAACCTAACCCTGTCTCTTCTTCAAGTACCTCAATCAATTTTCATAATCCTTCATTGGAAATGGAGAAACAAACGTCGGTTTAGTTGGGTTATTTATGTGTCATTGTGATTTACAATTTCCACTTTGTTAACCACTTTTATACGATTTTGAAAAGAGGGACTCTGGGTATCTTTCAACCTTATTGGATCGGAGAGCGTGACCATGATCTATCAAAGATCAAAGATTCATGGCGTCTCAACATTAGATTGGAAAGGAGAAGAAAACACTGATGGGAGCAATTAGAAATATATGGTATGGTTGGATTTCATTATACATATAAGATAATTTGGTTATAAAAATATCATCTTATTATTTAAAAAGGTTAATAAAATTATGTAAAATTTCCAGGTATGATTATAACTTTAATAGGATTACATTAAAAACGAGAATTTTGCCTACTCGTAATCAACCCAAACCCAAGTTATTGCAAATTTGCAATTAAATTATTGAAAATTTGATAAGTTTGAAATCATTGAGAACTCTCACTTCAAGTATTTATCAAAAGGCCTAATAGAAGTTTTTTACAAAAGTTTAAGTATGATTAAAGTTCTATGCATAGCTGAACATGAATAATGAAAATTGGCATATGGATTAAGTTCGTGTTTCAAGAAATTTGCTACAAGACTATATGATTTTTACATTTCTAACTAAAACATGAACATGAAAATTTAATAAAGTTATTATGACAGTTAGGTTGTAAAGTTATTTGAAGTGGATATCGTGATAGAGATTCTATATGAGATATTATTCATATTATTTAATAATTTGAATACATAGTTTTTGGTGAATTTAATTCGAATACATAGTTTTTGGTGAATTTTTGGTTGATGTGATTGAGTTCTATGTCACTTTGTCAATGGTTTTAATATTATATTTTATAAGTGGTTTTTTATTTGTAGTTGTTATTTATGTGGTGTTGCAAACTATCTTTTTTTAAGAAAGAAAAAAAGTAACTTGGTTATTAAGAAATAATGGTTACATCTTAAGAGATGACTGTTCGTCTGTTAGACTCAATCGTAAAGACAGTAAATAACATGATCAAAATCCCAAGAAACGAAGAACATGGGACTACTAAAACATAAAGAGCAGAAACATTACAAAACCGGAGAAGCCATGCGACTGAGATAAACCACTAGCTGGAAAAGACGTTGGACATGAGGAAAACTGGAAACGCAGAGCTGGAAGATGTCTGACAGAAGGTCACCAGCTGCCAACAGAGCCTTCAGAAAGTTAAAATTCTACCATGATCGACTAGTCGCTCGTCCATAAACTCGCTGAAGGATAGGAAACCATCCATCGGACCCAAAGCCAGTTTGGACAAGTGATCTGCAACCATATTTGCTTCATAATATATATGATGACATCGCAGCCATTCGAAAGAGCCTCTAAGGCAAGTCACCTCCTCCATCCAAGGCTCTAGAAGTAGAGTTTTAATGAGATGATCGCCATTGAACCAGTTGACGACCACCTGGGAATCTCCATAGATATTCAACGAAGAGAAGCCTCTGCGTAGGGAAAACCACAAAAGATAGCGTAAAGCTAAGAGCTCAGCTTTATGGCCATCCCCAACTCCGATGCCAACTTGTAAATTGATGTGATGATCCCATCTAACAAATAGCACAATCCCAGCGCCACAAACTCCCCTCTGGGAGGCCCCGTCAAAGAAGCCATGAATTGTACCTTCATCCAGCACATGAATAGCTATCCGATGAATCTTAGGACTGTTTGAAGGTTCAGGAAAGCCTTTCCACTGATACACAATTCTGAAGGCAGTAGATTGCACCGACAACATGGAGTCATCAAAGATGCTCGTGTTACGAGCTCTCCATATGCCATCAAGCAGGAAGAGTGGCAGAGTATTATTGTGACCAAAAAGCAAGAACCAAAAATGAAGATAGTCGTCTAAGTCAGTCCCTTTCCACTCAGCAGGAAGAGAAAGTCGGCCCCGGAGAAACTGCCATAACTCCTCGACAAAAGAGTAGTGCATGAAGGTGTGTTGTATGCCTTCTTCCCTCGGTCTGCACAAGAAACAAAAACCCGGCCCTGTGAAACCTCTTTTTTGAATATTTGGCCAAAGGAGAATTTTGTCATGGAACACAAGCCAAAGGAAGCAACGCAGTTTAGGAGGGATATTCCATCCCCACAGAGGTTTGTGCCACCATCGAGGGACTGAAGGATTCTGAGCATCATCCACTTGCATTTTATAAACGTTTGAAACAGACATGACCCCCTTCGAGCCTGGCCCATCCTATGGCATAGGATTAGATACCTTAACAGCACTAGATCGGATTTTTGGGATGGGTTGAGTCACTTACCAAGAATTAGACCAAGAAGAGTTGTAGCGAAGGAACAGTCTCAGAATAACTTACCTTGGTAAATACCTGCCACAAATATATATTCATAGGCCCTAGACTCAGGAAAGGAGGTTGTTGGAGGGAAAGGACTCCTTAGGAGCCACAGATTGGATTGCATTATGGGATTGGGTTTGATTAAGCGAAATGGCTGAGTCCTTTCTAGTTAAGTTAAGGTGACTTTTTATGCAAAGTAATTCCAAAATTCTCTAATATTTATATCATAGCTTGCTAGCTCTGAGGCATCCCAAATCAAAGAATCGAGTTTTTGATTAAGATTGATCCCTACGCAGGCTAGGTTGGATATGTAAGAGTCCCACACTAGAACCAGTGGGGAGGAAGATTTAGCTCAATGCCAGTCAGCCAACAGTCTCGAGGGATATTACTCTGATTCAAGAAGAACTGGGATAACACCATCTTCTTGCGGGCATGAAGTTCCTTAATGAGGTCAGTTGGAAGCCGATAATCCTCCATGCTCCCAAAAAAAGGATCCACCCCCACTAATAACTGCTTTCCATCTCCAATTTTCCATTTTATCCACGGCCCAATGAGATGAAAAATGCTGCTAAAACTTTTCTAGATGACTGAGGACTGAGATGGAGCATTCTGATAATTGCGAAACCACTGAGAAGTGTTGTAAGTTTTAAGATATTTAGTTTGAATCACCGTGCTCCAAAGACCACCATCGTGAAGAGCTCTCCATAAGCTTTTTTCCAGCATGGCAGAGTTAAACCAATCCAAGTTCCTTAAGCCCCAACCTCCCCGCTCTTTGGGCCAGCATAGATGGTGCCAAGAACATAAATGCCATTTTCTAACCATATATTTTCCCGCCCATATAAAACGAAATAATCTACTTCTGATCCCGTTGATAATAACAGAGGGGATCCTCATTAGCCCGAACCAATAGATGGGAATGCTTTGTAGAACTGATTGAGCCAGGACCAACCTCCCCCCAATCAAGAGCCACCTCGCTGTCCAACTATTGATCCGATGATCGATCTTCTGCAGCAGCCACTCCCAGTCTTCCTTCCTATAACAATTGGGTTTTAGAGGAAAGCCCAAGTACTTGATTCCAGTGTCCAGCTGGGAGAAAGAAAAAGGAAATAAAGCCTTCATATCAGTAATGATCGAATCCTAAACCTTATGGAAATGAAAGGAATATTTTCCCAAACTTATGGCCATCCCCGAAGCCTTGTAGAAGGTATCGAAGATATTCTTATAAGACCTCCATTCCTCCAAAGAAGCACTTCCAAATATCATAATATCATCGACGAACAGGAGATGAGTCAATGACAAAGAACGCGAAAATCTAACCCCCTTGATGTTGCATCATTCATTTGCCTCCAGAATCAGTTTGTTGAGACCGTCAATAGCCAAAATGAAGAGAAGAGGGGAGAGTGGACACCCATGTTTAATGCCTCTTTTGCAGGAGAACATTTTCGTAGGCTCGCCATTGACAAGAACCCCGTATGAGGTAGAGGTGATACAAGCCATGATCCAATGAACTAAAATGAGAGGAATACCAATCTGAAGGAGAATAAGACGAAGATAGGACCAATCCAGCCTATCATAGGCTTTTACCAGATCAAGCTTCAGGATGAATGCACTGATATTTTTAGACTTTACAGAGTGAAGACACTCTTGAGCCATTCCCACAGCGTCCAGAATCTGACGGTTGAACAGAAACCCGAATTGTTCCAGCGAAATGAATTTTTCCAAGTAAGGTTTGAGGCGGTTACCAATGATTTTTGAAACCAGCTTGTACAAAGTATTATAGAGAGAAATCGACCGATAGTCTGAAAACCCATCCGGTCGGTCCAATTTCGAGATCAAAGCAATATAGGTAGCGCTTAGTATTTTAGGGATCGTGGCTTTGAGCTGAGATTCTTCCACGGCTCTCAGAATATCATTTCCCATGTGATCAAAAAAGTGCATGAAGAATTCCATAGTCCAACCATCGGGGCCTGGGCTTTTTTCTTTGACTAAAGATCCGAGCATAGACCATAGTTCTTTCAAGGTGACCGGATCCACAATGGCCAGACCTTCCTCAGTATTAAGAAAGTGAGGAAAAAGATTAACGATTTTGAGCTGCTCAATCAAGTTATAAACCTGAGGTTGTTTGTAAGCATCCTGGAAATGATTGCCAGCACTTTCCATGATGAAAGCCTGATCAGTTCTGAATATACCATCCTCCCCTTTTACCTCCCAAATGGAATTTCGATTACGACGCATGCTAGCATAATCCTGGAAAAACCTCGTATTGCTATCCCCCTTTGCCAGCCACAACGCTTGACTTTTAGGGCGCCAAGTGCTTTCCTTTTGAATTAGCAGGGCCTCCTTTCTATGGAATAAATCCTGAAGGTGAAGGCGTTTATCTTCTTTGAAATAAATCCCAGCAGATTCCCAAGAAGAAATCCATTCCTTTATCTCAGTGAGTGCCTTTGCATCCTCCTTCTTCTTAAGACATTCCCAATTTTTTATCACTAGTATAATATTACAATAGTATAATATTATTTTTATTTTCATAATTTAAAATTAATTTTATATCTTAATGGGCCAATGGGAATATTTGAAGTGTATTAGGGGATGGACATGTAGGATGAGGCAAGAAGGAGCATCTACTATCTCCGATTCTCCACTTCATAGTCGTGATTAAATTAGGATCCCATGATCAAGTCAATGGGGCATTTTTTAGCATAGATCTCGTATATTTCATTATTGCTTTAAAGATATAAATTTATTTAGAAAAATGCTTCATATATGACATTATTGCTTTAAAGATATACACATTTTGTTTATGATTTTGTTCATAAATTATATTGTTGCTTCATTGATATACTGTTTTATTTATTTATTATTGTCTCATATATTACATTTTTTATTTTAAATGTCTAATTTTATTTAGAAATTTTGCCTCGTATATGGCATTATTGCATTAAAGATATACACATTTTGTTTTGAAAATATACAGTTTTTTTTATAAATCTAGCAGATATATTCCTCAAAAAAAATCTTTGGGATAATTCCAAGTGAATTTGAACTCTTGACCTATTCGGCCATGATTTCTTTACAGATATAATTTTATTTAAATGCCTTCTATTCAAGGATTCATTTTCTCTAGAACCACTTAAATCTCGCCACACATCTATCAATTTCATCATTGGTTCATGGTTTCTCATTGATTCTTGTTTCGCCATCACTTCATGTGGTTGTCAAGCATTCATGGATGCCATTGGACATCATTGGACAATCAGGTCTTGTTCATGGATGATATGCCAAATTTCAGGCCTCGTGGAAAACCTAGATTTACTTTCTCATCTCTTGTGATAAGCTTCTAATTCTTCTTTGACGAGGGTTTTGTATTTGTCGGGAACTGGGGAGGGGGTCGAGTTGCATGAGCATGGAGGAAGGATCTAATCAACTACCATATTTGATGAACAGTGCAAGAATCCTGGGACTCTTTAGAGTCATCAAAGGTTTTACGAGGATCCATAAGACACAAGGACTACTTCAGTAGGTCAGGTTTAAAACTGGGAATAATCATCCATAAGCGGCAAGTGAATATTGGGGATTTCATGAAAAAAATAGCTAGTTAAGAATGTTTTGGTGGTTTAATTAGCAAATCTATAGGTTTAAATCAACAAATTAACAAGCATGTGATTTTAAGTAACTGATTTGTAGGTTTAAATTATGAAACTTGTGGGTTTAAGTAGTGTATTTCATGTTTCAAGTCTCAAACTAGAGATTCCGCACGTTTAAGTACCAAATGTGCAAATTTAAGAAACACATTAGTAGATATATAGGTTTAAGTAGCGGATCTACAAATTCAAAATAGCAAGTTAGATCTCCATATTTAAACTAGCATAATGGTTTGATGGTAGGATTCAACATCCACAACTATGACCTACAACTACAAAAAAGAAGGTGTGGAAAGGGGCTATAGAAAAGGAAAATTGGTAAGGGAAATCTGAGAAAATATAGGTTACAAGCATGTCGATCACCTTGAGGTAGGTATGATTGATGTCGAAGCACCTAGAAACTACTCAACCCTATAACCACTTGGAGAGCTTGAAGAAGGGGAGAAAATTCCTCAAACCAGTTGGAGAGAAAAGTCCTTGAAAGTCCCTAGAATAATAAAGTCCTCTAAAAAACCTTAGGTTTAGTACAATATGGTACTATGTCAATGAGTATGTTGTTCTAGGATTCAATTACAAAGAGGGATCAATCGACTGCGATTAAATGAATCCTCATTATTACTTTGAGTAGTGGAAACTCTTATCTTTCTCTTTTCCAAGTAGGGCTTTATCAAGAAGGCTAGATCTAATGAAAAACCTATATGTTTTCAGGATTTATTATATCTAAATTAAGGTCCAATAAGCTGAGTTTATGTTCTCATTACCACATAGCTAAAAGCTATTAGATTTCATTAGGTCCAATCAGAATTTTCACATTATTTTTTTAGAGTATGTTTGATGTCTATGCAAGGTAATGGTAAGTGTTTGGATGTATAGCAATTATTGAAACAACTAATTTACTTGTGTTGGTGGTCTTTGTGTTGTCCCAACAATCAATTTTTTTTACTGGGAAAGGTGTTGGAATTGGTAGTGGAATTTTCTATCTTTTTGCAAGTGGATAAATGATAAATCATGACCTTTGAAGGGCTCTCAAGCTTTCTTATAGGGTAAGATCCGCACCTTCAAAAATTTGCACACTTACACATGCACATTTCTGGAAACCACTCACCAGAGGTTGGAAAAAAAACCCATGCCTTTCTAATGGGTCCAATAGGTTTTATGTTAAGGTCATAGATGGATTTGGAGTACTTGAAAAACCCTTGGGAATTTGAGAACCACGACTGTCTAGAGGCTCCATTGCATACCAACAATTGATTGCTAGATTGAAATGTGATTGGAAAAGGTGTTTTCTTTTAGTATTTTTATCTAATTTCCTTCCACACATTCTCACTTCACTACCCTTTAATATTGCAATCAAAATCATTTATTGTTTTTTAAGCAATAATATAGTTCCAGAGCCATTAATTTTGAAGTAGGACAAACATGGACAATTGCACCATTTCTGACAACCCTTTTGCAGTGTGATGTCTATTGGAATTACAAGATTGTTGGCCTATCAAATAAAAACTAGTTTGTTCACATCTCTCTCTGATTGATGTCTTATTGATCCTGTGGATTGATCCATGCTACATTTTGGCAAGGTCTTGTTGGAATTACCAACATACGTGCATTTTTTGTATGTTTAGTTGACTACATTAGTTTCACAATAGGCATGGAAAAAACCGTTACACCAAAATCTTGTCATCATGATTTATGTGTCTTCTGTATTCCCTGGTCCCTAAAGTCCCTGAGCTAAAACATTGAAAGGGAATTTTTTGTCATTCCCTTTAACCTTTTGTTGTCACTCCGGTGCGCCCTGCTCTCCAGCAAGGTGCATCATGTTCAAGGTGACGTGCTCTGCACCTTAGCAGAGTGCATCGGTGACACAGTGTGCCATTGTACAAGGTGCGTTGATCTCTCTTTGGTGCATGTTTCCTTTGTGCAAGGTGCATCGCAGTTGGTTAAAATGGATAAAGAAAAGCTTCGAGCGAATTCTCAAAGATTGGATGGCGTGGAGACTTATCCCTACTTACCTGGAAAGGTGGCATTTGATCCCCTTGTCTAGTGGGATGATCCCTTAATCCTCTCCCCTAAATCCTCAACCTATCCTATCCCTTTAGCTCTATATATATGTACCCCCCTCTCCATTGTTAATGGAGTAAGGATAGAGTACCTTTATGCTGGTGGAATTTCTCTAGGTGATCCTCTTCATCCATTAGGAGGCTAAGCATTTGATCTTGGAGGCTAGGATTGTTGGAAGGAGGTTATGACATCAAAGCATCGATCACAACATTTCTCCCTTTTTACTTCTTATTATTACATTTAATACAAGTTCTTTCCATAAACTTAGTTGTGTTAATGATGTTTAGGATTAACTTCTTTGATTGTTGATCTAGGTCAATTCACATCCATGTGATTTTATTACTTGTTTGTTCCCACATGTTTTGTCTGGTTTTGCAGCTAAAGATCTGAAGATCAGGACTTGGAGCAGCAAGGAGAAAGGAACTGCATACTTGAGGTAAGCCATCTCTTTCATTTGTCTTGCATTTCAATTGATCTAGGAAAAGTATTTGTGTTATGTATTCATTTGTTCTAGATTTGAACCATTCAGACTAGGGAGATCTATTTGAGTTCGCTCATACAGATTGTCCGTAAACAAATTTGGCGACCATACTGGGGATAGTAGTCCATGATTTTTTATTTCATTACATTTTTGGTTTCTTTGATCTCTTACCAATTAGCCTCTAGCCTTGAAGTTGATTTTTCTTTTTGGATCTGACCATCAGAGAGTCTCTGGTCCATCCAAACTTTGTTTGGGATCTTTATTGAGCCTTCTACCTTTTTTATTCTGGGATAATTTTTATTTTTTGTTGCTTAGATCCCGCCCGATGCACCTGGGCCATTCATCACCTACATCACAGTAATTATGATGCACTTAGCATGTTAGCAGACTGCGTCGTTGACGCTCTCTGGCAGTTTATAGCCTGTGTCACTGACGCGGTTACCCAGCGTGCGGAGTGCGTCGTTGTGTCTCCCAATTCTCTGGTGCACCCTTGCAGAGTGCATCGCCCTTCATTATTTTGCACTCATTGTTAAAAATTCTCAAAGTTGGTTTTTGAGCTCTGTTTGTTTTTCCTTCACGACCACAAAACCTCCTAGACCCAGCATACTTCATCCTTGGCTTACTTTCTGAAGTTTGAATATTGATTTGAGTCCTAGCTAGTCAAGCGGGTGTATCCCTCGTTGTGGGAAATTTCAATCCCCCATGAGCACACTTAGTCTTGTGAATCCTTATCAGGCCATATGATCTATTCGATCTGACTTCTAAGCACTCCGATATTTGATTGTTGTGATTTTGCTCAATTTTGTGTGTTTTTGAGATTTTAGGTGATTATTTTTCTTTGGGAATTTTCAATCAATCAAAATTTGTAGTAGCATATTCGCCAATTTTCTGAATATAGGTTTGGAAAGTGGTATAATTGTCAGATCTATTGAGTATATCGACTAGAAAATCAAAGTTGTTCGTTATCCTCATTTCAAGCTTGTTTCTTGGAATTGTTGTAGAGAATTTTTATGCTTTGGAACAAGTATTAAGAAGATCTTTGAAAAGTTTAGAAGATTATTATTGGATTGCATTTTCTTGGTTTTGGAAAGTTATTCATCATTTCCTTGAAAATTCTAAGTGCATCTGAACTTTTGCAAAGCATTCCAAAGATAGTGAAAATTATCGCATTTTTTATTTTCTTCCCACTTTTTGATCATTATTTTGGAAAATAAGAGTTATTGCATTCAAAAGGAAATTCTTCTTTTCATTTTTTCATAGATTCACTTAACTTGAAAAGACAAAAAGGAAAAAAAACATTTGGATATGGTGTATTATTTATTTTTGTTGGATTATTGAAAGAGTGCTTTTGAGTCTTTTGGGTTGATTTTGACAATGTAGAGGTACTTATTCATTTCATTATCGAAAACAAAAAAGATTTCTCCTTACTTTAGCTAGTTTTCATCGAAAAGAAAAAGAAAAGATTTGCATTTTCATGTAGTTAAAATTTGCATCTTTTTAAATTCCAGTCTACACCTCATGCATTCACTTAACCGTCAAGATAAAATTTAATGGTAGCATTAGGTTAAAATTGTATAGAAACTTGTGTGTTAAGTTAGAGACATGGCCCGACATCTTTAAGTGTGGCAACTATCGTTATTTTCCTGCACTGCATCCCGAGGGATTGTAGTTATTTCATGTACCAATCAATATATCGAATGGCCTTTCACGTACCTTCAAGTATATAGAAAGGTACTTCACGTACTCGATAGTATATCAGTAGGTTCCTGTCGTGCGGTTGTGCATTAGACAACAACACTACGGATTTGAGCTCCCACGTACCTTGTGTATATCGGGAGACGCTACTAGGATTCATGTAACCATCCCAGTTAACCAATTGGTCATCTTTGTGTGGCAATACACCGAGAACAACACTCAGGGAGCTACTATGCACGTACTATCAGGTAGTCAGGTTATACAGCCAGGGGTACGGTCCTAATCCTCCTTGGTCAGTGCTCTAAAAAATTGGGCTGAGTATAACTGTTGGACCCTATGGTATATTGCGAGTTGCGATGCCTTGATAATCCCGTGAGGTTCCAGACCATTGAATCCCACCTACCACATAAGTTTGCTTGCAGCTTTAGCTTGAGTAGATCTTGACGTGTATTTTTTTTCTTTTCTGTATATAAAACTCTTAGGAGAAATTTTGGTTCAGTCATTCTGGATGATCAACCTTTAAGAAGATCCCGCGGGATTTAAACTTGCCACCTGAATATCCCCTTAATCAAGAGGATAACTCGGAAGCAACTATGGATCAAGCTACCACATCTGTGTCACATGAAGAATATACTTCTACCATGGAGTCGGGAATGAATTATTCACCTCCCACAAATCCACCTATCATTGATCCTATTGGACCTTTGATTGTGGAACAACCTACTTCACATGACACGAATTTTCATCATTCGATGGAAGGAAATCCCAGAGCCACGGACTAGATCTTCAGTCGGCCCCATGACGAACCAATATCAACAGCTTTTGGTCCAACTGCATCATTTTGGGACACTTCTTTAGGTCAACATGTTTCCGATTTTGAGTCACTTTCGACAGTGGAAACTCCATTTCATAGGTTTCCTCCATGGATTCTCAATGGCGTCTTTCTCACACCTTTTTACGAGACTATCGAACATTTACGAACGTACGGCAACCAAATTAGACAACAGATTTTCCCACCTAGTTCTAATCTGGAAGTGCCAACTTTTGAACAACATTCCGCTATCCATTCTTTATCTTTTTCTTCACCAGGAATATCTACCCCTAACTTGACCACTTATGAACCAGGTCAACCATTATTCCTGACGAGTACACCTCAGAGTCAGGAGACTGGTTCAACACCTCAGGTGACCCCAACCACTGGAGGACAACCTTCAACTACTATTAACTATGTTACTGGAACGCTACCTCCACAGCCCCCACCTCAAAATTCGAGGGGAGGTTATCATCTACCTGTCAGTCAACAGTTGAGTGGAGGTCATACCTTAGTTAGTATTAAACAATTAACTACAGGTCAACCTACGATTAGTGGTAAACATTCGGTTACTGGGAACACTCCTATAAGTGGAAATTTTTTTACTTGGGGGAAACCCCTAGCTAGTGGACCTAATCTAACTAGGGGGCATCACCAAGTTAGTGGACATAACGTGAGTGGAGGACATTCTTCACATTTGAACTATAGTATGGTTGGAAGTTATCTCCCAACCATGGGACAACCTACGTGGACACATCACATAGGGGGACCATCTACTTGGACCCAACCCCTATGGGGGTATATCTATCAGGGAAATCATAATACTACTATAGGACAAAATTATCCAGGAAACCTTTTTCCTGGATTACCTTATCCTGGAAACACAAATACCCCATGGGGGCACCATAATGTTCCACCGCTTGGACCTCCAGCCGGTGGACCACCCCCACCATCTCCACCACTTGTCCCACCACCTCCCCCACCATTCGGTCCACCACCACCTTATTCTGGAGGAGGAGGAACCCCACCTTCCTGCGGAGGCCCACCTTATTCTAGAGGAGGAGGGGCCCCACCTTCTGGCAGAGGACCACCTTATTATGGAGGAGGAGGCCCCCCAACTTCTGGAGGAGGCCCACCTTATTCTAGAGGAGGATAAACCCAACCTTTTGGCGGAGGACCACCTTATTCTAGAGGAGGAGGACCCCCACCTTCTGGCGGAGGACCACCTTACTCTGGAGGAGTTGGATCCCACCTTTTAGCGGAGGACCACCTTATTCTGGAGGAGGAGGACCCCCACCTTCCGGTGGAGGACCACCTTATTTCGGAGGAGGACCTCCTTCAGGTCCACCTCCCAACCTAGGAGGCCCACCTCCATATGTCCAATTCCCTACGGGAGGACCTTATGATCAATCAATCCATGGTCCTACTAGTACACAGATGCCCTATCAGTATTACTAGTATCCGCAGACAAACCAACAATTACCATTTATGGCTACACTTGATCTGCTAGATCTATCGCATTTGACTAGTGATCCCATTCATCATGGTATAAATTGGCCTATGATTCCTGTGAAGTTACTATCGGATATTCCAAAGTTTGACGATAATCTGGGTGAGGATCCTAAGAACCACGTAATGAATTAGCATTTGTGGTGTTCATCAAATTCCTTAATGGATGATTCCATCCGTTTGAGTTTATTTCAACGAACCCTTAGTAGTACTGTCGCAAAGTGTTACATTGAGTTACAACCACATTCCTTTCCTAATTTTCGATCTTTAGCTATGTCGTTTTTGACTCACTTTCATCTACTGATCCGCTATGAAACCGGCATGGATCTTTTGACTTCTCTCCGCCAAACTACTACCACTCACATTTTCGATCATATTCATGAGTGGAGGAGAAGAAGATGTCTTATCAAATCCCCCATCAACTCCTTTCCGATTGGTTCACGAAGTCACTACTGCCTATCATAGCTAAAGATGTGGCTATGGGTGGGGCCGTTACGGAAGAACAAGCTGCATCTCATGCTTAGTATTTAGACCTTGTCTATGCTCAATCTGGAACCCTATATGATATCACTCCCGATATCTCCCGCCCTACTTATGATCCAACAAAACCACCTACGGGACCTCATGTTGATTACATCATTGGCTTTGTTCATACTCAGCCTACACAATCCACTGGATCACAGAACCATCATAGCTCGACTCCACCCGCGACACATGCTGGAAACAACACCAAACAATCACCCAACCCTGCTTCCACTAAGGAAGTGAATTCATTTCAATCTACTTCACCTCAAAAATCCAATGGTAAAAAGAAGAACAAAGGTAAATCTAAAAAGCCTTCTAACCAGCAGGAGCCAAAGAGAAATCCCAAAGACAATAAACAAAAGAGGAAGGTAAAATATCCATGTTTACTGTGTGGTGATGATCACTTCACCAAAGAATTCCCATGTCGGGAGGAAGTGAGAAATTTCCTTAAAGGGAACCCCACACCTACAGTCTTAATTGATCCCTTCCCCACACAACAACAACAAATGATTGCGCAACAACCATATCCTTCTCAAGGAGAACGGTCCACAACTGCTCATGTTCTCATGATGAGGAGCGAAACAGTCAACTTATCTACTTGATCACGTACATATGACTCTACTTCTAACAAGGAATCTAATGGAGGTAATCCTGAAAAATCCCCCGCATATACATCTAGCATTCCTTCACCTCAAGGTCCTATCATCATAGAGAAACCTTTACAGGATTCAGTATTGCGTCTACCCAAGAGCACGATTCGAAAATCCAGTTTCAATCCAAATGCTCGGGCTTCTCAAAACTATAATATAGTAGAGGATTTAGCACAAGCTCCTTGTGCTATGTCGATGCTAGAAGTCTTACAAAATTGTCCCATTCAATGTAAGACCCTGGTATCCACGATTGGATCTGTAGATCCAGATTCCTCCAACACCACCATGTTCAAGCTAGAGTATTTCAAACCGAGGCTTTCCCACCAACTTGCGTTTCAAATTGTTACTAATGTTTCTGGGAAAAGCATCCATCGTACTGTCTTAGATGAAGGAGCCTCTACGTCGGTTTTGTTGTTATCCTGTTGGCGAGTGATGAGTCAAGTTTTTAGGTATTTGATAACTTTTTTTCCAGCAGCCAAACTCAAGCAATGGTGATGAAACATACTCATTTGTGGGGGAAAATGTTTTACTTTAATTATTTAATGGAATTGTTTTATGATTATTCTTGGATGTTAGAATGCATATCAAATAAACTAATTATATGGAAACCAAGCATGATTGAGCAGATTCAGGGTCATTCAAGGATGGACGTGTAGAAGACTAAAGGATCACCAAGCTCGATGCCCTGTTTCCTGATTTATAGAGGACGCACTCCCACTTTCAAGAAGAATCGGCATTTTGACAATCAGTTAGGATCAACATTAAATCATATAAATATGGACCTCTCGGGTAGCGAGAGGCCCTTGCTGTTATTTTGAGAAAAACATTGTTTTAACGTTTTCTGTCGTATCGATACTGCGAAGTACAGACCTTTGTTTTGACATGGATTCTATATTTTAATTAAGAGATTGATGATTAATTCCAGCCAACGTTTCTAAGTTTTTATTATCTCCTGAGTACGGGTTGGGGAGGGCCCCTCCAACACGTAGGTCATGAGATTCCTATTTGCAGGTATTTTTCCAAGTATGCGTTTTACATTGATGAACAGTTCTATTACATATGGGAGCGTTTGAATGATTCATTATTTCTGTAGTAGTTTATAATACATTCTATAGTACAGCAAAATAGTTTCAATAGTCTTGTAGGTTCTTTCTTTCAACGCATATTTGAATCAACGATTGCATGTGTATCAGCTTTGCTTTCAATACCATGGTTTATATCTACGGTCTTTGATTGTTTCTCATCGTGATCAATTTCTTTAGTAGTAGATGGATAGCTTGAAACGATTGCGCTTCAATTTTAGTCTTGGGATTTAAAATAGTTTAGATCAGAATTCTAGTTTTAGGCATAAAATAACTATAGACCTTGTTTTCCCCAATCTTAGAATAGATCTGTTATGGCATGTTCATTTTTAGATTTAATATTCTACATTAAGTAATTTTATAAGATCGTTCCCTTTACTCTCAGCATTTTGATTATTTAAGATAGATTTATTGCTTTATTTCTTAGAACATATTTACTGCTTTTGGTACCTTTATTTCTTAGAACAGATTTACTGCTTTTAGCACTTTAATTCTTTTAATTAGATTTATTGCTTTCCAGTATTTAATTCCATAGCATAACCAGTTTTCATATTTAGTAGACAACCTTTAGAACATCGATACTGACATCCAACTGTGACAAGAGATTATCCTATAAGAGCATAGATAGTGCATGCATCTCTAAAGTTTGTATGTTCCTCAGGTTGACATTTAAAGTAGGCTCTTGGTATAGCTGCCCTCATTAGGCATCCACATTAGGAGCTCACCACTTTTTGGCGCCGTTGCCGGGGAGGTGCTAAATCCTTTAGGAGACATCACCTAGAAACCACAAAAAGAAAACAAAAATTACATAAAACAAAAACATAAATACTTTTACCAATGAATGCCTCGTCGGAAAAGGGATAGGTTTGGCCGTTTTCTGCCCAAGCATTCCATGAGCAATAACGGTAATAACAATTCTAACCATTCTCAGTTTGAATTTCTACACTCTGAAAACGAAACTGACTCCACATACGATCCAAACAGAAGCAACTTCACTACCAGTTCCAGCTCAAACACCTCAATGGAAAATGAAGAGGAAGAACCTAGGGAGCTTTTCACTTTTCCCATTAGTGTACCTCTCGGAGATGCCAGAATGAAGAACATCAATCCTAATAATCTGCCAAACTTTCATGGGTTGACTTCAGAAGATCCTGACACATTCCTGTTTGAATTTGAGGTAGTTTGTAGATCATTTGATTACACTACTGATGCACAAAAGCTTAGGTTTTTTCCTTCCACACTGAAAGACCTATCACTTCAGTGGTTCATGAGCCTTGAAGGAAATAATATCTTTAGCTGGGATCAAATGAAACAGTCATTCTTAGAAAAATATAGGGACTACTGCAAGGCCAAAGATACTAGGGATGAAATCTTTAGGATGCAACAAGGAGATAGAGAGTCATTAGAAGATTATGCCCAAATATTTCAACTCAACTACAAACGAGCCAGCCATTGCACATTGGATCATGAATCACTAAAGCTTGTCCTTCTTAGAGGTGTAAAAGAGGAGAATTTTGAAGTCTTAAATCTCCTTGGAGATGGAGATATATTCCAAAAATCTTTTGACCAGATCCTGTAAATATTCAAAAACTACTCAAGATCTAGGAAAACTAAGAATGGGACGAGGGATACACATACAACCATTGGTGGATCATCATCCTCAACACCAACACTTACAAAATCTGATTTAGGAAACCTGTTGGATGACATGAAAACTGACATACTGCAATCCCTAGCCATGCAACTTGATGCTCTTCAAATAAAAAAGAAACAGGATGAAATTAACCAAGCCTTGGCAGTATTTTGTCCTCGTTGTAGAAAGAAGCATGAGAAGGGGCAGTGCACCTTGAACACAATAGAAGTATGTGGTCTCTGCACCGATGACCATTCCACTGATAAATGTCCCCTCTTACCCTCATGTAAGGAAGCTATTCAAGACCCAGTAGCTGAAGGAACTGTAGAACATCTCTGTTTTATAAATCAGAGGAGGAATAATTTTGTTAGGCCATATCAGTAGCAATCAAACTTACTATAATCAAGGACAGCCAAATTGGAACTCTGCACCGACTCCATGGCAAGCACAGCCAAATCAAAACCAATGGCAACAAAACCAACAAGCATATCAACCATCCTATCAACAACCATATTATCCATCGTCTTATCCTCAATACCCCCCACCTTTTCCATGCACCACAAATTATGCAAACCAGTACCCCCATCCATCATATTGGAGGGCGCCATTACAACATCCACTCATTATGCCACCCCCACAACCTCAACCACCCCCCAGAACTCCACCTATTCTAGCCCAAGCAATTCCAAATCCTAATAATAACAGATCCCCACAACAGCAGCAGGCTTATAGCACTGATATCACACAATTCCCAACTTATGTTGTAGACACCATAGAAATAAATGAAATAAACCTACGATCTGGAAAAACGTTGCAGAATACATCCCCACACAACATCCAACAACCTGTACCTGAAGCTCAAGACCACACATCAAAACCCTATGTTCAGCATCCTGATGAACTAGAACCTCCCGAGGACGAAACCCAACCACTTCCACGCAACAGAAATCCCCCATTTCCAGAAAAACTTGTCCGGAATACAAAAGAAGAGGAAGAGAATACAATCTTAAACGAATTCAAACACCTAAACATCCAAATCCCAATTTTACAAGCCATAAGGGATGTGCCCATCTGCAACAAATTCATTAGAGAAAATTGCCTAAAGAAGCCAGGAAGAAGGAAGCGTGACCCACCAACTATTAATGTAGTGGGACAATTGGCCGATTTGATGCTAGGTGTCATAATAAATCCTAAATATCTTGATCCTGGTAGTCCTGTAGTAAACGCCACCATAAATAACAAACAAATAAATAAAAGCTTAATCGATTTAGGAGCTGCGATCAATGTCATGACTAAGGAAACCATGTTATACCTGGGACTCCAATCAATGGTAAGACCAACCACAACAATACTCCAACTAGCAAACACGTCCACTATGAAGGCCGAAGGAATGCTAGAAGACATTATGATCAATATCGAGTCCTGGGAATACCCAGCTGATTTTATAATAATCGAAATCAAAAGCAAACTTAGTGGCTATCCAATTATCCTAGGTAGACCTTGGTTAGCAACTGCGAACACTTACATAGGTTGCCGATCAGGAAATATGACAATTTCCAGTGGACATACCAGGAAGAAAATCACAATCTACCCACCAGCAATGAAATCCTCAGAGTTAGAATATCAAAATTGGACTAATGATTACCAGAACACACCAAATCACAACCTCCGACCTATCCTAACAATTGATGCTGCAATATCTTTAAAGGCAGTAGATGAAGATGGCCATATAGATAGATTTATACAAAATATATCTCCTAACAATCATGTTATTCAAGAATTTTTTTCTACAGAAACATGTGAAAGTTCAAAACAGAACATGGATGACTTATGGACAGAAGTGCTGCCAGAACAGATTGAGAAGGTAAAAGTCATGGAAATTCACCCTGGAAAAACAATCAACATAAATTCCAATTTAGAACTGGAGCAAGAAGAGAAATTGATGAAGATACTAGCACAACAAAGTAAAGCATTTGCATGGACATATGCAGATATGAAAGGAATACATCCTAATATCTGCAAACACTACATTTACATCAAAGAAGGTTCTACTCCCATCAGGAAACCACAAAGAAGGCTGAACCCTGCACTAAAAGACATAGTCAAAGTAGAATTACAAAATTTGTTAGACGCAGGGTTCATCTATCCAATATTTGATAATGAGTGGGTCTCACCACTAGTCATAGTGCCCAAAAAAGGAGACAAATGGAGAATTTGTGTGGACTACAGGGAGCTGAATAAAGCAACAAAGAAAGATCATTTTCCACTTCCATTTATAGACCAAGTGCTGGATAAATTATCTGGAAACAAGTACTTTTCATTCTTAGACGGTTTCAGCGGTTACAACCAAATTTTAATACACCCAGCTGATCAAGATAAGACGACCTTCACATGCCCATGGGGAACTTACGCCTATAGGGTCCTACCCTTTGGTCTATGTAATGCCCCAAAAACATTTCAAAGAGCCATATTGAGTATTTTCTCCGATTTTCTGAATAACAAAATGGAAGTATTCATGGATGATTTCACACCTTATGGACAGAGCTTTGAGCAGGCGTTGAAAAATCTTGAATTAGTATTAAAAAAATGTATTGAAATGAGCTTGTGCCTAAGCAATGACAAATGTAGGATGTTAATGGAAGAAGGAATTGTTCTAGGACATCATATATCATAGAGAGGTATAGAGGTGGATCAAGCCAAAGTCTTAGTAATCAAAACACTGCCCCCACCTGTCAAACAAAGAGATGTGAGAAGCTTCCTTGGACAGACAGGGTACTACAGAAGGTTTATTGAGAATTATTGCAAAATTGCTGCCCCCATGTTTGCACTTCTCACAAAAGACAATGAGTTCATATGGACAAGCAACTGCATGTCAGCCTTTGAAAGTCTTAAACAGAAAACCATCACAGCACCAATACTTCAAGGACCAAACTGGGAAATTCTATTTCACATTCACACCGATGCATCAGATAAAGCAATCGGATCTATGCTTGGGCAAGAACAAGAAAAGAAACCCTATGCCATATACTATATAAGCAAAAATTTGGCTGGGGCAGAACTCAACTACACAGTCACAGAGAAGGAATTTCTGGTAGTCATACATGCAATCAACAAATTCAGGCATTACATTACAGGATACCAAAATTTTATCCATACTGACCACTCCGCGATCAGATATCTTATGAACAAACCTAATACCAGTGCAAGAA
Organism: Larix kaempferi; assembly: GCA_027924585.1. Taxonomy (NCBI): domain Eukaryota; kingdom Viridiplantae; phylum Streptophyta; class Pinopsida; order Pinales; family Pinaceae; genus Larix; species Larix kaempferi. The sequence goes on from BSBM01001879.1 coordinate 8,627,477, forward strand.
TTATTCGATGGATGCTACTTCTACAGGAATTCGACATCACTATAATAGATAAAACAGGCAAGCATAATGTCGTAGCAGACTTTTTGTCAAGAGTAACACATGGGAAAGATAATGAATTGGTCCAAGATAACTTCCTTGATGAGCACCTTTTTGCCATATCAATAAAAATCCCATGGTTTGCTGACATAGAAAACTATTTGGTATCTGGCAAGTTTCTAGAACCTTATAGTTATAAAGAAAGGACAAAAGTAATAAGACAAAGTGCCACATATACATGGATAGAGGGCATGCTTTTTAAATAGGGACCAGATCAAGTACTTAGAAGGTGCATTAGGGAAGATGAGGTACATGACATAATGCATGCCACCCACAATGAACCCTGTGGAGGACACTACACTGCAAAAAGGACAGCCTACAAGATCTTGCAAACAGGGTATTATTGGCCAACACTCCATAGAGATGCTTATGAGTATGTGTCCCATTGTGACGATTGCCAGAGAATGGGAAAATCGACGCACAAACAAGAAATGCCACTACATCCACAAATCTCTTTAGAGGCATTCGATAAGTGGGGATTTGATTTTGTTGGCCCATTCAACCCACATTCCAATAAGAAGAGCTACATCCTTGTATGCACTGATTACCTTACAAAATGGACAAAGGTAGCAACACTGGTTGCTGCAAATGAAACCAGTGTGGCCAAATTCTTTATTGAGCACATCTTTCACAGATTTGGGGTGCCAAGAAAAGTAGTTTCTGATCAAGGACCACAATTCACATCAAATTTAATTAAAGACTTGATGAAAAGAAACAATGTAAAGCACAGACAATCATCCTCCTACCACCCTCAAGGAAATGGTCAAGTTGAGGTAACCAATAGGGAATTAGAGAGAATCTTGACAAAAACTGTCCAACTTCACAAAAGGGATTGGGATGACAGACTTAGTGAAGCAGTCTGGGCTTACAATACTACATGGAAAACAACAACAGGATTCACACCTTATGAACTGGTCTATGGGAAAAAGGTCATGCTACCAATCGAATTTGAAGTAAGAACATTACGAATTGCAACCGATCTAAATATGAACCTATCAGACATTCAAAAAGAATGCATGCTACAGCTAAATCAACTAGATGAAAACCGCCAACAAGCACTTACACATACTGAAATCATCCAACAGCAAAGAAAGAAATGGCATGACCAACATTTGAAGGATGAGAAATTCAAAGAGGGTGATTGGGCACTACTCTACGACTCCAGATTTCACACATTCAAAGGAAAGCTAACCACTAGATGGCTTGGACCTTACATTATACAGAAAATTTATGACAATGGCACTGTGAGAATTATTACAATTGATGATGATGAGTTCCCCGTGATAGTGAATGGGCATCGCCTAAAAATATACAAAAAACCACAGTCCAAAGAAGAATTTACACAAGTACTCTACCAACAACAATTGATGCTGATAGAGCATGCTACAAATAAATGAAGTTCAATGCATATCATGGAAAAAAGAAGAAGAAAAAAAAAGAGAAAAAAGAAAAAAAAAGGAAAAAAGAAAAAAGAGAAAATAGAAAAAAGCAAAAAAAACAACACACAAAAGGTAACAGAAAATTTACTGGGCATCGACCACAATTCAAGCGAGGCTGCCATCTATTCAAGTGAGCCAACAAAATAATTCAAGTGAGGGTGCCACCTATTCAAGAGAGCCAACAAAAATTTCTACAACTACGGACACTCTACAGTATCATCACAAAAAGCTGCCAACTATTCAAGCGAGCCTGCAAAATAATTCAAGCGAGGGTGCCAACTATTTAAGCGAGCCTGCAAAATGATTCGAGCGATGCTGCCATGTATTCAAGACAGCCAGTCACATACAGCCATTGAACCATCCAATAAGAAAAAAAAAAACATCGCATGACTCGTATCCTCAACAGGCACAACTTTCAAAAGAAGGCAATGCAACAAATTCAAAATGAAAAGAAATGGAAAAAGCAACTCACACGAGCAACTACTGACATGCACAAATCTACTACAGAATCCACCATCCATAAAAATCGCACCAGAGCATCAAAGCAGGTACGCATAAATACCAAGGTAATCTCTAACACGATTTTATTTTATGATTAAAGTAAAACATTATCCAACGCTACATGAGATTTTCGTCAGTTGAGGACAGCTTCTACTCCAAATTGGCGGCATGGTGGAATGACCCTAAGAAGTCATGATCGCTACTTAAAATTCAATCACCTCATCAAATCATGATCGCAACCTTCAATACAAAGGTCGATCATGAGAAGATAGAGATCAATCATGGAAAATAGGGGATTAAAAGGGGCAAGTACAGGCATAATGGAAAGAACAGGTGCAGAAAGACAACGAATTAAGGTGCATAATATTCCACGACTGCACATATAAGTAACCACCCGGACTTCATAAGAAGCAGGCACCATTTGTATTCCTCGAACCCGTAGGCAGAGCCCGACCAAGTTGAAGGTATAAAACTGCATTCCAAAAGCCCTGGTTTTGTTGATTATAAGAGAGGTTCTCAAAATGACAAAGGGTTTTAAATGGAGTGAACCAGAGGATCACAACATCATATACCAGAACATGAGAGTCCTGCAGATCGTTTGCAGCGCAGGCTGGATGCCCTTCATCCTGGGTCTAAAAGGACATGATGCAGGGATAGATCAGGAATTCGCAAGAAATTTCAAGCATATTAAAGATGAACAATACGTCACCCAGGTGAAGGGGTTATGTATGAAATTGGACAAGGAGACAATTGCCAAATTCACTAGCCTACAGAGGCCTTGGTATTGGAGCAGGGATGACAGGGAGGCAAACCAAGAAGCAAAAGCAACATTCTTTGAGCAAGGAGAGGTCTATGACGAGGACAAAAACGGAGTCAAAAGACTCTCCATGCCAACGCCATGGGAGGACGTAGCTGAAATCATTCTAAGGTACATCACATGCTCTGGTAGGTTAATCTATGTTCCCATCTTTCATTTTTGGATCCTAGAACTGATAAGACACAGGACCCATCATCCCTCAAATAACAACATTAGTATCCCATTCTACTTGCTCCAATCCCTATCAGAAATGAGCAAGAAGGTGGTGAAGGGTAAAGATGATGCCTTGGCCCATCATGGGCTAATCAAGATAATTGTTTGCGAGGAATTGAAGGTGCAGATACCAGAACTTTCGTGGGAGGAATTCGTACTGGTATCCGCAGAAGATGTTCAAAGGATGAGAAGTACACCCAAAGCTAGCATACCACTTGGAGGAAGGAATGGAGCTGCCTCTGTATCAGGGGTGAAAAGGAAGATTGACCTGGACCATGTAGCAGAGACCTTGGTGGAAATAAAAAATTCAAAAGAGCACTCCCCCAAGGCAAAATCAGAAATTCCTGCCAAAAGTCAAGAACCCAAGAGGAGGAGTACAAGATTCAACCAAATAGCCCGAATCCGAATAGACAAGGAAAAGAGCAGAGAACCCAATCCCATTGTTCAAGATGTGTCAGATGGGGACGATGATCAGTGGGTAGATCAGGAAGATCCCACTACAGAAGAGGAACAGGATGAAGAAATGCAGGACGGAGGGGAAGAAATGAATAAAGAAGCAGAAGAAATGGATAAGGGAGAAGAGTAGAACATAGGAAAGCAAGGCAACTTCCAGGGAAATCCCCCAGCACAAGATAACCTTGAGGTCGTCACCCAACTTGTCGAGGCAGGAGAAAAATTGGAGAAGCTCAGAAACGAGCTAGAAGCATTAAGGATTGGGCCAGGAAGCCAGCCAACACCTCCCCCGTTCTCAGCCGAGAAAACTCAAATACTGAAGATGCACCATGTAGAGGAGCTATGGATGGCCGAGCAGAAGCATTTAGCGCTTCAAGAAAAGTTGGCGGAGGCACAAGACGAATTGGCCAAAAAGGACCAGGAGGTCATCAAATTAAAAGACGTTTTGGCCACTACTGCCGGCATATATGAAAAACTGAGGGACCCCAGACCCCCGTTGGTAATTTATGCAGTCTATATGCAGGAGAAATGGGGCAAATTCCAGCTCGAGAGGTTGAAGCAAGGACTCCCTATAGAGGTAAGCACCCCCAAGGAGTTTATGGATGCATGTTTGAACTCCACAGAGCTGGAGAAACACAAATTAAGTGAGTTCTTTTTGCATAACTTTGTGGTTTCTGGCTCGCCCAACTGGTTGCCAAACCCATATGTGGGAGATTTCTAGTTGAGGGCATTATGTTCGTGGATGAACCATGAAATTGAGCGAGCATAGGACTACCATCTCTATGTCGCATCCAAATGGGAAACCCCATTGATGATCAGACCTGATCCAACTCACCCCGAGGGAATAATCTATAACCACAGGATCCTCACTCAGGACGAGGAACTGATACCCATTATCCTCGCAAAACAACAGGAGGCCGTGACTCATTTTGACATTACACTCTGTAGCATGCAGAAGGAAGTTAATGAGTCCATTAAGGAAAGATGGAGCAGAGTGGCAAATGATCTGAAGAGGAGAGAACTCCACTCTCCCCTCAGGCTTGATGATGCCCTTTTCAAAGCCACACTCTACAAAGAATCCTTGGCAAGGAACCAACTTAGATGGATTGGGATGAGACTGAATCCCCCATTCTTTCTTTCCCCAGTCATCAAGGAACAGATAAATGAAGAGGAATAAAGGAGGACATGGACTAGGGAGGATCAGAACTTTGGGTATCACAGGCAGGCAGGGATCCCTAGGGTGGTAGCATGGGACATTAGGGAGGTCATCGATGAATCGAATAAGTCACCCAAGGATGGGTGAATCCTTCAAGTGTGGGAGAGAATGATGAGTCAAGTTTTCAGGTATTTGATAACTTTTTTTTCAGCAGCCAAACTCAAGCAATGGTGATGAAACATACTCATTTGTGGGGGAAAATGTTTTACTTTAATTATTTAATGGAATTGTTTTATGATTATTCTTGGATGTTAGAATGCGTATCAAATAAACTAATTATATGGAAACCAAGCGTGATTGAGCAGGTTCAGGGTCATTCAAGGATGGACGTGCAGAAGACTAAAGGATCACCAAGCACGACGCCCTGTTTCCTGATTTATAGAGGATGCACTCCCACTTTCAAGAAGAATCGACATTTTGACAATCAGTTAGGATCAACATTAAATCATATAAATATGGACCTCTCGGGTAGCGAGAGGCCCTTGCTGTTATTTTGAGAAAAACATTGTTTTAATGTTTTCTGCCCTATCGATACTGCGAAGTACAGACCTTTGTTTTGAAATGGATTCTATATTTTAATTAAGAGATTGATAATTAATTCCAGCCATCGTTTCTAAGTTTTTATTCTCTCCTGAGTACAGGTTGGGGAGGGCCCCTCCAACACGTAGGTCATGAGATTCCTATTTGCAGGTATTTTTTCAAGTATGCGTTTTACATTGATGAACAGTTCTATTACATATGGGAGCGTTTGAATGATTCATTATTTCTATAGTAGTTTAGAATACATTATGTAGTACAGCAGAACAATTTCAGTAGTCCTGTAGGCTCTTTCTTTCAACGCATATTTGAATCAACGATTGCATGTGTATCAACTTTGCTTTCAATACCATGGTTTATATCTGAGGTCTTTGACTATTTCTCATCGTGATCAATTTCTTTAGTAGTAGATGGATAGCTTGAAACGATTGCACTTCAATTTTAGTCTTGGGATTTAAAATGGTTTAGATCAGAATTCTAGTTTTAGGCATAAAATAACTACAGACCTTGTTTTCCCCAATCTTAGAATAGATCTGTTATGGCATGTTCATTTTTAGATTTATTATTTTGCATTAAGTAATTTTATAAGATCGTTCCCTTTACTCTCAGCATTTTGATTATTTAAGATAGATTTATTGCTTTATTTCTTAGAACAGATTTACTGCTTTTGGTACCCTTATTTCTTAGAACATATTTACTGCTTTCAGCACTTTAATTCTTTTAATTAGATTTATTGCTTTACAGTATTTAATTCCATAGCATAACCAGTTTTCATATTTAGTATACAACCTTTAGAACATCGATACTGACATCCAACTGTGACAAGAGATTATCCTATAAGAGCACAGATAGTGCATGCATCTCTAAAGTTTGTACGTTCCCTGGGTTGACATTTAAAGTAAGCTCTTTGTATAGCTTCCCTCATTAGGCATCCACAATAGGAGCTCACCAGCGAGCCATTGGCTCTCCCGAGTTGAATCGTTCCCCCACCACATTGAAAGCATTAGATGGACGTGGTTTTCAACCTCATGGGCTGTTACAATCTTTGACCTTCAAGTTGGACGGTAAGACCATTTCCATTAATGTGTAAGTTGTTGCTACCTCATTGGAATACAACCTATTACTTGGTTGAAATTGGTTCTATGCCATGACTGCAGTTGCGTCATCCGTCTTCCACATTGTACAATTAACCCACCAAGGGAATATTGTCACTATCGACCAATTATATTTCTGTACACCTGACACCACTACTCATCCCGCGGACAATATCCCTCTTTTAGGACACCCTACACAGATATGTGAGAGTGTGGGGGTAGGATTCCTTAAATATTCATCCCTCATGGGAGTCTTTCCAACACCAGATCCCCCGTCCCATGTTTCCATGGTGAACATGATTTCTTCCTCTCATTACTAGACTGACCAATGGATTGTCCCTGGTCCTGATCATTTGGATTCAATTGGAGATGTGATGCCTCTCATCCCCGCAGAAGCTACTTACGAGGCCATCCAATCAGTCCTTGATTTACCATATGTCTACTCTTCCTTGGCATCTACCTCATGTTCTCTGACCTTACAACGGACCTCATCCCTACCTGATCCCCTACTCCAAACTTTTCATTCTGACGAGTCCATTATGGAGATCATGAGTGTGGATGAACCCCCATGGGAAGACCTTCACCATAAATCGTCCTTCCTCCCGCCATTAGATTCAGTAGAGAACTCCATTGAAACAATTGTTTCACAAGATGTGTTTCCTTACCCTCAATATCCTATCCTGATAGTTGATACGGTAACAGAGGGAAACCTGGCTTACATCATGCCTACCTTTCCAATTGACATCTCGATAAAACCTGGAGTTGTGGAACAAATTCACCTAGGCCAAACTTGTTCTCCGGAAGAAGTCACTACTTCCACAGCCTTATTTAAACAATTTTTCTACGTCTTTGCATGGAGCTACGAGGAAATGCCTGGGATTTATCCTGTTATTGTTATGCACAAGATTCAAACATATCCCGATGCAAAACCTGTCTGGAAAAAACTTCGCCCTGCGCACCCTAGGAAAACTGCAGCTATTAAGGTAGAAATAGAAAATCTATTGAAGGTTGGGTTCATTTATCTTGTTACCTTAATAGATTGGGTCTCTAATGTCGTCCCCATTATGAAAAAACAAGGAACCATTAGGATTTGTGTCGATTAAAGGGATTTGAATAAGGCCTGTCCCAAGGACAATTACCCTACCTCGTTTATTGACCAAATCATCGACAACTGTGCCGAAAGCGTCATCTTCTCATTTATGGATGGCTTTTCTAGCTATAATTAGATTGAGATCCATCTTGCCGACCAACAGAAGACGGATTTCATCTACCCGTGGGGTACGTTCGCATATCGTAAACTCCCTTTTGGCCTTAAAAATCCTGGTGCTACATTCCAGTGGGCTATGTTGTACACTTTCCACGAGAAGGATTTTGTGGAAACTTACTTAGACGATCTCCCTAATAATTCGAATCATTGTGACTTCCACATCGATCATCTAATAGTTGTATTCCTCAGGCGTCGACGGTATAATATCCGTTTAAATCCTCATAAGTGCATTTTTTGTGTTGAGTCTGGACGCCTTTTAGGCTTCATCATTTCAAAGGATGGGATCCACATCAATCCCCTCAAGGTGAAAGCCATCGTTGCTCTACCACTGCCTACGAATATTATGAAACTTCAATGTTTGCAAGGGAAGGCAAACTACCTACGGCGTTTCATGTGTAATTTCACAGAGAAAACATAGGGATACATGTAGTTGCTAAAGAAGGACGTCCCATTCATTTGGGATGATTATGCTCAACAATCCTTCGACAACCTCAAACATGCCATCACTCATGCACCCGTGTTACAACCATCGAATTACACCAAGGATTATATCCTTTATCTTGCTACTTCCACTTCCACTATCGCTATGGTTTTGGTACAGGAAGATAGTCACGCCCAGGAACATGTGATATACTACCTTAGTAAGGGTCTCATTAACTCTGAAACTTGGTATTCGCATGTTGAGAAGCTAGCTCTCGCAGCCGTCATTGCTATACAGAAGTTCCACCATTACATCCTCCTCTGCACTACCACCATCATTGCTAACTTTAACCCCATGCACCACGTTCTCACACGCCAGGTACTAGGGGGAAAATATTCATGTTGGATTGTGATTCTTCAGGAATTCAACCTCCAGTTTGAGAAGGCCAAATCAAAGAAGCCTTTGGTTTTTGCGGAACTTATTTTCGATCTTCCCCGTACTGGTTAGAAAACTGAGCCCATGGACACCCTCCCCGATGAGTCATTGTTTCTCATCAGTACTTCTGACCCGTAGTACGAAGATACCACATTGTATCTCCAAACCCAACGCTTTGGTCCTCAACTATCTCGTGATGAGCGTCGTCATATCTGTCACAATGCAAAGTATTACCTCATCATTGGTGACACATTATATCGTCGTGGTGTCGATTCAATCCTCTGACACTACTTAGATCATGAGGAGACCGAGCATGTACCGAATGATTGTCACTCGAGGGCAGGTGGCAGTCATATTTCTGGGATGGCTACAACCCATAAAATCCTGCGCGCTGGATACTATTGGCCTTCCATCTTTAAATATTATATTGAAGCCGTCAATAAGTGTCCTCCTTGCCGTCTTTTTCACTATAAAAAGTGCTCACATCCCACCCCATTACATCCAATTATTGACGTTGGTTCCTTTTCCAAATGGGCAATCGAATTCATGCAATATAAGCCTATCTCGGTTGGGGGGTATGGTTATGTTATTGTTGCAGTCGACTACTTCACCAAGTGGGCCGAGACTATGCCTATGTACAAAGAAGATGATGAAACTGCCACACTCTTTATGTTCAATCATATCATTGCGCGATTCATATTCCTTCAAGCCATCATCACTTACCATGGATCACATTTCCAAAACAAGATGGTGGATGAACTAAGCGCTAGATTGGGTTTTCGACATGAGAACTCAACTCCCTACTACCCTCAATCAAATGGACAAGTAAAGGCCATTAACAAGGTCCTAAAAACCATGATTCAGCTTATGGTGGGAACACATAATTCCAACTGGCACACAATGCTTTTTTCATCCCTATGGGCGTACAATAATTCCGTCAAAACTGCCACTAGTTTTACACCCTTTCAATTGGTCTATGGAATAGAGGTAGTATTACCTATCAAGTGCGAGATTCCATCACTAAAACTCGTTGTCGAACTTTTACTAAACACCACTGCAAGGGAAGAATGATTTCTATACTTGGAAAAACTCGACAAAACCCGTTGTGATGCAGCTCTAGCTAATGAAGCACACAAGAAACACATCAAGGCCTAGTACAAAAAATAAGTGAAACCTCGTATCTTCAATGATGGAGACTTGGTCCTTACTTATGACCAAAAACATGATAAGTTGGGGGCAGGAAAACTTGAGTCTATGTGGCACGGTCCATATGTGGTAAAACATGTTTTGGAGAAAGGAGCATATGAACTATAGAATTATGACGGGATACCTTTGGGGGAGCCTCGCAATGGGATCTACCTAAAGTGGTACTGTGCCTAAATCATTTACGCATTAGTACTTTGTATATACTGTACATGACATGTGTTTTGTTTGGTGTGACACATTATTTTTAGTGTGCTAGGATCTTGTCATTACGCTTATACCATGTTATTCCTGGATGTACAGATGGCAAAGTGTTTTTGATTTGCAGACAGTGCTAGCCGGCACACCCGTAATCTCGCTTCGGCAGCTTGGGTACTCTATTCCCCTACTGATGAACTGATTAGTTCAGGAGGAACTTGCTTAGGGTTTGCAACCAACAATGCAATCGAGTATCATGCGGTAATTGGATTATTGACCGAGGCTTGTTCCTTGGGTGTAGACCATGTTATCTATCTTGACTCACAGTTAGTGGTCTCCCATCTCAACCGTATATACGCTATCCGTGACCCCATGTTACTCCTTTTCTGGTGAGTACGTCTCTTGGAGAGGTCCTTTGAGTCAATTCAATACCTACACATTCCAAGAAACATGAACAATGTTGTTGATTCCCTAGCTAATTTTATATTAGATTGGTACATTGCACATTCATAATCATTTTTCATCAAAGATGCATAAAATGACATAAAATGTAAACTACTCATAGTGTGTAATCTAACATTCATAAGATCCCCAATCATCATAGAACACATAATGTATAAAACCGCAAAATAGTGTTTTGCATATATATATCATCACGTACAAAAAAGTTGTACTGATACAAAATCTAAAGCACACAAGATGTCAGCAGGTCTTGACTACAAAAATATGAAGCCTATGGATTTCAGTACATATATCACATAATGAACTATCCCCATGGACACTCGTGATAGCAGATAATGGACCTAGCTATTCGACGGAGCAGCCGACCAAAGGGCCCTGAGACTCCAATTATCTGGCGCTTGTAGTGGTGAGGTAATCATCTATAGATACGTCGGGAATATCCAACGTTAGTCTCTGTAGGTTCTCCTCCAACTCGTTCAACTCCTCTGCTGCATCCTGATGAGCAACCACTATATCTCGTACCAGCCCTCTTCTCTCGATCGGGGAAGAACTTATCGGGCGAGACGAGCCAACATCTTCATCAAACATGTGCGAACCGTCAGTACTACCCAAGAAAATTAAAAAAATATAAAATGCATAAACACAACAAGAGTTTCGTTCTTACATAGGTCTCCCCACTACTCCCCCTCGGGAAGAGCTAAGTCTAGGTCTCCCCTGAAGTCAGTACCCATGTACGCATAGTCCTAAACCATGAGGAGATTCTCACGAGGCCACCTGAAGAAGGTGGGACCATAATTGATAATGGGACCTCCACCTCCATGGTGGGCCATGAACTGAGACCATCTAACCATATGAGGATCTTGTGGATCGAGATCATCTAACTCTACATGTGGTCTCAGCAATGGGACTTGCTCCAAGAAGAACGAGACCACAATGGATCCGTATCTTAACTGCTTCAGCTCACCCCTGCAGCATTTGGTGAGTTGTTCCCTGATGTTGGCAAGGATTCCCTCACACCAGTTGAAAATCATCGGTGCCATACACTCGATGGCATAAAGCATATGGGCCTTAGTGGCTTGATGAGAAGCTCTGTTGCCCGCCGCCCTCTTTATGGTAAATAGAACAGTATGCAAGGGTCGATCTCAGATGTTCTTGATGTGAATTTTCCCAGCAAGAATTTGCGTCCTTGGTGTGAAATAATGAGCCACCAAGCTCTTTGTCGATTGGTCACTACCCCGTGGACCGAATAGTGAAACTGGGGCTCCCCGCCTGGACAACCTCGTCAAAAAGTAGATATCTTCCACATCCAAGGTAAGGATGTGGGCACCGACATGGAAATGCCGCTGATCCGGATTCCATAATCTGATCAAATAATCCAGTAGATGTACTTTGGCCCTCATGCCCTCTACATGAAAGAATTTCAACAATCCACATCTTTGTAATGCGTTTATTGTATGTGGATCATTTGCTGCTTGGGAATCTTCCATTTCGTGCTTCCGTTCTTTCCATTGGACCATGGTGCAAGCCAAGACCTATGTAAACATCAAATAGATAAACATTAGAACCTTTCCATGGCTTTGGTTTGGGATTTTTTAGCCCATTTTTTTATTTTTCATTGAGGATCTGCGTCGACGCACCACGCTTTTATAGACAGTGCGTCAGCGATGCACTTTCTCCATGGGAGAAGCACGTCAGAGATCCCTTGATGCACTTCCCGCAAGGGGAAAGCATGTCTCCCAGGGTGCACACAATCCCCTCCTTAATGAGCCAAAAAACCGTAAAAAATAATCATTAAACAATAAATGAATCCAGTAGAAAGGTAGATAGCAAGGTTAAGGCCTACCTATCACTAACGAGGCGAGAAACAACTAACCGTAGCTTCTGCAATCAACGTTTGAAAATCAGGCTCCAAAGTGGTGTTTCTACTATTCCAACTTGGCAAAATAACAATTGGTAAATATTTCATACTATTTGAATTTTATATAAAAGAAATGGAATATTCCCTTTTTAATATTTCTTTTATGGGTCTTTTTTCGCTATAGTTGGTAATATTTTTACGTCTTAACTCCTTATTGTCGATTCTGACTTAGTTTTTGGAGTTCACAGATGAAGTAAAGCGGTGTTCTGACTTTATTGGCGACCATCAATGACGTTTCATACTTTTTATCAAGTGTGAACGAGTCGTCAAGCATTTTTTATGCTAACATGCCGCTCGTTAAAATCAAATATTAATGGCATCAAACTTACTTTTGTCCTTTCTCGTGCTCATAAAATTATGATAATAAGTCGTCGAGTTATATTTTATCACTTTTTCGGGCTCGTAAAATTCCCACGAAAGAGGGCCCCTTGGAGTTCATCTTTAATCCCTTTTCAGACTCTTTAATCTCTTTTCAGACTCCCTAAATATGAAAAGATTGTGAAGCGAACTTGATTCTTTCACGCTTGTAAAAGTATTTGAAAGGTCATCTTTCTGGTGATAATTTACCCCTTTTTCGGACCAAGAGGACTATTTACGAAAAGGGAGCACTCTGGTTAATCATGACTGGAATATTTCTCTCTCATGTTGTTTTATCCTTTTTCGGATGAGGAAACTAACTTTTATGAAAAATAACCATTTAGAGTCTTCTTTAGTTCTTTTCAGACTCTCTAAACATGAAATGACGCCGAGTTTTCCTTCTCTAGACTCGTTAAAATCTGACATTGAAGGGCCCTTTGTGGGACGAATCCCTCCTATCTCAGGTTCGTAAAATTTATGAGATCAGACTCGTTCGAAGGACAAGCTATACCGATCATCTGTTACCCTCCTCAAGCTAGTTAAAAAACATAATAGGTACTCATCGATCATGATGGGGATAAGGAAAGAGTTTGTGTTTCATTGTAATTATGGCAGTACTTAGTCACTCTTGAACATGGCACTCATTTGCATATGCATTCAAACACTTTCATAATCTGCTTGTCTTTGAGTCCCACCAATTCCACAATCCTTTTCACTCCTTTGAGTCGTTTAAAGAATGCTTCCATCATCAGTTGCATTAGGGGTCGGTGTCATTCTCATCATGTCAATGCTGCCAAGTCATTCCATTCCCATGTTCAAGAGAGGTCTGTTCGTCGAGTCAATCTTTGTAGTCACTCTACCTTCTATTATGTCGGCCATTCCTGAGTCAGTTTCAAGTGTCACTCTATAGTCTGATCTACTCCAAAACATTTTCGATCATGTTTTGTGTCGATGATGGGGGAAACATCATGACCCTCCTTTGACCGGTTTATCCTTTTCGAATTCAACACATCATTCAAGGCTTAAACCTAGAAACTATTCAAGTACCTTGGGCATGCATGCCTCAATGGCAGGTTACCTCGCTTTCAACAGTAATTTCACATCATTGACTTCTGATTGAAAGATTCCATTGAGTGTTCAACCTCAGATCATTGATTCACATTCAGTGGTATGTACTATGATACCTTGGGGATCATTAACATCAATGATGATTTCCCTCATTCTTGTTAACAGTATACATCAATGATCGGTAATCAAGTGGTTTCTACCATGTTCGACTTCAAGACATTGTCATCACATGGTTAGATTTGTATCATAGTGGTTTCATCTTGAAGACCCTGGGTTAACTCATGTATCTCACCCAGGTTTGATGGATTTTTTTTAGTCATATTACACGGATCCACTTTTGTATTGGCCATGGATGTGTTATCATCTCATCATGGATCTACAATTGTGTCTAGTAGCCATCATTGTGTTCAGTTGGTCTTTATTATCATGGATCCACAATGTATTGGTTAACAACTATGTTATGAGTCAGTTTGAGACATGTATCTTAGAGTCGATTGTACTGCAGAATATCTTTGTTCGTCATCCAACCGACAATCCTTACTTCGATTTTTTCCCTATTATAAACCATTTCACCTACCTCATTTTTCCATCTTCATGCTTTGGGGGGCATCCTATTACACCAAAATCTCGTCATCATGAGTTATGTGTCTTCTGTATGCCCTGATCCCTAAAGTACCTGAGGTAAAACATTGAAAGGGAAGTTGTTGTCATTCCCTTTAACCTTTTGTTGTCACTCCAACACGCCCTTCTCTCCAGTAAGGTGCGTCATGTTCAAGGTGACACGCTCTACACCTTAGTAGAGTGTGTCGGTGACGCAAGGTGCCCTTGTACAAGGCACGTTGATCTCTCTTTGGTGCATTTTTTCTTTCTGCAAGGTGCATCGCAGTTGGTTAAAATGGATAAAGAGAAGCTTCGAGCGACTTATCAAATCTTGGATGGCGTGGAGACTTATCCCTACTTACTTGGAAAGGTGGAATTCGATCCCCTTGTCTAGTGGGATGATCCCTTAAGCCTCTCCCCTAAATACTCAACCTCTCATATCCCTTTAGCTCTATATATATGAACCCCCTATCCAATGTTAAAGGAGGAAGGATAGAGTACCTTTATGTTGGTGGAATTTATCTAGGTGATCCTCTTCATCCATTAGGAGGCTAAGCATTTGATCTTGGAGGCTAGGATTGTTGGAAGGAGGTTATGACCTCAAAGCATCGGTCGTAACATCTCTCCCTTTGTACTTCTTATTATTACATTTAATACAATTTCTTTCCACAAACTTAGTTGTGTTAATGATGTTTAGGATTAACTTCTTTGATTGTTGATCTAGATCAATTCACATCCATGTGCTTTTATTACTTGTTTGTTTCCACATGTTTTGTCTAGTTTTAAAGCTAAAGATCTGAAGATCAGGACTTGGAGCAACAAGGAGAGAGGAACTGCATACTTGAGGTAAGCCATCTATTTCATTTGTCTTGCATTTCAATTGATCTAGGAAAAGTATTTGTGCTATGTATTCATTTGTTCTAGATCCAAACCATTCAGACTAGGGAGATCTATTTGAGTCCGCTCATACAGATTGTCTGTAAACAAACACATATTGGGAAATGTCAAAGGGTTAATCCTTGGTGACAAATATCCTTGATGTTGATTGTGGAGCCAGATCTTCCAGTCTCATAGATGATATTGTTTCAGCCGTGTTTGTACCCCAGTTTTATATGATATGTAGGTGGACAGTACACTCACCCCAACGGGGGGCATCGCCCCCCCACGAGGTTCCAGGGGGGACCAAATTTTTGGGGCTATTTTCGTCAGCTATTTTGCGGGCCCATGGTTTTGGGTATCCCATAGTATTTTCCCAATAAAAGAAAGACATTGTAATACAGCTAGGGAAATGATGTATTAGGTTTTATGCATTGTAAAGATCTCTGAGATCTGTGAAGAGAGACCGTGAGACAGTGAAGAGGAAGTGCAGCGGTTGTGCTGCAGGTTGTATCCCTTCACTTTGCTAGACGGAATAATAATAAGGACTGGAAACTTCAGTGTGGACATAGCCCAAGTTGGGGTGAACCATGATATATCTGTGTCTCTCTTGTAATGTGTGTGTGATTATATTTGCATTTCTATTTATTGTTATTGCTTTGCGATCCTGTTTTTCTAACACTTGAGCCACTATACTTTCACAAGATTGTTGTAATCTTGTGATATTGTATTTTTTGTTTAGCTTGGAGATGCCTTGGGTATGTGCCATTACTTTTGTAATTTTGTGATCATAAATTTTGTATTTTTTGTTCAGCTTGGATATGCCTTGAAGCATTGTATATGTCACAATATGTATTTAGAATTCTCAACCCTTTTAATAACTCTATTTTTTCTTCTCTTTTTTATATATTTGTTGTGATACATATATCCTTTTTTGTTATAGATATTTTATTGTAGCATTTATTTTCGTGGCACTATGATCTCAGAGTTTGGCTAGCTACCAAGGCATTTCACTTAGCTAAGTGTTTTCAAGCCTTATGCACATGCATTGTTATCAATTACTTTAATTAGTTATAGCCCTCGTTGTTCTTTTTTACCTATGGCACAACAAGTTCTCTAAGGGTAAATTGTGTCCATTTTGGAGTGCTAAGATTTCTCCACACATGATATTATTTCTTAGAATGTAATTGAGCTTAAGTTATTAAGCATGAACATAGTATAAGGATAGATAAAATAATGATTGTCCTTCTACTTGTCAAGCATGCCAGTTATGAATAACTTAAGTAGAAGACTAGATCACTAACTGCCAAGGCATTTTGCTTAGAAAAGTGTTTTCCAGTCTTATACACATGTATTGTTATCAAGTACTTGAATTAGTTATATCCCTCATTTCTCTTTTTACTTGAGGCACAACAAGTTCTCTAAGAGTAGATTATGTCCCTTTTGGAGTGGGTCTATAAAGAAAATATACTAACAAGCTATTCATTTGATTTTTGACTATTTGGACAAACTTCGACAAAAGGAGAAAACGTAACGTTGTGAGCATGGCCTATTTAGTTGTTTTTTACTATTTTGACTAAATCCAACAAAAACACAAAAATTAACATCATGGGAATGGCCCAACATTAGTTGGGATCTTGACTATTTGGACAAAATCCAACAAAAGGAAAAGAATTAACATTATGAGCATGGCCCATTTAGTTGGGTTTTTTACTAAGTTTGGAAGACTCATGAGCAAGATCCATTTAACACTATGTTGGTGAGTAGGTTCTCATGAACACATTTGCATATTTGATATCTAATTATAACATGTTAAAATTCATTGATTGACTTTTATCATTGTTTAATATAATAGTAAATTGAATTTTAAGCAACGAGGTGTACATGAATAGAAAATAATGCACTAGAAAATATTTCATGGTCTCACTTTTTAAACTCTATGGTTCATAAGACTATACTATAATAGTTGTGTGTAAACCTTTCGTTGTAAGATGGGTGCTAATATTTTCTTAAAACAAGTCTCAAAGTACAAAAAATAACATCGTGAGCATGACCCATTTAATACTATCTTGGTGAGTATGTACTCCTAATTTTTTTTATGTTTTCATATCTAATTATCATATGTTTAATGCCATTCATCAAATTTGATTGTTAATAAATATAATATTAAATATAACTTTAAGCAACAACGTGTATAGACAAAATAACGCACCAAAAAATATTTCACAATTTCACTTTATAAACTATATGGTCCATAAGATTATATTATAATAGTTGTGTAGATGTTTCATTATAAGGTACATAGAGTCTTATTATTTATCTTTTTAAAAAGTATAAAAATGATTAATGTATTTCCATATAATTATTGCAAGTATAGGTTCAATATCACTATGATTCATTCAATGTACAAATACATTTTCAAGTAATTATGTCAATATCCATACATTTAAACTAGGTGTTAGAGGTTATGCAACTCACATGCATCTGACTTCGTCATTGATTCTTAATCCACATATTGTTCATACTTGCCTAACACTTTATATTAAAAGAGAATATTCATGCTTGATTACCATTTTCCATCTATTGATCCTATCGACATTCCTTTGCCCCTCTTGGGGCAATTGCTAGTAATATATATCAATGTTAAGTTTAAGATTACTTATATTGATATATATAAATATCAAAATCAATATTAGTTAAGTGTTTCTTATTTATTCGTTGCTATAAATCAAGTATTAGATACTCTCTTGACTATACTCTCAACCATCTACTTATTTCTTGAATTATTTTCTCATTAAACCTCATCACACCTCTCATTAAATTCACTTGAAATATTGATTCCTAATTTTTAATATGCAAATCTTACATCCCCCATATTTGAGAGTATGGTGCATAGTGTAAGAGAAATTGGTGCTTAGTTTCTACCTCCCCACTTCCTAATACATGCCATAAATTTCCTAATAGAACACTCTGATGCTCTATCAGTTTTCTTGTGTTAAGAAATCATGAATAATCAAATAAAATTTCCTCCCATGACTCCTTGGGCTTGTTTCCATCTTCTTGTTCCACATCTCAACCTATGTGAGTCGGTTCTTAGTTGTACTATTGAAAGTTTTCATGCTATGGGATGTTAAGTTTCAAGTTGGTGTACAATTTGTTCTCTTTTGGCATGTTTTCTCCTTTTTTTCACCTTGTAGCATTCATGTTCATGATTTTTCAATGTTTTTTTTTCTACTAGGAAATTTTTTTTCTTCTATATGCCATTCTTCAAACCATTTTCTATAATGTTGGTTTCATGTTTTATTCCTCTTCTTTAGCTCATATTGGTTGATTTCAACCCAAGTCCCATCATTGTTCGTGGTTGTCATTTATGTTTCTACATAATCAATGTTCTCCAATTCTATCAGTTATAATCTTGGTTCAATAAGGAATCTCTCATAAGTGGTGTTGGTTTTTATTCTCATCTAACTTGTTATTAGAGGATCTTGCACTCACTCAACCTAGTTACATCTATTTCTAAATATACCAAGGCCCCATACTTAACATCCATAAAGGAGTATTGGGGTTATAATCATTTGAAAGAGGGAGTACAACATTTGCCACTCCCAAACCTCTAATATCATTTATAGCAAGAATAATGATTTCCACCCTTCTTGCAATCTTTTCCTTATACATGTGTCCCACCTTATTAGCTTTTGATTGAAATCTACTCCCAAATTTTTGTAATTTTGGGTTATCTCTAGTGTCTTGCCTCCAAAGTTAATTTGTATTTATTGTTTCCTTTTTTAAGCAAGAATAAAGATATCTTAGTTTTGTTCATGTTCAAGTTCCTCCTAACCCCGAGGAAAGGAATAGAAGTCCTTTGTGTCATATTGTACATTGGGTAGTGTGTTAGATGTTTGTGACACATAATTCACAAACAACACGATCTTTATAATAATCCTTGATATGTTCACTCCCACTCCCCCACCCTATTTCCTAGTTATCCATTCATCTGGCTTATTTATGTAAAAACCAAATAGTTTGGGGGAGAAGGGACAACCTTGTTTCACCCCCATGTCACTAGTGAATTTATCCAAAAGACACTCTTCAATTCTAAGTATAGCCTTTACCTACACATAAACTTCGCATTATTTCAATCAACCATTTAGGATCCCCATTTCTATCAACCTCTCCCTTCTCCCTTGGAACGATGTTGAAGGATTTTTTGAAATCAACAAAGAAACACTATAGTTATTTGTCTTTGTTGTCCCAAGTCTTTTATTTTATGTGCCTAAGTGTGAGGCAATTGCCAATAGTGGAGTGCTTCAATCGGAAAATAACTTATCCTTTGCACTTTTACCATTTTCTTATGTTTATTTTCTCACAATTTTGTTGATCACAATGGTTTTGTGGTTCCCTGGGTAATTTTTGTATTCCCTTTTGAATATAAGAAAAAAATAGGCTTGGTGTCCAGCTATGTGGGAAACTCTCCTTGGCCATCTTATTCAATAGGCCTACGAGGTGTCATTTGGGGAAATCCTTTCCCATTTTCAGTTATTATGCTTGGATCCCTTTAATGCCTTTTGTTTCTTCCAATGCCATCCTTTTTATACCCTCTTGTACATCCTTTCCATGGATACTTCTTCCTCTTTGTTGATTTTTCATAGTTGATTCCTCTTTGCTATATTTTTGTACAAGTTTCTCACATGAGATAGCATTGGGTGAATGTGATATCATTTGTTGCCACTTGTTCTAGGGGATTTCAATTCCCTCCAGACACTACTACAATATAAGGATCGAGAGTTCAATTTCGTGTCATAGATGTTTTTACAAGAATTTTTTCTTACCGCTCTCAGTTTTTTACATCATCATACAATGTGAGATATGCAAGAAACAAAACAACACACGATTTAGTTTTATGTTGTTCTTGTATCTATTTATCCTTCTCATTTTCTATATTCAGTTATGTTGTTATTTACATTTCCAAGATATAAATCATAAAATAATGATTTTCAAAACATTTGTTAATGTTTTAGTTATCATTGTTAAGTTCCATGATTTAAACTTAGATTTAATTAGATAATAAAAATAAAATTATAAAAACAAAAAAAGCACATAAAACTAGAATATGATAGAATCTTGAAGAGTTTGTTGAATATGAATATGTTATGAAACCTTCTTCCTACTCCTACATATCCTAGTGCTTCTTGTAAGAAATGCAAAAGGGATAAAGACGACCTAAATGAGCCTTAAATACTTGGGTAGAAGTCTCACATTCCTTTCAAAGAAATTTCAGAAGAGTGTTGAGTGTTGCATGTGTAAAACTATTTTGGATGTCAACATCAACTTAATTCGTGATCTATCAAATATTGAGAGAGATTGAATCCCTCAAGGTGCAATTGTACCACAAGTTTTTACTTCAATAAAAAAGTTTGCACCTCAACTTTGGACACTTTGATAAATTTGGAATCAAAATAAATCTTGTATCAAAGAATAATTAAATATAACATTATTAAGAACAAAAACTTACAAAAACTATATTTACAATGGTTGGTTTACCCACTGCACAAATTTCAATTGTTGTTCCAAATTCCTTATAATATTGTGTTTACAAAGCCCTATTAAAGAGATCAATATTTTAGTTAAAAAAATATTAATCTTCTTAATTTTTTATATCAAGTAAGTTAATAACTGGACAAACATTTCCTAGGAAAGAGGTTAAATTGTGACTGGGGGTAGTATATGGTCTCATGTATGGGACTAAGGATAGATGCTACTACAAAGCACATGACTCACTAAATGTATCGTCCACAATGACCATAAGGGATAATGGCTTTCTTTCAGATTATATCTAGGTTGAAACCACATTTTGGTATTGGAATAAGACCTACAATTGCTTTTGATGGGCTAAGAGCTCGTCTTCCTTGGATGTAAGGAAACAAGTTAACGACCTAATACCTAGAGGCATCTAGTAGGTGTGAAAGTTTGGCCTCTTACAAACTACCAGTGGGTCATTTCAAATGTTGTGGTTTTCCTTGAGTAACGATGATGAGTGAGCCTACATTTACAAATAACAACTAGTGATGATTTCCCTCATTATCAATTGACAAAAAAGTTATAATAAGTTTTACCACTTTAAAAAAAATCAACAACATAAAATTATATTTAAATAAAAATATACAAAATTAAATTATAATGATCTCGATACTTTAATATATCAAAACTCTTATAAATAAAATTTCATAATCAAAATTATTATCAATTTATTAGAACTATAAATCTATAACTTTTAATAAAATTTCTTCTTTAAAATAAAATTATAAAAAATAAAAAAAATATGTACCCTCATTAACCTACACTCACACAAACAATGCACACCCACTATTTGAGATAAGCTATATGCTCATAGTAATCGAATACAATCCACATCATGGTGAGCACCATGTTATTGCCTGATACACACCTGGGTAACGTGGCAGAAATCTTCAAGCCACTTGGTGTGTCATTGGGGGAAAGTTGTGATTCAAGTATTGTCACTTGATCTTGACTCCTCCATTTAGCCTAACTCCTAAAGAATCTAAGGGGGGTAGACCCTAACAAAAGTTACTAAAGATTTAGTTCTTAGGTGTTAAAATGGAAGTGAGTTTTTTAGGAGTTTTGAGATATAATACTGAAACAATATAAAAGCAGAGTATAAATTAATTCAACAACATGTAAAGATAAATCACTCACAACAAGAAATTAATTTAAGCAAATAGTATTGTTGCAAATAGATAAGTGCCAATGGAGTCAAAATAGTGCTGTTGAAAACAAGAAATGTTTTGCAAGTGTATCTTGGTCAATTTTAAATTACTTGATGAGTGGATTACGGGAAGGGGGTTTCGATATATCGTAAGGTACGTGGAACAAGGTACGGATTTTTCTAAATGTGGTTTCACAGAAGAGGAAAGGCTAGATCAGATTCGTAGGGGTATGTCCAACACCACACCAATCTAGGGTATATCCTGACGGGTTCCCATGGTCACTACCTAGTAGTTCCTTTTTCTTTGTAAAATTTTCCACATGAAACAAAGGCGAGATGTCATATTTCCATCCTTTAAAGGAATTAATTTTAATTAATGTGTGTTGTTAATTAAATGTGAAGGTTTATTGAGTGTGAAATCCCGTTTCTGATTGCTCCAAAGTTCAAACCAGCCTAAACTAGCCTATGATGGACAAGATCATACGTGGTGATATTACAAAATGTTTGTTCCAATTTGAAAGTAAAGTGAAATTGTAATGCAAATAAAGTGTTGTACTAATTACTACTGACTGTGAGTCTCTTTTCTAATCATCCACCACTAATCGACAAACCCTTTAGGTGGTGGTGAGAGCATACTTTGTGGTGACAAAGTCGGGTTCATTACTTATTGAAAAAATAAAATAAAAATAAGAAAGAAACTAGATTAATCTAACTTGAAAAATGAAAACTAAATTAACTTGCATAAATGGATACTAAATTAACTTGCGAAAATGAAAACTATTCTAATGGTTAGTATCAATAAGGAAAGCAAAGCAAAAAATGAGCAGTCAATCCAAACAAGAGACGATACAGGTTCCCCCAATGGGGGAAGGAGTGTGGGAGTTGTGTATCCCACTCGCTTCTTTTATTAAATATTTACAATGATATCCAAAATAAGAAGGCCTTTGATCCTTTGTAAAATATGATCAAAAGGCTTACAAATGAATGGAAAAAATTCAAATTTAAACGGGCTTTGAAGAGGTGCTTTTGAATGGTTCATATCTTCCGAATTTCGCTAGCACTTCCACTTGTCCTTGCAATAAAAGACAAAAAATAGCAAGCTAAAATGGTTAAGAGTGAGTGAGTTAAACAAATCTGAAAAGAAAAATAAAATTAACTCTACTTAGTACTTGAAAATATTGAAAAAAATGAAACTATAAGTACTAGAAAAGAACTAAATATAAGCTTATGATAATAATTTATATTAAAAAAATTTAGATCTATTTAAACATGTAACACGTAATATTTTTAAGATGAAAATTCAGATCTGATGTACACTTGTTATCATATAAAAAAAGAGGTAACCAGAAAAGTATTTTGATTTTAAGAGAAAAAAGATGAAGTAGCCAAGAAACTAGAAAGAAGAGGCTTTGAAGTTTGTTTTGGTAGAACACTAAGGGATTATGCCCTTGATAGCTTGAAGATGAGGAGGATGCAAGAAATCTCGAACCCTTACCCAAATGAGATCACCTGGAAATTGAAAAACCCTTGCACAAACAAATGGTTAAGGAGCAGTGTTGCCGGAAGCATAAAACTAGAAAGCATACAACTAAGCAAAATGTGCATGCATCTCCAATAGATCAACTACAAGAAATTATTAAGAGCATAAAAAAATAAATCAAAACTCTTACCCTACTGAGAGGTATCTCTCCTTGTAGGCCTACATCTAACCAATGAAAGCAAGGAGAAAAACAAGAAAGATTATACCTCAGAAACCCTTGACAATTAACATCCACACATGAGAAGCATTACACCATAGATATGCCTCCAAAGCATTCTTTATTCATAATCAATTCAGAAAAATTCATACAAATATTTGGCAGAGCTTCAATCCTTCCATTTCTAACAAGAGGAAAGAGATTGCCTTTATAGAAAACATGAGCTAGAAACCCCAAGGGAGTGCAATTCCCAAGAGAGGAGGTGGCTTAGAGTTTGAGGGATTGGTGGATTGTTGTTTGTATGAATGCAAGGGGAGAGTTTCACCTCTCATGAGGTGCCCAACCCCTCTTGGGAGGCCTCCACCTCTTCCAACCAACTCAAACAAGGCTGCCATGTAGAGAAATGCGCCCTCCCTCTTTGGTGACAAGTTGATTCTCCAATAAATAGTGGGATTAGATGCTCAAACACCTCCATCAATGACCTAGACAAGATCCTAAACTAGCTAGACACCTCAAAGACATGTCCCAGACAAGCTCCCTTTGATTTAGGAATTGGATTTTCTCCATATTTCCCAAGTATTTGACATTTTTTGTCATTTTGGAGAGAAAATCAAAATTAGTAATTGAAAATCACTAATTTGACTCTCAAAATTGGGTTTAGGGGTTAAGTGGTGGATATGGGTTCAAAAGTGAGCACCCCCCTGACTAATTTCCCCCCCTAGACCCACTTTTATGACCTTCTGAAATTTTACAATTAAAATACACCTTATCAATGATTTTATTAAAAAACTAAAAAATTAAAAAATCCTAGGGGGGACTTAATGCATGTTCACAAGACTCCGGGATTATGAATAGCATGGTAATATACATATACTCTAGGCTTTAATAAACATCCCAAGGCATAATAATCAACTTAACCACCCCATATTTGGAGGATTTGAGTGAAAAAATCGAAAATTATGTGTCGCTAAAAAGCGTCGCATAATTAACAAAAAAAATCACTCTAGGGTGATTAGTCTGATGAATAAGTCCTAAGAATGCCAAGCCTTTTACATAAGGTCATCATGCTACACCATTTATTACAATTCCCCCCAATGGGGTGAGAACATGCGAAAAACATAAAAAGGGCCATAATGGCCTGTATGGACTTCTGATCTTGAATTATGAACAACTGACTTGTTCATTCTTTGTAGGCTCACTTGAAATCCAACTAAGTACAAATTAATAGGAAACATCTAGCTCCATCTAGGGAATGTGCTCTGGTTTATCTTTAATCAAATAGAGTAGGTGAGAAATCCAGAATCTCTGGTTCCTGCACAAAACTAAGACTCATTAGTACCACATATATAAAGATGCCAAATGAAACATAAGTTGTGAATAATGTACAAGGTTAGTATACAAAAAGTAATGCACATCAAGTAATATACAACAACTAATATACAAGAAATAAAGTATAGGAAAATAAAACTAGAAATAAAATACAGGAGAAAAAGTTAGAAAGATCCCTGGTACAAAAGATGACCCCATGGGCATCAAATATTGTCGTTGAAGAATAATTTTAGTAGCTGGCCATTCACTGGGAGGATTAGCTTCTCTCCATCCATGTCATTTAGATAAAACAGATTAGAGCATGTCAATTCACAAATGATGTATGGTCTTGTCCATAAGCTTTCAAACTTTCCATGCTTGCCCAAATTTTCTCTTCACTTATCCCTTGGTCTAGAAGAATTGTCGAAGGTAGTTTTTACTTTGTCATGATTCTTGATACTTGGTCAAGTGATTTCCTTTTGTTTTCATCCAATTCAACCAGTTCATTAATTATATTATGTATTGCATCTTGATTTGAACTAAAGTCTTGGAGGAGCTTATACACTGGAAGTTTAAGATGGATAGGCAATATGACATCTAGTCCATATACAAGCTTGAAAGGACTTTTCCTAGTTGAAATTTTATGTTTGATCCTATCAACCCATAATGGAAACTTAATCTTGCTATCCCATTATTTTTTATTATCACCCATTGTTTTCTTTACTATGGTCATTAGGTTCTTGTTACTTGACTTAGCAAGACCATTTCCTTGGGGATAGTAAGTCGATGAATGGGATATGATAATGCCATACTCGAAATAGAAAGAAGACATTTCTCCTGAGCTAAAGGTTGGGCCATTTTCAATTGTTATTTTTGAGGCACACCAAATTTGGTTATGATCTTGTCTTCAAGGAAGTCCATGACTACCTTGTCGGTTTTTTTATTGGTGGGAATAGCTTCTACCCACTTTGTGAAATAATCAGTTGCTGTTAAAATCCAAGAATAACCATTACTTGAATTTTCTTTAAATTTATCGATAAAATCAAGACCCCATTGTTGAAAAGGGGCTTGGACTACTACTAGTTGCAAAGGTAAGGCTGCAAGATTTCATTTCCCTGTGAACAACTGACACTATTGACAAACTTTGACAAACTTATGTATATCTGAAAAGATATTGGGCTAGTAGTATCGTGCTCTAAGGAGTTTGTGGGGTATTGTCTTTACAGCGAAATGTCCACCACAAAACCTTGAATGAAATTCGACCAAGATTTTTTTTGGACTCTGGCTCATCAACATACCTAAGTATTAATCCATTCAGGTTCCTCCAACCCAGTCCATCTTGTGTTATACAATACTTGGTGGATTTTAACCTTATTTCTCTTCTTTTATGGCCAACTAGGTGATCTGGGCATGCAAGGTTAAGAAGGAAGAAGATAATATCCGAATACCAAGTTTGCTGATCTAATATCTGAAGCTCTATTGATACTCTTTGCTCTGAGTTATTGTTCTAACAAACAATTCCTAAGGCCTCTTCATTTCCTTGAGTTAACATTTGATCTAGTCCTCGTCCTTTGATTAATTTGGTGGGTTTTACCTCTAAGTCATACTATTAAATGTTTTAAACCCACTTGTCCCTTATGCCTATACAATCTTGTTGAGATAGAATATATTTGACAGTTGTATGAGGTACATAACCCAGGATTTTTGAATATCTAACATAAGTCCTAAAATTCTTAAGGGACTTGACAAGAGCATAGGTATGCTTTTCCATGGTAGTGTACTTCAACTCTGAATTCTGCAAGGCTCTACAAATGAAATCAATAGGTTTCTCTTGCCCTTCATTATTTTTCTGAAGCAAGACACCAACAATTGTGTCTTCTAAAGCAAAGGAAAAGATTTGAAATAATATGGGTTGATTAGAACTGGTGACATAGAGATAACATCTTTGATATACTTAAAATACTCTCTTCCTTCATTCATCCATTCAAATTTAGCATCCTTATTTAATAATTTTGGAATTGGTTTCATCAATTCTGATAAATTTGGGATGAACCTTATTTTGAAGTTGATTTAACCGTTGAATGACTAGGGGGGCTTTAAATTTTGGAGCAAGGGGACCTTTTTGATAGGTTCAACTCGTTCTGGGTCAATTGTAACCCCATCCTTTGAGATAATATGGCCCAAAAATTTACCTTCGTCAACACCGAATATTGACTTGGCCGGATTTAATGAAATACCATATTTACAACATCTTTTGAAGACTTTCCTTAGATGTTTAACATGGTCAGATATTTCCTTTGAGAATATCGTTAGATCATCTTGGTATATTTCAATGGTTTTTCCAATAAGTTCATTGAAGGCAAATTCCATGGCTCTTTGGAAGGTATCACCTACATTTAATAAGCTGAAAGGCATCCTTAAAAACTTATAGGTACCCATGGGTTTGGTCAATGTAGTTTTATGCTGATCTTCCTTATCAACCAAAACCTGATTATATCCATAGAATCCATCCAACATGGACATCATTCCAGAACCAAATACTCTTGGAAGTAAGGTTTCCATGTTGGGTGATGGGTAATTGTCTTTTAGGCATGATATGTTAAGATTTCTGAAATATATACATATTTTTACTGGCCCATTTTTCTTTCTTACTACTACTAAGTTGGAGCACCATGATGAGTGTCTTGTAGGTGCTATGATCCCTGCTGCCAACTTTTTCTGCAATGATTTCTGGACAATGGGGGCCAACTTAGGATTTATTTGCCTAATTTTTTGACGGAAAGGTTTGACTTCTTCTATTTATTGCTTAAGGGGAATGGTGTGTTGGAAAACATCTTCTCGACAAGCTTTAATTTCATTATAGCTAAAAGCTATCACATCTCTATATTCTTTGATTAAATTGATTAAGTCTTTCCTTTCCTTTTCTGATGTTCCTTTTCCAATTTTTATTAGTTTGGGGTCTTTATCTGTTCCAATATTTATTTCTACATAATCCCCTGGCTTTATTGACTCTTTTTTATTTTTATGACTATCTTGTCTATCAAATGTTTTTTATAAAGATAGAATCCCCTTTGGAATATTATTTCTCACATTTTCCTCATGCTCCTGATACTCTTTACCCTCCTACTGGTAATTGACCTCACATTCTGAAAATTCTTGAAGATTGTGAATAAATCTTAAAACTTGCCTATCATCATTAAAAACCTACCAATGATCTATATTATGAGGAATTGATGACCTAAAATTTATTTCCATTTTACCATCACCATTGATCATTTCGTCTAAAGGCTAAAAGGTGGATGTTGTTATTGCTAACTTATCTTCCAAGTTGTTATCTTCTCTAGGGATTTCCTAAATATTAAGTGCATCAAACCATTCCATGTTATCCCAAATAGCATTTATGTACCTTTTCAATTTGTCACTTTTACACTTATACTTATTCTTTAATTGGAGGATAGCTAAGACTGAATCACCTTTAATGCTTAACATTTTTATCCCCATGTCTTTAGTTGTTTCTAGCCCAGGTAATAATGCTTCATATTCTGCTACATTATTAGATGCCTCAAATTCAAGTCTAAAAGCAAAGTTGTAAGTTTGCTTAGAAGGTGAGATGATTACTATGCCTGCCCCTTTTCCTACTTCTGAATATGCCCCATCAATATACATTTTCCAAACTTCATCCATCCTTTCATATTTTAGTTTTTCTTTTATAGGGCCATGAAGTTAGATAGGATGGAATAATTTCCAAAGTTATATGTATTAAACACAAACTCATTTGATGGATTCTTTGGGTTTTCCACATGGTGTTTCCTTTTAGCTTCCTTATGGAGTATAACTCTTGTGTATTATGATGCAGGTACAGTTGCATAAGTCTAATCCATTTGGATATGACCTCCTAAGGTTGTGACCCATTTTCTTGACAAAAACATTCCCCAATTATATGGCACATTGATCACTAGAACATCCATTGTTATATTGATGCCAGGATATTTAGCCAAGTTTACTTGAAGGTTTAGAATTATCCCAACCACATCAATATCTCTTGCATCCATGGCACAAAATTTTTGGTAATGTCTAGTGATCCTTAGATTTAACTATTCCATAACCCTCCTTGTGATTATATTTGATTAGGTCCCTAAATATAGCATACAACTGTGAAGTAAAATATCATTTACCAAAATGTCACCTGATTCTCACCAAGGCACCGTTCTGAAACTAATGTTTGATTTCTTCCACTTAAGTCTTCACACAAAAAACGCAGCTGAGGAGCACGCACGCAGCCACGACCTGCTAACCCTAGCCGCAGCTGAGGAGGATGGCGGCACCTGGGGGAGGGGAGGACGCCCCCCCCCCCGTCCAGATCAGACGAGGAAGCCTTCAGCAGGCTTGTCCATGGCAGAGGCAAGAAATCCTCTCCTCTGGAGGTCCCGAAATTCATCAAGAAGCTTGAAGAAATACCAGAAATCGCCCTGCCTGAAGAAAAACCAATGAAGATAGCTCTTGCTTTGGAAAAGCGAGGCCTCGTAGGGCAGTTCATGGGCCTATGGCCATCCACTAAAACAACTGATGACTGGATACAGAGGAATTGGAGGCCCAATCTCAAAAATGGAGTGACTTGCTACCCCGTAGGGAGAGGGTATTTCATATTTGAATTTATCTCCGAAGAAGATCGAGACTTGATCTTTAGAAACGGCCCCTACTTCATGGGGACGCAGGGCTTATACCTGAATAAATGGACCCCAGACTTTGATCCCTCGATCGATCTCCCCAAGGAAGTGCCAGTGTGGGTCAGGCTCCCTAACCTCCCGGTGCACTGCTGGGACTTCGATTCCTTGCAGAGAATAGGGAACGGAATCGGACGATTCATTGACAAAGCTGACAATAAGGGCCAATATACCTGTGCCAGAATCTGCGTCGAAGTCGACCTGGGAGCTGGCCTCCCGGAGGCAATACAACTAAAAGTCGGAACATGGACCCATTACCAGAAGCTGGATTATGAGCATCTGCCATTCAAGTGCAGAAACTGCCAGGAGCATGGCCACTTCCAAAGATACTGTCCCAAGCTAACTGCTGAGAAAGAAGATGCTGAAGGATGGCAGAAAGTAAAAAAAGGAAAACCCACGAACATAGTCAGAAGCAAGGAAAAGACAGCCCAAGGCCCCCCAAAGGAAGGTAACTCAAAGCCCTCTACTCAGGAAGATCTTACGGTATCCCAAAACCTTGGGGATATACAAGAAGCTAATGAAGCCAGGGCATCACAAGACCCAATCGGTCCAACCCATCAAGCTGGTGCCGCCAGTCCAACCAAAGATCATATCAGCCTAGCCTCGGAAACAGGAGCTGACTCCTCTGAGGATGGTGATACTGAAGTAAGCAGTCAATCAGGATCCCCGGATCAACCAAAACGCGGACGAAAGTCAGAAAAGAAGCGAAGGGAAGAGCAGTCCTACAAGGACGTGGTCCAAGGCTCTCAACACACCATACCTGAAATGATGAATACCAGATCCGGAATGAGGCTGGGAAAGACCCCGAAAGGGGGTCATCACCCTCCCCCAGGTAAATAATGCAATACGTCTCCTGGAATTGCATAGGACTAGGAAGCCCTCAAAAAGAAGAAGCTATTAGGGATTTAGTAAGAGTAATGAAGCCCGAAGTCCTACTAATCCAGGAGACGAAACTGGAGGAAGATGCTCTCCTCCGTGCAAGCAAATCGTTTTGGAAGAAAGGCCCGGCGAGGGCTATAAGTGCAAGAGGAGCCTCGGGAGGCTTAGCAACCTTCTGGGACTCTGCAAAGCTCGACCTTATTGAAGAAGAAGGAACCATTCATTGGCTATTCACCAAGCTGCTTCATAAAGATTCAGGCCATCATGTAAGTCTCTTTAACATTTATGCTCCTGTCTCTTATTCTGAAAAAAAAGATTGTTGGGACACATTAAAAATGTTTCTGACGTTCCACAAGCCGGAAAATCTAGTGTTGGCTGGAGACCTAAATGTCACCCTAGCTCTGGCGGAAAAAAAATGGGGTTCTATTGTGCGGGACCCTGCAAGAGAGTGGGTTGAAGACCTAATGCTGGAATGGGACCTTGAAGACATCACCCCTGCCAAAGGAAAGTATACGTGGTCAAATAAAAGATTGGGACCTGGTCACATTGCTGCCCGCCTTGACCGGTTCCTCCTTCACTCCTCCTTCCTAACCCTAGGGCTGATGGCATCCTCTAAGATTCACCCGCATTATACTTCTGACCACAAGCCGATCTCCCTATCGCTGCACCCTGATGAAAAGTTAGGCCCCATTCCCTTCCGATTCAGCCCTAATTGGGTAACCCAGGAAGGCTTCCTCGACCTTGTCTCTAAATCTTGGAAAAAACTGGTTCAAGGCTCCCCGTTCTTTGTTTGGGAAGAAAAGCTTAGAAGGCTCAAAGGGGCCCTGAAAGATTGGGCCAAAGAGCTAGAATCCCCAATGGATGAAAGGAAGAGAATCCAGAAGGCCTTGGAAAGGCATCAACTATTATTGGAAGATTCCCCTGTCACTCCTGCAATGATTTTCCGGGAAGCTGAGCTCCAAAGGGAATACCATAAAGCCTGCAGAGAAGAGGAAACCTACTGGAGAGTCAAATCAAGATCGCTTTGGCTCCAAGCTGGAGACAAAAACACCACATTCTTTCACAAGCAAGCCCAAGCCAGAAAGATTTACAATGCCATCACTGAAATTCAGACCCAAGGCCAAGTGATAAAGGACTTTAGAGGCATTAAGGAGGCAGCCCATTCCTTTTTCAAAAACCTTTACTCCGCCCCAAACCAGGACCCGGTGGAACCGAACTCCTACCCACTTTCAGAGATTCCTATACTGGTCAATGAAGAGGACAACCTGCAGCTCAACAGGCCTATCAGCATTCGCGAAGTCAAGAAAGCCCTTGACAATATGAACCCTGATAAAGCACCTGGGCCAGATGGGTTCACAGCCCGGTTCTATATTTCTTGCTGGGACATAATAGAGAAGGATTTGTAC
This sequence comes from Larix kaempferi, assembly GCA_027924585.1. NCBI lineage: Eukaryota > Viridiplantae > Streptophyta > Pinopsida > Pinales > Pinaceae > Larix > Larix kaempferi. The sequence goes on from BSBM01001879.1 coordinate 8,659,386, forward strand.
AGAATGGTGAAGAAGGCCCAGAACTGTAACAAATTGGGGGGGCAGCACTAATTCCTCCTTTCTGGCGCTCATTCCGAAAGAAAAAGGAGCTAAAAACTTCAGCAGATTCAGACCTATATCCCTGTGTAACACGGGTTACAAAATCATAACCAAAATTATGGCTAATAGACTTAAAAAAATCCTACCTAAGCTGATTCCGGAAAACCAAGGGGGGTTTGTGAAAGGTAGACAGATCTTGGACAACATTATCTTAGTGCAAGAAGCCATCCACTCCAGCTACAAGAGAAAAGAGAAAGGGATGGTAGTAAAGCTGGATTTAGCCAATGCCTTTGACAGAGTCAGGCATGATTTCCTTTTTGCAGCCATGAGGAACTTCGGATTCAACCAGAATTTCATTATGTGGGTCAAAGCTTGCATCTCATCTCCATGGATTGCCCCGCTGGTCAATGGGCGGCCTGCTGATTTCTTCAAGGCCTCAAGAGGATTAAGGCAAGGCTGCCCTCTCTCCCCGATGCTGTATGTTATACAGGCCGCTGTCCTAAGTTATCAGCTGAACAGAAGTCTCCAAAATAGGTCTCTTTCAGGCATCAGAATTGTCCCAAAGGTCAAGGATGTTAACCATGCCCAGTTTCGCCAATGATACACTCCTACTGGGAGTTTCCAATCTCAACACAGCCAGGAACTTTAAACTCGAACTGGACTGTTATAGGAATACATCCGGAAGTGAAATAAACTTCCTCAAAAGCAAGGTCTATGGCTGGAACTGCTCACCTCGTGCAATGTTGGATATAGCTCGGACTCTGGAAATGGAAGCTATTACCATTTGGGACACCTTCACCTATCTGGGCATCCCAATTTTCAAAGACACCACTAGAGTTGCCCATTGGCTGCCAATGCTGGATAAACTAAAAAAAAAGATACAGGTGTGGGGGGCAAACTGGCTCAACAAAGCAGGCAAAGTGATTTTGATGAACTCTGTCCTCACCAGCCTTCCAATATATCAATGTTCGGTGCTACTAGCTCCAAAAACCATTACCAATAGAATTAATGAGCTGCTCCGTCGTTTTCTGTGGGAGGGTGGCCGTAACTGTGAGAAAAAACCTCATCTAGTAAGCTGGGACAAGATCACCAGGCCAAAAATGGAAGGGGGTCTTCAAATTAGAGACGTGGCCACCCAAAATCTTGCCATGGGAGGCAAAATTCTCTGGAAGATGATAACTGGCAAAAGAACCTGGAGCAAGCAAATACTCAAGAAGAAATACTTCAAAGGAGACAGACAGAGGTGTCTTGAAAAGGCCACAAAACTGCAGAAAGGCTCCCCGATTTTTTCACTGTGCAAAAGAGCTATCCCCTTCTTCACCTCCAAGCTAACGTGGTCTCCTGGAAATGGAGAAAAAATTCGAATCTGGGAGGACTCGATCCTTGGGGATCAGCCTCTAAACAATTTCAACGAACTGAGCAATATTAAAGACTGGCTCGACAATAAAAATCTCAGAACGTTGAAGGACATTTCTGTCTGGAACAGAGATGAGGATGAATCCTGGGCAAAGTGGAACCTGGGTGACTATCCTCACGAATTGGATGATGAAGCTATTACCCTGCTGGATCTTTTGCAAGGGAAGTCCCCCATCAGCGCCAGAGCTAAAGACACACGCAGCTGGGGATCCCGATCGGGCTTGTACACTGCAGCAGAGGGCTATGACGCGATTCTGGAGGTGCCATGGGTCTCTCCCAACCCTGGGCCGTGGAAAGCCCTCTGGAATTTCGCCTCTATCCCTAAGATCGATATATTTATCTGGACCGTCCTCCACAACAGTATTTTGACAGGAGAAAAACTGAAAATCAAAGGATGGGCAGGGCCATCACGTTGCCCTCTGTGCTATCATGCTGAAGAAACAATAGACCACTTGTTCATCTCCTGCGATTTCACCAAGGAAGTGTGGAGTCTCATGACAGGATCCATCGCTGTAAATCTGCCCAACTCGATCAAGGAACTAATCAGCAGTTGGATCGATCTTGCCCCCTTCGAGCTAAGCAAAAAAGACGTCCTCAAGCATGCATGGATGTGGACCCCGAAATTCCTCTGCTGGAAAGTCTGGTTGGAAAGAAATAATAGGATATTTAAAGGGGAATGCAGACTTCCAGCTCAAGTGGCCGTGAAGGCTAGATCCATGCTTGCTGAAGCTTTAAGCACCAAGTCAGCGATCAGAAATAAGGCCTCTCTACTGCCCGAAGAAGAGCGCTGGCTTAAGGAGATCAAGGTGAACCAGCAAAGCAATCAAGCTATCAAACCTCCTCAAAAGGCTCGCTGGGATATCAGGCTCGAAGAACAGGAATTCATCAAGTGGAGATCTGTCCTGAATGATTGGTGCCTATTTTTTGACGGGGCCTCGAAAGGGAACCCCGGTCAAGCTGGAGGAGGAGGCATTATTCTCGATCCCTACGGTACCACTGTCTTATCCTATGCCTGGGGCCTAGGACATGCATCCAACAATCGTGCTGAGTATCTTGCACTGTGGCAAGGACTGAATCAAGCAAGAAAAATGAACATTCAGAAGCTTACCATCTTTGGTGACTCCAGGTTGATAGTCAAGGATCTACACACCAAGAAGAAGCCTGCCAGTACAAATCTGACCCACATCCACAGGAAAATCCTACTCATGCTGAAGCATTTCAGAACCTATAAGGTTTACCACATTCTAAGGAGTCTCAATAATCTTGCTGACACTGAAGCCAATCGAGGAGCGAGTCTGAGCAAGAGTCAACTTATTGTTAACGGAGAAATCTCAAAGCACCCTATCCCCTAAGAGTAAGAAACATGGTCTCCAGGTTCCTTTGGGCTCTTCCCAGCACCCATCAGCATCATTCTAATTGGTCTTCTGAGCTGGAAATGAAGTTCCGTACAGCGGATCTGAATTGTAAAGTCCCTGGCAGCCCATTTGCCAGACACTTATAAACTTTAACCGTTTCCGTAAAAAAAAAAAAAATATCATTTACCAAAAGTGAAACATAAAAGGGGGGGTGATCTTGTTTCCTTGGATCCACACTATGCAGTATTACTGGGACATATTCAATAATAGTGTTATTACTTGGAAGAGCTTTCTCCTTGGCATTATCATGGGCTTTATCTTGAGGACCTTCTAAGGATTTCATAAGCTTATCATTTTGATGGGGATCCTTAAGGATGTCGGTTGCATAAACAAGAAATTTAGCATTATTTAACCAATTACCCATGTCAAGTTTAGAATCATTTGATTGAGGAGGATTTATTACCTTGGGTACATATGGAATTGCATTAACTGGTGTAGAATGGTCCCTTCTCTGATAAGTATATCCTTTGAATATTGCATTAGTCATCTCATGGATTTTTTCAGATGTAGGCTTCTCACCATAATGTTTGGTAACAAAATATTTCTCTTGACTCTGTTCCACAGCTTGTTTCCAACTTTCTTTAGATATTGGGTAAGTTTGGCACACCACATTGATGAAATATGGAGTCCTTGGAAAATCCGCATAGTTTCTAGTCTCAGTGAACCCATTCTCATTAAGATGACAAAACTTGGGACAATTTGATTCTTCATGAAATTCTCCACATGGTCTACAATAAGGAGGAGTCTCATCAATAACCATGTTAGTTGTATCTAAATGGTTGGGAATCCTTTTCTCATGAATAGGTGCTTTCTTTTGAAATGCTTGATTGGGCCTCTGTTGAAAATCCCTTGGTGCTTGAGATGCTTGGGCAGCCTGATTCCTTTCCATAATAACCAATATATCATGTATATGACTCAATTGCGAAGCTTGGTTGGCCATTTTTTGAGTTTGATTTGCAACCAAGGTTTTTATCATCTCAACCATTTCTTTCATAGGATCCTTAGATAAACATTTGTCTTCTAATTCTATGATCTTCCCTTTTGACTCTAGCTTATGAGATGAGGAGTTTCCTCTTGTGAATCTCGATAGATTAGACTTTCCCGATGCTTGCATATTTTTATCAATTTTAATGGCCATGTCTTGAGCAATTTTAATTCTAGCAGGCTCCTTATCTCTTAATTGATACATCATATCGCGACTAAAAGCTTCAATCTAATATATAAGAATTGAGGCATCTAAAGGATTAATGTATTTATGGAGATTTGAGATTAAGTCCCTGAACCTTTTATTAAATTCTTCCATAGTTTCATTCTCATTCTTTTTTATAGTATGAAGAGCTACTAATTGATGCCTTGGTTCCTTCTTTTCTCCCCACTTTTATTTGAATCTTGTGAGAAACTCCTCAAGGGTTTTGTATGAATTATCACTTAATTCCATATACCAATCTGCAACATCATCTTCAATGAATAGAGCAAACAACTTCATCTTGACATCCTCATGATTATGGGCATCCACATTACACCAACTGACTAAAAGTTTTGAATTTTTTTGGAGATGGGACTTGGCAATGATAGCATTGTTTCCTTGAAAGGTTGGCAGCTTCTTAATGTCTTCATCCGACAAACTATGAGGATACCCTGCTATCTGAGAAAAGTCAAGGGGCTTGAAATAACCATTCATTTCTACAGATGGATTATTAATACTAAAAAGAAGGTGGATATCTAAAAGAGACTCAGATCCAAGATTATTAAGGATCCTACAAGACTCAAGTCTGTTCAATTTCTTTCGAAAAACTCTTTCAAGCTCAGGAAAGAATTTAAACAGATTGTGTAAATTCTTCTCGCAGAATACCTTGTATATTTTTTTGACAGTGGAGTCGCCAGATGGATTTAGTAAATTTTATTTTAATTGACTAGGCACACCAAATTAAGGTATAAAACAAAAAGAAAAAAAGGTAAGTCGAACTCTAGGAATAAAAATATTTATCCCTGGAAACGACGCCAAAATGTTGCCGCCTGATACACACCTAGATAACGCTGTGGAAATATTCAAGCCACTCGGTGTGTCCTTGGGGGGAATTCTTGAATCAAGCACTGATTCCCTTACAAGTAAACTAATTCTACATAAATAATTTGTTCATTTTGATTCAGTTTTATTAGTATTAAGTTAAAGATAAGCTCTTGAGTGATGATGGAAAGACTCGAATAGATTTATTAGAAAAGATCCCAATATGTTTTCCAAATTCAAAGAATAGTGAATCATAAAATTTGATTTTTAGCATTAGGGAAACACCTTTAACGATTTCCTTAAGATAATATTTCAATCTTACAAAAAAAAAAATTGTTTTACCCAATCAGAAGACTGAAATTATGAATTGAAATGAAATATAAAATTTAAAATCGGAATTGATAAATTAGTTTTTATTATTATTCAAAATAAAATAGAAAGAAAAAATAAATTAACAAAATCTAATCAAAACGAAAACGTAATTAAAACAAAACTGTAGAAAACGAAATCTGAAAATATGTACATAATTGATTTCCTGTGGGGAAATCAAGCAAAATATTTCTTCAATATTTTTCCATTTACCGAATAGGTATCTAATTGACCCTCCAATGTTTGTAATAAAAATGTGTTGGGACCAAGTTTTTCTGCAACAATAAATGGTCCCAGCCAAAGAGTTTGAAATTTAGTGTGTTACCCTTTCTCCTCATGAGCCTTCTCCCACTTAAGCACTAAGTCTCCTACTTCGAAATTCCTATCTGAAGAGGACCTATTATCGAACCACTATTTGATAATTTGTGGATGTTGATCAAATTTTTGTTTTGCCTTTGCCCTCTCCTCTTCCAATTTGAGCAAGGTGTTAATTCTACTTTCCATGGCATGACACTCGGTTTCTTGCACTGTTTGGGACAACTGCAATGAAGGAAGTAGAATGTTTGGAGGGAGTATTGCTAATTTCCCGTAAATAAGAAAAAAATGGAGAATTACCCAAATCTTCCTTAGGGGTGACCTTATCATCCCATGGTGCACTAAATAAAGTGGCATGCCAATTCTTATGTTGGTATTCCACCGTTCTTTTTAGGATTTTAATCAAGTTTTTATTGGTGGATTCGACAATCCCATTACCCTGAGGGTAATAGTTTGCTTAATAATTAAACATAATTTCTTTCTCTAATGCATATATGCAGTTAAATCCAGAGAATAAAAGTAAGAAGCATTGTAAAAAACCATCGATTCAAGAATACCACAACGAATGATAATATTTTTTTCAATGAAGGATAGCATCTGGTTGGTATTAACCACTCGAAGAGGAGCTGATTCTACCCAACCTGTGAAGTAATATATGGTTGTTAATATGTATTTATGTTGAAGAGAGGAAGTAGGATTGATTGGCCCAATGATGTCTAAGCCCTGCTGTTGAAAAGGAGAATCAATTGAAATAGGCTGCAAAGGAAAAGCGACCTTTTTTACTCTGCCAACATCCTTTTGACAAATTCTACAAATTCTACACTTTCTACATTAATATCGGGCTCTCAACACTTTATGTGCAGTGGTATCTCCTCCAAAATGGCGTCCAACAGGCGTAGAGGGTAATTTAGTCAAAACTGTTTCAAAAGCTTTCCATTCCAAATAGCACAGTAAGACTCCATCAAAATTTCTTTTAAAAATTACATTGTTAATTAGATGAAAGGGAGTTGATTTCATCCTTAGTGCATTTCTTTTCCTTAGATCTAGGTGTTGAGGAGCAATACCATGCATACAAATTTTTTATATCAACATACCAAGAATTGTGATCATTTGGAACACAAAATCTCATTTTCAGCAAGAAATCCATCATCTTCTAAATAGAAATATGCTTTTGGTGCATTAACAAAATCAACAGCAAGTTTGCAAAGGCCTTGTACTCTAACAATTTGAGCAAGTTTTATTTCAAGATCATATTCTTGGAGTGTTTTCATCTAATTGGCTTGCTTTTCCCCAAGCTCTTTTTGGACTAGCACATTCCATACTGTCGTATAAGGGACAATTACCTTAGTTTTATATTTCAACAGGTATGGCCTATAATGTTTTACTGCCTTAAATACCACAAATACCTGTTTATCAACTGCTGAATAATTCAATTTTGCCCCTTTGAAACTAGAACTCATAAAAGAGATGGGAATTTCATCATTTTTATCATTTTTTGGGGTGAGAACAACATCATAAGAATTATCATATGTAAAAGTATACAGGGTAAAATATTTTGCAAAATTAGGACTCATGAGAGCAAGTGCTTAAGATATGGCTTATCTGATTTTCAGTAAAGCTTCCTTTTCCTACTCGTCCCATTTAAAAACATAATCCTTTTTAATCAAATTTTGCAACTGTCTCACAATGTCAGAAAATTTGGGAATGAATCTCCTATCAAATTTTATTTTTCCTAGAAAGGATTGAATGGATTTTTTAGAAGTAGGATGAGAAATATTAGCAATGGCTTGAGTTCGTTCAAGGTCTATCATCATCCCATTTTTCAAGACTATAAAACCAAGCAATTTACCTTACGTAACATCAAAAATAGACTTTTTTGGATTGAGGGATATACCATGTTTTCTGCAACGTTCAAATACACTTCTCAAATGAGACAAATGTTTTTTTTAGAATAAACAATAACATCGTCTAAATAAACAACAATTGAATGATTTATCAAGCCATGCAAAACAATAACCATTTCTCTCTAGAAGGTTTCCCCGACATTTATAAATCCAAGAGGAATATTCCTATATGCATAGGCACCCCATGGAGTTCTTAAAGTGGTCTTCGGTTGATATGAGAGACCAAAAAATGGTTGTATCTTGAGAAACCGTCCAATAAGGACAGCATCTCAGAACCAGAGACATGTTATTAAATCTACTCTATGGGTGGGACCAAATAGTTATCTTTGGCATATGCTCTATTTAGATTGCAAAATTTGACACATAGTCAAATTTCCCTGTTTTTCTTCCTAATCGGGACCAAATTGGCCACGCACTGTGTGTGACATATAGGAAATATTATTTGTACAACTAAAAGTTTGTTTAATTCTTTCTTAACAACAGGTTCGAGATTTGGATGAATTTTTCTAAATTTCTATTGAAATGGTTTTGCCTGCGGTTTCATTGGAATAACGTGTTGCATGATATTAGAATCGAAAGTCTTCAAGTCATCATATGTCCAAGAAAATATGTCTTCGTATTACTAGAACATCTTGATGAATGAAGATCTTTCATGCTCAATACAATCTATTCCTAGATTAATGTTCCACGGGTTACTTTCAATTCCTAAATTAATAGTTTCATATTGCATAGAGGAATTGTTTGTCTTGCAATTTAAAACCCTTTAAATTTATTATGAAGATCATAGAAATTCTCTAATCTGACAACAAGTTTCGGGATAGAGTTTACCAAATTGAATCAATCTTCCACCAACCATTTTTTATGTATTGCTAAAAACATTCAGAGATCTTCGTCGTGGGTAATCTCTTCAATTGGTGAATTCTGAAATGTATCTTCCATGTGCAGAAAGTCGATAATTTGTTGCTCATCATCAAACACATTCCAATTAGTGATATTATCAAGGATAGATGGCCTAAAAAGAAACTCAGCATAAAATGAATTAGAGAGAAATCCTTCAACAGGTATTAATCCAGAAGCTAAGTTAGCAAACAAATATGCCTTTTGATTCCAAGCTCTAGGAACTAAATTGATATTGAAAGCTATAAAATTAGACATTAGATTACATACCTCCACTTGATAGCTCTTTCGGTGAGCAGAAACACAATGAATAGAATTATGTACTTGCTTTACTACGATCTTTGAGTCCCCAAATACCATTAACAATTTAACATCAAGATCAATGGCTTTCTTGAGTACCTGAATCAAAGCTTCATACTTTGCAATGTTATTTGGACACTTGAATTCTAGTCTACATGAAATAAACATCTTATTACCTTCAGGATCTAATAATAGGAAACCGACACTGACACCCTCTTTGGATCTAGATATGTCAAAGTATAAAGACCAACATTCATTATCTACATCATTATTTACAGTATTTACATCAATTATAGAACAATCCGGTGCAACTACCTTAGTGCAAGATAAAACGTGAAATTTCAACAATAAACTTTCCAAAACAAGTGTCAATACTAAAATTACCCAAAGGAGAATCAACACACAAAACTAGTTCATTAGGATCATTTATTTTAGTAACTATATGTTTCATGTAACGCTCCCTATTGACCCTAATTCGGTTGGGTTTACCATTCCAAGGTAACCAAAATTGGGACCAATCTGTGGAAAAGTATCCATTCAGATTTTGTGACCAGTCCCTACTTAAAAATAGGCCATAGGCTTCTCGTATATCTACAACTAGAATGCCTATTTTTTATGCACCCTAAGATAAGAGGCAATGCAAATACATACATCCTTTAGTTCCCCCACTATTTTAACTTTAGTATGATCAATCTAAGAAATTTAGTTTGAGATGGCTTGATATCCGCATTAATTTTATTATAAAAAGACAAGAGCATAACATTAGATGAGGCCCCACTATCGACCATACAATTATGTACGTTTCTATTGTAAATTCCAAAAGTTAACGAAAAGGGTGGAATATTGGATTTATTCCCCTATGTAGAGAATTTATTTGAGGACTTCCTTTTGTTATTGTCAGGAGGTGTTGCAGAATTGCCAGAATTAATGATATATCCATTAGGGATAGCCCTTTTCCCACTCATATTTTCATCCAAATCCTGTAGAATTTTTTACCGAATCAGAGGAAATTTCAGCAACTCATAAAAAGAAATATTAGCTTTCACCCTTTTAAGATCTTCGACTGGATCATAATCCAAATCTAGAACATAATTTTTTTTAGGTGTTTCTAGTTTTTTTTCAGACTTGAAACAACATTCTTATTTTGAGTGGAAGTAGAAGGATTTTGGCTATCATAAAGGCCTTTTCTACGAGTGTTGTAAGGATGTTGATTACATAAACATATTCAAAATAATCCTCAAACACATCATCGGTTATATCAGAAAAGTGACCCATGGTAGGAGGAGGCCAATTTTCGTCATCATCTAAAGCTTCTCCCCTATTACGTTCAGTTTCATCATCTTCTTGCATTTTCTTGTCATAGGATGGTTCAACCCCTACCATCAAATCCTGAAGAATACTTCCTAATTCTTCCCCATTCAATCCTTCACCAGGAGGGATTTGGTTGTTAGGAAAATTTTGGGGTGGTTTTCTGAAAGGAGGTCTGAAATACCCTCTGTCAGAAGGTACTTCACTTGAATTTTGTTTTTAGGTCAACAACCTCATTGGATAACTTCTAAAGAGCTTTATTCGAACTCTCAAATTCAAGATCTCCTTCATTCTTCTTAGTTTCAAGAGATTTAGGGAGTGTTTTAGGATTCTTCATGGATGTAGAGGCCTGATCAATTTCAGTGTCGTGATTGTCCTTAATACTAATCACGTCCTTCTCAATCAAAATAGCTTCATCAAAATATTCCCAGAGAGTTGTTTTTCAGGATCTCCTAACCCCATGGTAGTGGTGAGAGGTAGGGACTTGGAGTAATAAGCAACAATTAGATTATTTGCATGCATATAAGCAATAGGGATTTTTTTTTTCAAAGTTACAAACCTTTGATTAAAGTCTTTAATCCTCTCCTTTTGATTCATTTTTATTTTTGACATTTCCATTACCAATACTTCGGGGATTTTATCCTCACTAAAATTTTCAAGAAAAGCAGACTCAAACTAATCCCAATATGTAATAATTCGAGGTGGTTGAGAAAAATACCATGTGGAAGTTATACCCTCAAAGGTATATGGTAATAATATACAGACGACGTCTTCATGTTCCAGGTTCCTTAGCCTAACAACTAGCATGAACTTCTTTATGTGGTCATCCACAAGTTGTTTAGTATCAGGATCAAATTTGGGTAAAAACATTTCAGGATTTTTGGGTAAAGGATGTTGTGGACTTGGGACAACAACCGCATCTTGGTTGAGCCATGGTTTATTTTGATTTTGGGCCATGTTTGGGGATCCTTGATATCTATGAGATATTGTGGAAGAATGATCAGAATGACGGTCCTAGTGATCTTCCTCATATGAACTTCTACAAGGGGAATCTAGAGGTTATTTAGGTGGCAGACCAGATCCACCTGATCCTAAAGTAAGTTGAGGTTGAATTGGTGAAGTTGATTCACCTGATACAAAATGAAACTTAGGTTGTAATGGGGAGTTGAATTCTTCATCCATAGAATTAGGGTTGGTTTGGTGAGTTAAAATATTATGCAATGAATAATTAGGCGTGCCCACCAATGGGGAGTCCTCCAATTGTGTAATGGCTGCAAGGATTTCGTCAAGTTGTGAAGTATTTTCAGTATGTTGATCAAGACGTCGAGCCAATTGCTACTCGAGAGCTTGAATCCTAGCCAACGTAGACTGAGTCCTAACTAAAATGTGTTGGGAATTCTGAATTAATTCTTTGAACTTAGGACTCTCAAGTGAAGGTGTAGCAACTAAAGGATCACCCATGGGGCATATAGGATGTGGAAGTGGTGTGGAAGCCAGCTCAGGTTGATAGGTGGTGGAAACGTCCGATGTAACAAGAGGAATGGAACGATTGTAGTTTATGATCAGAGAATGGGAAGTTGGAGCTTTCTTATGATTTTGTTTAGCCATTAACTTGTAAGTGGCCCTCCTTCTAGCATCATTTGTTGATGGGAATTTATGACCATCTCACCAATGAGAAGGAAACAACTTGGTATGAGGTTCTTAGAGCAGAACCCAAGCTATTTGGTATGGTTGTTCCTGACGGGTTTTATGGCTATGTTAACCAATAACAAAAATCTTTCCTATAGAAGGAAGATGTTGGAATATTTCCTACATAATCTAGAAACTATTATTTACAATTCCTATACTGACTAACAGGAAACTACTAATTACAAAAATAAAACAAGTATCTACAATGACTAAAACCATCTAAACTATCAATTAGTTTAAATAGATATACAAGAATCTGGAAATTTTCAAGGAACAAATTTTATAGAAAATAATAAAAATAAATTTTAAACCAAAGATATGAACTTTCTTAAAGCAAGATAAAAACTTAATTAGAAGCCAACAAACATGTATAAAATCTAATTGGTAAATATGTCTTACTTTCAGAAAAGTTTAATAATATATGAATTTAAGTGTAACAATCTAATAATAAACTAAGTCAATCTAATCAAAATACTTCTAATGAAATAAAAAAATGGGTATATGATAATATTAATTAGAACTGGTCACAACTGTTCAATTATACCATATAATACTAAGTCATCTGAATATATTTTTTTATAATACTAAGCATTACAGTGATTAATATTTAATAAACAATTCACATTTAGAGTCACAAATAACACTATTTGATAAAAGAAATGATCAAACAAGAAACTATTTTTAAAGGGAGACATCTATCTTGTCCAAGAGCTAAGTTTTAAAACTAATAACTTATTTGCTTTTGCATTGAGTATGAAAATATACCATCATCTGCAAGCAAGAATCATCTCATAACAAAATACATGCGGATCTTATAAAATTCGAGATTTCGTAGAACCAAAACTGAAACATAGTCAAGTAAAGGTTCAAGATTTCCCACTTATGTAAAAGACAAATTAGCTATAATTTCAATTATGATTTGCATAAAAAATAAAACATATAATATTTAAGACGAATGAAATACAACTCATAATCTAAAATTCATATATCATAATATAAAATAATCTCTTAGAAACACCACACATCATAGACATAACAAATTTAAAAATAAAATTTCTATATAATGCAAACATAATCAATATAAGTAAGAATAGTGAATAAAAAATTTAATTGTTAATCTCTAAATAAAAATTTAAATATGCAACAACAATATAACTTTCACCAAAATCTGAAACATAGTCAAGGTTTTGTTTTAAAAGCCTAAGCAAAACAATGAACAATTGATAAAAAAGACTGTTATAGTTCATGTATTGAATGTTAGAAAAATTACGATTCTTTACATGCGGAATAAACTTTTAAAGAATCGAAAAGAATTAATAATGTATGCCGTCAAGATCATACCTCCAGCCATTGATGCTGCTCACACTCTGATTTGAGACTTTGCTTAAGCCAACTGTTCCGTATGGCACTTCCAAACTCTGCTCACTCTGGATTGATGGTGTAAAAACTGAAGGAGATCGAGTTAGCAAGTTTGGGGACCAAACAGAAGTATTTATAGCCCAGCTTCCATCAAGCTTCTATTGGCTGTGTGTCAATTGTTCCACAGATCAAGATAGAGAATCGTTGAGGGAGTTATGGACCATTCCAGGAGCTCTCAACGAGAAATAAGTTATTTCCTTAATCAGTTGAGGAGTTGTCAATATTCGTTAAGAGAGCTTACATTCTCCCACTTGGTCCATACTTCCAAACTTAATGTCTCATCTTAAAACCCATTGATAATATATATTAAAAATAGATACATGAATCATGGCGATAAGTCCTCTTAAGACGAGCATTATCTTCCATGTATTACTATGTATTTATTTCTATTAGAATTTATGTGGCAACAATTTCTTAATGAATAAACCTTATGTTTATTCTTGGTCCTATACAGATGAATTCTCTCAATTAAATTAAGGTGCACATAAGTATGAGAAAAACATCACAATAATTAAGAATTTCATTAAAATAACATTGTCCATACAATGAGAAACTACATAATGGAATCAAATCCCATATTCAATACATGATCCTTGAATTTAAACGGTGGCATGCCCTTAGTCAAAGGATCAACGATCATCAACTCAGTGCTGACGTGCTCAATGACCACTTTCTTTTCTTTAACACGTTCCCTTATAGCTAAATACTCAATGTCGATGTGTTTATTTCGACTCCCACTTTTGTTGTTTTTAGCTATAAAAACAACAGCTGAATTGTCACAATACATTCTTAATGGCTTAGAGATAGAATCCATAATTCTAAGCCCAGAAATGAATCTCTTAAGCCATACACCATGTAAAGTAGCCTCAAAACAGGAGACGAACTCCTTCACAATGGGAGCTATACTTGGTGAACAATCCTTCATCCGAAATCTTTCTAAAATTTTATTAATATAGGTTTCCTGAGATAGACCCAAGATGCCTCAAAATCTGTCTCTATGGATCTTAATGCCAATGACATAAGATGCCTCACCCATATCCTTCATATTGAAATTTTTAGAGAGAAATGTTTCACCTCATGCAGCAAACCCTTATCATTGGTTGCCAGCAAAATGTCATCCACATATAAAACAAGAAAACAAATTTTACTCCTACTAACTATCAGGTATATACATTGATCCATAATGTTTTCTACAAAACCGAAAGAAGAAATTACATTATGGAATTTCAAATACCATTGGCAGGATGCTTGTTTTAAATTGAGGCCTTAAAAATAAAATTTCATGCTTTACCAATGTAAATTCATGCTTAAAATTGAATCTAATGACATAAAAATTGACTGTGGGCTAAATTTTCAATTCAAGCAGATTCAATGATTCTTTATGATAGAATTGAACTTTATGATAAAACTATTAATTCATAATTCCTGTGGGTAAGTTATGAATAATTTAATATTTTATCCTAATTAATTATATAAATATAATAAAAATTCCTATGGGATAAAATTTATTATATTTAGTATAATTAATTATAATTAATGTCTAAATATTCTTTATGTGATCCTAATCAATCATAATATATAACATTATTTGATTAGAGATGCTGTGGCTATTCTCTAATCAATAAAAAATTATATGGATCACTAGACATTATTACTTTTATGCATAAAATTAACTTGATACTAATTACATCATTCAAATGAAATATATAAACAAGTGGTCTAGGAAAAATTCCTAATTAGCACCCTAGCATCATTACATAGGTTAAAATAAAAATAAAAATGCCTCCTTAAATAGATCTGTGGCAGCCCCACACAAGCTCAGAAAGGATCATGGCTTGCTCTCAAAAAGTCATATTAACCTCAACAAACCCCAACGGAGTCACAACCTCTTCTAACAGGCTAATGTCAAGCAAGATCAAGCTATTAAGACTCACGGCTGCCGCAGAAATAGACACTTAGCAGGTATGACCGGACTAACAAGGCTCACGACCTCCACAAGATCCAACATTCTGGTCACAAAAAAAATCAGCATGGGAATACGACCTCCTCATACAAGCTCAGCAAGCTTACGGTTAGACGTAATAGGTAGATTGGAGTTCAATTAAACCACAACAAGGCAGATCGGACCTCGGCAATGTTACAACAGTCTCACGGTTCAGTTCTTTAGGGCAGGTGACCTTCATGTTAGTCCAAAGAACAACCAACAATAAGTGCTAGGGCATGTGGCCTCCTCAAGTGAGCTCTCAGCAACCTAAATCACTTCCATAGGGCTCACGGGCCACGACCTAGTCCCAAAAGCAACCACAGATAAATATCAGACCCTAGCAGCATGATGTCAACCTACAGCAATCAGATCTGAAATAAAGATGTTCTTCAATAGGTGGACGGCCTGTGGCTACATGCGTTGAGAATTGATCTCTCCGTAAAAAGAAAAAAAAATAATAGCAATAGACCCATACTCACAGCCACCTGCGAGCCATATATCAACACGGACGCAGAAAAAACTAAACAATAAAATGTATGAGCAATACCCCAATGGATGTACAGTAGTCCAAACATCAAGGCAGAGATAAAATTACGCTTTGATACCAACTGTTAGAAAAATTACGATTCTTTACATGCGGAATAAACTTTTAAAGAATCGAAAAGAATTAATAATGTATGCCGTCAGGATCATACCTCCAGCCATTGATGCTGCTCACACTCTGATTTGAGACTTTGCTTAAGGCAACCGTTCTGTATGGCACTTCCAAATTTTGCTCACTCTGGATTGATGGTGTAAAAACTGAAGGAGATTGAGTTAGCAAGTTTGGGGACCAAACAGAAGTCTTTATAGCCCATCTTCCATCAAGCTTCTATTGGCTATGTGTCAATTGTTCCACAGATCAAGACAGAGAACCGTTGAGGGATTTATGGACCATTCCAGGAGCTCTCAACGAGAAATCAGTTATTTCCTTAATCAGTTGAGGAGTTGTCAATATTCGTTAAGAGAGCTTACATTGAAGACATTCAAACGCAAGCCTTATAGAATTCTCATTAAAAGAAGCATTCCATTGTTTCTATAAGAAAAAATTCCGACCCCAATTTCAAATCTTATCATGCTCCATTTATAATGATAAAATCATGATAAAAAAATCAAGTTTTGAACTGTAAACTAAAAATAAGGAAGACTTGAATAAAAACTTGGATAGCATTAATGTTAATCTAGTGACTCGATGCAATCCATCAAATGAGGATTTTTAAAATTAAAAATGATAAAAAATATCAAATTTTGAACTGTAAACTAAAAATAAGGAAGACTTGAATAAAAACTTGGATAGCATTAATGTTAATCTAGTGACTCGATGCAATCCATCAAATGAGGATTTCTAAAATTAAAAATCTAAATGACACATGGGCATAACAACCCCCATCTGGGGTGGCAGGTGCGGGTGGGATTCTTTTTGATCCCGGCGGAAATAAAATCTCAGACTTTGCTTGGGGACTAGGCAGGAAAACTAATAACGAGGCTGAATGGTTAGCCCTTATCTTCTCCTTAGAAATGGCCTCCAACTACAGCATAGCCAATCTCAAAATCTATGGAGACTCAAGACACGTCATCCAAATCATGAGAAGAGGATATGCCTCACCAGGCTCAAAAGCAGATAGATATCTCCAAAGAATTAAAACCATTTCTTTATCTACAAAGGCCTCCTTCTTCCATATCCTCCGGGAGAACAACAGGGTGGCGGACTCAGCTGCAAATCAAGGAATCAAGCTCTCAATTGGGAAAACTAAGGACCATCAAGGAAATTTAGGATTTCATTTTATCCCCTAACTTTTCTATGTCTTGGTCCCTTGAAATTGTGATGTGGTTTTTGGTTAGGGACTTGGCCTCAAGGGTCCACCCTTTCCCCTTGCCAAACTTTGGACGTCCCCTCTCCTCGTCCTCATACCCGAGCTCGCACTCCACGTATCTTTTCACTCGCTCCTCCATCTGCCCTCCCGTCCTTTCCTCCACCTGTCCCCTCGATCCTCCCCCCGGTGTCAGCTCCCACGGGGCTTCCTTAACTCCCCCATCCGCCCTCCTTACTCCTTCTTTCGCGATGGTTCTTCCTTCCCATCTCCCCGACTCTCTGAGCCGTCTGTCCCTCGAGGAGTTTGCCCCTTCTTCTCCTCGTCTTTCGCAGGTGGAAAATTGGGATAGGGAGCTTGCCCCTTCTGCTCCTCGTCTTTTGCAGGTGGTTAATTTGGATACAATGCCGTCTATCAGGGCGGCCATTGCTGCTTTAAGCAGAACCCTGACAGACATCAAATTTGCTGTCCGAAGAACATACGAGACAGTCTGCACCAGCGTAAACCAGAACTCGGATATGGCGTCGGTCATTAAGCACGTCTGCAATCAGTTGTCCTGCCAGGATTCCAGGATTGATGACCTGGAACGAAACATCATAGAATTAATGGGAAAAGTTGACAGAATTCAGGAAGATTTGGCTGTTTACTTCAAAGCGATGCAGGGTAGCTGGATACATGAGAACACAACAGTGAATCAGGAAATTCATCAGCTGAGGGCGGACGATTCGTCTGTCAAGCCCAGGAAGAAAGGCTAGTCTAGCCCAGGTTTCACTCAATTTTTGTTTTGGTTAATGTATTTTTGTAAACTTCTCTGCAGTCAGTTTGTTAAGGTGTATACCAGCTCTATGCTGGACATTTTCAGGAAGACTAAATTTAGAGACTACAATGTAATGCAGATAGTTTTGGTAGTGTTAGCTGGGCCTTTCATCTCAGCTCTGCCAAAAACTCGGTTTGTAAGCCTGTAATGTATAGCTGTGCACAGCTTTATAAATATTATCTTTTTCCTGTTACTGTTAAAAAAAAACAACCCCCATCAAAAAATCATTGAATCTAGTGTATCCTAGCAGCTTACAAGTTTGTTGCAATGTTCCTTAAAATTGGTGAAAGATAACAACTCTTGCCAACACATCATACTTTAATTTGATTGTCTTAATATATTATGGATACAAAATTTATATCACGATCCAAGCTTCGAATCATATAATCGACACTTGTAAATAATAAAAACAAGATATATCAAATGATTTTTTAATATTTTGGAGTGGCTACATAATCTATGGTTCTGTAGCTGCTCCTATAAAAGAAGTTGAAAATAATTCAATTAAAAATAAAAAATAAAATGAAACAAAATTTAATTTAAATACATGTCAATCCTATCTTCACACGGAAATTTGATATACACATATAAGCTAGAAAACTTCTGATATATATAGATGTAAACAAAAAATTAATCAACATTGAGTATCATGGTTTCGAACTTCTGAACTTTTGCAAATATGAGGTAACGATGACATTCACCCCTAAGGACTAAATAACCACATGACCTTCAACACTTTTTAATTTCTTTTTTAACTCAACAATTTCAATTTCATGTTGTTCAATTAATGATTTTCTTTGTTTCTTCAGGCGATGGTTCTCATCCTGTAGCTAAGCAATGTCTCCTTTCAAAGTAGTAACCACATAATGATATTTTCTCATCCAAAATTGACAATTCAGGCACCAATCCAAATTATTCTCATCACATGTATGTTGAGGATCAATAGAGGAAGGAGAATCTCCATGAATTGCATTCTTGAAATCATGCTCATTACCAATACCTGGAAAATCTGTATTACCTCTAAGAAAAGGATGAAGATTAAACACAAAATCATATTGATTGTTCTTATTAGATATGTCTTAATGAGACCAAGTTTTCAACTGAGGTTCCAATCCTTCCAAATCAAAAACATCGGGTGTTGAGTCTAATATTTTAGTAGAGACATTGGGATGCTTCTTCTTGGCCATATTTTGTGACATGTAACACAAGAGTTGAGCCCGATGTTTTCTAGGAAAATTACAAGCATCAGTTTCATCGAAACTATTTGTCCCCCTTTTACAAGACAACCTCTGAGTTTATTTGGTTCGATCCACAGGATGATTGACATCCAAGGTTTCATCGATGGTCCTTTTAACCTACTCTTCATGATCTTGGTCAAAGAAATGAGCATTTTGTTTTTTTGATAAGCTACGGGTCACCCGAGAGGTCACCCTAGGATTGTCATCATAAAAATATTTCATAGCCTCGGTTCGAGGAGGTTTCCCAGCATTAGAAATTTCATGGGCTATTTGTACTTTACCTACAACATTTGGAATTTGATTAACATTATGTTTAACAAATTCATGAGTATTTTGAGATTTATCACCTACAAGTATATCACTTAAACTGTTAATTCCAGAAACCCTATCATTTCCAGCAAGACCTTGGTTACACTCCTTTCTATTTCCTTCCTTTTAATTTTGAGGAGACACTATTGTTTGAGTAAAACCATTTCTCAATAGGAACCATACTAGGTATCATTTAATTCAGTCAACTTGGCCTCAACCAAGATTCGAATTAAGCCATATTGAAATAGGCTTCTCTCAGGATTTTTTCGGGTTCTTTGGAAACAAAATGCCATCTTCCTGAGACTCCTAAAGAGGTAGAAGGGTAGATTAAAATCCAACCCTGGGAAATCCATGAACAACAAAATGTGGTAAAGAGAAACCCAACTGTATTTCCCCTCAAATGTAATGTATTGAAGAATGATTATAAGCAAATTTTTTCACTATGCTATAAACAATTTGAGAGGCATACCTTTTCTATAATTAGTAGTCCAAATTGGTTTTTCAATCAACGTCTTCCATTGGATATCCTTCAATTGTGAATGCTTAAAGCATTTCTCTCCACTCAAATGTAACTCAGTAGCCGCTACAATGACACTCTCATCCATAGAGAATGCCAAATTGCCAATGCGAGCCTTAACCCCTTTAAAAGTTTGTGCAAAAGCTATGGCGACCTGTTTATTATGGCCATGGAATTTATGTAGGAATGTTAACCATCCAATGCTCTATAAATGCTGACAGGTGTGATCATTAGCCTCAACCTTCTCTATACCTTTGGGCTCAACTCTATTGACAAGAGCCATAACGAGCTCAAGAGTTTGAAAATGCAACTTATATTGTGTTCAAATGGATGAATTACATAGGGTATTTAACAAAACTAACCTCACAAACCCTTTGAACACAATCTCTCAAAACTGAAATGGAGATCTAATGTATCGAACATGCATACCAGGCCGTGAAACTCTTAAACCCTTGCCATGAGCTAGAGCCTCTCCATGTCGAGCAAATAAGTAACACGTAGGGTAAAAGTGAAATGGATAGGGTAATGTGACAAAGGGTATAATGTAAATGTTGATCTACCAAAATTTGTTGTCAATATCACTATAACATTCATTAATTCCACATTGCAAGGTACATGCCACGATCACAAATCGAGTCTTGTCATGAAGCGACCAGAAATTTGGGTTAACAAATGTGATGGGATTCCAAACAAGAATAGGTATACAAATAATCCCATACCAAAACAATGATATCCTCAGTGATAATCACATTATGAAATGGCTCGACATAAGTAATATATTCATGATATGAAAGAGTAGGAGAGGTTTTGAGTTTCATGGTTTAATACATCAAAGTAAAAAACCCCATTCCATGATAAACTTGACCATGGATATCTTGTTACCTGTTGCAATTGAAAAATTGATAATCATCATTCAAACAAAAGAGTTGATTAATCAACATAATACTCCTTTATTCCAACATAAGGAATCCAAGGCAATAATAGTCATAACTTTAAATAGTTTATCAATGTTTTCTAAATCAAATAGAAATAATATGAGAAGTTTCGGAAATAGTTTCAAATCATAGTATATAAACAAACCCAAGGTACTAGTAACAAGTTGGTAAAACAAAAACATCAAACAACAAAATAAATAAAATCAACTTGTTCAGGGAGATCAAAAGAAAAACCTCCCAACTTCAGAATTACAAACTAGTGCTATTGTATTATCATGACTGATAGATAGAAATATGACACCTTGTCAATGTAATAACACCCATAAACTTATAAAATATTTTGAACAATCATAATATTGTCAAAAGTGTTGAACGATATAAAATTAATCCTTATAATCAGTCTCAAATTTCATGCTTACAGTCGTGAAATTTGAGACGAAAAACAATTGAATTACAAATAATTATTCAAATAAGTTGATTAAATGTTGCTCATAAAGAACTTTGAATGATGACTTAATAAAAATGTTATAATAATACCAAGTAGAATAAATAAAATAAAGTTAAACTACTAACTGTACCGAAAAATAAAAGAAGAAACATCCAAATTATACAAATTCCAGCTTGAAAATAATTTGTTGACTGCCACCTTCATGATTAAAAATAATCAAAGGTTAAGGATGCTAATAATAAGTTGTAATACCAGCCTTACCAATAATTTAAATCAAGTGGGTCCCCTTCATTTATAAACAAAATGATAGGGATTTCTTGTGAGGCCAACAATTATCTTATGAAGATGACAGGTTAGTTTGGGCATGGAACAAAAATGATGGACAAGTCAGTGCCAAGCTAGCCTATGAGGCTATCACTTCTGTTTCTATTGAGATTGTTGATAAATAGTGGTACATAAAATTGTGGAAATGGAATATCCCACTAAAAAATAAATGCTTCATATGGCTATGTTTGGAAAATAGTATCTAGACCTAGGACAACTTGAACATATGAGGTTTTGAGGGCCCTAATATATGTGTTTTATGCAAAAAGGACTCTAAATTAGTTGATCATCTTTATGTGAAGTGTATCTTTACAAGAATAGTTTGGCTGAAGTTCTGGCAAGTTTGCATATTATTGGTGATTGTTAATAGTCTAATTTTGATGAAAATTTGAAATATTGGACAAAAATATCCCTCGGCATAAGGAGTTTCGTTCATTTGTTTGGGGTATATGGAAATCAAGGAGCAATTGGATTTTTGGGGATGTTCAAAAAAATTCTCAAATGGTCTGCTGTAAAATCATGGGTATTTACAAAGATTACCACAGGAATCACGTTCACAGGAAACATAGAATTTGGAAGGAGACTATCCTTCCAAATGATTTGACTATTGGATATTTTGATGGTGTTGCTCATTCTGGTCAATGTGATGGAGGTATGATGATTAGATTTTCAAATAGGAATTATTTCTTGTTATGGATTAGTTTTGGTACAGGTATGAATACAAGGGCCGAGTTACTGGCCCTTAGGGCCAAGCCTTCTACTTTTTGCTCATTCCAGGGGTATCGTGACACTACAAGTTTTAGGTGATTCAAAAACTATTGTGGACTGGGATGGGCTGATGGTAAGGAAACCCTTCATGTTGCCATCTTGGATAAGTGGTGTGCTCGGATAAAATAGCTTCATGCTTCTTTTACTCATTTGTCTTTTACACATATCTGTATGCATTTCAATTCGATGGTTGATCACCCGTGAAAAAGAGTCGTTGGGGTTCCTGAAGGAATCATTTTTTAGGATAATTTCATGATTTCATCAAGGGTTCTGAAGGTTCCTTTAAGGCTTATCAACAATCTTAATATTTCATTTTTTGTAATTATCAATTTTTTTTGTGTAAATTGACTTGTTCGGCTTAATATTGGAAAATTCCTTCATCTATGGAGACAAGATCACAAGAGATGATGCAGTGGGTTTTAGTAATGGTTTATTTTTGTATTTCAGTGCTCGTTGAGTATTCACAAAGACTGTTGATGAAGTCGATCATAATGATATCTATGATTTAAACTTTTATGTATAAGTTATTATAACTTTGATTCAACCTATGAATATCAAGTTATAGCTTTTTCTTTTGAAAAAAAATATATACATTAATGTTAGTGGTATCCAATTAATGTTAGTTGTACCCATGACACAACAACACGTATTTTCCTATTTGGTAACCATTTATGAACAAACTTTGAAGAGCTTTACTTATGAATCGTGTTTCCTGTTTGGTAAACACTTATGAGAAAAATTTAAAGAGCTTTACCTATAATCATGATTATGACCTTATTTTTAAGAAGCACTATTTAAATATTAAATTATTTTGATTTTTTTGAGCGTTATTGATAGAATATGGTAATATAATAAGGATTATGACCTTATTTTAAGAAGCGTTATTTAAAGATTAAATGGTTTTTATTTTTTCGAGCATTATTGATAGAATATTGAAATCTAATCTTTTACCAAATTATAACCTTTTTTTTTGTAAGGTTCGAAATTATATTAAACTAAAAATATTGTACAAAGCTAAGAAGAAATAAAAGAGAAGCATTGTGTGTCCATATTGCACTATTTGGACTCTTGTCCTTACTCTGAAAATGTCTATGAAAGAAATATATGATCCCTAGAACTAATGGTCTGAAAATGTTTATAAAAAATCCCCCCGACAAGCTAGGGGTTATGACCAGGCTAGCAAAAATTATAATGTTTGAACTAGAAATAGAGCTAATATTGACACCAAAGAAAACAATTATAAGACTATTCATCATCAGATTTAAAGATGAGGGGAGGGACTAGGTGGCTGACACCTGGAACCTTGGATTTAATAGGAGGCTGAGCATCGAGTTGAAAGGCACTTGGGAATCATCAGAAAACCATCTACGGGCCAAATATCTAGGCAGGGGGAGATCTGTTGAAGGTCTTCCCCATTAATTGTTTGACAAGGACATTCAATTTGGCATTGATTCATTCATCTGCCACCACCTGATTGTGAGCTAACCGACTCATACCCTCTTCCAGACCAGCCAGACAAGCTGCCAAGGAAGCACCATTGTCATTATCCTAAAGCTTTTCCTCAATGCAATCATCCATTTCCATACTGAGCAGAGCCTTCATGTTCCACAACATGCTTAGAGTGTGGGTGTTATGGGTTTCTCGAGTCCTGGTGGAGCCAAAATTTTTGACCATTCCCCTTAATTCAACAAACAATTGCTTCAAATAAGATTAAATTCCTTTGCTTCACAGACGATGCTCCAACCTAGAGATGCGCTTTCTCGCCCTTTGCTTCACCTACTGCTAAAAAAACCCCTAGCATTCTCCATGTACTTTGTAGCCCGAGGCATATGGGTCTTCCTAGGGCCATCCACAATCTTCTTCTACATTACCTTACGTCGAACCATTATGTAACATGAATCTCCAATGTTGTAAACAGAGAGGTTCTCACCTTTAAGGAGATGGGAAAACAAAAGAGCAGCTAGGAAATAGTGAAACCACGAAAATCTCTGCCTTAATAGGCTGTCCAAAGTATGGCTAGGAAGGTACCTAATCTAGTGCTCCCACATGAGAAACCACATAAGAAATGAATGTTGGATAGTAGAACCCTCGAATGCATGTATGAGCCAACTGAATAAACCATAATATCAAGAGGAGAGAAACAAATTCTAAGTACTTTGGGTAGGACACATGCAAATATGCATGGTCTGCCCCACCACTTGCATGGAGTGCTAAGCATGATCCCTCCGCTTGGATGGAGACCTGCCAAACCCACTGTGGGAAAACTTTTCATTCTTCAAATCCATTTTTAATTGTAGATATGGATTCAACTCCCTCAAAAAAAAAAATTCCACCTCGATTGTGCAATCTTGACACCTTATATCTGAGATTCCAACAATTCCGACTGGATTTTGAAGAAAAATTATAAAAAAACAAACCAAAAAAGAAGTCCAAATCACCTAACCTTTAAACTACTCACTTTCAAGAGCTTCATTGTCACAACCCCAAAGCATTGGTGTCGTAGGATTGCCCCAACTTCAGCAATCATGTGGCACCACCCAGATTTTGTCTTGAAGATTTGGTCACTCGAGGTTACCTTGGGTGGACTATTCCTCTTCACTCATGACATGTCCATACCTTCTGTTTTGATATGGTCATTGTTTAGGGCAACCGTTCCCAACAATATTTCCCAACCTGCACTTGGACTTAGATCATAATGTCTGTTTTCTTTTCTTAGCCCAATCAATACTTAAACAACAAAGAAACCAATTCACAACACAACATATCGTGTGGGTGCCAAAGGTAGGCACTTGGAAAGTCTTTATTAAAGTAAACAATTTACAATGGGTGGTCTGCTACAATGGTCGAAACCTTAGATACAAATGGGTTGTGACCTTCAACATGCTACCCAAAATACAACAAACATACCCCCAAGGAATTCCGGTACAAAGTCTCTCAATCCGCTTGTTGTTACCTCTGTCTCTCTTAAAGCTTGCTTGTAACTTGCGTTTTCTGGATGCTTTTCCTTTTAGGCACTCTACAGGAAGTTTGCTAGAAATATCACGTTCTACTTCTAAAATCATGCCTACTATAACATGTGTGTTCACTTGGGTGCTCTACTTGAATGACCCTCCTACCACAAATTTATTTTCCCTTTGTATTAGCTCTTTGGTTCGATAACTTGGTATGTCTTGGTCTCCTTAGTTCCTTGATGCATTTCCTACTCGTGCGCCCAAATTATATCTATGAGGAGTCACTTCATTCTCCTCATAAGTGGGCACCCAGTCCTTCTTTGGATGACATCCTCTAAGTGACACATTATTTGGAAACCCTAAAAAGTTGGGCTATCTCATGAAGGCATGCCCATGCAGGTCCTTTGGTAGCTCTCTTGACCCACGTTTTGGGCACTTCTATCAATTCCTTCACTTGGGCACACCCTTCGTCGGGTCTCCATTTTCCAGTTGTTTTGTCCATTCTTTGCCATGCAGTCCAGCCCATTTATCCACAAACCCAACTATTGTGGCTAATAGCATCCACTTGTGACTAGTGTGGTGTGCAACCATTTTTCCCATATTGGGGTTTCTTACTACCATGCATTGGGAAAGTGGAGCCGATGATTTTACTTCCTCTTTGTTGCTTTCCAAAGCCTCCTCTATTGAAGACTTTTTCTTATTGTTGAAGCCCCTTTTCGATGCTCCCTTTGTCAAAGCTTCTGCCAACTTGCCAAAGCCTCTTGGTCACATGCCCTACTGTCGAAAGCTTCATGCCCTCCACCACTTCCCATGGTTACCCTGTGTGCTCCCGAATGTGCCCAAAATACACCGATCATATCTTGATCGTGTCGAACATGCCGATTAACCATGCACCAGTATGCTAATGGTTGATTTGGTGTTAGTTGTTGCTTGCCATAAGGCAAGAACTTTACATACATCATCTATAATAGTTCATTTCTATTTTTTTATTCAAGTCATTTAATCTAAATATTTGTAAAACATTAATATATAAAATCAAAGTATTAAATTGTTTTCTTTATAATCAATTGCGATTTATTTGTAAAAGTCCATGCCAAACTAAATGCCCATGCAAATCCAATTCCACATGAAAATGACAATTCAAAGGTTTCACGATTCGAATGAGGTGCAATCACTTCGAAATTTACCAATTCTTGGTTTGTACTAAATTATATATATATTCGAATGGCATGCACATTCATCAAAGGTGTGATCTTTGAAAATCTTCGTTGCTTCCCCTATCCTTACATTCCACATATTATGATTAGGTTGGCCATACAACAAAACCTAACCAAAAACGAATTCATCGAAATTAACAATACTCACATAAAGATTCCCTATAAAAATACTTTGTCAGAAGACTTGATAACTCTTCTCTATATGACATTCTTCCTATCAAGCTTAGACCCACATGAAGAAATATGAGATCAGCCATGGATGGAGTGGCTAAAAGGTTCGACTGTTTTCTCCTTAACGAAGGAATTATGCAAGCTCTTGCATGACATCAAATAGTGGGTAGGGGAAGCAAGCATTTCAGACCATTTCCCCATTCTATTGGAACTTGTTGCGGTCAGAGATAGACCCCCCAAAGCCTTCAAATTTAGCTCCACATGGATGGAGGAAGAATCATACATAGATATGGTGTGATCCTCCTGGATCCATTTTGATAGGAATCTTCACCACTCAGCTAGTTTGCTTTTCCATAAAAACCTTACGAGGATAAAGAAAAATTCATCCAAATGGGCATCTGAAAGAAGGAAATCGATGGATTAGAACTCAACATAATCAAATCCTTTTTGGATTATTATCATGCAAACAAACCTGCAGGGCCTCCCTCGGCGAAAGACAAATTGGATATCATGGAAATGGAAACGAGGCGTAGAAACATACTAGTGGAAAAGGAATCCCTTTGGAGGCTTAAAAGCCAGGGTATTTGTATTCAGAAAGGAGACGACAATACAAAGTTTTTCCATAACCATATGAAGCACAGGAACCGCATAAATTTGATATGGCATATAGACAAGGAGGATAGCACTCAGATTATAGGATTTAAGGATCTTGTTGATGCAAGGGTCAATCATTTCAATCATATATTTAAAGAAGACTCCCAATCCTCTATAGGACAGATGATGGCTACGATGACTATTTTCCAGGAATATGTAAATGATGTTATCATGGAGAGAGTTACCATTGAATAATTACGAACGACTATTTTCTCTCTTCAAAAAGATAGAAGTCCCAACCCAAACAGATTCCCTGTGGAATTTTTTGAAGCTTTTATGGAATTTTTTGAATCATATCTTCTAGTAGTGGTCGAAGAGTGGAGACAATCAGGAAGGATACTGGCAGTTTTCAATGAAACCTTTATTCATTGATCCCGAAAACGGACAAGCATTCATTTTTTGAATATTTAAGGCCCATATCACTTTGTAACTGCATATATAAAATGATTGCAAAAGTCATCGCCATGAGAATTAAAGGAATCCTATCAGTTGTTGTTTGAAAGGAACAATTTGATTTTTTAGTCGTTCGTCAAATCCACGACACCATTGGAAAAACGCAGGAGGTCATACATATAGCCAAGTTAAAAAATAGACCAGTAGTCATCTTCAAAGTAGATTTGTCCAAGGCATATGACCGATCCAACTGGACTTACATTAGACTCATTATGATTCAAACTAGTTTTCCCC
Source organism: Larix kaempferi (assembly GCA_027924585.1). Taxonomy (NCBI): domain Eukaryota; kingdom Viridiplantae; phylum Streptophyta; class Pinopsida; order Pinales; family Pinaceae; genus Larix; species Larix kaempferi. The sequence continues at coordinate 8,687,335 of BSBM01001879.1, forward strand.
TACGTTTTGTCAACTAAACTGTCTCATGTATTCAATTTGTATATTTTGTTGGGATTATTGTTACACCTAAAATCTACCCATCATTAGATTCAGTGTATACATCCTTGAAGTCACCTGGACTAAGTATTTTCATCTGGGAGGATTTTGCACTCATTTCTGCAATCTTTTGAGAGGTCGTCACAGGTTGAACATTAGCAACATGCAACTTCGCAGTCTGCTCCATTACAGGGTGTGATGAGGTCTGTTAATGGGAAAAAATAGCCTATTTGAGATCCTTCTCGAAAATTGCTCATTTAGGGGCTTATCCATGACCTCTAGGAGAGCTGGTACTCGACCCCTAACTCTTTGGGAGGATCCCCTATCTCTCTACTATCATCTCTCAACCTATCCTATCCATACCCTATCCACTTAGTCCTATATAAGTGAGGCTCACTCCCATCCCAAAGGAAGGAAGGCTATGGTATCTACATGCTAGTGAAATCTATCTTAGGAGGAAGCCTATAGTACTTACATGTTGGGGAATCTCTCTTAAGACACCTCCATTCACCTCTTGGAGAACTCATACTCCTTCGGAAGAACATGGCAATTGGCTTGGTTGAAGAAGGGCTGCTACGTTAAGTCTCTAGTTGTAGTCCTATATCTCTATCATGTACTCCTCTATTTGCAGTAATACAAATGCTTTCCACCAATATTGTTCTTATGTGTAATGATATTGTGTAGTTTACCTACTTAACTGTTTACTTAGATCGCTTATTGTATAGATGTCTTTTACTGGTTTCTCTTGTTTGATGTCTTGACAGGTCTTACAGCTCGGATTTGACGACCGTGGAACGTGGATCAACATTCGGGAGAAAGGATCACATAGTAAAAAGGTAAGACATCTAGTACCTGGTCCTTAAGTAGATATAGGAAACGTGTTTGTAGTCTGTTCTATTTGTTCTAGACTCACATTGAGCTAGGGAGATCCGGCTCGCGTCCGCTCGAGTGGATTGTCCGATAACAAATCTGGCGACCATACTGGGAAGTAGTGTTTGTATTGTTTAGTGCTCATTAATCTGAGAGTCATTTTCAGTTGATTACTTGACATAAGCCTCTTTTATCATTTTTTGCCATTTACTTCTTAGGATTGATTTCACTATCAGAACTTCACATTGATTTGCTTCCTCTGAGTTTATACAACTCATTCCCAAACCATTCCATGGTTCATTGCTGAGAGATCTGATTCATTTTTGAATCTAGACTTCGCTTGTTGCACCTGGGTAGTGGGAACAGAGTGACACTGTGTCTTTCTGAGTCTCTGCCCTTTACATGTTTCTTACTCGTTGCATCCTTTGCATTGATAAACTGCAACATCGTCGCACTTCCCGTGTAGGCAACCTGCGATGTTGCACTGTGTACAAGCACAGGGTGCGCCGATCTGTCAAATTTTTGGCATGCAGGCATCTCCTCTTCATTTGATAGTCTGGATTTTGGTTTGTTGTATGATCTCCCTCTGTGCTGCAAGATCCAGCCAGAGATCCCATCTTTGATTTGTGTGTTTTGTTTGGTTTGTTTGTATTGGTTTTTGGGTCTTTTGAGATTTGGATTCATGTTTGGCCCTTCGAGTCAAAAATAGTGTTTTGCTTGCATTTTTAAGCAAAATGGGTTCTATTTTTGAAAAAAAATTCCCCCTCATGGTCGTCATGCATCCTTCAGTCGTTTTGACCCATCTCAAGGTTTTGAGATCATTTTTGGTTTGGCATGGCTAGCTTGTTTTAAATATTTGAAAAGTGTGGGACACCCATGTCTTTTTGAACCTCTTTTTCTTGGGTTATGCATCTTGTTTCCTTTACATGCTAAGCTATCTAATGATTATTGGAAAAAATTGATTCTTTGTCTCCACTTTAGTTCAAAGAAAAGCTTGATTTTGTCACTCTTTTGCTATATTCATGAAATTGGAAAACATAAGTATTCTTCTTGCTTTAATTTGATCATTTGAAATTCTTGGTCTCACACTCATAAGATTGTTAAGTGCTTATCTTTGTCTTGCATTTGATTGGAAACGTTTGTGGAATCCTTCTTTCCGTAGCTTAGATGTGTCTTTTTCAAGTGTAAAAAGATAGGAAATGAGTTATAATTATTGCATTTGGTAGATTTTGAGCCTCCCTTGAGTGCCTTTGAGTTGTTTGGGTGCTTGCCATTTTTCTTTGGGGATTTCTGAAAGATTAGAGTGTTGTAGATATCTTCTCACTTTCTGTATATAGATATGAAAAGTGTTGAGTTATCAAATTTCATTTTTTGGTACATGCATTTGAAAATTGAAAAGTGCTTCATCATTTTGTCTTACACATTGTTAAGATTAGTTGCATCTTTCATTTTATTTGCACTCTTTAGCTGATTATTGCAGAAAGTTAGAGTTATTGCACTCTAGGAAGGAATTCTTCTTTTCGCTACATCTTAAGTACTTTTGGTTTGAAAGAAAGAAAAATCTCTCCTTACCTTAAGTAGTTTTCATTGAAAAGGAAAGGAAATGTGCATTATCATGTAGTTGAGGATTGCATTATGTTTACATTTATGTACTCACCTATGCATCCACCTAACGGTACAGGATAAAATTAATGCTAGCTTAGGTTAAAATCATTTAGTAACTGTGTATAAGTTAGAGACCTGTTCCGGCATCTTTAAGCGTGGCAGCTATCGTTATTTTCCTGCACTGTATCCCGGGGGTATTGTAGTCTTCCACGTACTTATCGATATATCGAGCTCCTTCACGTACCCACCAAGTACCATAATCCGTAATTGGCGTATATAGAAGGGTGTATCACGTACTCGGTAGTATATCGGAAGGTCTCTTTCCGAATGGTTGTGCATTAGACAGCACCACTATGGATTTGAGCTCCCACGTACCTTGCGTATATCGGGAGACACCACTAGGATTCCTGAAACCAATCGAGTTAACCATTTGGCCGTCTTGGCAAAGCAATACACCGAGAAAAACACTCGGGGAGATTAGCACGTAGGTATTGTCCAGGTAATCGGGTATGCAGGTAAGGGTACGGTCCCAATCCTCCTTTTCACATGATATTGTTGGAACCTACAGTATATTGCGGTTTGCGATGCCCTGATAATCTCGTGAGGTTCCAGACTTTGAATCCACTCCTATTCACACAGTTTGCTTGTGGCTTTTAGACTTGAGTAGTGCTTGATTTGTGTGGTACTTTAGATATTGTTAGGAAGTTTAGATATGGAAGATTCTTCCGGGACTACCAACCAAGGCGCCCCATTCCAAGGTATGCCATTTATTATTCCCCCTTGTGGAACTGTTGGTCCTCCCTTTATGGTTACATTGAGTCTTCCTGGATTGACGATAGGATTACCGGTATGGTTATTCTCCAATCCATTTACACCAAGTGCACCAAATGTGTCGAACCTAGGTCATTCACCACATGAGCATCAATCTCATGGTGACCCTTCTCCTTCTCCATCGAAAGTTGAATCGGATTCTGTCTCTTCCTCTTCTCCTACGTAAAACTCTAGTGTTAGTAATCGGGTGGAGAAGAAGAAGAAGAAAAGGAAGATTAAGAAGAAGAAGGATAAGAAAGAGACCAAGAGTCAACCATCTGCCTCTGATGGCACTCATTCTATGAGAACACCTCATAAGCCAAAGTTCCCTTGCAAATTTTGCAAGGGTGATCACTTTCTCAAGAATTGTCCCGGTCTTTCCCGTGTGTCAGAAGTGTGGTCTAAAAACCCCAAACTACGTGTATCGTCAACCTCTGACCATCATGTTGATGATACTCCCTCGATCAGTGACCCATTGGTGAAGGGTCGGAAGGGTAGAGCTGCAGACCCTTGTTGGATATGTAAGGGTATGCACCGTACTTTCTTTTGTCCAAGCATGGATGAAGCTTCACGGTGGTTGGAAGATATTACTAGTCCTCAATAGGTGCTTCCAACAAGCGATAGTAAGTTGTCCCTCGATCCCCGCTAGTTGACCAAGTGGTCAATTCAGTTTAATCTGTAATTGATCCCACTCTTCCTTCAGAGAGTGAAGTGATCGAGTCGATCTCATCTCCACTCGATCCTGCTCTTTCATTGAAGAAAGTCCATACTGAAGCAGTCACCATGACACAATATTCGTCTCATTCTTATCTTCCAAGTGAGAGTGAATTGGAAACCGTTGATGTTTTCCTAGTCAGTTCAGAATGTCCTAGGAAAGGGGAGACCCTGTCCATTCCTACAGGACCCCCCCCAAGTACTGAGGTCATTTCCTTTGATTGGAATGGTCTAACAAAATCTCATCTTCCTTCGAGTATTCCTTTTCAAATATTTGTAGGAGTTTCCGATAAAGAAATCTTTCGTACGATAGTTGATGAGGGAGCTTCTGTTAGTATTTTATCCTCAACTGCTTGGCAAGCTATAGGTTCTCCTCAGCTTGTGCCAGTAACTAACCAGATTTTGGTTTTTAATAGAAGGCCTACCGGATCTTTAGGGATTTTCCCACAGTTACCTATCACGTTGAGAGGTAAAAATGTTTATATTGATGTCATGGTTATCCAAGGTCCTTTAGATTTCAATCTACTCCTTGGACGTGATTATGTCTATGCTATGAAAGCTGTAGTGTCCACGCTCTTTTGAGTGATGTATTTTCCTCACTATGGGAATATTGTGACCATTGATCAGCTTTCCTTTGTGACACCCACTCATCATATGACTCCTAGTCATCAGACTTCCCTGAATGTTCCGCATGTTTTAGTGGTTTCTTCCCCCCGAGGATGGGGGGTACGAGCATGGTTTATGTTATGTTTCAAGCTCGTTAAAAAATGAAACCGACCACTCTAGCATAGTTTACCTTTGGTTTCAAGCTTGCATAAAAATGAAACCATCCATTAGAGCACAGTTTTATTCTATCTCAAGCTTGTTAAAAAATGAAATAGATCCCTTTAAGCATAATTTACCTTTGGTTTCAAGCTTGCATAAAAATGAAACCATCCCTTCAAGCATGGTTTTATTCTATTTCAAGCTCGTTAAAAAATAAGATGGGCCCTCTCAAGCATAGTTATTGTCTATTTCAAGCTTATGTAAAAATGAAATAGATCTCCCTCCCATCGATTCGAGTCTCTCGCTAGAGTTAGAACTTGAACCTTCATTTCATTTGATTCTCGTTTTCCCCCCCTTGGTGAACTTTTTCATATTAGTAGCCAGGTTGGTAGTTGGGTTAGAAAGCATCATTTTCAGACGAAATGAAGCTTGGGGGGCATGCCACATGTCGTATCGTCAGCAATCATGTTGAGGGAACACTACCATGTTAAGCTGCTAGCAATCATGCTGGGTGCATTTACCAACCTTTGGGAATCATGTTGGGAAGGAACTCGTCAATGGGCCTTAACCGCGAGCAGAGTTTACCTTTGGCTTCAAGCTCATTAAAAAATGAAACCAGTAGTTTGAGCAAAGTTTACCTTTGGTTTCAAGCTTGCATAAAAATGAAGCTAGTTTCATGAGCATAGTTCCCTTTCTGTGTCAAGCTCGTTAAAAAATGAAACATATCCTTTCCCTTTGAGTCGAGTCTCCTCGTAGACTTAGTACCTGAACCTTCTTTTCAACTGCCTATGCCTTAGGTGATTGAAATGAAGCTTGGGGGCATGTCTTCAACCTCTAAAAGTTATGTTGAAGTCAACTTGATCACCTCTCCACACCACATTGGAGCTAAGTCACTTAATTCCAGCAATCATGCTGGGGGCACACATCAACCTTTGGATGCCATGTTGGGGAAACGTTCACCACTGGGATTATTTTCGAGCATACTTTCCTTTTTTAGGTTTCGATCTCATTAAACCATGAAAATTATCCCGAGCATAGTTCATTTTCTGTTACAAGCTCGTTAAAAAGTTAAGGAGACATCATGAGCATTCTTCCAAACTATCTTTGAGCTCGTTAAAAACAGTGAGACGGTGTTGAGCTTACTTTTCACTTTTTTCGTGCTCTAGTTGAAACATGAAAAGTGGTTTGAGCTTACTTTTTACTTTTTCGTGCTCTGGTTCAAATATGAAAAAGATTCCGAGCGCTTTTGATACCATTCTCATGCTCGTTAAATTTTTTTTGAGTAAAAAGGTGTGTCTAACGAGTATAGGTTTATCACTTTAACCGGCCTCTGTAGACTATTTACGAAAAAGGAACTGTGCTGAGCTTACTTTTCCTTTGTCGTACTCAGTTATCAAACATGACAAAGTTGTTCATGGAGTCCTCTTTAAGCTCTTTTCAGACTCCCTAAATAGGAAAATATTGCCAAGCGAACTTGATGCTTTCACGCTTGTAAAAGCATTTGAATGATTGTCTTTCTGGTGATAGTTTACCCCTTTTTGGGACCAGGAAGCACTATTTACAAAAAAGGAATACTCCAACCAACCATGGCCGGAAGAGTCCTCTCCCACATTGTTCTACCCTTTTTTGGGCAATGGGGCTAACTTTACGAAAAAGGACCGTTGGAGTCTTCTTTAGTTCTTTTCAGACTCTCTAAACATGAAATGACGATCAATTTTACCTTCTATGGACTTGTTAAAATTTTCACATTGAAGGGCCCGTCATGGGACGAACCCCTCCTATCCTAGGTTCAGAAAATATTTGGGATTGGACTCATCTATGAGATGAGCTGTACCGAGCATCTGGTCTCATCAAGCTCGTAAAAAACATATGAGGCACTCATCATTCATGATGGGTAAAAAGGAAAGCATTTGTGTTGCATACCTTATTAGTGGCAGTATGTAGTCGTTCTTGAACATGGCACTCATCTACATTTGCATACAGTACTTGGATAATCTGTTTGTCCTTGAGTCTTGTCAATTCCATGAGTCGCGTCGCTCCTTTGGATCAGCTAAAGAATGCTTCCACCATCAGTTGCATTAGGGGTTGGTATCATTCTCGTCATGTCAATACTGCCAAGTCATGCCATGCCCATGTTCAAGAATATGTTTATCATCTGTAGTCAGTACACCCGCCATTACGTCGGTCCAATCTGAGTTAGTCTTGCATGTTACTGTACCATCCGATCTACCCTACACATCTTTGTCGTGTTTCGTGTCGATTGATGGGGGATTCATCATGGCCCTCCTTCGATGGATTCATCCTAGTCGATTTCAACACATCATTCGAGGATCGAATCTAGAAACCAGTCAAGTACCTTGGCCATGCATGCCTCAATGGCAGGTTACCTCGCTTTCATCATGAGTTTACATCACTGACTCTTGATTGAAATATTTCATCTTGCATTCGACTTCAACTCATTTATTCATGCTTGATGATGTGTACTGTGATACCTTGGGAATCATTGACATTAATGGTGATCTCCCTCGCACTTGTTAATAGTTCACATCAATGGCCGGTAATCCAGTGGTTTCTACCATGTTCGACATCAAGACATTTGTAATCACATAGATAGATTCGTATCATTGCGGGTTCAGCTTGAAGACCCTGGGGAGTCATGTTTTACCCAGGTTGTGATGGAGTTTGTATTGAGTTATATCGCACGGATCCACTTTTGTATTGGCCGTGGCTGTGTTATCATCTCATCATGGATCTACACTTGTGTCTAGTAGCCATGATTGTGTTTAGTCGGTCATTACTACCATGGATCTGCAATGTATTGGTCGGCAGCCATGTTGTATTTCATATAAGATTGTCAGTTCAAAGTCAATTATACTGCAGCAACATCCTTCATCCGACGAGTCTTTTGCCATTATTTCTATCAAAGCACTTCACCTGTACATCCTTAACAGCTTCATGCTTTGGGGGGAATTCTGTTACACATAAAATCTACCCATCATTAGATTCAGTGTATACATCCCTGAAGTCACCTGGACTAAGTATTTTCATCTGGGAGGATTTTGCACTCATTTCTACAATCTTTTGAGAGGTCATCGCAGGTTGAACATTAGCAACATGCAACGTCACCGTTTTCTCCACTGCAGGGTGCGACGAGGTCTGTTAATGGGAAAAAATAGCCTATTCGAGATCCTTCTCAAAACTTGCTCATTTAGGGGCTTATCCCTGACCTCTAGGAGAGCTGGTACTTGACCCCTAACTCTTTGGGAGGATCCCCTATCTCTCTCCTATCATCTCTCAACTTATCCTATCCATACCCTATCCACTTAGTCCTATATAAGTGAGGCTCACTCCCATCCCAAAGGGAGGAAGGCTATGGTATCTACATGCTGGTGAAATCTATCTTAGGAGGAAGCCTATAATACTTACATGTTGGGGAAATCTCTCTTAAAACACCTCCATTCACTTCTTGGAGAAATCATACTCCTTCGGAAGAACATGGCAATTGGCTTGGTCGGAGAAGGGCTACTACGTTAAGTCTCTGGTTGTAGTCCTATATCTCTATCATGTACTCCTCTATTTGCAGTAATACAAATGCTTTCCACCAATATTGTTCTTATGTGTAATGATATTGTGTAGTTTAACTGCTTAACTGTTTACTTAGATCGCTTATTGTATAGATGTCTTTACTAGTTTCTCTTGTTTGATGTCTTGACAAGTCTTGCAGCTTGGATCTGACAACCGTGGGATGTGGATCAACATTCGGGAGAAAGGATCTCATAGTAAAAAGGTAAGACATCTAGTACTTGGTCCTTAAGTAGATCTAGGAAACGTGTTTGTAGTCTGTTCTATTTGTTCTAGACTCACATTGAGCTAGGGAGATCCAGCTTGCGTCCGCTCGAGTGGATTGTCTAATAACAATTATCAATGGTTTCGCCTCCTATTTATTCAATCCTAGAAGGGGGCTTAGTAAGGGATTCCCACTATCCCTCCTAATATTTCTCCTGATAATGGAAGGACTAAGAAACATCATTCTACATTCAAAGTAGAGCGGAGCTTTCAAAGGAATCAAAATTGGAGGTAATCTTAATATTACCCATCTATTATTCGCTGATCATATTTTGATCTTCACTGAAGGAAATATAAGTGATATTCTCAAACTGAAAGTAACGCTTTCTCAATTCGTGGAGGCTACAGGTATGTTCATCAACTATGGAAAATACTCATTGTCTTTCATTAATCATGGTCGGGACTCTATGGAATGGATTAGCAATCAATTTGATCTAATCAAAGTTGATATCCAATTGGGATTAAAATATTTGGGTTTCATCATTAAACCAAATGACTACCAAAAATATATTGGTCTTGGATAGTGGGAAAAATCGAAAGCAGAATTAATCTTTGGTGTAATTATTGGTTATCTAGAGGTGGTAGGCTCATCATGATGATGGAAATTATGGAGGCCACACCCGTTTACTGGATTTCTATGGCTCATGCTCCAATAACAATTCTTGATCAGATCGGGTGGATATGCTATAATTTCCTTTGGAAAGGGACTTCCGTTGACCGCTCCTTCCACTGGGTAACTTCAGATAAGATAGTTGTCCCAAGAGATATGGGAGGTTGGGGACGAAAGAGTCCATCTTTATTTTCCAAGGCCCTGGAAGCCAAAGGAATATGGAGGGTTATACAAGGTAATGGTCTATGGGCTTAGACGGTCATCCAATATACATCCATTAACTGTGGTGGAATGGATCATACTGCCACATAAACCTGACAGAAATTCATCCATTATGTGGAAAGCATTCATACAAGCATACCACGTCATCGAAGATCACTTAATTTGGAACATATGAGATGGTTGGAGCATGTGTATTGGACGAGATCCCTTGGGTGAGAAGCTCCAGAGAATATATCCTTCCTGCGCCATTGTTAGAAGGTTTATTGGAACGTGGTATCATTTTCTTGAACTAGATAGAAGATGCAGCCAACACCACCCCGATGAGACATGCATAGTTATCAACTTTCAACTTTGGCATCGAGGGCGATTACACTGTGATATGGAAAAAATACATCAGGTCTCTTCACCACAGTCATGTGAGACTTGAAAACTACCCAGACAAACTTGTTTGGGCCAGAAATTTGGAAGGAGGAGACTATACGCCCAGATTGGGTTACATGATGCTTATAGAAGTTGAAGATAACCCCCCTTCCCCTTGGTGGATGAAGAAAATATAGGATCTGAACTGCCCTTTGAAAAATAATTTTTTTATACATGGCTAGCTCTTATGGATAAAGTTTCAGTTTGGGAAAATATTACCAGGAGATATTTGATAGGACTAGGTAGGTGTCCTCTATGCAATCTCAAAAAATGAAACCATTGAACATCTTTTCATTGCATTCCCCTACGTGTTGAAAATGTGGGACCTGGCCTCGACGATCGAAAGATATCCTTTAAAATGGTTTGGATAGAACCTTGAGGAATCTTTGCACATTTGGATTTCGAATCATGCATTTTTAGACTTCAAAGCTCTACCACTAATCTTCTTATGGGGCATTTGGCTTTCCAGGAATTTGGCACTTTTCCAAAACAAGTATATGTCTCCAATCTCTTCGATTACCAAAGGATTCGCCATTATCAAATATTTCCCATAGAATCAAGATCCCAAGCTGGATAGAAGGATATTTGAGTAACCAATCGACAAGTCTTACAGCTGGGATTTTTTAGACGAGCTTCATAGGGACAACTTGCAATGGGAGGTGCAAGGGGGAATTTTATACTTATCTGAGCATCACTGTCTTAGTTTCTCAGTAGGATTGGGATGTAGCTCGAACAATATGGATGAACTATTGGTGATCAAGCTCATTATGATGTTGGCTTTTTCCAAAGGAATAGACAGAATTTAGATTTTTGGTGATTCCAAATTAGTGGTGGACTGGTTATTCAAAAGAAGGCCCCCAAGGAACTATATATTACAACCTATTTACGACGAGGTTGTCCTTTTGGATGATTAGTTCGGGAGGATTTATTTCAAGCATATCTACAGAGAAAACAACATGGAGGAAGATAGATTATCCAAAGAAGGACTCAAGATCAAAGATGGATTTTGGCATAGATGGAAACATGTTGGCAACCCGATGATGGAACTAGCCCCAGGGCCACATCCGGGATGATATGGTTTCATATCCACTTTTTCGAGCTTCATGGAACACTGTTTAGAGTTAAGCTCATCTTCATACTTGAAACCATTATCTTGATCAATATTAGAAAGTTTTTGTTTGTAGAATCAGATTATTGAACATTATGTGTTATCTATATCTTTTGAAGGAAGACGATCAAGTTTATGAAAAATGTGTTTGCATTATAATATAATACAATTGCGTGTTTTTTCCAAGGAAAAAAAAAACACTCATGTAATCGCTTAGGACTTCGAAATTGCATCAACTATTTATTAATTATGTTGAAGGAATTTCTTTATCTTCATTATATTCGTGTCTTTTTTAAATTGTATAATGAAATAATTTATTAGTCCATGTGAAAGTATGGATTATGGATTGTATTTTTCATTTCTTTGATTTAGTATTAATTCAATTTTATGTTTTTTAATAATTGTTTTGATAATATAGACAAGAGAAAGTTGCGTTGCAGCATATCCTTGCCAAAAAGACTTCAAAGAAAAAAAGGATAAGCGACTTGTTAGACACACTGCTCATTGAGAGGGGGGGGGGGGTGAATCAGTGACCCTGCTCCTAATCCAATTTTCAACTTCAATCAAACCTTATTCCTTCATTCAAACATTTACTTTTATCATATTCATCAATAATGTACATCATTAGTCATTCATCAAAATAAGACACATAATCAACAACACATTACACGAGAGACAAGATATGATTTTGTAATCTTTAGTATTTGGTTCAACGACTACAATCGTGAGGCAATTCAACACCAACTGATACAATGAGCACCAACTCATCATCTAGGACCCAGCCTAGTCTTTCTTAGACCCAGCCAAGAAAATGATTACAAGACCCTCCTTGCGAATTACAAGTACGTTTCAGTAGAAGACCCAACTTGTAAGTAAACATACATTACACTTCGTCAATAAACACATTATTGTTGTCAGCATCATCGTCACCTAATATCTCTGTCTATATCAACATTATGTTTCTTCATCAACTGCTGCCCTAGTATGTCCACCATCATATCAATATCCAGTATTTCAACAAGCATCATGTCCTCATTATTCCAACTATCATATCATTTGTCTTTGTCAACACCTCATCAATCTGATCACTACTGTCAACCATATAGTTCTACCCACAAGTTTAATATTGTTTCCTAGAGATAACTTCATCATTTCACCATCATTTTGTTCATACATCAACATCACCATTGTCCATCATATAAAAAATTTAACAATTCTGTCCACAAGCATTATTGCAATTCACCATGTCTTCTTGAACATCTCTTTTAGCATCACATATGCATCATATCATCAACATTGTCCAGCATCATCAATATAGTCTGTCATTAGCACTTTGTTCCTGGAGTATTGTTCTTTTCATCAACAGTTTCATCAAGCTGTCCACACTCACATCAGCTTCTTACAACACCACATCAACATCCAGTTTAGCACATTAATTTCATCACAACATGTCTTCAAGAATCAGTGCATTATTTGACTTCAACATCATGTCCATCAGGAAGCTACCGGCATCATGTCTTCATGCATTACATCAGCAATCAACAAAATCACAAAATAAGAGGTAAAAAAAAGGTATCATGTTGCTGTTGTGTCATCAAGTATTCATTAATCAGCCAACATCAATATTTTTCAGCAATCAGCCAACCCATAAAATCAAAGATAAAAGGATAGAGTCTTCATGCTGCTCCTGCTGCTTTACTGCAGCCACTGAACTTTCCTCTGTCTTACTGAACCAACGAACTGCTCCTTACTACCCTATACGAACTGTGCTCTCTCCCTGAATTTCATGTCCCAAATTTGGTATTGGGTCACAATGGCCTAATCACATTGGCTCTATTCATTAGAGTTTGTCAAATTGATGCTAAAGGTCAAACAATTGCCAAGGAGGAAAATTACTAGTTTCCTAGGTTTGGGGTGGAAGCTTTGGGATTTGGAATAATGGGGATAATAAATGATGTTTGAACATTAGAATGGTAAAATATTTAATAAAGGATCTAAATAAATATATACAAGTGAAAATCAAAGTGGCATTTCATCATGAAGACACATGGAGGAAGTGGGACCCACATATGGCTAGATTTCCCCACTACATTTGGCATCATTCTCTCACCAATTCGAATTCAAGGTGAATGGTAACATACTTGGGGAAGTCCAAAAGGTATTATTCATTGCATGACTCATCCAAGGTCGAAATATAGAGGAAGAGTAACTCCCATGGAAGAGGAAGAGGCAATTTGGAGCTAGTGAGACACTTGGGCTAGATTCCCTAGCTCTATGACAACAATAATGAAGATGCTATGACACCTATGACACAAATCAGACCTGAAGGCTGACATATGACATATATGACATGTCAGGGCTAAAAATAGACTCCAAGAGGGCGCTCAAGGGTGTTAGGGCAGCTAAGATGCTTCCACATGTGATTTGGTGGAAGTGGGAGACTAGGAATTGTTGTACAAGTGGTGTTCTTTGGAATCTCTTCCCAACATGAGTTGGAATGAGTCTCTTGGAAGGAATTCGACCCATGGAGGACATTAGAAGTTTATAAATGTCAATAACAAAGAATGAAACCAGCTTTTGATCATTTGTAGAATTTGCAATTGCAATTGTGAAGAGGGAGAGCTAGTGGATGACTAGTTTCTTGCCTTAGCCAATTTCGAGGGTGAAAGATTCCCATCCAAGTTGGCAATTGGAAAGGCCATTCAGACCTTTCATTTGGAGCTTTAATGGAGTCTTTATTTGCAGGTGTAAGCTACAGGGAAGCTCATGGTTTCTTCTATTGCAGCTCGCTCCTTCCACCATTTCCAATTTTGATGGCATATTCTTGATCCTTGAGGGAGGGCGTTTTTGGTGAGCTATTGTACTCTTTGGGGGAGATTCTAATGCCCCATTTCTTTTGTAATATGAATTAAATACTCTGTTCTTTATCTCCAAAAATTTTCAGGTCGAAATTCCAAGTAGAAATGTATAAATCTCATTTTTAATGGAAGAACAATGCCATTTCCCCACTACCTTGTTGTGAGCCCATGTATTGATGATGATTTCGAATGAATGGATGATCCTCTGATATATTTGTGATAAATATACTTCCATGGATGTCTTATACAAGTTTCATGTACTGTACTTGAGCATTTGAAGCATTTTTACTCAGTTTAATTGCATTGGGAGAAGAAATAGTGCCATTTCCCCAAGGGTCGAATTGGGGATTTTTGCAATTGAATGGGAGAGGGTGAGAACAGTTGTAATAAACCATTAATGGTGCATATGAGACCTTAATAACATACTTAACACATTACATACCTCTTTTCATAAATTTGAGTGGGTTTGGAGGCATTTGGGAAGCCATTTTCGGTACTTACCTTAGGGGGATTTGAACCCCAAATTACTAGTAAAATTGTATACTTGGTCCAGAATCTTAAGAGAGTTTGCAGAGGTCTTTTGGTGGCCATATGTTATCCCTGAACATCATATTCAATTCCTAATATCATTCATAAACCTTCCTTGAATATTTGAAGGCATTTGGAGTCAATTTGAGACCTAGAGACCAATACTAGTCAAAGGGAAATCACTAGTAAAGTTACCTACATTGACCAGAATTGAAAGAGTATTTGCAGAAGTGTTTTAAAGGTACAAAGGCATCCCTTAAACACATATGTATGTTCTAATATCATTCATATACCTTCTCAGAATATTTGGGATCATTTGGGGCAAATTTGGGACCTAGAGATCGAAACTAGTCCAAGGTCGAACCAAGGAAAAAAGTGGAAAATTGTAATTTAAATAAAATTCCTAATAAGGGACATTACAGTGGTATCAGAGCATGGTCTTGGAACCTGATGTGGTAGAACCTTAATGAAGACCAGGAGTCAAAGAAATAAGCCACCACCCTTAGAAACTGAAACTGGATGTACTTTGGTGAAAGGGAAGAAATAGGAGAAGAAGTGCATTCATTGGTCACCATGAGTAAGGATGAGAAAGGAACCTTAAAGGAGAATGAAGAGTTTAGGAAATTACTTGAACCATCCTTTGAAGACAAGTGGAGACAATACTTTCAAGAGTTCAGATTGTTGCTTAGTGAAATTGGAAGCAACTCGGAAAAAGTAATGAGCAATGGTTCTCTTTTCAAGGAAAAGGATGAAACAATTCATGCCACAAAAGAGGAACCTAATGTAATTGTGGAACATGAGGTACATGTTGATATGCAGGTTCTTGAAGATACTACACTAAAACAAGAAGAAGGACAAGCACTTGTCCTTGTTCAAAGGGATTATGAGTTGCCTCATGGAGAGAGTTGCAAAGCCTTGGAAGAGGTACATGATCTCTCATCTCACAATAGTTGGACCAGCCAATTATGGAGAAGACGAATTAAATATTTCAATGGGTAAGAGTTGTAAAGAATTAAAGTTGGTTCATAATTCCTCACCCCACACTTCTTTTCCAACCACATCACTTTGGGATGAAAATTGGGTGAAAGGTTTTTTCCTAGTGGTGCCACATGAGGGGTATGAAACTCCTACCTCTCCTTTTGATGATGACATGAATAGAGCACCTCATTATTTAGAATTGCAGCAGCATATTGCTTCACCTTATGATGATACATATCCTCATGGATGTATGGATGAGACTTCTTTGAGTCCTTTGAATTCTCCTTGTTTTTCCTGCTCATTATTTGGTTCAGATTTTAGTGGAGATTCTTCATTCACTTCGTGGATGAAAGAATGCATGGCTGAATATTTTGATGCATATCACATTCTCTTGGAGCACACTATATTTTGATGCATATCACATTCTCTTGGAGCAACACTATGGGACATGGGATCCTCACCTATGTCATTGGAGCAGATTTGATGGGTCACTTGAAGATTGTATGCACTTGGAAAATGGTGGTCTACATGCTTGGAGGTATAAGCACTTTCATGACTCTTTGATGAAGCATCTCCTTTATGTACATTTTCATTATGTTGTTATGTACTTTGATGATATATATTTTGTACTCATGATGTTTGGAAGAATGCATACAAGAAAATGGGATCCAGGAATCCTCTTATCTGATGGTATGGGTTGGAGAGCACTTTTAATTGTTGGGGTGCAATACAAGCAATGGGACCCTGGAATAATTTTTATCTCATTGGTTTCATATTTTTTGGGGAAGCAAGCAGTATGGGAGATGGATTCCCCACTTAAAAAAGTGATTTTAATCAGAGTAGTGCAGCAGCAAGCATGGTGGTTCCTCTCTAAAATCTTCATGGAAACTCAAAGACTCAAGGTTGGGCAATTCAATGGCAACTTCAAAGAATTATACAGAAAGCAGGTTCTTCAACACCCACATTTAAAATTGCTTGAGGACAAGCAATATTGGGAAGGGAGGATTTGTCATGTCCCAAATTTGGTATTGGGTCATAATGGCCTAATCACATTGGCTCTATTCATTAGAGTTTGTCAAATTGATGCTAAAGGTCAAATAATTGCCAAGGAGGAAAATTACTAGTTTCCTAGGTTTGGGGTGGAAGCTTTGGGATTTGGAATAAAGGGGATAATAAATGATGTTTGAACATTAGAATGGCATAAATATTTAATAAAGGATCTAAATAAATATATACAAGTGAAAATCAAAGTGGCATTTCATCATGAAGACACATGGAGGAAGTGGGACCCACATATGGCTAGATTTCCCCACTACATTTGGAATCATTCTCTCACCAATTCGAATTCAAGGTGAATGGTAACATACTTGGGGAAGTCCAAAAGGTATTATTCATTGCATGACTCATCCAAGGTCGAAATATAGAGGAAGAGTAACTCCCATGGAAGAGGAAGAGGCAATTTGGAGCTAGTGAGACACTTGGGCTAGATTCCCTAGCTCTATGACAACAATAATGAAGATGCTATGACACCTATGACACAAATCAGACCTGAAGGCTGACATATGACATATATGACATGTCAGGGCTAAAAATAGACTCCAAGAGGGCGCTCAAGGGTGTTAGGGCAGCTAAGATGCTTCCACATGTGATTTGGTGGAAGTGGGAGACTAGGAATTGTTGTACAAGTGGCGTTCTTTGGAATCTCTTCCCAACATGAGTTGGAATGAGTCTCTTGGAAGGAATTCGACGCATGGAGGACATTAGAAGTTTATAAATGTCAATAACAAAGAATGAAACCAGCTTTTGATCATTTGTAGAATTTGCAATTGCAATTGTGAAGAGGGAGAGCTAGTGGATGACTAGTTTCTTGCCTTAGCCAATTTCGAGGGTGAAAGATTCCCATCCAAGTTGGCAATTGGAAAGGCCATTCAGACCTTTCATTTGGAGCTTTAATGGAGTCTTTATTTGCAGGTGTAAGCTACAGGGCAGCTCATGGTTTCTTCTATTGCAGCTCGCTCTTTCCACCATTTCCAGTTTTGATGGCATATTCTTGATCCTTGAGGGAGGGCGTTTTTGGTGAGCTATTGTACTCTTTGGGGGAGCTTCTAATGCCCCATTTATTTTTCAATATGAATTAAATACTCTGTTCTTCATCCCCAAAAAGTTTCAGGTCGAAATTCCAAGTAGAAATGTATAAATCTCATTTTTAATGGAAGAACAATGCCATTTCCCCACTACCTTGTTGTGAGCCCATGTATTGATGATGATTTCGAATGAATGGATGATCCTCTGATATATTTGTGATAAATATACTTCCATGGATGTCTTATACAATTTTCATGTACTGTACTTGAGCATTTGAAGCATTTTTACTCAGTTTAATTGCATTGGGAGAAGAAATAGTGCCATTTCCCCAAGGGTCGAATTGGGGATTTTTGCAGTTGAATGGGAGAGGGTGAGAACAGTTGTAATAAACCGTTAATGGTGCATATGAGACCTTAATAACATACTTAACACATTACATACCTCTGTTCATAAATTTGAGTGGGTTTGGAGGCATTTGGGAAGCCATTTTCAATACTTACCTTAGGGGGATTTGAACCCCAAATTACTAGTAAAATTGCATACTTGGTCCAGAATCTTAAGAGAGTTTGCAGAGGTCTTTTGGTGGCCATATGTTATCCCTGAACATCATATTCAATTCCTAATATCATTCATAAACCTGCCTTGAAGATTTGAAGGCATTTGGAGTCAATTTGAGACCTAGAGACCAATACTAGTCAAAGGGAAATCACTAGTAAAGTTACCTACATTGACCAGAATTGAAAGAGTATTTGCAGAAGTGTTTTAAAGGTACAAAGGCATCCCTTAAACACATATTTATGTTCTAATATCATTCATATACCTTCTCAGAAGATTTGGGATCATTTGGGGCAAATTTGGGACCTAGAGATCGAAACTAGTCCAAGGTCGAACCAAGGAAAAAAGTGGAAAATTGTAATTTAAATAAAATTCCTAATAAGGGACATTACACAGAACCATATGAACTTCTATTTATATAGGTTTTACCCCCTATTTTTTTATGGGGCAGACCTGTCTAAAAAATATTTCAATTTATATTTTTTATTTAATAAATAAATAAATAGGCTTTTAAAACTGGGCCGACTTCACCATTAAATGTGATATTTTTGTTCCACATATTACTCATCAAATATAATTATTTGGTTATCATCCCAAGTGGATTTAAAACCACTTAAACCTATCTTGTGGTAGTTTTCTTGCCATGTCACATAATGCCCACATGGGCCAGCTTCTTGCCTTCAAAACCAAGCAACCCATGCTTCTTGACCTTCACAAAAATGCATGCCATGGCTATTAATTATGCATGCCCATGTCACATAAAATGCACACAAGGGTTACATAAGATGCACGCCCATGGTACATAAGGATACCCGCTCATGGCCTCTCCATATGCCCCGCCAAGAGCCTTCAAAATATGCACGCCATTCCACATAC
Organism: Larix kaempferi; assembly: GCA_027924585.1. Classification (NCBI taxonomy): domain Eukaryota; kingdom Viridiplantae; phylum Streptophyta; class Pinopsida; order Pinales; family Pinaceae; genus Larix; species Larix kaempferi. The sequence continues at coordinate 8,706,221 of BSBM01001879.1, forward strand.
AATGCCCTCCAAAGGTTTATGAAAATGCTCGCCAAAAAGCATTATTAAATGCACGCCCAAGGCTATAAACACTTCCAGCAAATGCACGTCACCTCTATGAAATGCACGCCATGATCTTCTAGATGCACACCATGATTTTTCATCCTTGTCATGTCCCTTGTCCACTTTGGTTTGTCTTTGCCATGTCATCTTTGTCAGGTCTTCAAGGTTGCTTGTTTATTCTCCAAGTCATCCATATCATCTTCAAATGACCACAGCATGGGTCATTTGACTCTTGGCTAACTCTTGGCCCATTAGGTGTGCCATACTCACTCATGTTCTTCTTGTCCATACTTTAAGCTTTGTCATTAATGGTGTGTCATCAATGACAACCATATTCATCACGACTATCTACTAAAATTTCCATACTTGCATCATGAGAAAGGTTATGTATTCATACTTGCTAGATGAGAAACGTTATACATCAACTAGTTTAAAATGTAGAGCTCTGATGGCGGTAAAAGAAATGTTATGCCTTAGGTACCTTAAAATTTAGACCTTAGATGGCTACACAATAATGTTGCGACTAAAAATTTAGAGCTCCAATAACAATTGTACACAAGTTTTGTTGTAAGTCCCTTAGCCCAATTGGAATCCAAATCACCCATGTACGTGTCATGCCTTTGATTGCACTCATCGAAGTTAAAAGACTAACTCTGATCTTTGTACTCGTTACAACTTTTTCACTTGTTTTTATTATAATGTTCATGAGTGTTGTTTTTGTATACTATTATTAAGTAAGTAGGATTATATAGAATAACCAAAATATATATTATATTTTAGATAAATAAAAATATAAATCTTATATAAAGATAAAAAGAGATATTATATAAATTATATATTTATATAGTTATTATTTAAATTGTGAATTATATATAATTCACCAACAATTTGAAATATATATAATAATATGTTTAAACCACCCTCTAGTACAATTAATTTGAATAAAAAACAAAAATAAAGAAAGCATGGTTAAAATTATTTTTTATGTAAAATTTTAAAATACTATGAATAAGAAGAATTATGGATTAATTGATATTTATTATCAATTACTCAGTTTAATAAAATACATTTGCCATAAGTTCTTTAAATCCAAAGTAACATAAACGTAACATAGTATTGTGATGATTGTAATGGTTTCAAAATATAATTTTCAGAATTTACGATAATTATATATAATATAATAATAATTATAATATATATTCCATGAAAACTACTAACTTTCATAAAAAGGAATGAATTTTATAACACGACAATGAACTTAATTAACTAAACATAAAATATGGGTAAAATAATAATGCTTCGACTGTAGTTTTGAAAGTATCGATAGTTAGGAGTATTGACAACTGCTAACTTCCATAGAATATGATTTTATGTCTTTATTGAACTATTGAGGTGGCATGCAACATGACCGTAAGTTTCCGATCTCAAGGTTCGATTACGTCGAAGCTCTAACTCACATAGCTCCATCCATTTGCCCCTTCGTGTTTTTCCAGCTTGCAAAGTGGTCCCGTTATATTTAATGCAAAGGATGACAGGACAAGATAAGTGGTCTTTTCAAGATAGGAAAGGATAAGTGGTGTTTATGGAAAGGATAAGATGTTGAGTAAGAAAATGGATAATATTTTTTTCACTCATGTTTATAGGGAACGGAATTGTGAAGTCGATTTATTATCAAAATCTGGCGTGTCTCAGCTAAAGGGGAGTGGAATATAATTCAGTAAGTGAATGAGAAAAAAACAATTTCATGTTCAATCATTTTGTAACTTCCACAACAGCTAGCAAAAGGTTTTTGAGCTGTAATTTATGGTTATCCGTATCAGTGACAATATGCAGCTTCTGTTTATGCGCTGCTATGAGATAAAATGAATCCAGCTAGTAGTATCCATATCAACTTTGTTTGATAATTATGTATGTAGAAGTCGAGATTATCCTTGATCCTATTAGTTTTCACTTGAGAAGTTTCAGTTTCTCTGTTTCCTCTCTAGAATGGTTCTGTTTTTTTGAGAGCAAATATCGTTGCATCTGCTATTGTGACTAGCTTCTAGCTGGTTATTCCTATATCATATTTGATGATAAATCTATTTTGAAGAAGTTGTGATGTACTTGAAGTATTTTGCCTCTTGAGTTGAATGATCGAGGTTTATGCTTCTTGGTTGTAGTTATGTTTTTGGTTTGTTGTCTACAAAGCTCAAATAGTTTCAAAGATGTGAATCAGATGAATGCCATGGCATATACATAATGTAATCTTTGTTTTTCAATAAAGATATACTATTTTTATTTTTTTCGTGAAAAAAAACTATAGAAAATCAACCTACAACTACCTATTATAATTTTAGTTTTAAGAGTGTTTTAAACTATAGAATACATTTTTGTGTCAAGAGGCGTTTCTATAGCCCAATATGGGGAAGATGTTGCCATGTTACTTAACGTTCCCAACCACTATGGAGGAGATGTTGTCACATTACATACTATGTAACATAATGTTCCAACACAGTAGTAATTGAGCTGACATAAATTTTAAATAAAAATTTAATAACAACTCTTAAAGAATAGGAAAAAATAACAAATAAAACAATGTAAAAAAGTTAAAAAGCAAAACAAAAATAAAAATAAAAAACAATGTAGAAAAATTAAAAAGTAAAACAATGCTAAATAATTAAAGTAAAAGAATTTTAAACCTATCCAATAAGAGAGACAATAAAAAAAAAGGTTTGCACTTGTAGGGATTTGATAATTTTTTATGCATGATAGATCTAGAGTTTAAACGAATTTTCCAGGCATGGTAGATCTTAAATGACTCTAAAATAATTTAGATAAATCACCCTACAACCACTTATTATAATTTTAATTTTAAAGCATCTTAAATATTTTTTTATCAAAAATAAGAAAATATATATATGTATATGAAATGAAACTTTTTACTCTAAAATATATTTTAATATATTTGGGAATATAATTTTTGTAATAAATCACACTATAATTTTAATTTTAAAACATCTCAAATCTCTTTATCAAGAAATTAAATAATCAATTTTATTTTTTAAGAATATTTGAATATATTTGGCAATTAACTATTGCTGCTGGAAACACCAACTTACATTCAATATATATAATAAAAGAAAACATTTAAAATTTTAATCTAATTTCACATATTTATCTCCTTGGGATGCAAAGATTCCTTGAGATTTGTTGAGCATAAAAAAATAAACCATCCATCCTTGTATGTACAAAAGCATATAAAAGTTGCTTAGAATGTGCAATGCGTCCAAAACAAATATTCGAGAGGACACACCACTGTTTTAAAAAACTACAAAATTCAGGACATTTCCATTATTATGACCATGTTATATGTTTTTTTGTTACTTATAACGTACATGCTAGTTGTGACAATGCGCGTAAGATAAAAGACAACCAAAACGTCCTGTTTTTTTTTTTATTTTGGAATATAAATTCATTAAAATTTTTACTTAAAATTTTTATTGAAAATTGTGATTTTCTTAATTTTGTAATTTCTGTAAGTAAGATGGTTTGTTCTAAATTAATTTGGTTTGTTCTAAATTAATTGTTCAATTTTGCGATCTAAGCATTCCAAATTACTCCATAACAATATATCCAAAAAAAATATTCTAGAAGACACACCATTACCAAAAAAGAAATTAATAACACTTCCATTATTATGGCCACCTCATATATTCTTGTCTAAAAGAAAAGACAAACTCAACCATTGAATCATTTCGAGTACATACAAATTTATAATAAAAAAAATTGAAAAATGAAAGGAGAATTTTTTTGGATGAATTACGTGTAGAATCTTGATATTCCACAATTTATCTTCCTATTCCCTAATCATTTAGGACCAAAAACAAAAAGCCAAAATCTTCAGCTATTGTTTTAAAAGATTTTTTTCTTAATTTCAAGAAAGAGGAATTATAATCCACTAAAATTTAAAATTTAAATGTAGTACCTTTCTTTTTTATTATTATAATCCACTAAAATTTAAATGTAGTACCTTTCTTTTTTATTATTGAAAACCCATAAATTTTTGGTTTATTGTTTTTTTACCATGGAAAAGTCAATTCATTTTATATATGATAAAAGAAACATTTTGAGTAATTGTTAGCTAGTATTATAGATAAAGTCCATAATGATCTTGGAATATATCAATAATAATGTGTTTGAGTGGATCTAAAAAGGGGGTTCTTCTAGGCTCATTGAGGATAGTTTAACAAAATTGTGTCATTGAGGATAATTTAACAAAATTGTACAAATCTAGCTCATGTTTATACTTACCAAAAACTAAAGAGCGATCAAGTGTGTGAGAAGCTCGAGTAGTCCCTGGTGGAGGTTTGTTGTATTCCCTGGTCTTGGTGGGTCTAGTTCTGTGGTTCTTGGCATTATGGATCGTGTAAGCCCCTCTTGTTGGTTTGTTCTAGTATAGTGCTGGTGGGCCCATGTAGTCCCTCCTGGTGGTGTGATGTTCGTGAGTTGGGTTTGTCGAGTAGGTAAAGATATAATCGATTAGGTCTACAGATAAGCAACAATTGGGCAGTTCGCAATCAAGAAGATCTCAGTTCGAAGAATAAGTTTTTCCAATAATTATCCCACCAGGCCTCCTTATAGGGGAAAAAACGTAACAGAAGCAAGAAGCACCCCGTGTTAAGTTGTCCCAGTTCCGGTGCTTGCTCCATGCTCTCCATTCTTGAGTTCAACCATCCTCGGTTTAGTTAGCTCCATCAAGCCTCACGTCTAGCCACCACAGGTTCTAGCACGGGTTCGAGAAGGTGTCTCCTTCTCACATTGTTCCACATTGGGTGTTCATGGGTCCAATAGGACTACTTCCTTAACTAGTGTGTTTACGATTGTATTTAATTGTATAAAAATATATGCGAAAGAGACGTTCTTAAATCTATGGATCTTCTCCTTTACATTTCTCATGCTAATTTGATGAAAGATACTTGGGTTGTCACTAGAAACCCCATCAAAATACCCTTATGCTCTTATTGTATGTACAAAATGTACAATGGATCTTGGAGGCTTGGGTTGGGTCTATATGGAATCTAACTTTATGCTATCTTTCAATTGGTAGTAAACACTATATGCACTAACATATCTAGCCTAAAATATGCTTCTATTTCTTGCAAGCTAAATGGGAAACATTACCTCACTTACCAAGGCTAGATCTTCTACATTAGTGTAGACAATCCACATTTGTAGGGTAGCATTGAGATATTCACCTTCACAGTGCCTCTATTGGATCAAGATCCCTGAGACTATTGACCAAATTACCTTTGTGAAGTGTAATGGAGAAAGATATCCTTAATGGTTTCCGAAGGATTTCCACAAACAAAGCATATGTTGGGATCTTGCCAAACTTTCCTTTGTAATGTGTCCCATGTAAGTACTGAGTTTTGTAGTTCCAACCAAACAAAACATATATTTTTGGTGGAGCTAGATAATTCAAATATTTTTCCACTAACAAATATAGGTCTTACAGTTTATTTGTGGGTACTAGAATTCATATCCTAGCTTAACATTGTAGAAACTGTGAGTGCAATTGACTTCCCATGATATTTTTTCCTATTCATTCTAAGTTTCATTCTAGCATAGGTGCATTAACAAAGGTAGTCTTTCCATTGACTAATCCCCCCCCCCCCCCCCCCCCCCCCGAAATTTAATATCTTGAGGGTTTAGCCAAGATTGAATTTCAATAGGTAGATTTGGTTGGGCAACAACTTGATCTAGGGTAAGGATGGTCAATTCTTGAGAGTATCTAATAAATAAAGGGCCATTTTATAGGATGTCCTTCTCTTACCACACATCAATGCCAATTTTGACATTGCTTCCACTACCAATCTACTAGAAAAGATGATTCATAATGATATCGGAAGATGTTGTTATAGCTTTATAGAAGTTATATCCTCCTATGTGTGTTGTGGTAGGGATTCTTATCCAATCCTCCGCGTTTGTAGGTGCTATGTATTTTTCAACATGAATAAAAACCCCTTGTTCCTAATCAATTTCACAACACCCTTGGCCTTTAGAGCAATATTAAGTTTTCCTATTTGTTTGATGCCCTAACCTCCTAGTTCCTTTTGTTGAAACAAATTTTCCCAAGAGATTAGAGGGAGGGCCCTGACCTCTTTATTTCCCTTCCAACAAAAATAATAACATATATGTCTTATCTTGGATATATAATTTGCTTGGAAGGGCATGCCAAAAATAATGATATATTGTATTTGCAAATAGAACACTTTCGAGTAATAACACCTTGCTAGCTAGAGATACCCATATGTATATCCAATGGCATATGTGAGCTTTCAATTAATCCAATAGCTAGGTCCATTCTTTAATCCTATAGTAGTTGTTCATATGTGGAAGCCCAAATATTAGGAAAATTTGTCATGCAAACTCTTGATGGAGTAGGGAAGGAGATTATGTATCATATCCATATGCACTTAAGGAACCAAATTGAAACAAAGAAAACATTTTGTCTTTCCGATAAGAAAGGGTTTCGTGAGGTGAGGAAGGGTCAAGTTTGGTGATAAAGTTTGAAAGGCCCTCAAGATTCTCTTTTATTTATAGATCCTACTTCGTTTTCTTACTTACTTTGGTTAGTTTATGAAGAGAGTTAATAGTTTCGAAAGAGAAGGGCGAGGGGGGAGTGAGTCTGGATAAGTGTCAAGTCCCCTCCCATCAAACCGAGCCAGGGAGAGAACATGACTCTGATTCCAGGCATCTAGCCCCATATCCATTAAGTAAAAACTCATTGATAAAAAGACATATACATGTGCATATTGTAATTAAACACAACGGAATTAAAATCATCTACATATCTAATATACATTCAGACATTTTTATGACACACATTAAATAATTGCATTGCAGAATTTAACACATGAGAGTACTTATCTTAAAACAAAGTAGTCCCGAGAAACCAGCTATGCAACTTCAATGTTCCACCCAACCATAGGCCAGTTGTGCTTATCAATCTCTTGATACAACTGCCACCCCCGAGCTGGGCATGATTTCTACAAGGAAAAAGGGAACAACAGACTCACACATAGCCAAAATACACCAAAATAAGCCAAGCCAATCCACAGTTGGGTTCATCAGGCTGCTAAGGCAATGAAAAGGAAGAATTGCTAAGCTAGTGAGCTCAACCACAGATATATGGATGCCCTCTACAAGATCTATCTAGTTTGGCACCCACAACGCCTACACACCCCACTCAAGGAAGTATTCCCTTCACCAATACACAGTCCCTTAGGCCATACCTTCCATTCTAGTGTTGTCCAAGGTGTGCATAGAAGAGTAGCCAGCCCTTTTGATCTTTTTGAGAGGTTACTCCCCTCACTAGGTTTATCACAAGTTCACACCAAAACAGGGATGCACATAACAGCAAAATCACAAGTGATGGGCATATAGAAAAGAGTTTTTTTTTACAGTAGGATGCCCAAAATGGGGTTTCTACCAGTTCAGAAAAACGTGGGCAGCCAAAATGAAATGGGAGAATGGGAAAACAACCATGGGAGAGCAAATTGTTTCCAGAAAAACGTTTATGGGCATTCAAGGGACAAAAACGGCGTCCATAAACCCCCAAAATCGTGGCTCCTTTCCTCCCAGCCATTGTGCAATACAAAAACGAGTTCCCAGGCATGGAAAATGCAGGAAAATGGTGAAAAATGTGATGGGGAAAGCCCAACTAGCTCAGATTGCGTGAGAGGGCAAAGGCCATGGGTGAAAGATGGATTTGGGCACCATTTCGTGGGTGTTTTCTTGCCCAAGAAGGAAAAATACGAATTCCCGAGTTGATGGCTTGCCCATGCAAGAAATTGGCTTCCATACCTCTCCATTCCCAAGGCATTAACTACCTCAACCAACTCTTGGAAGAATTAAATGATTGGGTGCATAAGTCAAAATGGGTAGTTGGTGGTTTATGGGTTTTCTCATGAAATTTGGCTTAACACTATTGGTTCAAGGGTTTGAATAATTTCCCTCCCTATTTCTTATAAAAATCATGCCCCCATCTCTTTGTTGCATTGCATAGCTAGTTGTGGGTATTTCATTAAAATTTGTATTTACATGATGTTTGAATTTACATTGTGCCTGTCTAGCACAAGAACCATATGCATCTATTTTTAATTTCCGATACATACAAAGCTAAATCGATGGTGGGGCCTTGGCCTTGAGCTCCTCACCATGATTAAATAACGATATTTACATCATTTACAATTTTAATGCAATAGGGTCAAAATCGGGATATTACATTCCCCTCCCCCTTACATTAGCACTGCCCTCAGTGCTCATCAAAATTGAACAAAAATGGATATGCCACTCTCATGGCATCCTCCAACTCCCATGTAGCCTCATCGGGACTGTAGTGCTTCCATTGCACCTTTACCTATCCGATGGCTCGGTTCCAAAGCAATGTTACCTTCTTGTCTAGGATACGCAATGGGTTGGTTTGGAACTCTCCCTTGGGTTCCACCTGGATCACATCCCAATTAATCACATGGTTAGGATCATGTACGTATTTCTTAAGCAAAGAGGAATGAAAAACATTATGAGCTCTAGTGCTAGCAGGCAATGCAAGTCTATATGCAACTAGCCCTATTCTTTCAAGCACTTCAAATGGCCCACAATATCTGGGTGATAGCTTGGCACAACCCCCAAGCTTCAAGGAACTTTTCCTTGGCCTCACTCTAAGATACACATGATCCCCAACACTGAATTTCCTATGCACTCTGAGCTTATCTGCATAGCTTTTCTGTCTATCCTGGGCTGCTTTTAAATTCTGCCTAATCTTTGCAACCTCTTGTTCCATTTCCTCAAGCAATTCCGGCCCAAGTACAATTTTGTTCATTGGATTATCCCAAGTCACTGGTGTCCTACACCTTCTGCCATACAAAGCATCGTATGGACTTGTTCCCAATGATGCTTGTTTCCCATTGTTATATGCAAACTCTACCAGGTGTAGATAATCCTCCCACTTGGATGGTTTGTCCATAACATACATTCAAAGCATGTCTTCAAGAACCCGATTTACTCTTTTTGTTTTCCCATCTGTTTGAGGATGGTACGCGGTACTAAAGTTCAACTGTGTACTCAAATATTCAAAGAGACCCTTCCAAAAATTGGAAGTGAACTTGGTATCCCTGTCAAAAATTATTGCCTTAGGCAATCCATGTAATCTGAAAATTTCCTTCATGAAAATATTTGCAATGGCATCGGCTTTGTGTGTGGACTTAACCGGTATAAAATGTGCTGCCTTTGTTAACTTGTCCACCACCACCATGATGGAATCATGTTGTCTCACTGTCATTGGCAAACCTATAATAAAATCCATGGAAATTACTTTCCACTTCCATTCTGGAATTGGCAATGGATGCAATAAACCTGCTGGGTGTTGGTGTTCAACCTTCACCTGCTGACATTTCATGCACCTAGAAATGTTTTCAGCGATGTCCTTCTTCATCCCTGGCCAGAAATAATATTTTCTTACTGTAGCAATTGTTTTCTGATATCCTGGGTGACCGGAGTATGGAGCTTTATGGATTTCATCCATAACAATCCTCCTCAAATCTGCCACATTTGGAATATTGGCTCTATTCTTATAAGTAAGAAGTCCATCTTCTTCAAAATGGTATCCTTCATACTTCTTTTCAAGGTCTTGCCGCTGCAGTTTGTGCTTTATCTGCACATACACTTTGTCCTCAACAATATGGTTAACAATCTACTGCCTCAAAGCTGGTTGGCAAGTGCTAAGCGCTGCCACATGCATTTCATGTACTTTCCTGCTAAGTGCATCAACCACCTTGTTCTCTTTCCCTTTTATGTGTTTGATTTCAAAATCAAATTCACACAAAAATTCCAACCATCTAGCTTGCGTAGCATTCAAATTTGGTTGATCAAATAAGTATTTCAAACCACAATGGTTTGTCCTTAGCTCAAATTTCATGCCCATTAAGTAATGCCTCCACATCTTTAAAGCATGTACTATGGCTGCAAGTTCTAAATCATGAGTAGCATATTTTTTCTCGTGCTCCTTCAACTTTCTTGACTCATAGCATACCACGTGGTTGTCTTGCATAAGAACTCCTCCAAGTCCTTGATTGCATGCATCGGTACACACCACAAAGTCTTTTAATGGGTCTGCAATTTTCAAAATTGGTGCACTCGTAAGAAGATTCTTCAACCATTGGAAACTTTCCTCACATATTGGTGACCATTCAAACTTTATCCCCTTCTTTTGCAAAGAAGTGATCAGGTTTGCGACCTTGGAGAATCCTTCAATGAACCTCCTACAGTAACCAGCAAGGCACATAAAAGATCTCACATCTGTCACATTTCTTGGAGTTGACCAATTCATAATGGCTTCAATCTTCTCAGGGTCCACGGATATTCCTTCATTTGAGATTATGTGACCCAAATAATGAATTTTATCTTTATAAAAATCACATTTGCTTAACTTTGCATACATCTTATGCTCCCTTAGCAATTGCAATGTCATTCTCAAATGTTCTTCATGCTCTTCTTCATTCTTAGAATAGATAAGAATTCCGTCTAGAAATAGAAGAACGAACTTGTCCAAATACTTGCTAAAAACACTATTCATGAGACACATGAATGTAGCTGGTGCATTTGTGAGACCAAATGGTACCACTACAAACTCATAGTGTCCATACCTTGTTCTAAAGGCTGTCTTATGAATATCTTCCTCTTTGATTCTTACCTGATGGTAACCTGACCTTAAGTCAATCTTTGAAAATACCTTTTCTCTTCATTTGATAAAAAAGGTTATCGATTCGGGGCAATGGGTATTTGTTCTTCATAGTAACTTTGTTCAACTGCCTGTAGTCAATACATAACCTGAGTGTTCCATATTTCTTTCTCACAAATAGAACAGTTGCTCCCCACGGGGACACACTTGGCCTGATATATTTCTTTTCCAACAACTCTTGTAATTGCATTTTCAATTCTAGCAATTCTGGTGTACTCATCCTGTAGGGTGTCTTGGACACTGGTGCAGCTCCTGGCACAAGTTCAATTGTAAAATCAATGTCTCTCTTTGGAGGAAGTCCAGGAATCTCATCAGGAAAAACATCCATGAATTCCTGCAATACTTGATAGTCCTCCAACTTAAGAGTTTCATTCTCTATTTCCTCCGAAACATGGGTTGCATATAGTTGACAACCCTTTCTACAGAACTTCTTCAACTGCATGGCTGAAACCTTCCTAATAGAAGTCACCTTTGGAATGCCTTTTACAACCCTTGGGTTTCCTTCTTTGTCCATGCATTCAAAAGTTTAATTGTAGCAGTCAAGTTTAACCCTGTGTGCTTCTAACCAATCCATTCCAATGAGAATATCATAGGAACCTAGTGGCAAGAGATTCAGATTTGCATAAGTGAATAGCCCGTCCATCTCTAAGGGACATTTCTCTACAATTTCACTAACCTTTATCTTGGTTCCAGTGGCTAGTTGAACTAACCAAGATTTACTATGCTTTAATTTCTTAAAAGCACAAATCTCAACAATTTTAGGAGTGATATAATTGTGAGTAGATCCAGGATCAATCAAAATAGAAACAGATTGCTTAGGAATCTTACCTTCAACTTCAACCACAGTTGATTGATGATCTGCCTGGTGGTCATCTAGTGCTGCATAGATTCTAGGGATTGTCCTCGCCACTTGACCCATAGTTTCAGCTCCTTGGATGTGGTGAACTTGATTTGCATTCCCATTCTGATGTGGGCAGTTCCTAAGCATGTGGTCTCCTCCACAACCCCAACATTGAAGTGGTTCTCTTGGCTCCTTCAGATCTCTTGGCTTGTCTCCCATAATCCTAGTTGGCTTAGTCACAACTTGTGATGGCTGCCTTTGCTGGTTTCTGATATGAGGAGGTTTGAAACCTTTCTTCCTTTGGTCAAACTTCTCATTCTTCTTGTCCTTCCATGCCTTATGGAAATCAGGTTTGCTTTTGTTTTGATCATAGCAATACTTGGCCTTCCTTATTGCCTGCTCAAGAGTTTGAGACTCATCAAATTCAATCCTATCTTTATATGACTAAGGTATCCCACTTAGAAAACGTTGAATTTTCACCTTATCATCTCGAATATACTTGAGATACCTTAGCATTTACAAGAACTTGTTTGCATATTCTTCCATGGTCAATTGTCCCAATTTCAGCTCATGGAACTCTTTGATCTTATCATCATAGTACCTATCAGATAGGTACTTCTACTTGAAATATTTCTTGAACTGCTTCCACACAATCTTTCTTTCATTGATCTTCCTCACTTGTCTAATGTGATCCCACCATATAGATGCTCTTCCATTCAAGTTAAAATTGGCGACCCTTGCCTTCATATTTCCAGAGTAGTCTTAGACTTGGAAATACTTTCTCATCCCAAGAAGCCAAGCTTCTGCTTCTTGACCAGACTTTACCTCTCCATCAAATGTAGGAGGTTTTGCCTTCTTAAATTCCCCATGTGAATTGTTCTTGTAAAGCCTCTTTCTCTTATTCTTGCGAGATGAAGAGCTTGAACCCTCAATGGATCCTTCAGAGTCAGATGATCCGCTAGAAGAGATTTTTGGAGTATAGGTTCTGTCTCTATAAACTCTTCTTGGGATATTGGACCTCTTGCGGGAATTTCTCCTTGAACTACTCCCACTCTTTTCTGGATTTGATGCCTGATGCCCAGAGTTTATTTGCTTTGAGAAAGTTAGCCTAATTTTCACCGCCGCGTGTGCAGAAAGTTAGCCTAATTTTTGCCTCCGCGCGCGCAAAGAGTTAGCCTAATTTTCGCCGCCGTGCGACGCAGAAATTAGTGTCACTTTTTCCTTCGCGTCGCAGATATTTAACATAACTTTGTCGCCGCGTCATAGAAGTTAACGCTAAACCCGCGTGGATCATAACGTTAAAATTCCTGCCAATCACAAAAGTTAATGCTATACCCACCGACTGCGTCGCAGAGATTAACATTAATTTCGCCGCGACAACCTTAGGAAAAAATTTCAAAAACACTTGGAAAAATTTAAAAATTTTCCTTTATTTCTGTGATGATTATTTCTCAAAAGGAGGTGACTTTTCCTTTACAACGTCTGCAAACTATTCAACCTTAGCCTGTTTAGGCCCAATGTTGCAACCTGTGGTGATTAGAAAGGGATCTTCCCTTGTAACTATGATCATATTTGGCCCATAGAGGCCCAATGCTGTAGCCTATGGCTCTGATACCACACTATCAAGTCCCCTCCATCATACCGAGCCAGGGAGAGAACATGACTCTGATTCCGGGCATCTAGCCCCATATACATTAACTAAAAACTCATTGATAAAAAGACATATACATGTGCATATTGTAATTAAAGACAGCAGAATTAAATTCATCTACATATCTAACATACATTCAAACATTTTCATGATTGCATTGCAGAATTTAACACATGAGAGTACTTATCTTAAAACAAAGTAGTCCCGAGCAACCAGCTATGCAACTGCAACGTTCCACCCAACCATAGGCCAGTTGTGCTTATCAATCTCTTGATACAACCGCCACCCCCGAGCTGGGCATGCTTTCTACAAGGAAAAATGGAACAACAGACTCACACATAGCCAAAATACACCAAAATCAACCAAGCCAATCCACAGTTGGGTTTATAAGGCTGCTAAGGCAATGGATAAAAGACATACTAGTTGTGATAATGCGCGTAGGATAAAAGACAACCAAAACCAAAACATACATACTAGTTGTGATAATGCGCGTAGGATAAAAGACATACTACTTATAACGTACATACTAGTTGTGATAATGCGTGTAGGATAAAAGACAACCAAAATGTCCTGTTTTTTCGGTGATTTTGGGATAAAAATCTGTTAAAATTTTTATTGAAAATTGTGATTTTCTTAATTTTGTAATTTTTGTAATTAAGATTATTTGTTTTAAATTAATTGTCCAATTTTGCGATCTAAGCACTCCAAATTGCTCCATAACAATACATCCAAAACAAATATTCTAGAGTACGCACCATTACTAAAAAAAATTAATGACACTTCCATCATTATGGCCACCTCATATGTTCTTGCCTAAAAGAAAAGACAAAATCAACCATTGAATCATTTCGAGTACATACAAATTTATAATAAAAAAAAATTGAAAAATGAAAGGAGATTTTTTTTGGATGAATTACATGTAGAATCTTGATATTCCACAATTTATCTTCCTATTCCCCTCTCATTTAAGACCAAAAACAAAAGGCCAAAATCTTTAGCTATTGTTTTAAAAGATTTTTTTCTTAATTTCAAGAAAGAGGAATTATAATCCACTAAAATTTAAATGTAGTACCTTTCTTTTTTATTATTATAGTCCACTAAAATTTAAATGTAGTACCTTTCTTTTTTATTATTTAAAACCCATAAATTTTTGGTTTATTGTTTTTTTACCATGGAAAAGTCAGTTCATTTTATATATGACAAAAGAAACATTTTGAGTAATTGTTAGCTAGTATTATAGATAAAGTCTATTATGATCTTGGAATATATCAATAATAGTGTGCCTGAGTGGATCCAAAAAGGGGGTTCTTTTAGTGTCATTGAGGATAGTTTAACAAAATTGTACAAATTTAGCTCATGTTTATACTTACAAATACTAAATAGTGATCAAGTGTGTGAGAAGCTCGAGTAGTCACTGGTGGAGGTTTGTTGTATTCCCTGGTCTTGGTGGGTCTAGTTTTGTGGTTCTTGGCATTATGGATCGTGTAAGCCCCTGTTGTTGGTCTATTCTAGTATAGTGCTGGTGGGCCCATGTAGTCCCTCCCTGGTGGTGTGATGTTTGTGAGTTGGGTTTGTCGAGTAGGTAAAGATATAATCGATCAGGTCTACAGATAAGCAGCAATTGGGCAGTTTGCAATGAAGAAGATCTTAGTTCGAAGAATCAGTTTTTCCAATAATTATCCCACCAGGCCTCCTTATAGGGGAAAAAATGTAATAGAAGCAAGAAGCACCCCGTGTTAAGTTGTCCCAGTTCCGGTGCTTGCTCCGTGCTCTCCATTCTTGAGTTCAACCATCCTCGGTTTAGTTAGCTCCATCAAGCCTCATGTCTAGCCACCACAGGTTCTAGCACGGGTTCGAGAAGGTGTCTCCTTCTCACACTGTTCCACATTGGGTGTTCATGGGTCCAATAGGACTACTTCCTTAACTAGTGTGTTTACGATTGTATTTAATTGTATAAAAATATATGCGAAAGAGACGTTCTTAAATCTATGGATCTTCTCCTTTACATTTCTCATGCTAATTTGATGAAAGATACTTCGGATGTGTGCTATGTGCCACTTAACTACCTCACTATGATTTTTGAATCTCTGTATACATCCAAAACATTTAATCCATTTTCCCTTGTTATCTCTAAAAGGGTGTCCATTGTTAGTAGTTCTTCCTAATCCAATTTGAAGTTGAATCTTTTTTGAATGAGGAGGAGGAGCCATCCACATGGTCCGCTTATGCTTGGGTTGTCACTAGAAACCCCATCAAAATACCCTTATGCTCTTATTGTATGTACAAAATGTATAATGGATCTTGGAGGCTTGGGTTGGGTCTATATGGAATCTAACTTTATGCTACCTTTCAATTGGTAGTAAACACTATACGCACTAACATATCTACCCTTGTCAACTAGTTTTCCCCTACCTTTTGTCAACTAGTTTTCCCCTGCAACCATTTATTATAATTTTAATTTTAAAACATCTTAAATATTTTTTTTATCAAGAATAAGAATAAGAAAATATATATATGTATATGAAATGAGACTTTTTACTCTAGAATATATTTTAATATATATTGGGAATATAATTTTTTAATGAATCACACTGTAATTTTATAATTTTAATTTTAAAACATCTCAAATCTCTTTATCAAGAAATTAAATAATCAATTTTATTTTTTAAGAATATTTGAATATATTTGGCAATTAACTATTGCTGCTGGAAACACCAACTTACATTCAATATATATAATAAAAGAAAACATTTAAAATTTTAATCTAATTTCACATATTTATCTCCTTGGGATGCAAAGATTCCTTGAGATTTGTTGAGCTTAAAAAAATAAACCATCCATCCTTGTATGTACAAAAGCATATAAAAGTTGCTTAGAATGTGCAATGCGTCCAAAACAAATATTCGAGAGGACACACCATTGTTTTAAAAAACTACAAAATTCAGGACATTTCCATTATTATGATCACGTGATATGTTTTTTTGTTACTTATAACGTACATGCTAGTTGTGACAATGCGCGTAGGATAAAAGATAATCAAAACGTTCTGTTTTTTTAGTAATTTTGGGATAAAAATCTGTTAAATTTTTTTATTGAAAATTGTGATTTTCTTAATTTTGTAATTTCTGTAATTAAGATTGTTTGTTCTAAATTAATTATCCAATTTTGCGATTTAGCACTCCAAATTGCTCCATGACAATACATCCAAAACAAATATTCTAGAGTATACACTATTACTAAAAAAGAAATTAATGACACTTCCATTATTATGGCCACCTCATATGTTCTTGTCTAAAAGAAAAGACAAAATCAACCATTGAATCATTTCGAGTACATACAAATTTATAATAAAAAAAAATTGAAAAATGAAAGGAGAATTTTTTGGGGATGAATTACGTGTAGAATCTTGATATTCCACAATTTATCTTCCTATTCCCCTCTCATTTAAGACCAAAAACAAAAGGCCAAAATCTTTAGCTATTGTTTTAAAAGATTTTTTTCTTAATTTCAAGAAAGAGGAATTATAATCCACTAAAATTTAAATGTAGTACCTTTCTTTTTTATTATTGAAAACCCATAAATTTTTGGTTTATTGTTTTTTACCGTGGAAAAGTCAATTCATTTTATATATGATAAAAAAAACATTTTGAGTAATTGTTAGCTAGTATTATAGATAAAGTCCATAATGATCTTGGAATATATCAATAATAGTGTGCTTGACTGGATCCAAAAAGGGGGTTTTTTTAGTGTTATTGAGGATAGTTTAACAAAATTGTACAAATCTAGCTCATGTTTATACTTACAAAAACTAAAGAGTGATCAAGTGTGTGAGAAGCTCAAGTAGTCCCTGGTGGACGTTTGTTGTATTCCTTGGTCTTGGTGGGTCTAGTTCTGTGGTTCTTGGCATTATGGATCGTGTAAGCCCCTGTTGTTGGTCTATTCTAGTATAGTGCTGGTGGGCCATGTAGTCCCTCCCTGGTGGTGTGATGTTCGTGAGTTGGGTTTGTCGAGTAGGTAAAGATATAATCAATCAGGTCTACAGATAAGCAGCAATTGGGCAGTTTGCAATCAAGAAGATCTCAGTTCGAAGAATCAGTTTTTCCAATAATTATCCCACCAGGCCCCCTTACAGGGGAAAAAACGTAATAGAAGAAAGAAGCACCCCGTGTTAAGTTGTCCCAGTTCCGGTGCTTGCTTCGTGCTCTCCATTCTTGATTTCAACCATCCTCGGTTTAGTTAGCTCCGTCAAGCCTCACGTCTAGCCACCACAGGTTCTAGCACGGGTTCGAGAAGGTGTCTCCTTCTCACATTGTTCCACATTGGGTGTTCATGGGTCCAATAGGACTACTTCCTTAACTAGTGTGTTTACGATTGTATTTAATTTTATAAAAATATATGGGAAAGAGATGTTCTTAAATCTATGGATCTTCTCCTTTACATTTCTCATGCTAATTTGATGAAAGATACTTCTGATGTGTGCTATGTGCCACTTAGCTACCTCACTATGATTTTTGAATCTCCGTATACATCCAAAACATTTAATCCATTTTCCCTTGTTATCTCTAAAAGGGTGTCCATTGCTAGTAGTTCTTCCTAATCCAATTTGAAGGTGAATCTTGTTTGAATTGGGAGGAGGAGCCATCCACATGGTCCACTTATGCTTGGGTTGTCACTAGAAACCCCATCAAAATACCCTTATGCTCTTATTGTATGTACAAAATGTATAATGGATCTTGGAGGCTTGGGATGGGTCTATTGGTAGTAAACACTATATGCACTAACATATCTAACCTAAAATATGCTTCTATTTCTTGCAAGCTAAATGGGAAACATTACCTCACTTACCAAGGCTAGATCTTCTACACTAGTGTAGACAATCCACATTTGTAGGGTAGCACTGATATATTCACCTTCCCAGTGCCTCTATTGGATCAAGATCCTTGAGACTATTGACCAAATTACCTTTGTGAAGTGTAATGGAGAAAGATATCCTTAACGGTTTCCGAAGGATTTCCACAAACAAAGCATATGTTTGGATCTTACCAAACTTTCCTTTGTAATGTGTCCCATGTAAGTACTGAGTTTTGTAGTTCCAACCAAATAAAACATATTTTTTTGGTGGAGCTAGATAATTCAAATATTTTACCACTAACAAATATAGGTCTTATAGTTTATTTGTGGGTACTAGAATTCATATCCTAACTTAACATTGTAGAAACTGTGAGTGCAATTGACTTCCCATGATATTTTGTCCTATTCATTCTAAGTTTTATTCTAGCGTAGGTGCATTAACAAAGGTAGTCTTTCCATTGACTAATCCCCCCCCCCCCCCGCAATTTAATATCTTAAGGTTTAGCCAAGATTGAATTTCAATAGGTAGATTTGGTTGGGCAACAACTTGATCTAGGGTAAGGATGGTCAATTCCTAAGAGTATCTAATAAATAAAGGGCCATTTTATAGGATGTCCTTCTCTTACCACACATCAATTCCAATTTAGACATTGCTTCCACTACCAATCTACTAGAAAAGATGATTCATAATGATATCGAAAGATGTTGTTATAGCTTTATAGAAGTTATATCCTCCTATGTGTGTTGTGGTAGGGATTCTTATCCAATCCTCCGCATTTGTAGGTGCTATGTATTTTTCAACATGAATAAAAACCCCTTGTTCCTAATCAATTTCACAACACCCTTGGCCTTTAGAGCAATATTAAGTTTTCCTATTTGTTTGATGCCCTAACCTCCTAGTTCCTTTTGTTGAAACAAATTTTCCCAAGAGATTAGAGGGAGGGCCCCGACCTCTTTATTTCCCTTCCAACAAAAATAATAACATATATGTCTTATCTTGGATATATAATTTGCTTGGAAGGGCATGCCAAAAATAATGATATATTGTATTTGCAAATAGAACACTTTCGAGTAATAACACCTTGCTAGCTAGAGATAACCATATGTATATCCAATTGCATATGTGAGCTTTCAATTAATCCAATAGCTAGGTCCATTCTTTAATCCTATAGTAGTTGTTCATATGTGGAAGCCCAAATATTAGGAAAATTTGTCATGCAAACTCTTGATGGAGTAGGGAAGGAGATTATGTATCATATCCATATGCACTTAAGGAACCAAATTGAAACAAAGAAAACATTTTGTCTTTCCGATAAGAAAGGGTTTCGTGAGGTGAGGAAGGGGTCAAGTTTGGTGATAAAGTTTGAAAGGCCCTCAAGATTCTCTTTTATTTATAGATCCTACTTCGTTTTCTTAATTACTTTGGTTAGTTTATGAAGAGAGTTAATAGTTTCGAAAGAGAAGGGCGAGGGGGGAGTGAGTCTGGATAAGTGTCAAGTCCCCTCCCATCAGACCGAGCCAGGGAGAGAACATGACTCTGATTCCGGGCATCTATCCCCATATCCATTAAGTAAAAACTCATTGATAAAAAGACATATACATGTGCATATTGTAATTAAACACAACGAAATTAAAATCATCTACATATCTAACATACATTCAGACATTTTCATGACACACATTAAATAATTGCATTGTAGAATTTAACACATGAGAGTACTTATCTTAAAACAAAGTAGTCCCGAGCAACCAGTAATGCAACTGCAACGTTCCACCAAACCATAGGCCAGTTGTGCTTATCAATCTCTTGATACAACTGCCACCCCCGAGTTGGGCATGATTTCTACAAGGAAAAAGGGAACAACAGATTCACACATAGCCAAAATACACCAAAATCAGCCAAGCCAATCCATAGTTGGGTTTATCAGGCTGCTAAGGCAATGGAAAGGAAGAATTGCTAAGCTAGTGAGCTCAACCATAGAGATATGGATGCCCTCTACAAGATGTATCTAGCTTGGCACCCACAATGCCTACACACCCCACTTAAGGAAGTATTCCCTTCACCAATACACAGTCCCTCAGGCCATACCTTCCATTCTAGTGTTGTCCAAGGTGTGCATAGAAGATTAGCTAGCCCTTTTGATCTTTCTGAGAGGTTACTCCCCTCACTAGGTTTATCAAGCCAATTCTGTCCACTTCCACTCCAAATTTCTTGCTCATAGGTTCACACAAAAACAGGGATGCACATAACAGCAAAATCACAAGTGATGGGCATATAGAAAAGCGTTTTTTTTTTACAGTAGGATGCCCGAAATGGGGTTTCTACTAGTTCAGAAAAACGTGGGCAGCCAAAACGAAATGGGAGAAGGGGGAAAACAACCCTGGGAGAGCAAATTGTTTTTAGAAAAATGTTTATGGGCATTCAAGGGACAAAAACGGCCTCCATAAACCCCAAAATCGTGGCTCCCTTCCTCCCAGCCATTGTGCAATACAAAAACGAGTTCCCAAGCATGGAAAATGCAGGAAAATGGTGAAAAATGTGATGGGGAAATCCCAGCTAGCTCAGACTACGTGAGAGGGCAAAGGCCATTGGTGAAAGATGGCTTTGGGCACCATTTTATGGGTGTTTTCTTGCCCAAGAAGAAAAAATACGAATTCCCAGGTTGATGGCTTGCCCATGCCTGAAATTGGCTTCCATACCTCTCCATTCCCAAGGCATTAACTACCTCAACCAACTCTTGGAAGAATTAAATGATTGGGTGCATAAGTCAAAATGGGTAGTTGGTGGTTTATGGGTTTTCTCATGAAATTTGGCTTAACACTATTGATTCAAGGGTTTGAATAATTTCCCTCCCCATTCCTTATAAAAATCATGCCCCATCTCTTTGTTGCATTGCATAGCTAGTTGTGGGTATTTCATTAATATTTGTATTTACATGATGTCTGAATTTACATTGTGCCTGTCTAGCACAAGAACCATATGCATCTATTTTTAATTGCCGATACATACAAAGCTAAATTGATGGTGGTGCCTTGGCCTTGAGCTCCTCACCATGATTAAATAGCTATATTTACATCATTTACAATTTTAATGCAATAGGGTTAAAATTGGGATATTACATTCCCCTCCCCCTTACATTAGCACTATCCTCAGTGCTAATCAAAATTGAACAAAAATGGATATGCCACTCTCATGGCATCCTCCAGCTCCCATGTAGCCTCATCGGGACTGTAGTGCTTCCATTGCACCTTTACCTGTCCGATGGCTCGGTTCCGGAGCAATGTTACCTTCTTGTCTAGGATGTGCAATGGGTCAGTTTGGAACTCTCCCTCGGGTTCCACCTGGATCACATCCCAATTAATCACATGGTTAGGATCATGTACATATTTCTTAAGCAAAGAGACATGAAAAACATTATGATCTCTAGTGCTAGTAGGCAATGCAAGTCTATATGCAACTGACCCTATTCTTTCAAGCACTTCAAATGGCCCACAATATCTGGGTGATAGCTTGGCACAACCCCCAAGTTTCAAGGAACTCTTCCTTGGCCTCACTCTAAGATACACATGATCCCCAACACTGAATTCCCTATACACTCTGAGCTTATCTGCATAGATTTTCTATCTATCCTGGGCTGCTTTTAAATTATGCCTAATCTTTGAAACCTCATGTTCCATTTCCTCAAGCAATTCTGGCCCAAGTACAATTCTGTTCACTAAATTATCCCAAGTCACTGGTGTCCTACACCTTCTGCCGTACAAAGCCTTGTATGGACTTGTTTCCAATGATGCTTGTTTCCCATTGTTATATGCAAACTCTACCAGGTGTAGATAATCCTCCCACTTGGATGGTTTGTCCATAACATACATGCGAAGCATGTCTTCAAGAACCTGATTTACTCTTTCTGTTTGCCCATCTATTTGAGGATGGTACGTGGTACTAAAGTTCAACTATGTACCCAAATATTCAAAGAGACCATTCCAAAAATTGGAAGTGAACTTGGTATTCCTGTAAAAAATTATTGCCTTAGGGAATCCATGTAATCTGAAAATTTCCTTCATGAAAATATTAGCAATGGCATCGGCTTTATGTGTGGACTTAACCGATATAAAATGTGCTGCCTTTGTTAACTTGTCCACCACCACCATGATGGAATCATGTTGTCTCATCGTCATTTGAAAACCTGTAATAAAATCCATGGAAATTACTTCCCACTTCCATTCTAGAATTGGCAATGGATGCAATAAACCTGCTAGGTGTTGGTGTTCAACCTTCACCTGCTGACATTTCATGCACCTAGAAATGTATTCAACGATGTCCTTCTTCATCCCTGGCCAGAAATAATATTTTCTTGCTGTAGCAATTGTTTTCTGATATCCTGGGTGAACGGAGTATGGAGCTTTATGGATTTCATCCATAACAATCCTCCTCAAATCTGCCACATTTGGAATATAGGCTCTATTCTTATAAGTAAGAAGTCCATCTTCTTCCAAATGGTATCCTTCATACTTATTTTCAAGGTCTTGCCGCTGCAATTTGTCCTTTATCTGCACATACACTTCGTCGTCAACAATATGGTTAACAATCTGCTGCCTCAAATCTGGTTGGCAAGTGCTAAGTGCTGCCACATGCATTTCATGTACTTTCCTGCTAAGTGCATCAACAACCTTGTTCTCTTTCCCTTTTATGTGTTTGATTTCGAAATCAAATTCACACAAAAATTCCAACCATCTAGCTTGCCTAACATTCAAATTTGGTTGATCAAATAAGTATTTCAAACCACAATGGTTTGTCCTTAGCTCAAATTTCCTGCCCATTAAGTAATGCCTCCACATCTTTAAAGCATGTACTATGGTTGCAAGTTCTAAATCATGAGTAGCATATTTTTTCTCGTGCTCCTTCAACTTTCGTGACTCATAGCATACCACGTGGTTGTCTTGCATAAGAACTCCTCCAAGTCCTTGATTGCATGCATTGGTAAACACCACAAAGTCTTTTTATGGGTCTGCAATTTTCAAAATTGGTGCACTCGTAAGAAGATTCTTCAACCATTGGAAACTTTCCTCACATCTTGGTGACAATTCAAACTTTATCCCCTTCTTTTGCAAAGAAGTGATCAGGTTTGCGACCTTGGAGAATCCTTCAATGAACCACCTGTAGTAACCAGCAAGGCCCATAAAAGATCTCACATCTGTCACATTTCTTGGAGTTGGCCAATTCATAATGGCTTAAATCTTCTCAGGGTCCACAGATTATCCTTCATTTGAGATTATGTGACCCAAATAATGAATCTTATCTTTATAAAAATCACATTTGCTTAACTTTGCATACAGCTTATGCTCCCTTAGCAATTGCAATGTCATTCTCAAATATTCTTCATGCTCTTCTTCATTCTTAGAATAGATAAGAATGTCGTCTAGAACTAGAAAAATGAACTTGTCCAAATACTTGCTAAAAACACTATTCATGAGACACATGAATGTAGCTGGTGCATTTGTGAGACCAAATGGTACCACTACAAACTCATAGTGTCCATACCTTGTTCTAAAGGTTGTTTTATGAATATCTTCCTCTTTGATCTTACCTGATGGTAACCTGACCTTAAGTCAATCTTTGAAAATACCTTTGCTCCTCTCATTTGATAAAAAAGGTCATCGATTCGGGGCAATGGGTATTTGTTCTTCACAGTAACTTTGTTCAACTTCCTATAGTTAATACATAACTTGAGTGTTCTGTCTTTCTTCCTCACAAATAGAACAGGTGCTCCCCACGGGGACACACTTGGCTTGATATATTTCTTTTCCAACAACTCTTGTAATTGCATTTTCAATTCTAGCAATTCCGGTGTACTCATCTTGTAGGGTGTCTTGGACACTGGTGCAGCTCCTGGCACAAGTTCAATTGTAAAATCAATGTCTCTCTTTGGAGGAAGTCCAGGAATCTCATCAGGAAAAACATCCCTGAATTCTTGCAATACTTGATAGTCCTCCAACTTAAGAGTTTCATTCTCTGTTGCCTCTGAAACATGGGCTGCATGCAGTTGACAACCCTTTCTACAGAACTTCTTCAGTTGCATGGCTGAAACATTCCTAATAGAAGTCACCTTTGGAATGTCTTTTACAACCCTTGGGTTTCCTTCTTCGTCCATACATTCAAAAGTTTAATTGTAGCAGTCAAGTTTAACCCTGTGTGCTTCTAACCAATCCATTCCAATGAGAATATCATAGGAACCCAGTGGCAAGACATTCAGATTTGCATAAGTGAATAGCCCGTCCATCTCTAAGGGACATTTCTCTACAATTTCACTAACCTTTATCTTGGTTCCAGTGGCTAGTTGAACTAACCAAGATTTACTATGCTTTAATTTCTTAAAGCACAAATCTCAACAATTTTAGGAGTCATATAACTGTGAGTAGATCCAGGATCAATCAAAATAGAAACAGATTGTTTAGCAATCTTACCTTCAACTTCAACCACAGTTGATTGATGATATGCCTGGTGGTTGTCTAGTGCTACATATATTCTAGGGATTGTCCTCGCCACTTGACCCGGAGTTTCAGCTCCTTGGAAGTTGTGAACTTGATTTGCATTCCCATTCCGATGTGGGCAGTTCCTAAGCATGTGGTCTCCTCCACAACCCCAACATTGAAGTGGTTCTCTTGGCTCCTTCAGATCTCTTGGCTTGTCTCCCATCATCCTAGTTGGCATAGTCACAACTTGTGATGGCTACCTTTGCTGGTTTCTGATATGACGAGGTTTGAAACCTTTCCTCCTTTGGTCAAACTTCTCATTCTTCTTGTCCTTCCATGCCTTGTGGAAATCAGGTTTGCTTTTGTTTTGATCATAGCGATACTTGGCCTTCCTTATTGCCTCCTCAAGAGTTTGAGGCTCATCAAATTCAATCCTATCTTTATATGACTGAGGTAGCCCACTTAGAAAATGCTGAATTTTCACCTTATCATCTCAAATATACTTGACATACCTCAGCATCTCCAAGAACTTGTTTGCATATTCTTCCATGGTCAATTGTCCCAATTTCAGCTCATGGAATTCTTTGATCTTATCATCATAGTATCTATCAGAGAGGTACTTTTGCTTGAAATATTTCTTGAACTGCTTCCACACAATCTTTCTTTCATTGATCTTCCTCACTTGTCTAATGTGATCCCACCATATAGATGCTCTTCCATTCAAGTTAAAAATGGCGACCTTTGCCTTCATATTTCCAGAGTAGTCTTGGACTTGAAAATACTTTCTCATTCCAAGACGCCAAGCTTCCGCTTCTTGACCAGACTTTACCTCTCCGTCAAATGTAGGAGGTTTTTCCTTCTTAAATTCCCCATGTGAATTGTTCTTGTAATGCCTCTTCCTCTTATTCTTGTGAGATGAAGAGCTTGAACTCTCAATGGATCCTTCAGAGTCAGATGATCGCTAGAAGAGATTTTTGGAGTATAGGTTCTGTCTCTAGAAACTCTTCTTGAGATATTGGACATCTTGCGGGAATTTCTCCTTGAACTACTCCCACTCTTTTCTGGATTTGATGCCTGATGCCCAGAGTTTATTTTCCTTGAGAAAGTTAGCCTAATTTTCGCCGCCGTGTGCGCATAAAGTTAGCCTAATTTTCGCATCCACGCACGCAAAAAGTTAGCCTAACTTTCGCCGCTGCGCGTCGCAGAAATTAGTGTCACTTCTGCCGCCGCATCGTAGATATTTAACATAACTTTGTCATCGCGTCTCAAAAGTTAACGCTAAACCCACGCGGATCATAATGTTAAAATTCCCACCGGTCGCAAAAGATAATGCTAAACTCGACGACTGTGTCGTAGAAATTAACATTAATTTCGCCGCCACAGCCTTAGGCAAAAATTTCAAAAACACTTGGAAAAATTTAAAATTTTTCCTTTATTTCTATGATGATTATTACTCAAAAGGAGGTGACTTTTCCTTTGCAACCTCTGCAAACTGTTCAACCTTAGCCTGTTTAGGCCCAATGTTGCAACCTGTGGTGATTAGAAAGGGATCTTCCCTTATAACTGTGATCATATTTGGCCCATAGAGGCCCAATGCTGTAGCCTATGGCTCTGATACCACACTGTTAAGTCCCCTCCCATCAGATCGATCCAGGGAGAGAACATGACTCTGATTCCGGGCATCTAGCCCCATATCCATTAAGTAAAAACTCATTGATAAAAAGACATATACATGTGCATATTGTAATTAAACACAATGGAATTAAAATCATCTACAAAACTAACATATATTCAGACATTTTCATGACACACATTAAATAATTGCATTGTAGAATTTAACACATGAGAGTACTTATCTTAAAACAAAGTAGTCCCAAGCAACCAGCAATGCAACTGCAACATTCCACCCAACCATAGACCGGTTGTGCTTATCAATCTCTTGATACAACCGCAACCCCCGAGCTGGACATGATTTCTACAAGGAGAAAGGGAACAATAGACTCACACATAGCCAAAATACACCAAAATCAGTCAAGCCAATCCATAGTTGGGTTTATCAGGCTACTAAGGCAATGGAAAGGAAGAATTGCTAAGCTAGTGAGCTCAACCACAGAGATATGGATGCCCTCTACAAGATGTATCTAGCTTGGCACCCACAATGCCTACACACCCCACTCAAGGAAGTATTCCCTTCACCAATACACAGTCCCTCAGGATATAACTTCCATTCTAGTGTTGTCCAAGGTGTGCATAGAAGAGTAGCCAGCCCTTTTGATCTTTCTAAGAGGTTACTCCCCTCACTAGGTTTATCAAGCCAATTCTGTCCACTTCCACTCCAAATTTCTTACTCACAGGTTCACACCAAAATAGGGATGCACATAACAGCAAAATCACAAGTGATGGGCATATAGAAAAGTGTTTTTTTTTTACAGTAGGATGCCCAAAATATGGTTTCTACCAGTTCAGAAAAACGTGGGCAGCTAAAACGAAATGGGAGAAGGGGAAAACAACCCTGGGAGAGCAAATTGTTTTCAGAAAAAATGTTTATGGGCATTCAAGGGACAAAAACGGCCTCCATAAACCCAAAATCGTGGCTCCCTTCGTCCCAGCCATTGTGCAATACAAAAACGAGTTCCCAAGCATGGAAAATGCACGAAAATGGTGAAACATGTGATGGGGAAAGCCCAACTAGCTCAAACTGCGTGAGAGGGAAAAGGCCATGGGTGAAAGATGGCTTTGGGCACCATTTCATGGGTGTTTTCTTGCCCAAGAAACAAAAATACGAATTCCCAGGTTGATGGCTTGCCCATGCACGAAATTGGCTTCCATACCTCTCCATTCCCAAGGCATTAACTACTTCAACCAACTCTTGGAAGAATTAAATGATTGGGTGCATAAGTCAAAATGGGTAGTTGGTGGTTTATGTGTTTTCTCATGAAATTTGGCTTAACACTATTGGTTCAAGGGTTTGAATAATTTCCCTCCCCATTTCTTATAAAAATCATGCCCCCATATC
The DNA here is from genome assembly GCA_027924585.1 of Larix kaempferi. Taxonomy (NCBI): domain Eukaryota; kingdom Viridiplantae; phylum Streptophyta; class Pinopsida; order Pinales; family Pinaceae; genus Larix; species Larix kaempferi. The sequence continues at coordinate 8,733,873 of BSBM01001879.1, forward strand.
TTTGTTGCATTGCATAGCTAGTTGTGGGTATTTCATTAATATTTGTATTTACATGATCTTTGAATTTATATTGTGCTTGTCTAGCACAATAACCATATGCATCTATTTTTAATTGCCGATACATACAAAGCTAAATTGATGGTGGTGCCTTGGCCTTGAGCTCCTCACCATGATTAAATAATGATATTTACATCATTTACAATTTTAATGCAATAAGGTCAAAATCGGGATATTACATTCCCCTCCCCCTTACATTAGCACTATCCTCAATGCTCATCAAAATTGAACAAAAATGGATATGCCACTCTCATGGCATCCTCCAGCTCCCATGTAGCCTCATTGGGACCAGAGTGCTTCCATTGCACCTTTACCTGTCCGATGGCTCGGTTCCGGAGTAATGTTACCTTCTTGTCTAGGATGTGCAATGGGTCAGTTTGGAACTCTCCCTTGGGTTCCACTTGGATTACATCCCAATTAATCACATGGTTAGGATCATGTACATATTTCTTAAGCAAAGAGACATCAAAAACATTATGCAACTCTATATGCAACTGGCCCTATTCTTTCAAGCACTTCAAATGGCCCACAATATCTGGGTGATAGCTTTGCACAACCCCCAAGCTTCAAGGAACTCTTCCTTGGCCTTACTCTAAGATACACATGATCCCCAAAATTGAATTCCCTATACACTCTAAGATTATCTGCATAGCTTTTCTATCTATCCTGGGCTGCTTTTAAATTCTGCCTAATCTTTGCAACCTCATGTTCCATTTCCTCAAGCAATTTGGCCCAAGTACAATTCTATTCACTGAATTATCCCAAGTCAGTGGTGTCCTACACCTTCTGCCGTACAAAGCCTTGTATGGACTTGTTCCCAATGATTCTTCTTTCCCATTGTTATATGAAAACTCTACCAGGTGTAGATAATCCTCCCACTTGCATAGTTTGTCCATAATATACATGCGAAGCATGTCTTCAAGAACCTGATTTACTCTTTCTGTTTTCCCATCTATTTCAGGATGGTACGTGGTACTAAAGTTCAACTGTGTACCCAAATCTTCAAAGAGACCCTTCCAAAAATTGGAAGTGAACTTGGTATCCCTGTAAAAAATTATTGCTTTAGGCAATCCATGTAATCTGAAAATTTTCTTCATGAAAATATTTGTAATGGCATCGGCTTTATGTGTGGACTTAACCGGTATAAAATGTGCTGCCTTTGTTAACTTGTCCACCACCACCATGATGTAATCATGTTGTCTCACCGTCATTGGCAAACCTGTAATAAAATCCATGGAAATTACTTCCCACTTCCATTCTAGAATTGGTAATGGATGCAATAAACCTGCTGGGTGTTGGTGTTCAACCTTCACCTGCTGACATTTCATGCACCTATAAATGTATTCAACAATGTCCTTCTTCATCCCTAGCCAGAAATAACATTTTCTTGATGTAGCAATTGTTTTCCGATATCCTGGGTGACCAGAGTATGGAGCTTTATGGATTTCATCCATAACAATCCTCCTCAAATCTGCCACATTTGGAATATAGGCTCTATTCTTATAAGTAAGAAGTCCATCTTCTTCCAAATGGTATCCTTCATACTTCTTTTCAAGGTCTTGCTGCTGCAATTTGTCCTTTATTTGCACATACACTTCGTCCTCAACAATATGGTTAACAATCTGCTGCCTCAAATCTGGTTGGAAAGTGCTAAGCGCTGCCACATGCATTTCATGTACTTTCCTGCTAAGTGCATCAACCACCTTTTTCTCTTTCCCTTTTATGTGTTTGATTTCGAAATCAAATTCACACAAAAATTCCAACCATCTAGCTTGCCTAGCATTCAAATTTGGTTGATCAAATAAGTATTTTAGACCACAATGGTTTGTCCTTAGCTCAAATTTCCTACCCATTAAGTAATGCCTCCACATGTTTAACGCATGTAATATGGCTGCAAGTTCTAAATCATGAGTAGCATATTTTTTCTCGTGCTCCTTCAACTTTCTTGACTCATAGCATACCATGTGGCTGTCTTGCATAAGAACTCCTCCAAGTCCTTGATTGCATGCATCGGTACACACCACAAAGTCTTTTTATGGGTCTGCAATTTTCAAAATTGGTGCACTCGTAAAAAGATTCTTCAACCATTGGAAACTTTCCTCACATCTTGGTGACCATTCAAACTTTATCCCCTTCTTTTGCAAAGAAGTGATCAGGTTTGCGACCTTGGAGAATCCTTCAATGAACCTCCTGTAGTAACTAGCAAGGCCCATAAAAGATCTCACATCTGTCACATTTCTTGGAGATGGCCAGTTCATAATGGCTTCAATCTTCTCATGGTCCACAGATATTCCTTCGTTTGAGATTATGTGACCCAAATAATGAATCTTATCTTTATAAAAATCACATTTGCTTAACTTTGCATACAGCTTATGCTCCCTTAGCAATTGCAATGTCATTCTAAAATATTCTTCATGCTCTTCTTCATTCTTAGAATAGATAAGAATGTCATCTAGAATTAGAAGAACAAACTTGTCCAAATACTTGCTAAAAACACTATTCATGAGACACATGAATGTAGCTGTTGCATTTGTGAGACCAAATGGTACCACCACAAACTCATAGTGTCCATACCTTGTTCTAAAGGTTGTTTTATGAATATATTCCTCTTTGATTCTTACCTGATGGTAACCTGACCTTAAGTCAATCTTTGAAAATACCTTTGCTCGTCTCATTTGATAAAAAAGGTCATCGATTTGGGGCAATGGGTATTTGTTCTTTACAGTAACTTTGTTCAACTGCCTATAGTCAATACATAACCTGAGTGTTCCATCTTTTTTTCTCACAAATAGAACAGGTGATCCCCACGGGGACACACTTGGCCTGATATATTTCTTTTCCAACAACTCTTGTAATTCCATTTTCAATTCTAGCAATTCCGGTGTACTCATCCTGTAGGGTGTCTTGGACACTAGTACAGCTCCTTGCACAAGTTCAATTGTAAAATCAATGTCTCTCTTTGGAGGAAGTCCAGGAATCTCATCAGGAAAAACATCCCTGAATTCCTGCAATACTTGATAGTCCTCCAACTTAAGAGTTTCATTCTCTGTTGCCTCCAAAACATGGGCTGCATACAGTTGACAACCCTTTCTACAGAACTTCTTCAGCTGCATGGCTGAAACATTCCTAATAGAAGTCACCTTTGGAATGCCTTTTACAACCCTTGGGTTTCCTTCTTCGTCCATACATTCAAAAGTTTAATTGTAGTAGTCAAGTTTAACCCTGTGTGCTTCTAACCAATCCATTCCAATGAGAATATCATAGGAACCCAGTGGCAAGACATTCAGATTTGCATAAGTGAATAGCCCGTCCATCTCTAAGGGACATTTCTCTACAATTTCACTAACCTTTATCTTGGTTCCAGTGGCTAGTTGAACTAACCAAGATTTACTATGCTTTAATTTCTTAAAGCACAAATCTCAACAATTTTAGGAGTCATATAACTGTGAGTAGATCCAGGATCAATCAAAATAGAAATAGATTGCTTAGCTATCTTACCTTAAACTTAAACCACAGTTGATTGATGATCTGCCTGGTGGTCGTCTAGTGCTGCATAGATTCTAGGGATTGTACTCGCCACTTGACCCACAGTTTCAGCTCCTTGGATGTTGTGAACTTGATTTGCATTCCCATTCCGATGTGGGGAGTTCCTAAGCTTGTGGTCTCCTCCACAACCCCAACATTGAAGTGGTTCTCTTGGCTCCTTCAGATCTCTTGGCTTGTCTCTGATCATCCTAGTTGGCTTAGTCACAACTTGTGATGGCTACCTTTGCTGGTATCTGATATGAGGAGGTTTGAAACCTTTCTTCCTTTGGTCAAACATCTCATTCTTCTTGTCCTTCCATGCCTTATGGAAATCAGGTTTGCTTTTGTTTTGATCATAGCAATACTTGGCCTTCCTTATTGCCTCCTCAAGAGTTTGAGGCTCATCAAATTCAATCCTATCTTTATATGACTGAGGTAGCCCACTTAGAAAATGCTGAATTTTCACCTTATCATCTCGAATATACCCGACATACCTCAGCATCTCCAAGAACTTGTTTGCATTTTCTTCCATGGTCAATTGTCCCAATTTCAGCTCATGGAACTCTTTGATCTTATCATCATAGTACCTATCAGAGAGGTACTTCTGCTTGAAATATTTCTTGAACTGCTTCCACACAATCTTTCTTTTATTGATCTTCCTCACTTGTCTAATGTGATCCCACCATATAGATGCTCTTCCATTCAAGTTAAAATTGGCGACCCTTGCCTTCATATTTCCAGAGTAGTCTTGGACTTGGAAATACTTTCTCATCCCAAGAAGCCAAGCTTCCGTTTCTTGACCAGACTTTACCTCTCCGTCAAATGTAGGAGGTTTTGCCTTCTTAAATTCCCCATGTGAATTGTTCTTGTAATGCCTCTTTCTCTTATTCTTGTGAGATGAAGAGCTTGAACACTCAATGGATCCTTCAGAGTCAGATGATCCGCTAGAAGAGATTTTTGGAGTATAGGTTCTGTCTCTAGAAACTCTTCTTGAGATATTGGACCTCTTGCGGGAATTTCTCCTTGAACTACTCCCACTCTTTTCTGGATTTGATTCCTGATGCCCAGAGTTTATTTGCCTTGAGAAAGTTAGCCTAATTTTCACCGCCGCGTGTGCAGAAAGTTAGCCTAATTTTTTCCTCCGCGTGTGCAAAGAGTTAGCCTAATTTTCGCCACCGTGCGTCGCAGGAATTAGTGTCACTTTTTCCTTCGTGTCGCAGATATTTAACATAAATTTGTCGTCGCGTCGCAGAAGTTAACGCTAAACCCGCGCGGATCATAACATTAAAATTCCTGCCAGTCACAAAAGTTAATGCTAAACCCACCGACTGCGTCGTAGATATTAACATTAATTTCGCCGCGACAACCTTAGGAAAAAATTTCAAAAACACTTGGAAAAATTTAAAATTTTTCCTTTATTTCTATGATGATTATTTCTCAAAAGGAGGTGACTTTTCCTCTACAACGTCTGCAAACTGTTCAACCTTAGCCTGTTTAGGCCCAATGTTGCAACCTGTGGTGATTAGAAAGGGATCTTCCCTTGTAACTGTGATCATATTTGGCCCATAGAGGCCCAATGCTGTAGCCTATGGCTCTGATACCACACTGTCAAGTCCCGTCCCATCAGACCAAGCCAGGGAGAGAACAAGACTCTGATTCCGGGCATCTAGCCCCATATCCATTAAGTAAAAACTCATTGATAAAAAGACATATACGTGTGCATATTGTAATTAAACATAGCGGAATTAGAATAATCTACATATCTAACATACATTCAGACATTTTCGTGACACACATTAAATAATTGCATTGTAGAATTTAACACATGAGAGTACTTATCTTAAAACAAAGTAGTCCCGAGCAACCAGCTATGCAACTGCAACGTTCCACCCAACCATAGGCCAGTTGTGCTTATCAATCTCTTGATACAACCGCCACCCTCGAGCTAGGCATGATTTCTACAAGGAAAAAGGGAACAACAGACTCACACATAGCCAAAATACACCAAAATCAGCCAAGCCAATCCATAGTTGGGTTTATCAGGCTGCTAAGGCAATGGAAAGGAAGAATTGCTAAGCTAGTGAGCTTAACCACAGAGATATGGATGCCCTCTACAAGATGTATCTAGCTTGGCACCCACAATGCCTACACACCCCACTCAAGGAAGTATTCCCTTCAGTAATACACAGTCCCTCAGGCCATACCTTCCATTTTAGTGTTGTCCAAGGTGTGCATAGAAGAGTAGCTATCCCTTTTGATCTTTCTGAGAGGTTATTCCCCTCACTATGTTTATCAAGCCAATTCTGTCCACTTCCACTCCAAATATCTTGCTCACAGGTTCACACCAAAATAGGGATGCACATAACAGCAAAATCAGAAGTGCTGGGTATATAGAAAAGCATTTTTTTTTTACAGTAGGATTCCCAAAATGGGGTTTCTACCAGTTCAGAAAAACGTGGGCAGCCAAAACGAAATGGGAGAAGGGGAAAACAACCTTGGGAAAGCAAATCGTTTTCAGAAAAACGTTTATGGGCATTCAAGGGATAAAAACGGCCTCCATAAACCCCAAAATCGTGGCTTCCTTCCTCCCAGCCATTGTGCAATACAAAAATGAGTTCCCAGGCATGGAAAATGTAGGAAAATAGTGAAAAACATGATGGGAAAAGCCCAGCTAGCTCAGACTACGTGAGAGGGCAAAGGCCATTGGTGAAAGATGGCTTTGGGCACCATTTCGTGGGTGTTTTCTTTCCCAATAAGCAAAAATACGAATTCCCAGGTTGATATCTTGCCCATGCACGAAATTGGCTTCCATACCTCTCCATTTCCAAGGCATTAACCGCCTCAACCAACTCTTGGAAGAATTAAATGATTGGTTGCATAAGTCAAAATGGATAGTTGGTGGTTTATGGGTTTTCTCATGAAATTTGGCTTAACACTATTGGCTCAAGCATTTGAATAATTTCCCTCCCTATTCCTTATAAAATTCATGCCCCCATCTCTTTGTTGCATTGCATAGCTAGTTGTGGGTATTTCATTAAAAGTTGTATTTACATGATGTCTGAATTTACATTGTGCCTGTCTAGCACAAGAACCATATGCATCTATTTTTAATTGCCGATACATACAAAGCTAAATCGATGGCGGGGCCTTGGCCTTGATCTCCTCACCATGATTAAATAACGATATTTATATCATTTACAATTTTAATGCAATAGGGTCAAAATCGGGATATTACAATAAGGGGGTGATAGAGGGAATTTTTTAGAGTTTGGTGCCATAGAAGGGCCTTCTCCAATAAAAGAAGGGAGATTGAAAGGTTTATATCGCTTACCAATTATGTGCTCCTCTTCCTTGTGTTCCTCCACCCATTTCTCATTTACTATTAAGAGTGGGAATGAGTAAATCAAATGGTCAATTTATTTGCACATGTATATATAGAAATGTTGTCATAGTTGAGCATTTGCTAATGGGTGTTGCTCCTAAAATTTAAATCAATGGCATATGGTACACTCTCATTTAAATCTATATCCACATAGGTTTGGCTACTGATAGTTGTTCCACATATAGGGTATGGCCATTTGATCTTATGAAATTTCCCATCCAATCCTTGTTGATATAGGCAAATGACTTGTCTAAACTTCACAGGCTACCCGACATATACCTTTTTTCCATTGAAATAACAAGCCCTCTAGTTATGTCCTAACTACCATAATTTGATCATAATATTCAAATATGATCCCTAATATAACTAAGCATTATAAAGTACAAAAATATAAATGAATATGGAGTGGATGCAAAGAATTAAATGTAACAAATGCAAGATGCACAATGTAACTAGTTAAATCATAATGAGAGGAACAAAAAATGAAGGCCAAAGTTGTAATCGATAGAAGAGAGAATAGTCCACCACTACCATAAAAAATGAACCCAAATCAAACCCTCCCATATCCCTTCCAAATTGGAATGATAACAACCTTTATGTTATACAATTTTTCCATTTCTCTCAACATATCTATACATGTTTTCAAAGTTGTTTTAAAAAATTAACAATGCCAAAAGATTTGCCTAAAACTTCTTATTTTATTTATTATCATTATTAATTTTTTAATTTGAAAACCTGTATAAATCTATTGGGAATTATAAAAAGTGTATAACAATAAATTTGTAGCACTCGTCCTCCTCGAATCAGGTGATAGATGGCAATGGGAGAGTTCACACTATTGACATAACTTGGCCATTCACTATCAATGGGAGTCGCACAAGGAAGGAACCCCAAGGTGATATTGGAGACACATCGGTTCCTTCCTCTAGTATTTTGAGTCATCACAAGCCTAACCATCTCCAAAATTAGAAAGAAGTGCCATTATGAGATAATCATGGCTATCGTGACTAGTAGGCCCAAAGGCCATTGTGACCCTAACCCTCTCCAAAATTATAATGAATTTCCATTGCAAGAGCATCATGCCCATTGTTAGTAGTAGGCGCACTGGCCATCATGGTTCAAGCAAACCCCATTTGTTATATGTGAACCCCCGCTCTACCTTCAGGATAACCTCAATCATTGGGTAATCACTCCTCTTCTACAAGGAATTGGTTCTCTTAGTTGGGTAATTGGGTCTCTTCCACTCACCTATGTTGTGGGTTGAAGTTTCTCCTCTACAAGGTATCGGGATTTCCATCTTGTAGGCATGGAAAAGTGCATTGAAACTCTTATTTGAGAGAGCTTAAAAATCCATTATTAAAAGGAATGAAAGAACATTACCTCTGGTTTCCATGTTAAGCAGTTTGTGGGTAGCAGGAAAGTAGGTTGCCCCGATAAAATGGGTGACCCTGGACCTATTTTTTTATTGTGATGAAGACAATGTAAAGGAACCTTTTGGGAAAGGGATACCCCCTTATAATTTGAATCCCACAACAAGAAACTTCATATTACCTTCAAAATGAATCACACATACAAGGCCTACATGGAGGTTGTCAAGCAGGAAGAGGAACCATGGAAATAAAAAAAAGGGAAAAAGATAGAAGGTATTCACCACCCTAACATTCCACTAATGGAAACTAGGTACAATCTCTTCCAAATCATGTCGGATATGATGTGGCATACGAGGTCCTTTGTGGTCTCTAGATTTGACACTGAAAAGAAGTTAAGAGACCTAGACATTGTCTTGTTTTCCTACCTAGATTTGACTCTCACTTATATCTCTAAATATCTCTTTATGCATGTCAATGAGCTCTCCAAAGTGAAGGCCCTTCTTGCTCAATTATTGAAGCACACTGGAGAAACATATATAGACAAGAATGAAAAGGTTGGAGACCAGTCAACCTAGTTGTAGGGTAGCTTATATGTACCCCTTTTGTCTTTTGTCTAGTAGTATAGTCTATTATGGTAAGCTAGTTTAATTTGATAGGAAAGTATAGGCCAATAGCGTATACAATTCTTCCTTATTTATTGGTTATAAACTCTCGGATTATGTATGGATTGTACAACTATAGTTTTGGTCCAATTAGAATCCTTGTTGTCACACAAGTTAATGAATTTTGAACATTTCATTCTATGTCCAATTGAGCATTTTGTATATACATATGTTTATCTATTAATATAAAAATACTACTTATAAAAAAAGATATAGTGGTCATCAAGAGATTTACAATGGAATAAGGAGTGCTCAATTTCAAAGGATGGGTTAAAAGTCATGTCAAAAACACAGAAAAATTTGTTTTTTGTGTCAAAAAACCCCAAGAGGGGTGGAGATACGATTCACTGAATGAGATCTCCACCCATCCACCACCTCCTCCTCCACTCTTTTTCCCTCCTTTGGCTCCCTCCCACCACCCGCTACCGCCGCCACCACTTGATTCATTGAATCAAGTAGCCTCTTGGTGGGGTTAAAACATGTTTTTTTTTGTGTGTGTGTGTGTTCAAAGCAAAACCTCTCTAGGAAACTCCCATGACCTTCCCCACATGTAAATCAATCAACGTAAACTAGTGCACCTCACCCAATATGAATTGAACCAGGTACCCTGAAATGGTGCAAACAAATATGGCAGGTATCCAACAATATTGGCAACAATCTATTAAACCATAATTTATGTTTATGCTTATTTTTTTTATTTTGACAAATATCTATTTTTTATTTTATTTTATTAAAGTTGTTTACATCAATAGCGACTAAATTACATTTTCATATTCTATAATATTATCAATTTTTTCATGCGTATATTTAGAAAGATACACTCAAATAATTATTCAAGTCTATAAACTAAGATAAAATCACCCATATGAAAAAAAACATTAATCCCTTTAAGTAAAAAATAAATAAAATTCAATGTTTTTTTAGAACTGCAAACTTTGACTATTTTACAAATTTGAAAAATGTTCATTTTAACATGTGCTATCCAATAGAACAATTAATAAAAATATCATTAACTATTAAATATACAAAAATGATAAATTTGAAAAAGCCAAGATGTTTTAAAAGATGTCTCTCTCTCTCTCTCTATAGAGAGAGAGAGAGAGAGAGAGAGAGAGAGAGGGTTAACTTAAGTGGTCATAAGCTAGATTTGATATCTCTCCCCTAATGTATGGGAGGTCACAAGTTTAACTCTCTTTGATTCCCTCAAAACGAGGTGCTTGGAATTTAGGCATCACTAGCTTTACACTAGGTACCATCCTTGAAATGAGGGAAAATGCTTTGGAATTTCCCCAAGAATTATTTTCCAAAGAAAACAAATAAATATATATTCCATTTTTTGAAGGAACCTTATGTAAATCTAAACAATTAGTCTATAGAATACCTATATTATTCACATGTGTTTCCTTCTCACTCGGTTATGCACTTGGTTATGTATTTCTTTAATACTTGGACTTGATTGATCACTATGTGATCCACTGATTCTTAGAGTTCTAAATCGAGTTATGATGCTTAGATATTTAAATGGAGTTTATATCCATGCTTACTAGGACATGGATTGGTAAGCTATCTAAGTGGAGTATGGTGTCATCAAGTGGGGTTGAGTAATTCTATCTGTACACAATATGTATGCTTCTATTTATTGAGTTGGTTGCTTCAAACAAATTTCATATCTTCATGGCCTTCCTTAAATTCTTTGTACATAACAAACTTCAAAATCCCTAAGCAGGAGTAACAATCATCCATCTTCTTGTAACACACTAATTATAGATTACCAAATTCCGCATAACTAAAGGAAAACAATTCAAAACACATACACAGTTTGAAATTTATTATTGTATTTTATAAATTATATTGAAGGGATACATTGCTTTACTCAATAGAGGCAACTTTAAATTCTAGATCCCATTAATTCTTATGTATTTACCATCCTTCACCTCCCTCGATGCTTGTACTATACCACTCTCATATTACCGTAATAAAAGAACCCCAAAATGTTACTCTTATTGGGCCTTTGTTGGGTCCCAAAAGTGTGTTTTTGTAAGGGTTAAACCTTTCAATTACCTAACTCTTAAAAATTATGAATCACAACTTTTTAGTATCTTATTGCTTTTAAATAATTTCACAAAATTTCAATATTGTTGAATCCAAGAGTTCCAGTTCTGGTTGCTTGCAAAAACAATGATAAGTTTTGTTTCCTCATTCATAGTCACAAGTTTGAATCTAAGGGAGTGGGATTTGCATACATCCATAGAGTAAGCAATCTAATTATTATACAAAAGTCCCTTGTCCTACAAACAAATAAATACCATCCTTGTCCCACAAGCAAAGGGATCTCATACATCAATTTGACATCTAACTAAATTGTGATCTTAAATTATATTATCGCACCAATAGTAGTGAGGTGCTTTATAGCCTAGTGTGATAGAGATGTTTTCATGTACATGGGTAACACTCACATGTCAGCTTAAAAGAAAATAAAAATACTTATAATAACTAATAAAAATATTATATGTTAATCAAATATAGATAAAAATAAAAACAAAAATATTTGTATATATGAAAGGGAGAGATATGGTGTGTATACCTAATATAAAAACTATTATATAAAGATAAAAGGGAGCTTGAGTAGAATGACATAAAAATAGAAATACTATAAATATGATATTTACATAGAAATATTGTTACTTGTGTTTTAATATACACTTATGCCTATATCCATCTTAATTTATCAAAAAATATATACATCAAGAGATTTGATCCCTCTCGATACTTGATAAATCCAAATAAATCCAAATTTAAATGCTCCATAGTCCTTCTAATAATCTATGTTATCCATTTGAAACATAATCAAGAGATATAAAACTATGGGATAAGACCACTTTCCTATTCATCATGGGATAATCATCCATTAATCATTGATTGAAGATTGGGCAACTAACTTTCCCAATATAGATCCCCTACCTTCGCCCCTTTTTTAATGTTCATGTGATGTATTTTGAATCATCAAGTCGAGGCATGATTGGAAGACTCTCAAATTTTTGGACATGGTATCATTCAGGCTCTTCACAAGAAGTTCGATCGATGGTCACAACCATTGATCTAAAGATTGATCAAATGAGTTTAAATAATTTTCAAGTTGACTAGAACCCAACCATTGATTTGAAGGGGATTGAAATATCTTCATTTAATCCATCATTGACTTCATGTACATTACTAAAGTAACACTACATTGGGTTTTGAACCAATAAAGGATGATTGCCATCTCATCTCAAAGTGCCTCCTAGACATACTCAAACTTAGTCTCCATTATCGTTGGGTGAAAAATTATTCCCTTAATCAACCTCACCTTGAATAGTGTACATGATTTTTAAATAATTTAGATGGTAAATTAAATAAACCCTGAGATTTAAGGAGACAATCCCAATGCTTTAAAAAAAACTAGAAAGTAAGTCTTAGAGGGTAGTGCAAGGCTACCAAAAGACTAGGCATGCTCCCATGTCATCTGTGCAAGCACATTTGAGAACTCTTAGGGTCTCGATGACCTTATCATGATATTCATCAAGCTAATGTTGAAGATGGTCGTCATTTATTGATTGGACAATGAAGGTTATTTCGCTCTTTGTTCTCTAAACTCTAAAATATTATAGGAAGTTGTTATTCAAACTAAGAATATGCCAAGATACTTTAAAGGGAGGTAAAAGTTTGATATCTAAACATACAAATTTGAGTTTAAGGTTACGAATGTGTTGAGATAGCAACAACTTCTCCGAGTTTTCTCAATCAATGTCTTAAGAAGGTAAACTTGGTGACTCCTCCTAAATTTTATTTTCACTTGACATGAAATTTAGTTTTCATTGAGTACCTTGATGAAATAGTGTCATTCCAAGTCATGGAATCCTTGGATCTTCAAGGTTATGATGAAATTAAAATTATCTGCCATTGCTTGCGTACAATTTCTCCTTTAGTTGTGATCTTCTAATGTAAATTATCTTCATCCCTTTGATGTAATCTAGCTTGGTTTGTTTAACTTTCTCCTTAGGTATATGGCCTTCATTTTCCCTTGAAATTAATCAATTTATTGATTTGAGTAATGTCTCAAAGTATTCAAATTGTGCGATACATCGTCAAAAGTTTTGAAGTTTTCTTAGGGTGCAACACATCATAGCAATGAAATCTTCAAACCTTGCAATACATCACACCCTTTTTAATTTTCAACCTCATCACAGCATACCAAGTTTTCTTACCTTGCAATACTTATGGGTATATTTGAACCCAAAATATGACGGCTCATTTATCTGAATTTCAACAACAATCCGTCTAAAATCTGACAAAAATGTTTTTTCTTAAATGTCAATGTAACTTTGTCGGATATCCGACATACATAAACTGGCGAAGGTTTTTCGACAGACATCCGTCGAATAACCTACGCCTATTTTTTTTAGCAATCTGGTTTTCTACTCATCGAATATCCAACACCTATGATGTAAAAAATGCGATAGCTGGTATGTTGAAAATCCGACACCTATAGCGTTAGCATCCAAAATTAATGTACGTTAGACCTCGTTGGATTTCAGATCACGTTTGTCATCGTAGGTACCACATGGTTGTCAAAACACTAATTATGCACGTAGGAAATCCGACTACTGTGAATGATTTTAAAATAAAAAATAAAAATATAGAAATGTCGATTGGAAACCGTTTTGGGGGTAGTTATATATTGTTGAGGGCTAGACCATTGTGCTTGGGGATGCATGTGAGGTAGGAATGGAAAATATTGGGCTTGAGGTGAGTACTGACACTACTAGTTTTGCATTGGCCAACCTTATTGGTTAGAGGGATATCAATTGGCAGGAAGAGCATACATTTGTGTATTATAACTGAAAAAATACTAAGGATGGGAGAAGGAAAAGATTCGAATCTATGAATTCTCCCATCTTTAGTACTTTGTCGGTTATAATACGCAAATGTATGCTCTTCCTTCCAATTGATATCCCTCTAACGAACAAGGTTGGCCAATGCAAAACTAGTAGTTTTAGTACTCACCTCAAGCCCAATCTTTTCCATTCCAACCTCACATGTAGCCCCAAGCACATGATTGTTTTTATTTTGACATTTAGCCATGAACCAATGCAAAGATTGTTTTTATTTTTACATTTAGCCATGAACTAATTTAATCATTTTGGCCCCAAGAGAAAACACTGTCATAACTAATGTGCATAGTACCAAATACATTAAAAACAAGGGAACCATTGATCAAACTTATTCAACCTTACTAGAAGATAAACACATCAATGGCCATAAAATTTGCATAGTAATTGAAGATCTCAACACAATTTTTCATTAAAAAGGAGAAAAAGGGAAGAATCTAGAGTAGGGATCCTTTCAAGAAAAATATGGAACTTTTCATAAAGGAACCAAATCTGATGGATCTTCCTCCAGCAGAAGGCACCTCCAGTTTGATGTAGACTAGATATGGAACAATGTGAGAGTAATTGAAATTGTGCTAGGACACAAGGAAGTTCTATTACATTTTTCAAAGAAGCATTCTCTAATACCAAATAATGCATGCCAATGGTGGAGAGAGGTTAAAAGAGGCTAATATATATATTAGGTGTGTAGAAGGACACCAAACTTGTAATTGATAATTGAAGTTTATAATCTCAACTAACTTCGGTGTTTGTTCACACTAAGAAATAGTGATCACATGAGAATAAGACAAATGTGTTTTGTTTGTTCTAGGCACTCTATTTTTCATCATCATCATCATCATCATCATATATATATATATATATATATATAGGAGACAAAATTGGTGCATACAAGTTAAGTGCAAGTTTTGTGCACACGTTGGATTTTAAAAGGAGAAAAACCATCTCATTTAAAAGGGAAAAACTTGGATGAGAAACTAAAATATATAATAATCTACTTAAAGATAAAATAAATATAAATGTAGTAATGTTGAAAGCATAGAGATAAATGTGAAAAGAATAACGCTAAAAGCTAAAGTGAAAATCATAAAGCAAAAAACAAAGATAATAGGGAAAAAAAGAAAAAACAAACTACAAATTTCATAATTTCTTCCCTACTGAGACAAAATTGTGCCCAAATTACTCTAATGGTACACAATTTCCAACAAAGGATGTAATAGTATGTAGGCATTGTGGAGTTGGGTTTAAAATGCATACCCTTGTGTATGCTGCTAGTAGGTTTGGAGAACATCTATAATTTTAATGTTTGAACCATGGGTAAAAACCTCTCTTGGGATAAAGCTATTTCAAGTAGAAAATCACAAATTTTCCTTCTTATTGGAAAATGAACCTTATAATAGTCCATTAAGCATTTGTTAGAGGATATCATGTCCTTTCACACTTAGTTTGAGATGAATTATGTACCAAAGGAACTATAAAAATAGTGTTGGGATACCTCCTCCATAATTGAGGTGTGAGAGAAAAATGATTGGTTGAATATTTGTCTCAAACAAAAGAAGATGAAAGAGTATTTTGCATGAATTTATCCTCCTATTTAAGTGTGCAATTCAAGTATTCAGAAAATGTGTGAGGTGTTTGGAAAGTTCTTGAGAGAAGAACACAATGCAAGCACCCTTGAATGTATCAAAGGTGAGACGTTCATTAAACATTGGAAATACCTAAGAGAATGTCGTGGGGACCAATTTAGGAGTTGCCACCAACACTATAGCCTCATCATGCTATACAATTCTAATTGTAATATTAAGGTGTGTATTAATTCTCTTGATACATTGGGGGGTAATATAAATTATATTATAGGCTATAGAGGAGATATCATGAGTGATAGAGAATAATACTTAATGGTTGAATAGGACTTGTTATGGGTTGCAAAGAAAATGCAGCATGAGCATGAGGAGTAAGGAGTTTTGCAAGTCCATAGCAAAAACTAGTGGAATTCCTTTTATATGTGAAAATATGTAACAATGTAAAAATATTGAATGTTAAGATGATAATTTCAGTGATGATGTAGAACAACACACCAAAAACATACATAAATGTAAAACTACTTCCAATTGATGTAGATAGAAGATGGATCAATATACACAATGTTTCCATAGAACTTATATGACACAAAAGTGCTAATGAATTACTCAAATAAACATTTGTTTACCACACATTGATGAGATGAAGAAAGGTAAGAAGAACCAATATATAAATTCTATTGCAAAATAAATTGTCAAGAACTTGCTTGAAGAACATGTCCTCACACCACTTGATGTACATTGTGTTAATTTTTTAATCTTTAATTCAAATACACAATAGTACTTGAAATCAAATAACAATCATGAACATAAGCAATCACATTCGACACATGAATGTTCTCAAGTCAAATTTGTTAAAAAGTACCTGAATTTTTTCATACCTAACTAGTCATTCTCAAGAGGCTTTACAAATAAGGCACAAGGGGAGGGGGCGTTTCATTATAAAATGGAGCTAAACTAGTACACACTAATGATAAGAAAGAGAATTAATATTGATGTCTAGGGTCTAGACATGTCAACTTGTACAAGGGATTTTGGTATATATTTTTTTTTATTGGTTGGGAAAGGTGGCTCTCATCCTCTTTTTTAAGAAAATGCAAATTAGACATTCGAGTGGTATGTGAAACCATTTCTTTCAAATGATTGTCACAGAATGGCAGTTTGGAGATGAAAATAGTTAGTAAAATTATACTCCCACGGACATTAATTGGATCAAGAGGTTATCAAGGTGAATGGATATCAATTCTTTAAAATTGAATACCCAACCTCGCTTCACACCCTAATCATTTTAAGCATCAATTATATTTGGCTTAAATTTCCTAGTCTATTTTGTCTAGCAGGTTGATTTACCATTTAGAGTATTAATGTTGTACAGTCATATTGCTAGTCTAGATTTCTAGCTTAAACATAGAGATCCATGTGGAATTAATGAACTCACTAACCTTTCCCTGCCTTCAAAAGTGTTGGATAAAAGTCTTACATGATATCAGGGATGGTCCTGTTCCTCTTCTTTGGTAAAGTCCTTGTTTCAAACTTTCACCACCCCCCTTGTGTGACTATGTTTCCATACAAGGATATTTCATTTAACAAAATCTTTTCTCAATAATTGAAGCTATATTCCTATGGGAAAATGGTACCATTAGTGACCTGCTAGCCATTCAACTGGTATAATTCCAACTGGTTTAGTGGTCATCACTCAATCATTTTCTAGGTCCCAAATCCAAAAAAATTAGGTATAAGTGGTGCCATAAAGCTTTTGAGATTCGATTGGAGGCAGTCAGTCAAATTAAATGAAATTGGAAGAAGGAAAGAAATCATCAAGCTTAGGTTTGAAGGTAGAGGGGGAACTGGTTATTGTAAGCTTGGGAAAGCAACACAATGCGGATTGTGGATTCCGGAAGTCGGAGGCGTATTCCTTCAACGCTGTGTATTTGGAGTTCCGACTTTCCGACTCCCACAAGGTGGATTGCGGATTGTGGATGTCGAAGGCATATTCCTTCAATGCTGTGTATTTGGAGTTCCGACATTCCAACTCCCGCAAGGAGGATTGCGAAAGTTGGAGGCATATTCCTTCGAAGCTGTGTATTTGGAGTTTCGACTTTTCGACTCCCGCAAGGCGGATTGCGAATTGCAGAAGTCAGAGGCATATTTATTCGATGTTGTATATTTGGTGTTCTGACTTCCAACTTGCAACTTGTGGATTGCGGCTTGCGGATTTCGGATTGCGGATTGAGGTTGTTGTAGCTGTGTAAAGGTGCAAAGTTGCGGAATCTTTGAAAAAAAATTAGCAAGTTGTTTCTAAGGAGCTCCCCCATCACCTATAAAGGGCACCGAGGGGATCAGAAACATTACAGAGTGGTATCAGAGCCCAAGGTTGCAGCACTGGGACTGCTTGGGCCAAAGTATGAGTTTACAGGAAGGTAAGTAGAATTTTAATGAGGTGCAAGGGTATACAATGTGCCTTGAAGGACTCCATATGGAGTTGGAATTAAACAGATTGCAGTGCTCATAAGTGCAGTAAAGTCCAAGAAAGGCCAAGTTGGACTTGACCATAATTTATGAAAGAAATGTGAGCAGCAAGGTATGTGAACCTAGTGCAATGAGAGCTATTGCAATGATAAAGGAAAGCTACATAGGGATGACAAGATGGTTGCAGCTAAAAATTGGAGAATAATCTCCAAAGGGAAATGTTTATAAAGAGAGAAATTTATCACCTTAAACTATTTCTGTTTATAGCATAAGAATTGTATGCTTGGAAAGTAGCAAGTAGGAATGTTATACATAAGTATATGTATTGAACTGCAGCTTGGTGAGAAAATTATAGCTAATGATTCCTTGTGTGCTTGCTAGAGAGGCCATGAAATTGGATCAGCTATGATGTGGAAGAGGAATTCCATGCTATGATGAGGGATTGGAAAGGGAGAATTCATTAAATCCTCTCTTGCGATTGCATTTATATTTTATGAGCTTTATATACAGAAAATTATGGCATAGGAATGCTGAAAATGCAAGAGATTAGACGGATAAAGTGAATGTGCACTAGTGGACATATTAATAAACATTGCACAGTGCATGTGAAGACATTTGTGAATGTATATGATTTTGCATGTTGGTAAAAATAATGAAGTTTTACATATGCAATGAGCCACTTAAGGTAATTACTATGGTTGATAATCACTATTGGTGTTGGTATTGGTTGTAGGACCAAAGACAACAGAAGCATGGCTAAAGATGTTGATGATGTTGTTTCATGTGACTAGTAACCTTATGAAGAAAGGTTGGTGCAACAAATCTATGATCACGAGGTTGGTGGAAGGATGGTGTAATCCTTTGCAGGAGACCAACTGATCAAGTAACATCAAAGATGTTAATGGGATCCATGCAGGTAATGGTTTGTTTATGTTGATTGCATACAAAAAGGGGATTGGGTAAGAATCCCTTGAACCATATTTAGTAATCATAAATTGGTATGTATGTGATGATGAGTGCATTTAAGAAAACATTATTCCACTGGGTACGACGAGGTATGTGCTAGTAAGGGAAAGGATCCTTATACCATCTAGCTGTTTTGAATCGTAAATGCATTCATATGAAAATATATCATGCCATTTGTATGTGTTGGTTATGGGTTTAATAACCAAAGCAAGTGAGGACTTATAGTCCTGTTGTTGTAGTGCATGTGAATATATTTGTGCATGCATATGTGTAGGTGCACATGTTGAGACACATTGTGTGAATGCATGGTTGTGGCATATATTTCATTGCAATTCATTAATAACTGAAATGATAGGATTATTGGCAATTATGAAATCATTTCATGAGTTGCTAGGGATGCAGGAAAATGATTGCATGAAGAAGGTAGTCATGTTTTGTGGGCTACCAGAATGCTCTGTTGGGAGGATAGAGTTGCCTGAATGGATATGCTTTTGTAATCATGAATGTTGAAAGTTTTATTTGACTTTATGTATATATGATGTGATTTTATCTTGCAATTTACTGTGATAATGATGCACATAAAGTAAATGTATTTCATTTCCTTTTAGATAATAATAGCTGATAGTGTTTGAATTATTGAGTATTGTAATTCTGAGATCACTTCAGTGACTATTGTAAATGATGCAATGAAAAGATTATTTGCACGGATACTCACAAAGTGTTTGACTTATTGAAAATTTCATATTACATGTATAAATTTCTTGGGTATTGCAATGCGGGTAAGTCCATAATAAATACTGGAATCTACCATGTGCAAAAGCCAAAAAAATATGAGAAGGGTCTCATGGTTGTTAAATTTAATTTATGTATAGAACATATTATGAATTTCAGGTTTGAAATTTTACTAATAATCACTAATGGTTGCTTGGATTCTCTAGAATTGTGTCAAGAGGATGTGTTGTAGGTGGATGTTCATGTTATGGTAGCAAGTGTAAAACCATAATGGATAGAGTGATACCACTTACAAGAGCCAAACAATATGAGGACGACTTCATGGTTAAAAAAATCAAATTTCTGTATTAAACATAATTGTAAATTCAGATTTGAATTTGATTATTAATGCCATTGATTGGTTGATTTTTTTTGAATTTTGTCAGGAGGACACAATGCAGGAAGACCATGTGTTATGGCATGCAAGGGCTAAACATCATGAGAATGACCTCATGTTTTGGAAATCTATTTCCATATAAAACATATTTGAGAAACTCTAATTGAAATTATTATGATGACATCTCAGGTGAACTGCATGCTTGTGTGTAATGCAGGTGAGATGGTGAAAACATGCCATTGGGGCAGATGTCGGCTGCTAAAGCTGAAAATGAAAAGAATTCCAAGGGTGGCTTGGGTTTGAGAAACTCTGTAAAAATTCCTTACATGTGCTTGTCGCTCCGCAGTGCTATTAAACCCAATAAGAGCATGGGTACTCAGGAAGGTTGCATGGGCATTGGTATCATTTCTACGCTCACACTGAAGAGCACTAGAGGGATGGGTACACCCGACGGATTGTGTAGAAGAGAAGGGGTACCATACTTGTGTTGTGTGAGTGGGTATTGTGGGGCCATGCTAGTCTGTAGTCAAGTGAGTCGCCTATGGAGTTCCTGGAGGGGACCACTAGTTTGTATAGGAGAAGGATCCATGTGATTGTATTCTTTTGTTTTATTTCTTGATAAAACCAGTCAGCATATTGGCTTGGAAATGGTTTTTGTATGCTTGATAAACCCAGTTGGAGAACTGGATTAGCATATTGGTTAATGGAATGCTTGATAAACCCAGTCATCGTATTGTCTTGGCATTGGTTATTCGAATGATGTGGTGGAGCTAGTGTGCTAACACAACATTTGTTTTATACATATGGAGAAGTGATCCGAGGCTTGCAGAAACTTGGTTACCTTTTGATGCACACCCTGAAGAGCACTGGAAGGGGTGGGTACGCTCGAGGGACTGTGTAGAAGAGAAGAGGTACCATCCTTGTGTTGGGTGGGTAGGTCCTGTGGGTTCCATAGTTTTCTGAAGTCAATGTGGGATACTTGTGGTGCAAAAGGAAGATGCTCATGCTGATAAGTATTTAATTATCATCTATTTCTTATTCTAAATAATGAAAAATTTCATGTACAAGTATTATAACAACTAATTTGATACACTGTTGTTTCTTTGTTGAAACCTAGGTAATTGGGGGAAGCAAGAACCTTGAAGGCATCCTATGGATTCATTTGGACATGTGATTGTCCTAGACAGCTCAGTATGTGTAGCAATGGAAAAGGGTGCTAGTGGAATTGTGTGGGTCCTAGCAACCAAAGGTTCTGTAAGCAAACCACGGGGAGTGGTTCCCTGGTTGAGAATCCTTGGACAGACCTTAGAAACCAAGTGTCATTTCCAAAACAAGGAAAAGGCGATTCAAGCATTCACATTTGAAGTGAAAGAGACCAAGGAGCATGGAACCACAATTGTGGTGGGGCTCTGTATTGGAACAAGATTAAGAGGGGGAAACTCTTACTCTTCTCTTTCCTTTTTGATTGATGCATTTTAGAGACAATTTCTTTTTGAATGCATGTTATGGCTGAAATTTGATTGTGTTTATCTTGCTTGAAATACATTGTGAATGTTGAATTAGTCAATTCCCTGTGAAAGGATGAACATGAATGAGTTCATTTGTATGCTGGACAAGCATAAAATGTGTGGAAGTCTCATGGATAAATCATAAAATTTCCATGTCAATTGGGAAAGTAATTGACTGATCTTAATGCTTATATTATGCTTGGCCTAACAAGATTTGCAATGATGAATTTCACAGGTGAAAATTAAACCAATTGGTTGCAGCTGTTACAAGGAAAGTGTTGCTAGTAAGCAAAGTGTGGGAAGCTATGCACATTGAACATGGCAGCATACCAAAAGCTATTTGATTTGGCAGAAAGTCTTCTTCAAACAATTGCTAAGACCCAAGAAAATTTTGAGGAAATTCTCAAGCTACGAAAGAAGCAACTGAAATGTTGGGAATGTGGAGGAGATCATTGTCTCCGTAACTGCCCAACAAAGGACAACAAGACGAATTGTAGCCATACATTTTCTAGACTTGTGGATCAGCTGAAAGGTAAAGAAAAGGAAGGGATTGTTGTGGAGTAATGTCCACATGTGGAGCTGGAAGGTCAAATCCAACAGGAACAAGTTGTAGAAGCCAAGGGACTTGGTCATGAAAACCCAGAGTAAAAGATGAAATGCAAGACAAACCTGCTACATTTTTGTGAATTTTGGACATGTGTAAACTGTGTAAGCATTCCTAAGTATTGGAACACTGAGGATGGTGTTATTCTAAGGGGGAGGGGATTGTAATACCCCCATTTTGACACTTCGGATGTATTGAATTTTAATGTAAATATCATATATATGTGATGTATGATTCCTAGCGTGGAGATCAAGGCCAAGGACCTACTAGTGAATGCTCAGACTTGAAGGGTTGGTATTTTATGTTGTGCTATCCATGTGCTAGTAAGCCATGGGGAAATTGTAAAAATGATGTAAATAATTGTAATGCAAATAAAAATACCAAGGGGTTGTCTATGGATGCAACTAAATGAGGGGGCTATGTGTATCCACTAGGGAGAGGTGAGGGGGTTGTGGGATTGAACCCTAGGCTACCATATGTCACCTTGGGAACCCCCTTTGACTGTCCTAGCTTCCATTTAATGTTGTTGTAAGGAAGTACTTCAGAAATCAGTCCATGAGAGTGATGGAGTATGGGAAACCCTGGAATTCATAAGGCAGGGTATGGGATCGGTTTTATTGACCCATAAGTCACCCTACCTCATGGGAGGACGTTTCCCCCCATCCCCAGGACATTATTGAAAAGGATTTTTTCAGTTTTCATGGAGGACGCAACCAAGCAGTAAGAAAAAAACAGAAATTGTGACTGGGGAAGAAGTCATGTTTTGAAATGCTAGAATCGCCCTTAAATTTGGGTGGGAAGTGAAATACGTTGGGGAATCCACAGACCCAAACCTTGGGGCGATATTGAGAGGGTTGGATTCCCAAAAATATATTGGGAGACTCAGATTTGATAGCAGAAAACCCAGTTGCGGGACATAACCTTTCTGTCGCAACGCTGAGGAGATACTAGAGTGGATCGTAGTGGGAAAGAGACCATGGGGTCAAACTTCATGGTAGATCCAGTGTGGGGTCATTCATCCTTGGTTTAGAATTCAGGACTAGCCATACATGCCCAGGTCAACGCTTAGGGAAGAGGCGCCTGAGGGACTGTGTAGCAGAGAAGGGGAACTTACTTAGGCTGAGAGTGGAGGTGACAGGGGTTCCTAGACTATCTGAAGCCAATTGGAAATTCCTGTAGCTCGGTGGTTGATCTCATTGGCTTAGGAAACTGCTTCCCTATCTCCCCACTTGCCTGACAGAGCTAGGTTTGTGTTGGATGACCCTGTATGACTGTTCCTAAGGCCGTGAGTAATCCTGTTAGTTCCTCCTTAGTGGATACACAACCCCTTCTTTGGGGTGGTCTCTGAGTGCTGAAAGAATACAGGCTGGGTACAGACCTATGGTTGGGTTGGAACGTTGCAGTCCATATCCAGTTGCTTGGCAATTTCACCTTAAAGATAAGTATTCTATGTGTTTTACTTCTGCAATGATTTAATTATTGACGACTGTTATTGATATGATGAATGCATGATAGATATGTGTGTGGATAATGTTTCATCCCACTGTGCTTATTTGAGTATGCATATGCACACATGCGATTGTATTTAAATGAATCTTTTCATTGATGAATAAGGATAATTGTTGTAAAGGTCCAAAATGCTCATAATGTTCAGTAAGGGCTTTGGGGGAGAAATAGACAACCCCTGTTGTGTTCATGTTCCCTCTGTGGTTCAGATGAAGGGAGGGGCCATGACAGAGTGGATCAAAGATCTTTACAGAGTGGTAAAGAGGCATGGATGAAGTATGGGCAACACTTTGATTGGAAGAATTGAAAAATTAGAGTCCTTATGTGTGTAAAAGGATCACACCGTTGCATATATCTCGCCGAGATATTTCCAACGATACCAAGTTTTCTGAAAATGGACTTAGCATGACAAAGATATCGGCCTGAGGAGTTGGCAATAACAGGGGTATATGGCCGACTTCCGACGTTCCAAACCTGCGGTGAGGATTGCAGATTACGGAAGTTGGAGGCATGATTTCTCGGCGTGGTGCATTGGAGTTTTGAATTTTTGACTCCCGCATGGAGGATTGTGGATTGCGGAAGTCGGAGGGGTGATTTGTCTGGAGTTGTGCATTTGGGGTTCCGACTTCCGACTCCTGCATCGCGGATTGCGGATTACGGAAGTTGAAGGAATGATTCTACGAAGTTGATAATTTGGGGGTTCCGACTTTCGACTCTCGCATCGTGGATTGTGGATTGTGGAAGTCAAAGGAATAAATATTCAGATTTGCACGTTGTGGTTCCAACTTTCCAACTCCCACAATGAGGATTGCGGATTACGGAAGTCGGAGATGTGATTTCTTTGGAGTTGCGCATCAAATTTCTGACTTTCCAACTCCTGCAAGGGGGATTGCGGAAGTCAGAGGCATATTCATTTGATGTTGTGTATTTGGAGTTCCTACTTTCTGAATTCTGTAAGGTGGATTGCGGATTCTGGAAGTTGGAGGCGTATTCCTTCGACGCTGTGTGTTTGGAGTTCTGACTTTCTGACTCCCGCAAGGTGGATTGCGGATTGCAGAAGTCGGAGGTGTATTGCTTCGATGTTGTGTATTAGGAGTTCTGACTTTTCGACTCCCGCAAGGGGGACTACGGATTGCAGAAGTCGGAGGTGTATTTATTCGACGCTGTATATTTGGTGTTCCGACTTCCGACTTCTGACTTCTGACTTGTGGCTTTCGAATTAGGGATTGCAGACTGAAGTTGTTGCAGCTGTGTAAAAGTGCAGAGTTGCAGAATCTTTGAAAAAAAAATTGTAGATTTTTTCTAAGGATCTCCCCCATCACCTCTAAAGGGAAATGAGGGGATCAGGGATTTTAGATATTAGATGTCTCACTTTCCTCTAATATTCCTAAACTTCCCTCACTTGAGGAAGACAGATCATACAAATACCTATTTGGTTCTACCTGCACCATGGGAACGTTGATCTATGTAGCTTGGGTTCCCCAACATTTCCATGAAAAACATCCAATTACAAAAGGGTATCTATCATGTACCCCATTTCTTCAACACCATGAAAATCATGGAATCATAAGAATCAACATCGAGCTACTATATGGTTACCCTCATTATGCAGCCATCATGATCAACACAAGAATTATGAAAGATATTAGATATGGGTAGCACTATGGCACCATCACACGTATAGTATTTCTTACCTTCATATTCCTTTCAATTCCGTAGAAAACAACTACCTATGTTTAATTAAGTTTTCTAGTGATGCACCTAAATAATATAACGTATATGTGTCACTCTACAAGTCTCAATACCTAGAGTGTCATATTAACCATAATCATCACAAGCATGTCATGCACTTGTTGTTCTTCAACATACATCAACCATATATTATGCATAGTATCAATAGATATGACCCAACTACCAAAAGAATATGCTTACTTTTATTACGAACATGGATATGAAATATTCATATCATGAGAAACATCTGTGATCACTAGAATCACACTTTGTGTGCATACAACTTCAAACAATCAAGTGCTTGAGACCATCCATGTTGTACATATATACAATTTCAAAAAATATTGTGTATATAGCCTTAAGTCAATTAAATGGAGGTATAACCATCACTCCATACTAAGAAACCCTAACAACTTCAACCTCGACCACTACTATAGCTTGTTGGAACACTTTAAGTAATCTAAGTAAGAATACACTTAGTGTAATTAAGTGCTTCCACAACAAAAAATTGAACATATAATTTACACACTTTAGATTATGACAAAACATCTACTAAGCAATTAGATATATAGAAATTAACTCAACATGAAATATTGGAACAAGAATTTCACAACCTACTACAATCTAACTATAATTCGATTACATTTAAAGGTCAAAGTATTAATGATAATGCAATGCAAGGCAATACAAAAAGGCTTAACAATCTACATCCCATATGTTCACATCTTGATATAGTATACACATGCAAGGAAGAGGAGGAAGAGAGAAAATATGTCGCATTTCTCAGTGTGGTTGATCTTTCTTAGTAAGGAACTTGTTTGGTAAAGCAACATAAAGTTGTGCATAACATATAAAGTATGTGATTTTATGCCCTATCTCATGCATGGTACTCATGTTTGTATAAAATCAAACTATTACATAATACTCTTTATAGACCTATCTAGAGAAAAATCAACCAAAATCTTGGAGTTTCTCCAATAGGGCTAGTCAAGGGAATCTTGGGCCTAATGGATCTCAAGATATTATATTTATCTCTATTATTCACAACTTATTTTTAAGGAGAACTTAGGAATGGATAATAACAATTATGTCCAACTCCATGTGCTAAAACTCCCATTAAGACTAACTATAGAGAAGTAAGTGGGGAAGCTTCAAGTATGTAGAGACCCAAATATGGTCATAGAGAGCATCAAGGGCACATTGAGACTCCAAAGTGTACTCTTGGGACCACTTCTAGATCAAATCAAAGAACTGGATGGGTAGTTTCATGAAATGACCTTTCAATGTGTATATCGAGAACACAATATGAGAGTTTATGAGTTCTCAAAGGCTATGGTTTATGTTTAGATAAGAGTACATTACAAGGAGGAATATATGAGGGAAGAGATATATGATTCCCTCACATAATTTTTCTTTTTATTTCTACATACTTGCTTTTGAATGGGTTGTTAAGTTTTTGTTGAAATTATATCCCTTCAAAATTGGATGATGTTTCCATTTTTTTGTTTAGAACTTCCATTTCACTTTATGTAAGGCTATGATCCACCTTTTTATAAATATAGGACCATTTATAAATTAATATATATGTAGATTGTCCATGTGTTGGAACTCTACAAGATTCTATGTTAGTGATGTTTCCATACCTTTTAAATTAGTTTGTTCTTTCTTTGAATATAAAGTTACAATTTTTTCCTTAGCAAAAAAAGGTTAATATGTCATTCACCTCAGAGGTGAAAAATAGAGTTTAAGTGGTTCATTTTGGTGGGTAGTTGAAAATTTAAATATTATATTTTACACAGCCAAAAGAGGCCCACATTAAATGGCACCATGTCCTTACCCAATAGCCTTCAAATACATTAGGAATGAACATCCCACCACTTGCATATAAGCCATCAAATGAGAGAATATATTGATGGCAATGAGGGATCATGGCCTGTTTTCCCCAAAGTACCCCCTCCTCTTCAAATTTGTGTGAAATCATTGGTTGTTGGATCACATACATTTGGGTGAGCTTGGTCATTCACGACGATTTTAAACAACCAGTCCCCTTGTTAATAGATTAAATAGAAAACCTTTTGTACCATCAAAACTATCACCCAAAATACCTCAGCTTTCCTTTCACCGAGGCTTTGAAAATGTAGCCGAAAATCACATAAAATAATGCACAATGTAACCTATGTAAGAAAAAATGATGGCTGCAAATTTCATCTTCTCACCATAGCAACTAAGGTCAATAATATACTATGAAAATTTAGGCATAGATTGGACCTGGGATGAGTTAGAATTTTAATAGATTATTCCACAAATAAATGCACAAATATGGATAACTTTCAATTTAAATCCAAGGTATTTTTTTTTTCTACAAAGTTTTCACACCCAATTTCTTTAGTTGCAATGCATTATGGCCCTTTGAAAATGGAGACAAGTCATTTTTAGGCTCAAAGAAACATGGAAAAACTCATGAATAAATATAAGTTAGATGCATCAAAAGTTGAGATTGATTCTGGTTCCCAAAACTTTCCTCATTATGTTCTTTGCATCAAGCTAAATTATGTTACAAGTATCCCTTTCCCTCATCATCAATATTCTAGAATAGTTTCTCAATTTCTAATTTGATGAGAGATAACTAACTACTGAGTTTCGTATTGAAAATTACCATAAACCCATTAAGACTAATTTATTCCTTGGTTCTTAGTCTTCATGTTGCTATATTTTGTACATGTGGAATCAAAACCACATCCCATTAGAAGCAAGGAATAATAGACATGTGGTGATTTCAAATAACCAACAACACTATATCCTTTAATGCCTCTTCGATATGCTTATTTTAATAGAGAATAAAATGGGAATTCTAACAAGATTTTTATAGTTTTATTTTTGTACTTATCTATCTTGGAATTGAATTATGTCATTTCCATGATTATTATGTAACATCCCTACCATGTAACTTCTCATATTTTTCCAAATTCGAACCTTGGACCAATGAACTCAAACTGCTCCAAAAGAAACCAAATGATTTCGAATTTTGTATGGAGGGACTTGGGAGGACTTAATACATCCTAATTCATCTCTTAGACACTTATACATTCACTATAAACATTCATATTTTTCAATTCTCAAGGAGGAAGGAAGGGGAAAAAATACTAGGTGAATTTGATGGTTGAAAACCCCACTAGTATAGTAACTTTTTGGGTTCCCAAACACTGTACGGACTTCCGTATTTTCTGAAATGAGACTTGGATCTAATAGAGGACCTCAATGGAAACAAAAATGAATCATTAACTTAGGTTTTAGGGTATTCTATAAATCCCATAAAACAATAGGTTGTGAAACATAAGAATTGTGAGAGAATTGTTAACAACGGACATAAAATTTATTGCACAATATTTAAGAAAAATAAAAGGGTATGCACATAATATTTTTGGTAATAAATATTACTCCATATTCAGCTCTAAACATAAGAAGAAAATCATAAAAATTCTGATGTCAAACAGGTACAAAATCATTCCAAAAACACCATGTGAAAATAGAGAGGAAACTAGCTCGAATCTTAAGTTTGCTTGGGAATATTACATGAAATGTATGGTATTTAGAGATATGGATCCAATATGAAGTTAATTACAATGATGTACATTGGAAAACATGACCATGGGTTCAAAATATCATTCTCCACAAACTTTATGCATCTATGAGTGCACCATCACACTTGAAATGGACATTGAGGGAGTATTGAGAGAGAGATAGTGGAGAAAGAAGGTAGAATATGAACTCAAACTGAATGGGGGATTGAACCTACATAAAAAAATATCCATCAATATATTTTGAGAGTTCTGAATGGACTCTCCTCAAACCAACTTGGATAGGGATCTTTCACCTTCGAAATCGGTTCTAAGGCAGGGAGGATAAACATCCACCGTGCAAGGACAAGCTAAGCTCTCCAAGAGTGCAAATTGGAAATCAAAAAAAGATGCTCTCCTTAATCCTCATTATATTTTATTAACCCCAAATGGACTCAATATATCGAATTCCCTCCAAGATTCTTCACTTAACTCGAATTAGGGATAGATTCTCATATGAGACACTTGTCCACCTCTTCCTTGCATTCCTCTTCTCCCAATTCGAATTGGGAATATTGTCTGACCATAACTCCCTCTATGTTCCCTCTTGGTGGATATTTTTATCCCCGATATGTCATATGTGCCATAGGTATGCAATCAGGTCTGAATTTTTCACATTTGTCATAGATTTGTTCATCATTGTTGTCATAGATGCCATGGAATCTACCTA
This sequence comes from Larix kaempferi, assembly GCA_027924585.1. Lineage (NCBI taxonomy): Eukaryota > Viridiplantae > Streptophyta > Pinopsida > Pinales > Pinaceae > Larix > Larix kaempferi. The sequence continues at coordinate 8,763,556 of BSBM01001879.1, forward strand.
CAAGTGTCACAATTTCTCTATGATGCCTCTTCCTCTTCCTTGGGAGTTACTCTTACACTCCAATTATAAATTCCTATATTATTGCAACTAATAATTCCTCTCATCTCCCCCAAGAACGTTACCCTCCACCTTGGACTCGAATTGGTGAGAGAATTATGCCAAGTGCAGTGAGGAATCTTGCCACATGTGGGCCCCACACCCTCTTATGCGCCCTCATGACCAAATGCCACCTTATTTTTATTTTATTAACATTTATTTGACTCAATTAATATTAATTTGTAAGTATAAGGTCAATTTAGGGTCTTGTAGCTCCCTTATTCCAAGTATTAATTCTTCCACCCCAACCTAGGGAACTAATAGGTTAGTGTAATTTTTCCTCCATGAAAATTTATTTGGATGGGGACATTATAGTCCTCCCCACCCAAGATTGCTTGTCCTCAAGCAATTTCAAATTTGGATGCTGTAAAGTTTGTTCATCTTCCCATGTGGCATCCTCACTTGGTAAATCCTTCCATTGCACCAAGTATTGTTTTATGGTTCTGCTCCTTAATTTTCTTTCCCTCAACTTCAATTTTTTTGTTTGGAATGAGTATGAGTTTCCCTTCATCATCCAAGGGAGAAAGTGTTTCTGAAATCCAAATTTGTTTCCCAGCCACCTTTTTAAGACATGATACATGGAACACATTATGGATTTTACTCCTTTCCGGAAGTTCCACTTCATAAGCTACCTCGCCAACCTTTCGAATTATCTTGTATGGACCATAGAACCTTGGATTGAGATTTTTTGCTCCCTTTCCTTTTAAGGTGGTTTTTTTGTAAGGTTGTAGACTTAAATATACCAAATCATTCACTTCAAAATTTCTCTCTTTCCTATGTTGATCTGCATATTGTTTTTGTTGATTTTGGGAAACCTGCAAATTGTCTTTTAAAATATTCAAAATTTATTGACTTTCCTCAATCCAATCCTTAGATTTTGGAGCTCTACTATCACAAAAAATGTGATCAACAAAGGTGGTTTCTTCATAACCATATAGTGCTTTGAAAGGAGACATGCCAATGGACATATGAAAGGTAGTATTGTAGCAGAACTCATCTATATGTAGCCATTTAACCCATGCTTTTTGCTGCCCACTCACATAGTTTCTCAAGTATCCCTCCAACCATTGGTTCACCCTTTTGGTTTGACCATCAGTTTGTGGATGATAGCTTTTGCTAGGATTCAATTGTGTTCCCACCAACTTGAATATTTATTGCCAAAAAAACACTCATGAACCTGTTATCCCTGTCACTAACAATATTTTTGGGAAGTCCATGTAATCTGTAAACATCTCTAAAGAATAGTTCATCTACTTGCGCAACAGTAAAAGATGAGGCAATAGAAAATAAATGAGAAAATTTGGTGAGTCTATCCACCAAAAAAAAATACAATCCTTACCAAGTGCCTTGGGAAAACCTGTGATGAAGTCCATGGAGATGCTTTCCCACTTTTGTTCTGGAATAGGCAAGGGTTGTAGGAGACCAACATGATGGTTGTGCTAAAAATTTTTTTGCTGACATATATTGCATTCATTCACATACTTTAGAACATATCCATTTAAGCCTTTCGAAAAGAATATTTTCTCTTAGCTGCATATATGTTTAAAAAACACAGGATGGTCTGCTAAAGGAGAATCATGATCTGCATTCAAAAAAATTTGCTTCAAATTTGAACCAGAAACTAAATAGATTCGGTCTTTATAGTATATTAGGCCATTCAATACTTTGTACCTATCATCTCCATTGGTCCCATCTAACAATTCACAAGCAAATATATCTTTGGAATACTCTACTATTAGTATGGATTTCCAATCCTTTGAAATGTCCGTAAGAGAAAGTGATGGTCTTCTAGATAATGCATCTGCTACAACATTATTCTTCCCTTTAACATATTCAATGTAAAAATCAAAGTCTTGAATCTTACTAACCCATTTTTTTTTCCTTTCATTGAGATATTTTTGTCTAAGGAAATGCTTTAAGCTATTATGATCAGTTTTGACAACAAATTTGTTCCCCACCATATATTGTCTAAACTTGACCAAAGCATGCATGATGGCCAACATTTCCTTGTCATATATGGAGTAGAGTCTCTCATGTGGCTGTAACGTCTTGCTTTCAAAAGCTACGGGGTGTTGATTTTGCTTTAAAACTGCTCCAATGCCTTCCCCTGATCCATCACATTCCAAGACAAATGGTTTAGAAAAATATGGTAATGCAAGTACAAGACAACTACTCATTACCTATTTCATTCTTTGGAAGGATTTTTCTGCATCTTCATTTCATTAGAAAGAATACTTCTTTGTCAAGTTAGTGAGGGGAGCAGTCAATTGGGAAAACCCCTCCACAAATTTTCTATAGTAAGTGCAGATCCCAATAAATACCCTCAATTCAGTGATGTTCTTGGGTGATGGCCAATCAAGAATATCCCTTATTTTCTCCAAGTGCACCTTCACACCATATTTCCCAATGATGTGCCCAAGATACAAAATTTCTATCAACCCAAACTCATACTTGGACAACATAGAAAACAAATACCATTCATGCAAGATTTTCAATACAACTTCTAAATGATGCAAATTCTCCTCCCATGTCTTACTGTAAATCAAAATATCATCAAAGAAAACAAAAAAAAACTTATGGAGCTGCTTGCAAAATATTTTGTACATGCATGTTTGGAAGGTTGTTGGAGTATTGGTCAAACCAAAAGGCATGACAAGGAATTTGAAATGACCATAATGACATCTGAAAGAAGTTTTCTGCACATATTCCTCCTTCATTCGAATCTGGTGGTAACCAGATCTAAGATCAATTTTTGAAAATAACTTTGCTCCAAATAGTTCATCCATGATCTCATCTATATGAGGGGTGGGATATATATTCTTCATTGTATTCTTGTTTAAAGCTCTGAAATAAATGCACATTCTCAAGGTTCCATCTTTTTTCTTCACCAAGACAACCAATGAAGCATAGGGACTTGAACTTGGCTTTATGAGTCCCAAATCTGAAATTTATTTGATAGCCTTCTCAATCTCATCCCTGAACCTTTTTGGGTGTCTGTATGGTTTCATTTGGATAGGTTGAGTACCTATCTCCAACACAATGGCATGTTAACCTCCCCTGTCAGGTGGCCTTCCAAGGGGAAGGTCCCCAAAAACCGTTTCATACTTGTGTAGTACCTACCTTATCTCCTTTGGATGTTCATAAACTTTTATGATCGGTTTGGGAGAATTGATTATTGCGCCGAGAGGCGCTCTATAGCCCAGTATGGGGGAGATATTGTTAGTCGAGTGTTTGTCGAGTTTGTGGAGTGTTTGTCGAGTAACAAAATAATACAAAGTAAACAAAAAAAGAATAATACAAAGTAAAAAGTAATAAATAAATGTCGGCCATAAACAAAAAAGAATAATACAAAGTAAAAAGTAAATATGAGACTTAAACTAGATACTTTAGAGCTTAGGATTAGGTGATAAATATTATGTCGGCCATAAACAAAAAATAATAATACAAAGTAAAAAGTAAATATGAGACTTAAACTAGAGACTTTACTTTTTACTTTTAATACAAAGTAAAAAGTAATAAATATTATGTCGGCCATAAACAAAAAAGAATAATACAAAGTAAAAAGTAAATATGAGACTTAAAGTAGAGACTTTAGAGCTTAGGATTAGGTGGCTCAGGTATTGCACTCAAGGAGCTATTCAAGGAGAGGTTTGCACCTCGGGAGATTCGATCCTTCTCGGTGCTTGATAGAGCATAGGATTTGGATTTAGGCTGGTACATTGTTCAACCCACTCAATGTCCCCATGTCTCAAAATGGACCTCATATTGTGGGAGGACACCACTTGGTTAGGATAGGTGTGGATTCCTCTCACTAATATTGGCTTTCCATCTGAATATTTAAATTTCATTGCAGGTACTTGGCATTTCATTGTATTCTATCCAATAGAGCACAACTATTGGACTCCCAAAACCACATTTGGATCAACAACATTCACCACATAAAAGCTCTCAGTAAAAGTGTAGTTTCCTATGGTAAGTTGTAGCTTTGGAATCCATGTGTTACAGTTCATAGAATTGTTACTTGGAATGATGACTGTAAATCCCTCAAAGGTCTCAGTAGGAAACTTTCTCCTCTCCACCAAGGCAACATAAATGAAGTTATGGGTTGCTCCTCCATCCACAAGTACCGTAACCTTCTGCCCTTGGACAACTCCTTTGCATCCGAGGGTATGGAACCGAGGAACCCCTGATAGTACTTCCAGCTTCCATGTTTCACGTGGTGGTTTATTTTCTTCTGTAGTTTCATATCCTTCTTCCAAGACTACTTGTTGTGCATCTTCCTCCATTTTCTCCTCCTCATCAGAAAAAACTTCAATGAAATGTGCTTTCCCCTTAGCACACTTATGCCCGGGTACCCATGGTTGATGGAATGTGAAACATAGGTTATTCCTCTTGAGATATTCCTTACTTGGACCATCCTTATTATCCTTCCCAAATGAGTCTTTTTGCCATGGTTTCTTGGCATCTTTGAACTTGGAAGGAAAAGTAGGCTTGGGAGGATACTTTGTCTTGGGTAGCACATTTTGCAGACCTTTGGTCAAGTTCATGGAATATTTCAAGGTAGTTGGATTGTGGGATTTAACCAATCCTTTCAAAGGTTCAGCCAACCCTTCAGTAAAGAGAAATACTAAGCGAGACATAGATGTATCAGTAACCATAACTGATAATTTTTGAAACTCTAGCATGTAGGACTCAGGGGTTCCAGTTTGCTTCAGCTGTGCCAATTCTTTGAAAGGAATTTTAGGGTCCTTTCGATCAAACCTTTCCACCAACCTGTTAAAAAACTCTTCATAGGATGTTATTTGATCATGTACCAAGGTTTTAAGTCCATGGAACCACCAATAATTTGCTTCTCCTTCAGGATGCAGAATAACCATTTTCAAATCATCCTTTTCAACCATTGGATTCAGTTGGAAATACACATCTAATTTGTGTACCCAAGAACTACCAGAACTTTGTGGGTATCCATAAAAAGTGGGAAGGGGTACCTTGCCTATGGTATACTTCAATTCTTGATTTTGGAAAGGGATTCTTCTACCTCCTCTGGATTTGATCTTGTTTGAGACATTGAAAAATTGTTCAAATGGTAAGGTCCTTCTACACTCTTCAATCAACTGCTTCCATTCATATAGAGATTCCTTCATCTCATACTGAGTGCTAGGATCCTCTTTAGACTCAAGAAAATTCAGCATGGTGGATCTTGTTGAACTCTTGAAGTCATTAGGTCGATTGTGAGGCCCAATCCTTGAGAAGATTGTTTCACTAACTACTTTTTTCTCCTCCGGATGAGAGCTACTACCGCCTCCTACTACCAATTTGCTCCATCAATTCGAACCCTTGCATTCTCTGTTTTTTCATGTCCTCAAAAAATGGTTTCATGAATTTCCTAAAATCTTCTTGCTCCTTCATTTTTTAGGTTCCTTTGGCACCCTTGGTCATTGCTTCAACATAATTTACTTCTTCCCCTACGTCTTATTCTTCACTAAAGGTATCTTCAGTATTGGTTTATAGGGGTGGGGGGTGAATTCTTGACCTCATTAATGGTCACCTTGAGCAGTTGCAAGGACCATGCTCTGATACCATTGTAACATCCCTACCATGTAACTTCTCAAAATTTTCCAAATTCGAACATTGGACAAATGAACTCAAATTGCTCCAAAAGTACCCAAATACTTTCAAATTTTGTATGGAGGGACTTGGGAGGACTTAATACATACTAATGAATCTATTATACCCTTATACATTCATTATAAACATTCAAGTTTTGCAATTCTCAAGGAGGAAGGACGGGGGAAAAATACTAGGTGAATTCGATGGTTGAAAACCCCACTAGTCTAGTAACTTTTTGGCTTCCCAAACACTGTACAACCTTCACTATTTTCTGAACTGATACTTGGATATGATAGAGGACCTCAAGGGAAACCAAAATGAAGCATTAACTCATATTTTAGGGTCTTCTATAACTCCCATAAAATATCAGGTTGTGAGAGAATTGTTAACAATGGGCATAAAATTTATTGCACAATATTTAAGCAAAACTCAAAGGGTATGCACATAATATTTTGGCAATCAATATTAATCCATATGCATCTTGAAACATAATAAAATAATAATAAAAAAACTGATTTCAAACAAGTACAAAATCATTCCAAAAATACCATGTGAAAATAGAGAGGAAACTAGCTCAAATCTTGTGTTTGCTTGGGAATATTACATGAAAGGTATGGTACTTAGAGCCGTGTCTCCAATATGCAGTTCATTATAATTATATACATCAAACAAAATGGCCATGGAGTCAAAATATCATTCTCCAGAAACTTTATGCAGCTATGATTCCACCATCACACTTGAACATGGACATTGAGAGAGCATTGAGAGAGAGATATTGGAGAAAGAAGGTAGAATAATCAAACTGAAAGGGGGCTAGAACCAACATAAAAAATCTCCATTAATATATCTTAAGAGGTCTGAATGGAATCTCCTCCAACCAACTTGGACAAGGATATTTCACCATGGAAATTGGTTATAAGGCAGGGAGGATGAACATCCACCGTGGAAGGACAAGCTAAGCTCTCCAAGAGCGCAAATGAGAAATGACCAAAAGATGCTCTCCTTCATCCTCCTTGTCTTTTATTAACCCCCAATGGACTCAAGATCTCGAATTCCCTCCAATATTCTTCACTTAACTCGAATTAGGGATAGATTATCATATGAGACAGTACTTTTCCACTTATTCATTGCATTCCTCTTCTCCCAATTCGAATTGAAAATCTTGAATGACCATAAATCCTTCTATGCGCCCTCTTGGTGTCTATTTTTAGCCCTGATATATCAGATGTTTCATATGTCTACAATTAGGTTTGAATTTGTCATATTTTTCATAGATTCCTTCATGATTGTTGTCATAGATGCCATCCAAGAATCTAGCTACAAGTGTCATAACTTCTCTATGATGCCTCTTCCTCTTGCCTGGGAGTTACTGTTCCACTCCAATTCGACCTTACTATATTATTTCCATGAATAATGCCTCTTCATCTCCCCCAAGAATGTTACCCTCCACCTTGGACTCGAATTGGTGAGAGAATGATGCCAAGTGTAGTGGGGAATCTTGCCACATGTGGGCCCCACACTCTCTTATGCGCCCTCATGACCAAATGCCACCTTATTTTGATTTTATTAACATTTATTTGACCCAATTAATGTGAATTTGTAAGTCTAAGGTCAATTTAGGGTCGTGTAGCTCCCTTATTCCAAGTATTAATGCTTCCACCCCAAACTAGGGAGCTAATAGGTTAGTGGAATTTTTCCTCCATGAAAATTTATTTGGATGGGGACATTATAGATTAGTAACCTTAAATTTTTTTCCAATAACTCATTTCATTCAAATTAATCATTTGTCCAATATGCATAATTTCACCCAAAGAAGGCCCACACGGTAAAATTAGGTCTGTATGGTGAGCAATTTTAGGTGGCAATTGTAGCCTCCTACTATGGAATGGTTCCTCCCCCTTAGGTGCCAAGAACTATACAATTGAAAGAGAATACCAATGAATTAATCAATTGGGATATGGAGTCAAAGAAATCACTCTTTAGAAAAAATATATATTTTCAACCTCTTCTTGTTAGGATGGGGATGGTGATAAACGACCTCTCTAAAACTAGAAATCCTCCCAATGATTTTGACACTTCTAAAATGAAAATGAAAACCTATTCAGTGAATCATTGCCAAAGGAGACATATGGGGTTGAAATCTGAATCAATTTGGCACTTACAGTGACATCTAAGGGAAAACGAACATATAAAGCAATGAAATCAACCCTTCAAACTATGAATCCGACCCCATAAAATTTAAATTTATTTGTTGTTTGGACCAAACGAATTTTGATGATAAGATTTATGGAAATCAATAATTATGCTTGCATTCAGTCTCAATCCAAATTTCAAGCTCAATGGGAAACTATTTAGTGCTTGATACTCACATATTTGGGAGGCATTGGCTCCTCTTAGAGTTTCTATGCTTGGCCTCCCTCTCCCCTACACGGTTGTAATCCAACTCTGCTATGCTCAGTTGTAAATATATATAGATCAGTCTGAGACCTCAAGTAGTATGAATCTCAATGTCAGTACATACTCATAAAAACATAGATTCAACTACTAGATCTACATCTACCAACTAACACATACATGCAATCAACAACATAGACAACAGATATACCCTGGAACCCTTTCGGGAAAAACCAGCTAACTATGGGGCTATCTTCTCTTTCGAGCCCAGAGCATATAGAAGAATAAAGAAGCAGTACAATACAGAATTACCTCAACCGATAACTCAATCCATCTGACTAGGACAAACTCTAATTTGCTTGCATCCAGCTGATGCATGCACTGACGAAGTATGCCCTAACTGCCAATATAGATCTGAGTGCTCTAATGGTGCCTCTGATGGATCTGTCCTCTACTGATCACCCTGCTCTGATCTGCTCGCTCTAAAGACTGCCCACTGATGAAATCGACCCTCTCTGCATGCACAAGTGCGCCCTCCTCCTCTGGATGTCAAATGATCATACTGCTCTGGATCTCAACAGATCTGAGCTCTGATTGTCTCTAACCTTCCTCAAATCTCAAGGCAAGGCTATCCTGAAAGTCTCGGAATCCAACTCGATCAATCCAGCTCACAACGAGCTTCTCCTCCTCAGGAAAAATGTCCTCCTCCAAGCAAACTCGGCCTCCTCCAATCTAATCAGTAATCACACTGTGGAGCTCTCTCAGCTTACAGTACTGGAGATCTGGTCTCTCTGGAACTGAAGGTCACTGATCTAGCTCAGATCTGACCTTCCTAGCTCCTGCAGCAACTTCTTCGTATCTCAGAAAGTCATCCCACATGGACATATTTGTCCCCCTCACTCTGGCAGTATCTCTCTCTGATGATACAACTGAGTAACCCCATCTGGGGACCCCTTGCCTCTATAAATAATCTCACCAATGAATTAGGTTTTCCAAAACCCTAATTCTCGGTGCATGCAAAAGGTCACTTTTGCATGCATTCACTGAATGCTAGCAAGTCATGCAAAACTCATGCATGCATAGGTCAATCTCCCCTGAAGATCCACATGCAGCCCCTACTGGGCTCATGCCACTAAGTAGAGTGCATCTCACTCTCTACTCCATCCTGATACATATGGTACTAATGTCCCTCCTTGCAAGGCATATGAGTCATGGAGGACATCCCGAAGTTACCATAATCTAACATCAGTATCTGCGGGCCCAAATCTCCTCTTCCACTGCTTGCTTGATGGGTTGCTAGCTCAGTTAACTCAGATCCTCTCTAGACAGGTTGGTCTGCTCACGGATCACTAAAATCGACGAGTGCACGGGAGGCTCAAGATGAAATTAAAACATGCTTTAGCGTGGGAGGTTGAAAGATGAGCTTTGATGATGTCGTTGATGACATTGGTTTCGATGAGGATGATGATGATGATCACCATGACCACCATCTTGATCATCATCATCATCATGATAACCATTGTCATCATCATCAACATCATCATCATCATCAATAGCATCATTGTCATCATAAGCATCATCATTAATGTCATTGTCGTCATCAATCATCATCATCATCATCATAAACAACACCATTGTCATAGTCATCGTCATCATCATCATCATCGTCATTGTCATCATCATCAAAAACAACAACTTTGATGTCATCACTATTCATCATCACAATCATCATAAACAACAACACTGTCATCATCATGATGATAATCAGTGTCATCAACATCAAGAACATCATTGTCATCATAAGTGTCATCATCATGGTCATCATCATTGTCATCACAACCATAATAATCTTCATATAGATGATGATGATGATGATCATCATCATCATCATCTTCATTATCATCATCATCGCCACCATTATCATCTTCATCATCATCATCATCATCCTCATCATCATGATCATGATCATGATCATCCTCATCATCACCATCCCCCTCATAATCGTCATCGTCACTATTCATCATCACACTCATCATAAACAACAGCATCATCGTCGTCACCATCATCGTCATCATCCTCCTCGTCATCATCGCGGTCGTCATCATCATCATCATTAACGTCGCCATTGTCATTAATAATCCTCATCATCATAAACGACACCATTGTCCTCGTCATCATCATCATCATCGTCTTCATCATCACTATTAATCATCACAATCATCATAAACAACAACATCATCGTCATCATCATGATAAGCATTGCCATAAACATCAACATCAACATCATCAACACCAAGAACATCATTGTCATCATAAGCATCATCATCATGGGCATCGTCGTTGTCATCACAACCATCATCATCGTCATACAAATGATCATCATAATCATCATCTTCATTATCGTCATCATCATCATCGCCATCATCATCATCATCATCATCATCATCATCATCATGATCGAGATCATCATCATCATGATCAGTATCATCATCATCATCATCATCATCATCATAATCACCATCCCCATCCTAAACCATTTAAATATTTACCATTATAACTCTTAACTAACCCTTTTAACCACTATATATAATCATTAATCCTTCTAATCTCTAACCTCTATAAATATTAAACATTAACACTTCATGATTATATAATGTAATCATTTTGGCCCTAACCCCTATGACCATTAGCCATAACTCGTAACCATTATAAATAGTAACCATATATATACAACTTCTCCTTGAACCAATAAATGTATATCTTCTATGACTCATAAACAATATCACACCTACCCAATAAAATATAAAATCCATATAGACCTTAACACCTAACACCTAAGTTCATAACCCCTATAACACTAATCCTTGATCCTAAATACCTAATTGTTGACTTGTAACTTCTAATCATTACAAAATCCAGCTAGTAACACCTAATAACTATACATGTTAATTGGTGACCTCTATAATTAGTATAGATAACCAAGAATAGTGGCTAGTCCATCAAAAATTTATATCAATTTCAAGTGTTATTAGTATAGATAACCAGGAATAGGATCTGGTCCCTCCTTTAAAAAAATAAATTGGAATAAAATAATTAATTTAAAGTTAAATTTTTTAAAACTTTGTAAATTAAGATCAAATCTAAAAAACTAATTTAAATAAAATTTAAATTTAAAAATTATGACATGATCGATCCATCCCAAGTGAAAGAGAGATAGTGTAAGTTGACACTTTCAAGTAACATGTCTGCGTAACTTGAGAAAATAAAACTATATCCAACATTTTTATTTTTAAAATTAATCAAACAAAATTTATTTTATTCGAAAGTTGCCACCGGTATACTTGGTTTTCGAGGTAGAAATGGCTGATGGTTTCTTAAACATAACATATATACCAAGTTGAGAAATCTTTTTAGGAGTAAGCAATATATTTCCCTGCAAACACCAAAGTTTGTGAAGAGTAAGTAATATATTTCCCTATAGACACCATGCATTTGCTTTCCATATTCACAATGGAGTATCGATATTTACAGTACGTTTTCATTATACATTATTTATGTATAGAATATAATGGAACTTAGGACCTTAGTATCACAAACCAATGCATCAAAGTACTTCTTATAGAAGTCAAAGATTATCATATTTTAATGGAGATAATGAGTTTTACTTTATAGATTTTTCTATTGTGATGGTAGAAATTATTGATAAAATTTAGGTAAAGTGTAACAATTTGAATTTAGTAATGAAAATAACATTTTCATATATTATCTTTAAATATAAGCTTATAGAAGAAAAATAGATCAATGAAGAATGCATTTTTTATTTAATTTTATTTCGTTAAGTGAGGGGTTTAATAATAATTGTCCTCATTCTTTTGGATTCTCAATTAAAGTAGTATCATTTTGTTTTTAAACATCATGTACTTTTGTTTAGTGCATCTCTAAAAATACGGCATTGGAAAATAACATGGATTCTAGCAAGTGAAATTCAATAAAAGGTGACCAGTTAAATATATATTTCCTAAATGAAAAGTAACAACCTATAATATAATAATAATATTTCTGTATGATTTCGAATGGAATATTGATATATTAAGTTGTAAGCTAAAATGAAGAGAAATCAAGGTTTTGAAGGATCGGACTACTCCCTCCGATGCCAAGAATCTATAGGTTTGTTGTTTGATTGTCTAATTGTTTGTGTGAGTCAAGTTTGAGTCTGGAAACCCTCCCACGTTGTTAATGCATGTATCTAGACTAACCATGCCAAATTTCAATCCATACAAGCACAAATTGAAAAACTTTCAACGTTGGCCCCATTCAATACATTAATTATTCTATAGGTTTGTTGTTTAATTGTCAAATTTTTTGTGTGATTAAAGATTGAGTCTGGAAACCCCCCCATGCCGTCAATGCATGCGTCTAGTCTAACCATGCCAAATTTCAGTCCATACAAGCACAAATTGAAAAACTTTCAACGTTGGCCCCATTCAGTACATTAATTATTCTATAGGTTTGTTGTTTGATTGTTGAATTGTTTGTGCAAGTCAAGTTTGAGTCTAGAAACCCTCTCACACTATAAATGTGTGTGTCTAGTCTAACCATGCCAAATTTCAGTCCATACAAGGACAAATTGAAAAAATTTCAACGTTGGCCCCATTCAGTACATTAATTATTCTATAAGTTTTTTGTTTGATTGTCGAATTGTTTATGTAAGTCATGTTTGAGTCTGGAAACCCTCCCATATCGTCAATGCATGCATCTAGTCTAACCATGCCAAATTTCATTCCATACAAGCATAAATTGAAAAACTTTCAATGTTGGCCCCATTCAGTACATTAATTATTCTATAGGTTTGTTGTTTGATTGTCGAATTGTTTGTGTGAGTCATGTTTGAGTTTGAAAACCCTTCCATACAATCAATGCATGCATCTAGTCTAACCATGCCAAATTTCAGTCCATACAAGCACAAACTAAAAAAATTTCAATGTTGGCCACATTCACATGACAATTATAATATGTGGGGTCAAGTACATGAGCATGCATGCCTTATTTTTGGGTTATGGAATATCATATAATAATAAAGCTGAAATAATCATAATTGTGCATTACCTTACTGAGCTTCTCTTTGTTTCAAGAATAGTTTAATATACTACTAAACAAGGCCAACCACGTGAAGGTAGAAGCTCATTTTCCCCCCCTCGCCCCCCCCCCCCTCCGATGTCTCTCTCAATTCCCCATAACCCAGAGAAATATATGTACTATAAAATAAATGATTGTGATTTTTGTCATAATTAAGAAACAACGTCTCTTACAACATATGCCAACATACTAGAAAATGGAAAACAAAAAACAATTAATTTATACGTACCAATACAAGTCAATAATTCTATCAATATTAATTCAATATATATATAATATATATATTAAGGCATACCTCATACACTTCAATGCACTTCATCATCGTCTTCATCCAAGTCCACATCTGTATCATCCGATTCAGATTCAACATTGTAAGGATTGGCCATATCATCATCATCATTGATGTCGGTTTCGATAATCATGTCATCGTCGATATCGTCTTCATGAATATTGCCTGCTACATCATTTGATTCAACTAATTCTTCAACATGTTCCTCTGGAACATGATCATCTAACTCATGTTGATCCTCTCCATCATCTTCTTCTTCAAGACCCTCTTGATCTTCCTCTACATTATACTTCACCAGCCTTCCCCTAGCATCATGTCTCACAACAAATGACCAACCCCATCTACCTGGAACCTCCGAGTAAAATACATGTTCACATTGGCTTGGAAGAACATAGGACTCTATTCCTGGCTTAATCAACCTTGTATTCACCATGGTAAATCCGTTAGCATGTTCAATAATAATTCTATCAATATCATGTTGATTCAATCGTAACCTGTACCATTTGACAACGAATATAACTAATTTGAAGGATTTAAAGTCACACTGAATAATATCTTCCAAATACCCATAATATTGATTTTTTTAGAGTTCTAGATGTCTGTCACTTCTAGAGGAAATATTGGTGACCTCAAAGGTTGCATTTATCCCACAATCAAATGTTTTCTTTGTTTCATCCAAATTTTTGATGCGAAATTTACGACCGTTGCACCACATAGACTTATGGTGTTTTACTTACAATATGCTAGACACATAAAGATTACATTGTCAGTTGATGATTAAGTACATATTTATGCTTGGAATTTATGCAAAGAAAAAAAAATCGACTTGTACATCAATATTACCTTTATCATGATCATATATATGTGATGGAATCTATTGCATACCTTAACATCTGTGTGACTAATGTTTTTGAAAGACCATTCGTAACCTTCAAGTTCAGTATCATCAATATAGAAGAAATAAGAGTTGTGTTGGAGCCTTCATAAAGGGGTTCGTATGCCTTCTCAAGAAGAGGTAAATCATGAACGTCATCAAATTCGTCATTTTCATTTTCATGATCATCATAATCATCCATTCTAGCATTAAATGTATCATGGATCAATGTATTTGTACCGTCATCTTCAACTATGTTATCAATATTATCATTAGCTTGATCTTCAATAATTGTAGCTCCATGTTCCTCTAGTGGTTGTTCTGCAAGCACATCCTCCAGCATATATTCCCTAGGAGGCCTTTCCTTTATAATTACAAACCATCAAGAGATATTAGTGTAAATATAAAAAATATTAAAATGATACATACATTCACACAAAAAATCAATATAAAGACATCTATAATGAACAACTTACCAATGGATGATATTCATGTCCCCCCTCAACGTGTCCATTTTCCCTACAATGTCTTTTAGTTGTTGTGATCTTTATTCTTCTCCTTTTAAAGCACCTGCATTAACTACAAGGGAAAAAACATTTCCCACCACCTTTTCTTTTCACTCCAACCCACAATCTACTAAGTAATTCTCGATTTTGTTCTTCTGGATCAGGAATATTATTATGTGACATTTTATTTTACCAAGCTTGACTGATTATTATTGATCTTAAAAAACAAGCTCCACACTTCACTATTTGTAATGATAAGAACAACTGAAATAATTCTGTCCTTTTGAAAGAAAAATAGTCCGTGCAAAGGTTATAATCTCCGCAAATCGTCGCTAGTATAGAAAATATGTCGGAATATTTCTAAAATTTCACGTTTCTAAAAAAAAAGGTCGTCAGATATCCGACAACATTTGACTATTGAGTGTTATAAAAATATCTCGGGAAACGTCAGATATTCTACACATGCAGAGATATTCAACGACCGTCGAATATCCGACAATAGTCGAGGTCAAATTAAAAAAAATGAAGAAAAAATAAAATTATAAAAGTAATATCCGACGACATGGACAATTTTTTGGATTTTGTAGATGGAGTCGTCGGATTTCGGGTTCAAATTTGGTTGTGACTTCATAGCTTTTGAAAGTTCCAACCTACCACATATCACATATCACAAGCCTTCAAGTTTTATAACCTTGTGATACGTCACAAACTTCGAAATTTTATAACTTGTGACATATCGTGAGCCTTGAAATCTTTGGGTTGTGACATATTGCAAGCCTTAAAACTTTGAATTTTTGACATACTACAAGATTTGAAGTCTTCAAGCCTTTGAAATATGTCACAGGTTCATATATTTACCCTCCCACAATAGTTCGAACACTTAAAAGTTTTACCTTTATGCGATATACGACACAAACTTGAGTTTCAACCTTGTGTTAAATACACAACCCAGGATTAACTTTTGGACACAACACAGAGGAACACAACCTCTCAAATGATACCAATAAATTCAAAGAAAACAAAAGCCTTGTGATGTATCACACGAAAAGTAATTTTCCACCCAAAGTGACACCATTGCTACCTTATAAAAGGGAAAAGGGGATACAATTTTTTTCACATTGCTTAAATTAATAAAACCAGCGCAAAGGAAATCCATTGTTTCCATCGAATTCGTTCTTGCCACGTGTCCAATTTAAAGCACAAGTTAGGTATGATCATGTGCACCAACTAACTCCCGCAGCCCGCTGTAATTTTACCAGCCTTTTTAACTAAACTAGGTAAGTATGACAACACATCTAAATTTTTTTGAATTACAAGAGAACATTTCATGATTAGCGAAACTCAAAGTGCCTTATCTTTTAAATGATTCCCTATCATTTCTCTTTATATATGTGTTTCACCTTCATTGAGAGTACACCAACAAACCCATTTCTCTTCAATCACCACCCCCCTCCCCCCAAACTACGCCTAAACACTAGTTTTTCTCTCTTAAAACTGTAGTTGTTGAAGAAGAAAGGTTGAAGGTAGAAATTGGTTCTTTAGAAAAGGCTGAAGTTGAAGCATAGCCTTAGGGAATTAAGGCCAAATAAGAAGCTAAAGTTAATGACATACACATGACATATAAGAAGATGAAATTAAGGAAAAACAAGAAGTTGAGGCAAGGGCAAGAGAATAACTTGAGAAGAAGGAAAATGAAAAATCTGATAAAATCGAATAATCTAACCCTAACAAACCTTTCGACTCCTCTATACCACTGCCATGAAATGCCACTTTCCCCTTCAAGAATTGGGACTGGGACAATTTAATCCATCAAAATTAGAAGTTGTTGCATCACTAGATTCCTTTGTCTTTGACCAAAAAATGGACACATTGTGAGGCAAACACAAAAGAAAACCAAGCTACTCAAATTCCTAGAGCTCACAATGACCACTTAGACACCAATGGTCATAGATGTAGGTGCTAACCCAATGGCTATAAATGCTGTTGAGGTTTCTTTTGCGCAAGCCACCCAACATAATGTTTGTAATATGATGAAGGAAATTAAATAATACAAGAAGAAAAAATCCATGCTTGAAAGGTAAGTGGATTACTTCATAGTAGACTCCAACAACATGGAAAACATGATTGAGATCAAAACTTACAGGTTTTAACTCCAAGATGAAGTGAACTCCTCTCAATGATTAATGTACAATTAGGAATTTCAGAGCTACGAATCTCAATTCCTGACTTTCCTCAAACAAAACCAATATAACAAGTTAATCCTACAAGGAGTCCAAATGGGCATTGATGACTTAAAGAAACATAAAGAAGAAGAAAAGGATACCATTAAGGATCTACCCATAATGTGCAAAATAGACAACGGATGCAATTATATATTTGAATAATTGTAAAAGGGAAAGTGCTTCTTTAGAAAGAGACATTACCAATTTAGTAAATAATCGCAAGCACTTGCACCTAGCAGTGAAAAAGGTGATCAAATGATGCCATATAGAACCTATAGGAGAAATGACTACACCATGGACTTCAAAAGACATTTTGAAAGATCTTGAGGAGGTTATTAGAAGAAAAATAATTTCCATAAGGATTACATCAAAGGTGACCAAGAATGTGTTAAAAAAGTATGTTGCTTCCCCCTCCATGGACATAAATTTTGTTGGGTCTTAATACCGATTACAACAGGTTTGCAATTTGATTCATATATTTAAACAAAAGTAAATGTAAGACAATGGAACACAACACATCAACACATAACAAAAAAGTTACCATGGAAACCCCTCTCTTGGGGAAAACTAACAAATTCACTCATCTATTCATCAAACACTTAAAACACGTGTTTACCATCGTGAGTTGCTAGATCACGAATCACACTTCAGTACATGATCATGTTACACACTATACCCCTTGCAGTATATGATTACACTCTACATCGTGCATGGCCATTGTATCTTATTTATAGATGCAATACAACCAACTTCTCATTAATGACAATCCATAACTTCCTAACCAATTTTGGTTAATATGTTATCGTCGACTTAAATAGGTCAACTTTGCTCGATTTCCCATTGATCCTTTTGGTCATTCGATTTACTTCTCATCGACATATTTGTTTTCCTTCAACCAAACAATTTATTCCGGTTGGTGGGCTGACCACAATTCCCCCATATGTCACCTTTGACTCCAGTTGACTACTGAATTTTGACAATCAATTTACATGCAAAGAATATAACATTCCCAACATTCTCCCATTTGTTGTCTTCTTTTCATAAATAGGAGATTCAAAACTTTATTTCTCTTAAGCAGGGATTCCAAGCCCATCGTTTCCCTACACCAAGAAAACTTTGATGTGCTTACTGACTTCGTTAATGAGTTTGCAACATTCTTCACCTTGTCTACCTTTTCCAATAACGCCTTTTGGTTCTCCACCATCTACTCACAAAATGGCATTGAACATCAATGTGTTCCGTCTTCGAATGATATGTTGGATTCTTTTCCGGGAAGATTGCACTCTAACTATGACAATCCAACCTAATAACATTCTTCCCAAACCCAAAATCTGAATACAACCCTTGCAACCAAACAATTTCCTTCCACACATTGCTAGCTTCTATGTATTCAGCCTCAGTAGTCGATAGTGCAATGACTGACTACCTCCTTCTCATCCAACTGACTGCCCAACCGAATATCTTATTCACATATCTGTTAGTCGACTGTCTATGGTTGATATCTCTAGCCCAGTCAGAATCAACAAAGCCACATGTACATTGATTTCCTTGTTGTCCCTGGGCTCTCCTCCACAACAGTTCACATAATTAGTCGTGTCACTTAGATACATGAATACTCTCTTGACTATGGTTTAGTGCTATTTTCTAGGTGTCAACATATACTTGCTCAATACTCCCACTTCATGGGAAATATTCGTACATGTACAGACCATAGTATACATTAGACTACCCACATCACTAGCAAAGGGAACACATAACATGTACTCTATTTATTCATGTGTCTTTGGACACTATTCAACAGATAGCTTGACTCCTACAGGAATAGGGACCTTGACCAATCTACTCTCCTGCATGTTGAAACGTTTCAGAATTGTCAACATATTTCCTCTGACTTAACTAGAGCCTTCTACCTACACAATCTATCTATATTTCCATTCCAAGAATGAAACTTGCTGCTCCAACATTCTTCATGTCAAACTTGGAGGATATTTGTAGTTTTACCTCCTTTATCATATCCATGTTATTCCCGACCAATAACATGTCTTTGACATACAAAACTACATATATGGAATGACCACCAAATTTCTTCCCATAAACACGGTGATCAACCTCACTTCTCACAAACCCCAACTGCTAGATATATGTGTCAAACATCTGATACCACATCCTGGGTAATTGTTTTAAATGTAGAAAGACTTCTTGAGTTTACAAACCAGTTTATTTTTTCCATCCATAATAAAACCTTCAGACTGCTTCATATAGATTTCTTCTTCAAGATCACTATGAAGAAATGTTGTCTTTACATCCATCTATTCTATCTCAAGAAAAAATGTTGGAGCTAAATACATTGGTACCCTTATGGAAGTTATATTTGCAATGGGAGATAAAATTTCACCGAAGTCAAATCCATCGACTTGGGAATACCCTTTCGCTACCAGTTGATCCTTGTGCTTCTAAACTTGAGCTATTACATTCAATTTTTTCTTGAACACCACTTATTGCTAACGAGTTTCCTTCCATTTGGTAATGTGACTATATACCATGTTTCATTTTTCTTCAAGGAATCCATCTCTTCTTCCATGGCGCTTTTCCAAATTTTATTCTCTGTTGAGTTGATCGCTTCCTTTACTGACCTAGGACCGTCATCTATGGAAGATAATGTGAAATCATAGTGAAATTTAGGTGGACTATACCTTTCTAGTTGTTTCCTTTCTCAATTAGACCTCCTGGTATCCAGAGTCTCGTGTTTTTCCACCTCTTTGTTGGATTCAGTCAACTCTCTCGGGCCCAAAATTTAATCATTCATGTCAAACTCTTGTTTTTCTTGTTCCTTTTATCTTTTGACCTCTTTAGTCCCAGAAGTGCCTCCAACTTATTTGAATATCACATCTCAATTATAAACTTCCTTCCTCATCACTGGGTTCCACATCTTATATCTTTTCATTCCATCCTTGTACCCTATGAAGATGCACTTCTCCAACTTATTGTCGAGTTTAGTTTTTTCTCCTGTGGGATATGCATAAAGGATTCACACCCAAATACTCTAAGATGTGTAAGAGAGGGATTCATACCATACCATGCCTCATATGGAGTCTTTTCAACTAGATTCATTGACAATGACCTATTCACAAGGTAACATGTCGTGTCGGCTGCCTCAATCCAAAATTCTTGTGTGTGCAACTCCTGCACCACTAAGAATGCTCCTCGCTTTATCCATAAACGTTATGTTCATTCTTCAGCAACTCCGTTCTTTTGAATCATGTGTGGAGTTGTATTTTATTTAGCTATACCATGATGTTTGCAGAACATGTCGAACACTTTTCCATATAATTCTTCTTTGTTATTAGTTATCAGCACCTTGATCTTTTTACCAGTCTGACTCTCCACAAGAGCTTTGAAATCTTGAAATTTCTCAAAAAAATTTGATTTCTTCCTCAGAAAATAAAACCATGTCATTATGAAGAAATCATCTATGAAAGAAATGTAAGAATGGCATCCTCCTAGTGAAGGGACCAACATACGTCCAAACACATCACTATGCATTAACTCAAGTATTTATTTATCCCCAGTAGCACCAGATAAAAATCTTCCATGAATCTGTTTACCAATGTTCACAAAAATTGACTTCTTTAGGACAATCAGGGAGACCTTCGAGCATACCTTTGTTGTGCATAGCACAAAGACATTTCTCACCTATATGCCCCATTCGCTGATGCCACAACATGGTCACTTCGACTAGACAAGTAGATTTTCCAACAGACTCAAGACAAACCACATTAGCACTTTCGTTAGTGTATGATATGCCCAATAGTTTGTATAGGTTTCCAGTCTAAACGCCTCTCATCAACACAATTGTTATGTGCATCATCTTACACGTATATTTCTCAAATGTATACTGTACTCTTGCATTCCCCATCTTACTTACTGATATTGGGTTTTGAGCCAAATCTAGGATATGCAGTATTCCTGGAAGTGTTCCCATTCTTCCCAATAGGACATCACCACCATCGATCTTCTCATATTCACTGGACCACTATCTGTGAGGTGTCATATGATATGATGTGCCAGATTCTATCAACCAAGAGTCTTGATCCGACTGTGTACTTGTGGAGACCAAGTGACAATATCATCTCTCCTCTTATGAAGACTTACCATCAGTTGAATGACCTTCCTCAATTCCTTTTCCTTTATCGACTTTCGTCAACTTACAGTTCTGTTGATAATGTCCGACCTTACCACATCTCCAACAATTTTTCGTTTTCAGACCAAGGGATCTAGTTATCTCAGATATACCCCTTGAATTCGATCTTCTATCGAAGGTTTTTCCTTTTCCTCTATCTACTGGTTATCCTCTTATCATCAAGATCTCATGGGTCAAACCTTCCATGTTCTTTCATCTCATATCTACCAACAACAGATATGACACCACATTATCAATCTTCTATGTGGTATTGTTGCTTCCAATAGCCATGACCAAGCTATCCTAGGAATCTGGAAAAGAACACAATAGATTGATACATTTTTCCTCCTTGATTATTTCAATATCTATGGCCAACAACTGACTGATAAAAGTGTTGAACTCATTCAGGTGCTCTGTAACCGATTCACCTTCACCCATCCTTAGAAGATACAATTTCTTTTGAAGAAACAACTTGCTCACTACATATTTTGAATAGTACAAGTTTCCTAATTTTTCCCTTAGCTTCTTTGTAGTGTCTTCTCCCGATAAATTCAATAGTATAGAGTCTTCTAAGAAAAGTTCGATTGTACATCTTGAATTTCTATCAATATTTTGTCAGTATTCCTTGAACACACCAGATGGATTCATTCCTAGTTCGACTGTAATCCATTGTTCTCAATCTACAAGGAGATCCTACATCTTAAGTTTCCAGAGATCAAAACTTATCCCATTAAACTTTTCAAATTTTATCCTCGACATGCTATCCATTCTATAAATGAATCAGTGTTATGGAAACTCCCAATGTAACATGTATTCCCCATTTCCAAGACCAATCCAAATCCTCAACAACAAAGGTGCCCCCTACAACCAAATATAGCTATGGTACCAACTATTGGGTATTAATACCGATAATAATAGGTTTGCAATTTGATTCATATAGTTAAACACAATTAAACATAAGATAATGGCACACAACACATCAACACATAACACATAAATTACTGTAGAAACCCCTCTCTTGGGAAAAACCAATAAACCAGTGAGCTTTCGCTCATCTATTAATCAAACATTTAAAACAGGTGCTTACCACCATGACTTGATAAACCACAAATCACACTTCATTACATGATCATGTTACACACTATACTCCTCGCAGTATATGCTTACACTCTACATCATGCATGGCCATTACATCTTATTTATAGATGCAATACAACCAACTGCCATTAATGACAATCCATAACTTCCTAACCGCTTTTGGTTATTCTTTTATAGTCGACTTGACTGGGCTAACTTTGGTTGATTTCTCATTGATCCTTTTGGTCATTCCATCGACTTCTCGTTAAGCAAGTCGTTTTCCTTTGAACAAACAACTTATTATGGTCGATCATTCAACCACACTTTCCCCATCTGTCGCCTCCGACTCCAGTTGAATTAAACCATTCGGCTATCAACTTTTCACAATCGATTCACATGCAAAGAATATAGCATTCCCAACAAATTTGATTAATTCATGTCTCAATATGTTAAAGAGATGCATGGGTCCCATGGAAAAATAGTCATCTAATTATGAGGTCAATTTGGAACAATTAATATTTAGATGCATCATGAGCATCTCCTCTCAACATGGAGTATGGTTGGCCTACTTAGATGAGAAATACCATGGGCACTTAGGTCCAAATTAATCCTAATTTAGAATATTATGTTAGGAATAGAACATAATATCATAAGTGGAAAAATATAACTACTAAGAAGGTAACTCAAATGACCTCAAGGTAGTTATAGGCTAAATGTATAAAAGAAAGAGGGGGGAAAGGGAAATGTATTTTGCATCTTGAACATTTTGTAAACACTTTTATGAAAGTTTAATAAGGAGAAGCCTTTAGGGCCAATGTTGTAGGAGAATTTTGATGTTGTGTTGTGGGTATTGAACTATTTCTATTGCTTTTCATCTTCTAGAATTATTGTAAGATTGCATTACTTTCATTCTAGACTTTTAGGTATGGTAGTTAATCTTCTTACTTTAATTTCTTGATAGATTTTCTATCTATGATGAATGCAAGGTTACCAAGAGTAATGTAGTAATGGAATTTTCTTAACCTGATTGATGTTTATTGTGAAATATATACATTTTTGTATTTGCTTCTTGAATGGATTTATGTTCTAGAAATGGGCATGTATGTGTATAAGTAATATTACATTTAACCATTAGTTACTTGCTCCTAACTAGGATAGGTAGAATAGGTTTGAATCTAGCATATATAGCATAACTACACCTTGCACATTGCATTTCATGTTCCTTTCACATATTAAAATATAATTAATGGTTTCCAATCCAAAATCTGAATAGGTTCTCTACTCCAAACAATGTGAAGTGTCAAGGTTTCACATCAAGGAGAACCTCTTTCTATTGAAGAGGACACTTTACCACCTCAACACAATGATATTGGAATGATATATTTCCTCTTAACTACCTCATTAATGTCATGATGAAATCTTATTTCAATCATATCAGTCCTAACTATATAGGCCTCCTTTCTTTGAAACTAGGTGATCCTTCTATCCTATTGCAATTTACACTTCCCCAATTTTGGCCAATTGGTTTTTTGGTGTCTAATGGTGAAGGCAGTGCCATGAGAAGCAATTAACCGGGGATTTCAATCTCCAAGTTGAAACACATGGACAACAACACTTTTCTAATGCCAAAAGTATAAGTTGAAGTTGTTCCAATCAACTTTCTTTGGCTTGGGTTACCATTAATTCACATTTAAAGAATACCTTGTGTCAATCCCTTGGCTAGAGAAGGATTTAGGTGCCTCTCTCACCCATGGTAGAGACTTTGGTTGGTGGGAAATGACCATGGGCCATGAAGGCCATTGGGTCAACTTGTTAGGGAATGGTGGTAAGATACTCTGATGAAGGGAAAAGTAATTGTACATCACACTGAGCACTTATGGACTTCATCGACATGATATTCAGGCTTGTATACAAAGGTACTTAGATGCACCAGGAAGAGGGGTGTAAGGTGAAGCACCTAAGTTGGGTTGGTAGAGTTACCGATGGGTCATCAGCTAGATTGTCGGGAGAGTGCCTAATGATTTCCCATTTGAAGAGGTCAACATAATTGGAGTGAAGGGTTTCGTAAAGGAGCATCAATAGGGATGCATCCCTTGGGAATCACCCAAGAGTATATATAATCCAAGCATGGCATGGCCAAATAAAGAAAGAACCAAGTGGAAGCACAAGTGAACAATTGACACTCAATATTGAAGGGAAGCAAAGGGAAAAGTGGTGCACTTGAGTTGGACCTCCAGTGCAGGACTTAGAAAGTTGTCATATGAGGCAGACTTGGGGGAAGCGATAGGGGAAAGGAAGGCAACTTCAATTTGGGAGCTATTCTAGGAACTAATCCAAGTGTTTTTATGGGGTCCAGTCCGAGCATTGGTTTTGGCGCACTAATGGGCAGAGAAGATTGCATTTTAGGTGCACTTCTAGGTGTTTGGTGTACAACAGGACGGATCAGGTTGTGGTCTTGGTGCACCTCAAGGAATAACAATCTATGATCTGGGTGAATTTCTAGATGTCAATTTGGGCACACTCTTGTGGTGTCGATTCATGTGCTCTATTGATGCAGCTAATGTGGGAACAATCTAGGAGACTTGTTGGGTTGTGGCATCCTACTCTTGTTGTAGAAAGTTTGTAGTATAATAAAATTTGGGCACACCCCATTGTGGTGTAGCCACTACACTTGTGGTGTCTCTTTATGTGTTGATTGTATTGGTTTATTGTGTGACTTTGTTTACACATGTAAGTGGCTAAGTTAAAGAAAGCCATGTGCATAAGGATCATTTTGGTGAGGCATAGTCTAGAATGTTTTGCACTAAGCTGACCTCATCCCTAGAGGTGAAATCTAGGTAATGTCGCTTGATCGAAACAAGAGAGAAAACCTTCCATTTTGGGCCGGAATTCCTATGCCCATGACACCTTGTCTTAGAAGAAACTAAAAATGTATTACACATGGATAACAACCTTTCACTTCATGCTAACGCATTTTTAAGTTTTTTTCTTTCACAAAAGCGAGTAGATATTTATATTAAAAAGAGTTGTGGCTAGGTGCAAAACAAAAAAAGATTACAAAAAGAAGCTTGCAGACTACTAATATATGTTTTTGCATGTCTGACACAAACTCAATGGAGGTAAAAGGGATTCCAAACCATCTTACATATTTCAAAAATGGGATTAAAACCTGTATATTGTAAATTCTTGTATATTGGACTAAGACATAATTACATCTTAAGAGCATAAAAAAATGAAGAAATATTTTAAGACCCTATTGTTTCTAATTTCAATTCTGGTGGGTTTCATTGTCGCCTTCCATGGGCATGTCCTCCTACTCCTCTATTCCATTTCCAAGGTGCCTTGAAACCACCAAGATGGCAATGCTAGGGATCAAGTCTGATTCTTGTGCATGTAAGTGAGCATTGGGGTCCTCTTCAAGCTACACCATTCAATCTCCCTTCTAGTCTATTATACCCTTCATTTCTACCGAACTCTACTGAATTTCCAGAATACGCGCTTGATGATCCCCCAAGATATTAGTAGTAACTTGTTGGAGGCCAACCACCTCTTCTCGAAGAGCCCTCACTTCCCTTCTCAGGTCAGAGATATCACATGACAGGAAACAATTAAATGTCATTTCGTCGGATGACAGAGATTTTCTGCTACCTGGAGTTGCTCGAGATGAGAACCAATCTCTCTAGAATCCCTCTTTTCCTTCTAGCGTTCTTGTAACATATCTGATTTCACCCACCAATGTTGTTAGGAGTGAGTAACCAAGGCAAGAACCAAACGGGGCATTCCAGAAGCACTCGATATCCACAAGTGCTGAGAGGAGAGACGTTGGAGAATGAAATGATATCGGGAAGAAGAAATAAGGTTTAAATATCCTTCGGATTCATGTGAGCTATCCTGCACCTCCAAGCATACGATATATTGGATGGTGTGCTAAACAATATATGCCTAGTTGTGTCAACCAAATAGACGTATCTCTAAGCATGTGTGAACTTTGGGTTTACTATCATGGAAGGCTTAGTTGTTTTAGCACCCCCTCGTTTGATTCTAGCTCTCCCTGGTGAAGACTAGCCCCCCTATTTTTCAAAGAGTCTATTCTTCCATTGTTGTGCCTGAGGACCTGGTAGAAGGAGATTGATTCAAAGTACTTTGCTAGATAACTCACTCTTCTCAAAAGTTTTCTAAGAGTCATTGAATCTTCTTTGACCCTAGAATGCATTACTTATATGACCATTGTCGAATCCTTGATTACTTTCATAGATTTTCCTCGTCTTTCCTTGATAAGGTGGAGTCCAAGGTAGAGGGTGAGGGTTTTGTCCATATTGTTTGATTCTTGTCCTAAAACCCAATCATAGCATTGTTCTTCTTACACCTTGGGGTCATAAACAACCCCCCCTTGCACTTTCCACCCGTAACACTTTTTTAAGTTTATTACCCAGGATTTGGTTTCAAATTCTTCTTTTCGTAATTATTATTTATTTATGTCGATTTCAGTTTAAAAGAATCTTAATAATGGTGTATTGGAAAGTACATCTTGAAATTAAGATAACTTTTTGAGCACAAATACAAAGCGTTTTTTATAAGGGTTTCTTAATAAAATTATATTAAAAAGCTTGAACTAAAATTAAGGCAAGATATAACTATTTGAATAAGAAAACATATTATTTTTTAAAAGGAGTGATTTAATGGTTAATTACGAGAATTTTAAGGGTGAAATTTATCCATGGGATAATTTTCAATGTCTTTTCTCAAAAAACGTTTGTGCGTTTTCTTTGTTTTAAGGATTCTCTCAAATGCCACAGGATAAAAAAAATTACTTTAAACATCGCTAAAATGGTCTAGAAACTATATAAAATACTTAAAAAATTGAATTGTTTTACAAAATATCACCGAACATTTTATTTAAGAATTAGTAAGATTTGCCAAGGTTTCTAGACTTTAAGAAAAATATGATTCCTTAAAATTGTCCTTGAATTAATTAAATCAATTCAATTTTATTAGTGAGTTTTTTTTTAATAAGGTGAATTTTTGTTTCAATCTTTTTATTATTTTCAAAATTCCAATAACTTAGGTTGTTTTAAAATGTGGGAAAACTCTTAAAGACAAAGTTCCATGGTTGAAGTTCTGATTAATCAAGTGGAAAAATAACTTTTGATAAAATTTATTTCGGATTTGGGAAATAATTTCAATGGAAAAGAGGTTAAGTTTGTTCACTAATTATCTTACTCTTAAATAGTTATTTTAATCCCATGTGTAACATGTTTGCTATTCATGATTCATGAACCAATTGTTGATGATGATAAGAGTTTGAAGGAATATTTTATCCTTATATACGATATATTCTTGCATTATTGTTGAAAGCACAAAGGAGATATATGTAAAAATGACTTTAGTGGAAAAATATTAATAGTTTTAGGAGTGGAAGGTGTGGGGAGATTGTCATTGATCCTAATGGAAACCAACAAATAAATTATGAATTGGGATTGAGATATATAGGTAAGAAACAACCAATCTTAGGCCCTAGCGTTATATCAAGGGCCAAAAATCATGGATCCAAGGTGCATTATGAATATTTTAGTCATCAAGGATTCTGCCACTTTTATAAGATGTAGTATCTATAATCTGAAAATCAGAGATATTAGCTCCATAATCCGAAACCAAAAAATAAAGATTGAAACTAGGTGCAATTTCTAGCTTTTGGAGGCTAAAAACTGCATGTTTCCAACTTAATTCAAATGTTATCAAACCATTCCAAATTTATCATATGAGATAGGGGATGAGTCCTAACACATCATAATTGACATCAGGGACCATTAGATTGACTTTTAGGAGTGCTAAGAATATCAATATTGAATGGAACTTTAGACAGTGAATTTCTTTACTAGCTCTAGAACACTACTAGACAAGATGACTTCCCAAACACTTCTGGACCCTTTTAAATTTTTCATAAGAGGTTCATATAGTCACCTAAAGACTATGATATATTGCATACCCACTCATATCAGACTCCTAGCAAGGTTTACTCAAGGTTCCTACTTTGACAATTGCACATTCTCTAAGTGCATCACACCTGGGATAGGCCCAAAGGCATTAATATCTTATATCAATTTCCTTATATAATATTTATTATACTAACATTAACATACTAAAATAAAACAATGTTTATTATTATTATGTTAATATACTAACATAAATATTCCTTAAATATATTTTTGTATGCAATAATGCCTTAATAAACCAACATTGATATAATAAAATATCAACATTAAGATTACTATACCTACTTCGAAAGATATATTGTAATAGTTTGAATGTTTATGCGACTTTTATATTATTATTTTAAAGTTTGATGGTAATTTTAAAGTATATATCTTTTAATTTTTATAATTAAAAAAAAAAATCAATTCTTTAAAATTACTGGATATACCATTTTAATAAAACTTTCACGTTATTATGAAATTTAAAAAATCAAATAAAATTCTTAAAAATATCAAAATTATCTAAAATTGAAAATGCCAACTAATCATAAAATTAAATTAATGATACATGAATTCAAATATAATTATCTTCAAGGAAAAGTGATCCACTCCTCTCTCCAACATAAAAAAGAAACGACTATATTTGCATCCTCACAAGGAGTGAGCTCTATAACATTACATGCAAAAATAAAAAGCAAAAATATTTGATTGCCATATACTTATTTAACAAGAATGACACATTGATTTCAATATTCAATTTGTAATCAAAAGATCTATAACTTAGTTGTCATAGTATTCAATCTCCAATTATTTATTAGTTGTAAGAGGGATGTTGATAGGTAGTGTAAGAGGGATGTTATAGATGTAGTTCTTACAACAAAAATCAATACTTGCCTTCCATACTTGCTTAAAGAAATGAAATTTTCCATGTAATTACTTGTACTCACAAAACAAATGAAAAATATTACAGCCCATTTGCATACATTGTTTGCGCTCAATTGTTTCATGAATTCCATATTTATGAGAGGGAAAAAGCCAAACATGAAGTACCAATTATAAAATGCAAACAGATCAATAAAATAGCATCCTCTTCCAAATCTTGCAAAGTTATTAGTCATTTGCAAAGTTATTAATCATTATGGAAACCAATAGCACATGACTTCTAACCTATCTTTTTTATTTTACAAGGCACATGTTCTTCTTAGCCTTCCTACCAGAGGATAGTAAAATACATAAATTGGAGAGTATAGGCCCCATATCCATAGCATCCTTCTTGGTTTTCCAAAGGCGTAGAGAGAATAAAACATGCAGAGCTCTTGCATGTAATAGGAAGAGAAAGGATTCAAGGAAACACATGTATCTCTTGTACTTTTTTTTGTTACTTTGATTTTTAAATTGTGATTTTTAATTTTTAAAATATTTTTTTCAAAAATATTGACAAATAATAATCAAATTAAAAACACATTAATATATAATATTTTTGTATTTTTTTTAAGATGGAAAACAATATTTTTTTTTCAATTATCAAACTTCGTATGGACATGTTTAATGGTACAAAGGGTTTACATGGCAAGGACAAAAGGGAAGGATTCTTCTTGCAGTTAACTCCAGCTTGGATGGCATATTTGAATTAATGTTACAAAATTAAGTTTGAATTGAAGTTATCCTGCTAGCTTGGATTGTATATATTAAGGTTATAAATTATAAGTTTTTTTTTTTTAAGGAATTCAAAACTTATAAAACTATAATTTTATTGATTCAACTTGCAGTTAACTCCATCTTGGATGGCATATTTGAATTAATGTTACAAAATTAAGTTTGAATTGAAGTTATCTTGCTAGCTCGGATTGTATATATTAAGGTTATAAATTATAAGTTTTTTCTTAAGGAATTCAAAACTTATAAAACTATAATTTTATTAATTCAATATAATTTAGATGTTTATACAAGTTTATTAATTCAAATATGTAATTTAGATGTTTATGTTATTTTATTAGTGTGATATCATAATATCAACATCAAATTGTTTATTATAGAATTTTTGTGATAAACTTATTCTAGTAAGATGAAACATTTTAATTAATATTACAATAACTCTCTCTTTTTAAGTGAGTAATTTTAAATTTAATTCTTCTTAATGTATAATTTAATTACATGTTTAACATATAGGATGAAGATATAAACATATTCAATTGCAATTTTTTTTAAATATCATTTTTAGTAGGATTGAGTACAGATAGCCTTACAAACTAAACCCGCTCCTTAATTGAATGAGTTAACAAAAATTAACTAAATATAGAATAATTTAATAAAAAAATTATTTTAATACATATATTTTTAAAGTAAATTAGTGTCATATTTTATTTTATTATGATGATGGATGATATTGGTTTGATCCAAAGTATATATTTAAAAATAAATATGATTTGGAAAACCTTAGAACCAAAATAGTCCCAAATTATATTTTGAATACTAATTAAAGGTTATACTTTTCGTTTAACTTAAGTTTTACAATTGGGTTTAGTAGTTTAGTTGATTTTAAATGTACGACTACATAATTTTGCATTCATTTTGTTACTTTTGGAGTGTAAAATCATATCCATAGTTTTGATGAGTGCAAATTTTTTTTTATAACAAAAGTGATTATATTTTTTATTAAGAGAAGAATACGGTTGGGCTTACACCTAATCAACCTATCATACAATTCTAAAGATCTCAACTTTCAGAGGTACCCTATTTCGGACTATTACAAAAGGCAAGAAGTTGCCAGCTTACGGGATGGGAGACCAAATGGGAATGTCATCATTCTGAATCA
The DNA here is from genome assembly GCA_027924585.1 of Larix kaempferi. Classification (NCBI taxonomy): domain Eukaryota; kingdom Viridiplantae; phylum Streptophyta; class Pinopsida; order Pinales; family Pinaceae; genus Larix; species Larix kaempferi. The sequence goes on from BSBM01001879.1 coordinate 8,794,727, forward strand.
AATCACGTGGGGCTAAAAGACAGCCTACATTGGCCCTATAATGAGCTTCCTGATTTAAACTTCAGAGAATGTGGAAATAGAGGGCAGAGTTGAATTTTTCCAACAGATTTCGAACTCGCTGTAAATTCTTGTTTAACACCGCATTATTGAAATGTCCATCAGTGTTTAATATTTTAATGAGGATTTCCGAATCTCCAAAAATTTGGATATCATAATCTTTATTTCCATGGGCTATTTGGCAAGCTTTGAGAAGACCTAATAATTCAACCTAGTTGTTTGTACCCTGCCCTAATCCCCAACTGAAACTGCCCTTTAACTGTCCATCAGCAGCATAGAATACCCCTCTGGCTCCAGCTCTCCCTGGATTTCCTTTTGCTGCCCCATCGAAAAAAATAGTAGCTTTACTTTGGCTCTTCCACCACTGACAGAATTCTGACTCCTTATGCCATAGCCACCATTCAGGGTTACTAATAGGGCGAACATAAATCTTAGTCCTAGTGCACTGCATTGGCTCGCCAATCCAACTATTTTCTGTAGGAAGAAGCTTGAAATTGTGATTAGAGGGGTGATTTCCTACCGTTTCCAATAGCAATGCCTTAACTTTAACAACCACAATTGCTGGAGTGCTCAATTTTTTTTGGAAGATGCCTTCGTTTCTGGCTAACCACACCTCCCAGCATAGGTATTTAGGAACTGCCTGCCAAATCTTGGACCATAGATATTTACTCTTAATCACCCGAGGATACCGATCTGTCCAAGTGGAAAATAAAAAGGAAACATTGCATTGAGTTGGAGTTTGAACGCTGAGGCCTTGCAGAGCCAGCTACCACACCTCCTGCGTGAATGGGCATTCAATGAACAAATGGTCAATTGTTTCCTCGGCTGAAAGACAGAGTGTACATCTATGTGGCCCTAAAATTCCATGCTTTGCTAGGTTCTCGCCTGTCAAAATTATTCTATGTAGGAGAACCCAACTGAAAAAAAATTATTTTAGGAATGCAAAATGAATCCCATACCTACTTCCAGATAGCATTCGATTGAGACAGAGAATTTTGCATCTGAAGAGCAGCAAATCCAAGTGCTGTTGTATATTCTTCAGTCAATCCCCAGCCCCATTTATCCCTTGATCTAAAATGCACTGGGGCTAAACCATTAAGGCCTGTCAACAACGATTTCTCTTGCTTGAGCAACCTCTTCGGCGGCCTGTGCAGGTTCCATTCATGCCAGCTGCCATCCTGATTCCAATTTGAGATATCCGCGAGCTTGTTGATTCCTCGTTGGGTGAGCCAGTGGCACAACTCATGAAGTTCTTCCTATTGCCTGAGGGGTGGACGTCCCAATATTTTGTCATTCCATATTGAAATCGGCTTCCCATTACCAGGTATTCGATAGAGGTGTTGTTTAAAAGACTCCCACCCCCGAGTGCATAACTTCCACATTGTGGTGCCTGGGATGGTTGTGGCTTCATCCATGCCCAATTCTGATACATCGTGCAAGTATTTTGTGATGAGAACTTGACTTACCAGATGTTTGGGTTGTGAGAAGATATTCCATAGTATATTTCCACCAAGGGCCAAGTTCGCATGCCCTGGATCTCTGATTTGTAGACCTCCTACATAGAACGGCTTTCTCACTACATCCCAGCTCACTAAATGAAAATTATGATTGTTTCCACCCTGCCACAGGAAGGTTTGCATGAGCTTTGCAACCTGCTCAGCGATCATTTTAGGATCCAATAAGAACACTGCTTGGTAGAGAGGCAAAGAGGATATAAAATATTTGAGAAGTGTTAATTTCCCAGCTTTGGTTAGCCATTGCCCTCCCCGTGCTGTAATTCTAGAATTAATTTTTCTTATAATTGCTGACCAATGCATGGCCTTGGTAATGCCTCGAGTTAATGGGAGGCCCAGATATTTAAAAGTGTCCCATTCGGCATAGACAGCATAGCCAAGATACTGAGCAATACACTGTAACATGGCTTGGTTCACATTCCATCCATACACAGCACATTTCCTCTTATTGAGAAGGGCACTGGAGACTCTGCAAAAAATTTGAGTAACAGCATTGAAGACTCTTGCAATTTGGACAGAGGCTCCTCCTAGAAGGAGAGAATCGTTTGCGAATAAGGAATGATTAACGGGATCAAGATCTGACGTCACTCTTAATCCTGGAAGAGTTCCTGCAGCCTTCTCTGCATTCATCTTTCTACTGAGGGAGTCTACCATCAAAATGTATAAGAAAGGGGACAGAGGGAAGCCCTGTCGAATACCACGGGTGCCTTAAAAGTAATTGGTAGGCTTGCCATTCACTAAAGCTGCTATCCAAGGCCTATCTATACAAGCTTTGACCAACTTTACAAAATTGGGACTAAAACCAAAAGATAAAAGAACCTGATACAAGAAGGAGTGTCTTACCCGATCGAAAGCATTCGCCATGTATAACTTAATAATCATGCCTTGTTCTTTGTGTTGGTGGCTGGAGTGAATGGTTTCCTGCACTATGGTCACATTGTCCAAGATACTTCTACCTTTCACGAACCCTCCCTGATTGGAAGAGATGAGGTTTCCTAGCAGTGGCTTGATTCTATTAGCAATAAGCTTTGACAGAATTTTGTATGAAGCATTGCATAACGATATAGGCCTAAACATGTCGAAGGTTCCAGGGTTTGATTCTTTAGGAATTAGGGCCAAAAAAGTAGAGTTTATGCTGCCTCCAACCTTGGCTTTCTGGAAGAAGCCCCTGATCATGCAGAGTAAATCAACCTTGATTAATTCCTAGCAAATTCTATAAAAATGTATGGAAAAGCCATCAGTACCCGGGGCTTTGTCCAGCTCCATTGCCCAAATAACATCGCTAATTTCAGTTTCAGTGATGGGCTTCAAGAGACCTGCATTCTCATTCTGACCTACCAATTTCGGAATATGGGTAAGGAAGACAATGAATTCCTCTTCCATCTCCATTCCTTTTTCAGTAAAAAGGTCCTGAAAATGAGCAGTAGTTGCCACTTTTAGATGATGTAATTTGTTATGGATAATTCCATCAGTATCAGTAATCTCATCCAAGTGATTACAGGTGAGTCGGGCTTTGAATTGTTCATGAAAATAAGGTGTATTTCTATCTCCCGATTTCAGCCAGAGGCTTCTCGATTTGAGTTTCCAAAATTCTTCCTCTTGCTTGAAAGATTGAAGATTTAGACGTTGGGCAGCTTGTTCCATTTGTATGTCAGAATGAGTGATTACTTTGGTTTCCAATCCCATTTGCAATTCTTCCAGCTGAATGGTTGACTATTTTCTGTAGCTCGTTGGAGAGACCGTGGGCTTTTTTATCCATGATTTTAAAGCCACCTTGGTAGCCTTCATTTTATGCTCCCAAACATAACTAGTCGACCCTATAATAGGAATTCTCCAGGAATTTTGGACAACTTCTTCAAAGCCCTCTTTTTCAGCCCATACCGGATTAAACCGGAAGGGGATTGGTCCCAAATTTTTTTCCTCCTCAAACTGCAGCATAATAGTCTTATGGTCTGATGTGAGTTTTTGCAAAATTTTGGAGGAGATTATGTGTTTTCCGAGTAGAAAAGAACTCTAGATTAAGAATCTATCCAGCCGGGCAGAAATGTGGTGATCCCCAACTCGATTATTGGTCCAGGTAAATAATCCCTTTTTGGGTTTAATATCTAATAAGTCCCATTGCTGTGAAATGTCCTCAACCAAAGGAAGAATCTGATCCTGATTAGAGTTTCCACCTCATTTCTCCTTAGGCTCAAACACTAGATTGAAGTCACCTGGAAGAATTATATTCTTGGGTGATCTTGCCTCTAGGAAATCAGACAGGGATTTCCAACACTCTCTCTTTTCAGAATACTGGACGGGGACATAAAAATTGACAAGATCAAAAGTCATCTTATTGACATTGTTCCATAGTTCGGTATATATCCAATGTTGTGTCTCATAATAGCTTTCGAGATGGAATTTTTCCTCATTCCACAATGTAGCCAGCCCTCCGTAGGAGCCCCTAGCACTGATAGCTCTCCCGGCATTCTTTTTCCATTTAAATTTACTGAGAAGAAGGAGAGCTTCCCCTTCAATTTTAGTCTCTTGGAGCAGGAGGATCTCAGGAAACTCATTTTTCACCAGATTCTTAATTGCTTCTGCTTTTGAGGGATTCCCCAGTCCTCGGAAATTCCAAGAGACTAAACACATTACTTGCTGTCTGATGGGGGTGCATATCCTCCCTTAGGAGGTCTGTTTCTGGTATTTCTGCCAATAAACATCTCAATTGGTGATTGACTAGCTTTCATTTTTTGCCTTTCCGCTTTTTCTACCCTTGTCTCCCGGTGAGATTTTCTCCCTACTCTTTTCAACGGCCGCTCAAAGGTCTCATCTTCCGAAGAGCCTGAGTCCTATGGGGATTTCTTTCTTATCATTTCTGCATATGAGAGAGGGTTTGTGACTCCAATAGGGGTTTCATCCTGTATCGATACATTATCTTCAGGGGAGTTGTTTTCAGCAGTTGAGATGGGCTGTTGTTCAACCTCTTTTGCAATTGAAACTGAAGAGTCTTCTGGGATGCTTAGAGTTTCAAACAGATTAATGGATGCCTCCATTTTAGATGGTCCTGAGTTCCCTGCATCTTGTGGCTGGTTAGAGGAAGGGCCTTCAATTCCTTTGGTCTTGTCTTTACCTTTTGGTCTGATGATTGATTTTACTACAATTGGCTTCTGGGTTGGGGTCCATTGATTACCTTTTGCATTGTCTGTTTCCTCCTCTCCCTTCTTTTTGCAGTGCTTGGAAAAATGTCCATACCCATGGAAAAATCGACATTTGAATGGTAATTGCTCGTAATCTAACTCTTGAATGTACGTCCAATCCGCTACTGTGAGTTTTATTGCTTTAGGCAACCCTATTTCCAAATCAACCTCCACACAAATTCTTGCACAAGTGTACTGATCCTTCCTCTTTGCCCTATCAATGTAATTTCCTAGCTTATTCCCTATAGCTTCCAATGATTTGGGATTCCAGCAATGCAGGGTTAGATGAGGCAATCAGACCCAGACTGGGACAGCCGAGGGCACGTCTTGCGTCAGATCAAAATCTGGTGTCCATTTATTCAAATATAGACCCCGGGGACCCATAAAATAAGGTCCATTCCTGAATATTAAGTTTATGTCTTCTACATTGGCAAAAACAAAAACAAAAACGAAGAAACCCTTACCCACTAGGTGACTGCTGATGTCGTCTTGGGTCAATGTTCTCCAGTTTCTTTGCACCCAGTTATCCACTGCTTTAGGAGATGGCCAAAGGCCGGTGAACTGCCCTATGAGTCCTATTTCTGCTAGATTGAGAGCTGATCTGCACGGTTCTTCTATTGGTAGGTTGACAGTAGGTATGCTAGCCATTCTTTTAACGAATTTCTGCTGTTGCTCACTCGGATTTCGTTTTCCACAGGCTGCCACTAGCTTCTGGAAAGCAGCAATTTTGGGTAGGGGAGGGAGGGCCTCGGGGCCCCCTCCATCCACCATCTCAGCTTGGATCGGAGTGAATCCTTAGGATGGCTCGACGAGGAGAGCTAGATCCTGACTGCGTGGGTTCGAGGTATCTTGGAGCTCAAATCCTGACTCTCCCTTCCAAAGCTGGGATCCTGATCCTCACGAGGAGAACTGTCTGCGTGGGGTTTCGAAAATTCTTGGAGGTTTCTTGAAGGTTTCTTTGATGAGTGCAATTTAGAAACCACTTTTAATTTGGTAATTCGAGGTATTGAAAGATAGGAAGTTGTTTCAAGGATTAAATAGGCTTCTATGGTGTCAACTTTGTGAACAATATTCATGGCCTCTTGATTATACAAATTTGTACTCATAATTATATTTCTAATGGTCCAAAGAGAACCTCAGTCAAAATCTATATCAAGAAGTTTTTCCAACATAAAGTGGACATATCCTTTAACTACTAAATGGATTCCACGTTAACTCTCATTACTCGCATATGTGGATCTAGCCACCCATTGAATTTAAATAACATTTTAGAGGGTCCAAAATACTTAACACCAATAAGAGTTGGTGCATGCAAAAATTACAACCCTAACCCTAGACAACTAGTAAGCAATGTTAAAAATGAGTAACAAGGGAAAAAGGGTTTTAACGAGCATAGTTTATGTTCTGTTTCAAGCTTGTTTAAAAATGAAACCAACCTTCAAGCAAAGTTTCTCTTTGATTTCAAGCTTGCATAAAAATGAAACCATTTCACATGAGCATAGCTCCCATTCTATGTCAAGCTCGTTAAAAAATAAATAGGTTCCTACGAGCACGGTTTATGTTATGTTTCAAGCTTGTTAAAAAATGAAACCGAACACCCTAGCATAGTTTCCCTTTGGTTTCGAGCTTGCATAAAAATGAAACCAATCCACTGTGCGAGCACAGTTTATGTTATGTTTCAAGCTCATTAAAAAATGAAATCGAACATTCTAGCATAGTTTCCCTTTTGGTTTCAATCTTGCATCAAAATGAAACCATCCATACGAGCACGGTTTATGTTATGTTTCAAGCTCATTAAAAAATGAAACCAACCACCCTAGCATAGTTTCCCTTTCGTTTCAAGCTTGCATAAAAATGAAACCAATCCATTGGAGCATAGTTTTATTCCATTTCAAGCTCGTTAAAAAATGAGATAAACCCCTCTAAGCATAGTTTACCTTTGGTTTCAAGTTTGCATAAAAATGAAACAATCCCCTCGAGCATAGTTTTATTCCATTTCAAGCTCGTTAAAAAATAAGATGGGCCCCCTCAAGCATAGTTATTGTCTATTTCAAGCTTGTGTAAAAATGAAATAGATCTCCCTCCCTTCAGTTCGAGTCTCTCACTAAAGTTAGAACTTGAACCTTCATTTCCTTTGATTCTCGTTTTCTCCCCCTTGGTGAACATTTTCATATTAGTAGCCAGGTTGGTAGTTGGGTTAGCAAGCAGCATTTTTAGACGAAATGAAGCTTGGGGGGCATGTCACATTGTCGTACCATCAGCAATCATGTTGAGGGAACACTACTATGTTAAGCCGCTAGCAATCATGCTGGGGGCATTTACCAACCTCTGGAAATCATGTTGGGAAGGAACCCATCAATGGGCCTTAACCATGAGTAGAGTTCTAATCTTGTGTCAAGCTCATTAAAAAATGAAACAACTCCTTTCCCTTTGAGTCGAGTCTTCTCATAGACTTAGTACCTGAACCTTCTTTTCATCTGCATATGTCCTAGGCGAATGAAATGAAGCTTGGGGGGCATGTCTTCAACCTCTAGAAGTTACGTTGAAGTCAAATCGATCACCTCTCCACATCATGTTAGAGCTAAGTCACTTACTTCTAGCAATCATGCTGGGGACACACACCAACCTTTGGTTGCCATGTTGGGAAAAAGTTCACCATTGGGAAGATTTACGAGCATACTTTCCTTTTTTAGGTTTCGAGCTCATTAAACCATGAAAATTACCCCGAGCATAATTCATTTTCTGTTACAAGCTTGTTAAAAAATGTAGACATCATGAGCATTCTTCCAACCTATCTTTGAGCTCGTTAAAAAGAGTAAGATAGTATTTGAGCTTACTTTTCACTTTTTTCGTTCTCTAGTTAAAACATGAAAGATGGTGTTGAGCCTACTTTTCACTTTTTTCATGCTCTGGTTGAAACATGAAAAGTGGTTTGAGCTTAGTTTTTACTTTTTCGTGCTCTAGTTTAAACATGAAAAATATTTCGAGTGCTTTTGATACCATTCTCGTGCTCGCTAAAAATTTGAGTAAAAAGGTGTGTCTAAAGAGTATAGGTTTATCACTTTATCCGGCCTCACTAGACTATTTATGGAAAACGAACTGTGCCGATTTTACTTTTTCCTTTGTCATGCTCGATCATCAACCATGATAAAGTTGTTCATGGAGTCCCTTTTAAGCTCTTTTCAGACTCCCTGAATAGGAAAATATTGCCAAGTGAACTTGATGCTTTCACGCTTGTAAAAGCATTTGAATGATCGTCTTTCTGGTGATAGTTTACCCCTTTTTCGGACCAGGAAGCACTCTTTATGAAAAAAGAATACTCCAACCAACCATGGTTGGAAGAGTTCTCTCTCGCGTTGTTTTACCCTTTTCCAAGTGAAGAGACTAACTTTACGAAAAAGGACCTTTTGGAGTCTCCTTTAGTTCTTTTTAGACTCTCTAAACATGAAATGACGCTGAGTTTTCCTTCTTTGGACTCGTTAAAATTTCAAACATTGAAGGGCCCATTATGGGACGAACCTCTCCTTTCCTGGGTTTGTAAAACGTTTGGGATTGGACTCATCTATGAGATAAGCTATACCGAGCATCTGGTTACCCTCATCAATCTCGTCAAAAACACATGAGGCACTCATCAATCATGATGGGGAAAAAGGGAAGATTTTGTGTTACATCTTAATTACAACAGTACATAGTCACTCTTGAACATGGCACTCATTTGCATTTGCATTCACTACTTGGATAATCTGTTTGTCCTCGAGTCTTGTCAATTCCATGAGTCGCGTCGCTCCTTTGGATCAGCCAAAGAATGCTTCCACCATCAGTTGCATTAGGGGTTGGTATCATTCTCGTCATGTCAATACTGCCAAGTCATGCCATGCCCATGTTCAAGAGATGTTCATTACTCATCATCTGCAGTCAGTATACCTTCAATCATGTCGGTCTACCTTGAGTCAGTCTTGCACATTACTGTACCATCCAATCTACTCTACACATCTTTTTGTCATGTTTCATGTCGATTGATGGGGGATTCATCATGGCCCTCCTTCGACGGATTCATCCTTGTCAACATCAAATCATCATCCAAGTATTGAATCTAGAAACCAACCAAGTACCTTGGCCCTGCATGCCTTAATGGCAGGTTACCTCGCTTTCAACATGAGTTCACCTCATTGACTCTTGATTGAAAGATTCCATTAGGTGTTCGACTTCAACTCATTAATTCACACTTGATGGTATGTACTGTGATACGTTGGGGATCATTGACATTAATGGTGATTCCCCTCGTACTTGTTAACGGTATACATTAATGACCGGTAATCAAGTGGTTTCTACCATGTTCGACTCCAAAACATTGTAATCACATGGATAGATTCGTATCATTGTGGGTGCAGCTTGAAGACCATGGGGAAGTTATTTTCTACCCAGGTTGCTGTTAAATTTTCAGAATTTACTTCAATTTGATCTAGTATCTTAACTAAGAGAACAACATGTACAACATATCTACAGCATATTAATCATGGACACAATAATGCAAGCACACAAGAGACACAGAGTTTACTTGAGGAAAACCATAAAGGTGAAAAACCCCAATAACTTCCTCATAGATAGATAGAGCAATGATACAAACAGAATACAAGAGATAGTCTTCTCCTAGCAACAGAGCTTCCTCCTCCACAAGTGCGCCACTCTCCAAAGTGTGAGTGAGTGAATAGAATGTATAAAATGAAAGAGACACACTCTCTATTTATACACTAACTTGACTTGACCTTTACTCAACTAGGTCGGCCTCAACTTAACCACTTAACATAATGCTGACTGGGCTAACCCCCACTAGGGTGGTCTAATTACCCTTTGACCCACATGTCCGACCCCCAATAGGGTGGTCTAATAACCCTTTGACCCACATGACTTATACAGGGCCGACCCCAACAAGGTGGTCTAATAACCCATCAAGTATAAGTTACAACACTTACAATATAAATGACGACACTTCCGTATAGAGGAATAATAACATCTCTATAGGAATACAATATACATATATGTGAAATACATTTCGAAGTTACATATACATCAACACTCCCTCTTAACTAGGAAGGTATTTCTCGACACAGGTCTTCTAGCACAAGTCTTCTTCTCTGGATCATCGTCACTGGATAATCGTCATCGATTCACCATCATCGTCACTGCTGTTGCTATCTCAATCAATCTCTGAATCTACTCGTCATAGGAAGTTCTATAGAGCCAGTCCTTTTTCATACTGGATGTAGTCCCACCACCTGTAGGTCTTCATCATCTGTGCGAACGGTCTGATAGAGGTGGCTTCTCAGGACTAATTTTATGTGCGGATGCAATACCGGAAAGAGAATCCCAGGAACATTTATGTGCCTAAGCACGACCGGCAAGATCTCCTAGGACTGATTACATGCATCTCCTCCACAATACCTTTAAAGAGCATCCTAGGAACATTTATGTGTCGCAGCACGATCGGCAAGATCTCTAAAGAGCATCCCAGGACTTATTACGAGCACACAGCTCAACCTCTCGAATCTCCAGGACTGATTACATGTGGATAGACAAAACCTTTAAAGAGCATCCCAGGAAAATTTATGTGCCGTAGCACGACCGGAAAGATCTCTAAAGAGCATCCCAAGACTAATTATGAGCACACAGCTCAACCTCTCAGATCTCCAGGACTGATTACATGTCTCCGTAGTAATACCTCATCCCAGGACTGATTACGAGCACACAGCTCAACCTATCGGATATCTGAGGATTGATTACATACTACATAGAAATACCGGAAAGAGTATCCCAGGAACATTTATGTGCCACAACACGACCGGCAAGATCTCCCAGGACTGATTACATGCTATTTGCACAACCTTCCACATATCATCTCTGATCTCCAAGTATCAACCTGATACTCATGATCCAACAGATCATCATCGCACAAAGCATCATCCTGATGCTCATGATCACACTGATCATCATCACTATACCATCTTGATACATATCATCTGGAGCAACACCCTGAAGCTCGTCATCATGATCATCTTGATCATACAATGCATCCACCTGATGCATACCAAGTATCTACCTGATACATATCATCATACATGATCCACCTGATCATACAGTGTATCCACCTGATACAAATACAAATACATGATACATATCAACATACATGATCTACCTGATCATACAATGTATCCACCTGATACATATACAGATACATGGTCCAAGCATCCAACATGATGCATATACAAAATACATATGAATGATCCAACCGATCATATCCAGCATCTAACATGATGCGTACATACATATACATATAAATGATCCAACTGATCATATCCAGCATCATCCTGATGCATATATAGAGCAATAACTAGAGCATCATCCTGATGCTCATCATCCATGATCCTCTTGATCATCATAGCATCGTCCTCTTCAGATCATCTCATCGTCCACGAAGCACAACCCAGATGCACATCATCCAACACTTACACCACCGACATAGGAGAACACATCTACCACCATTCGGGGAAGGCTCCAGCCCTTACTTTTTCACCATGGGAGAACACATCTACCACCATGTGAAAAATGGCTTCAACCCTTACATCTACACCATGGGAGAACACATCTACCACCATGTGAGAATGGCTCAGAAATTACATCACGACCATGGGAGAACACATCAACCATGTCAGAAAAGCTCATGTGCATCTGCATCTTCCGGACTCATCACTTCCCTTTGGAAGGAACCTCGATCTGAAGTGCACCAAGCCTCTCTTTAAAGTACTCAAAATGCACTCTGGCCAACGGCTTGGTCAATACATCTGCAACCTGCTCATCTGTCGGAACATACTCTACTTCGGTTATACTCAGTGCTACCAAGAGATCACACATGATCCCATACTGAAGCAACACCCATAAGTGCTCTTCCTATCTGCAGCACTGCCTGCCCAATCTGAATCAACATAACCCTGCAGGTTAAACTTTTGATTCTCATCATACTTGAGCCCATAATCAACCGTACCCTTTAGGTACCTCAGAATTTGCTTTACAGCAACCAGGAGAACATCTCTTGGATCCGTCAGGAACTGGCTCAATGTGTTCACCGCAAAGCAAATATATGGTCTCGTGTTCATCAGGTACATAGAGGACCCAATCATCTGGCGATACATCGTGACATCAATCGGATCAGATGAAGCATCACACAGAAGCTTCAAGTTCGATGCCATAGCCTCGCAGTCCATCATCCCGAACCTCTTCAAGATCTCTACTGCATACTTCCCTTGTCCAAGGAAGATTCCATCTGCACTCTGCCACACCTCCATACCAAGAAATTAGTGCATCATACCCAAGTTCTTCATCTCTAACTCGGCAGCAAGCTTCCGCTGCGTGTCGACAATCAATCTATCCTCACCTGTAACAAACAGGTCATCCACATACAAAAGTAGTATCACTGGATTGCCTTCCTCAACCTTGTAGTAAAGGTTGGAATCCGCTTTACTCTTGGTAAAGCCCAAATTGGATAGAAAGCTGCCTACCAAGTTCTGCATATATATGATTTCATGTTAGGTGTCTCAGAACCAAGTGGCTGCTCCACATACACTTCTTCAACTACACCATTCAAGAAAGTTGTCTTAAAATCCATCTGGTGTATCTTCTATTTCATCACTTTTATATTTCTCTATGCTGCCATCTGCAGCATGCTTGATCTTGATAGATCCATATGGAAGTCATAACAAACTTCCCTTCAGGTCTTGGGACTACATCCCAAACATCATTCTTCATGATCGACGGATCATGGAATTCTTCCCATATCCTGGGAACTTCAATATCTTCAATAGATAACTTTGTTGCTGAACAAATGTTGTAGTCCTTCTTTTGTAGGTGATGGTATACGATCTTTCCTACACAACAAGTTAAATTGCATGATTAGAAAACATCTCATAGTTTTCAGAACAAATTCTTACACATAATGAAATATGTCATATAGTCATGCAATTATCTTAGCCAATGCTTCAATACAACATTTATCCATATTCCGTAACTTTCTAGATGCCTTCCAATCTCTACCAGAACATTGTTAAGAGTGTGCACAACTCCTAACATGTCATCAAAGAGGTTTCATTCTAGATAAGTAGCAATGGAATGTTGTACAGTTCCATAGGCCACTTACCCATGTATATTAGTAGTATATTGTTCATCAATGCAACTATTCTAATATGCATAATACACAACCTAATTCTAGGAACATAAGCATATACATCATTGAATAACATTATGTAAGAAATGAAAATTAAAATACTTATCTTTGTTTGGTTGCTGGGTGGACTCCCTCTGAATCTTTGCAACTCCATTCTGATGTGGAATGTGAGAAGTGGTCAACTCTCTCTGAATATCTACATCCTTGCATAAACTACTGAAGTGTGCTCCTTTGCTTTCTTGCAGGAACAACTGGAGTGTGCTCCCTCTTGATCTTTGCTTCCTGGATTACCTGTCCTTGAACTTATATCCATCCTTAACCACTATGCATGCTTATTAGTATCATCATTTTGTTATCCTTGAGGTCTCTTACATAATCACACATTCATTAGTATAATCTTAATACTATCAAAACACAATAATCTTAAACATGTATAGTCATGATCATTCACAGATAATAAACATTAGTATTCAAGGTTTCAGGGAAGTCTTCTTTTACTCATGCATATTCTTATTTGATCATAGGATTCTTCTGATTAGTTAAATCATCAATGCATAAACCCGTGATTACTCAAACCTATACCTTCATGATTCTTCTGGTTAGTCATATCATCAATTATGGTAAGAAACATAATATGCATACAACCATGACTATTCAAACCTATGACTTCATGAATAATCATTATCAACAACACAACAGTATAAGATCCTAACACAAGGTAGTATTCTAGCTTGATATAGGAAAAACATACATGGATTAGCATGCTAGCTAGTTATGTCTAACATACCCGCATAATGTCTTCTGGTTCTCTTCAGTGACTTGTGCTAGTAACCTACATGTCTCATAGGTTAACTATTGTAGGACCAAGTTATACATACCTCGAAAGTAGATCTTCTATGAGATCCATGACAATGGATGAATCTTTGTCTTCATGTCACAATGATCATATGTTCTTGAAGTAGAACATGATTTGTCTTTCTTGGTGTACCTTTTATGTTAGCGGAAAACATAAACCTCATACAACATCACAATGCATTAGTACATTCATAAGTGTCAAAACCTTAATCAATGAATATCTTCTATTAAGGTGATACGACAAGTCCAGTAATTAATCAAGATTGTACTGTAATGATATGAAGACAAAAATATGATAAACTGAACCATGAAACATACCTGTAATCCATACCTACCAAGATTGCTTGTAATCTTCTTATGGAAGGCCTTAGCCTCATCTCCCTCTTAGACAGGAACTTCTTCACTTATGCAGGTGACCAATCCATCTTCTTCTAGGATTAACCCAATCCACTTGATTTGCAAGAACTGGACCTGGAGCCGGATTAGGGTTTGTCAAAGAAACCCCAAAAATTCAAACTTTGAATTTCAAACTTTCGAAAGGATAGAAATATGCGCCTTAATGAGCTGATCAAGTTGGTATATTCAAAATTTGAAAACTGCAAAGTTTCACCCCTCGAAATTGCCTTTTAGATTTTCGGATTCACTGGGAGGACCCTGAATTAGGGTTTGAGTTTCCCGGAGCTTCACCCAACCAAAAGATTTGATTCAAATCTCTAAGCTTCGATTTTTCTGAGGAGTTTCCAGCTGTGGTCACAGATTTCCAAAATTCCAATTTTTGCAAAAGCCCTAATTTTCCATATTTCCGATCAAAGTCGCGAACTGGGGTTTGATCAAGCCCGGCCTTCTACCCAACCAAAAAATCTGATCTTGGTCCCTAAATTTCGATTTTGATGAGTAGCATCCAGCCGTGGTCTCCGATTACAAAAATTCCAACTTTCCCCGAAGCCCTAAATTTCGGAAGCCATGAATGAAGGTACTCAAAAATAATTATGTTTTGACAGAAATATGTACCTGATTGTTTCTGGTGTAACTCCAAACTTTTTGATCCACAAGGTCTGAAAATTTTTCTTGAGATAGCCTGACCTGTTATCTTTCCATCCCAATAGGTCTGACCTCAATTGGATTCTCTAAGAGATAGTTATTCCAAGTGTCGCAACGTGACCTATTTATGGGATAATACAGGAGAGCGAACTTGTACGGCGTGCCACGTGTCACTGGTTCAACTTTGGCCTCTGAAAAACATTTCCTGAGATAACCCGACCTGTTATCTTTCCATCCCAATAGGTCTGACATCAATTGGATTCTCTGAGAGAGATTTATGCCAAGTGTCACAACGTGACCTGTTTATGGGATAATACAAGAGAGCGAACTTGTACAGCGTGCCACGTGTCACTGGTTAAACTTTAGCCTCTAAAAAAGTTTCTTGAGATAGTACAATCTGTGTACTATGTGTCACGGTTTACAAAATTTCATTTGGAGTTTCCTATCCCATGTTATGACCTTTTTCCCAAGGTCACCTGATTTTGACTCAGATCTGGAAGAGGCAGAAACCCTATATTGTACAGATCATAAATCACAAAGTACAATGAATTAGAGGTTTTCCTTTCGACACAAGCTACATGGGGATCTGATATTCGACTTGTAAAAGTTTCAGATCCTAAAACTTTTCCAAAACGGATTTATAGCGAAAGTGCTACGATGACTGGTTTTTGCTATATCAAGCCCTAGCATCGTAAGTACAACAAGTGTCATACATGCCATATCATGCCTTCTTTGAGGCTAGCTCTGATACCATGTTAAATTTTCAGAATTTACTTCAATCTGATCTATGATCTTAACAAGAGAACAACATGTACAGCATATCTACAGCATATTAATCATGGACACAATAATGCAATCACACAAGAGACACAGAGTTTACTTGGGGAAAACCATAAAGGTGAAAAACCCCAATAACTTCCTCAGAGATAGATAGAGCAATGATACAACCAAAATACAAGAGATAGTCTTCTCCTAGCAGCAGAGCCTCCTCCTCCACAAGTGTGCCACTCTCCAAAGTGTGAGTGAGTGAATAGAATGTATAAAATGAGAGAGACACACTCTCTATTTATACACTAACTTGACTTGACCTTTACTCAACTAGGTCGGCCTCAACTTAACCACTTAACATAATGCTGACTGGGATGACCCCCACTAGGGTGGTCTAATCACCCTTTGACCCACATGGCCGACCCCCAATAGGGTGGTCTAATAACCCTTTGACCCACATGACTTATACAGGGCCGACCCCAACAAGGTGGTCTAATAACCCATCAAGTATAAGTTACAACACTTACAATATAAATGACGACACTTCCATATAGAGGAATAATAACATCTCTATAGGAATACAATATACATATATGTGAAATACATTCCGAAGTTACATATACATCAACAGTTGCGATGGAGATTGTTTGAGACGCACGGATCCACATTTGTATTGGTTGTGGCTGTGTTTTTAGTTCAGAGTTACACGGATCCACTTTTGTATTGGTCATGGCTGTGTTATTATCTCATCATGGATCTACGATTGTGTCTAGTAGCCATGATTGAGTTCATTCGGTCTTTACTATCATGGATCTGCAATGTATTCGTCGAAAGCCATGTTTTATGTTGTATGAGACTTGTGGATCTCAGGTCATCTCTGTAGCGGCTCCTTCCAACCAGCAAGTCCTTGCCATTTTTCTTATTACAAAGCATTTCACCTGTCTCATTCCGTCAGATTCATGCTTTGGAGGGCATTCTGTTCCACCAAAATGACGTCACCCTTGTGCAAGTGTCGCAAGTGTCACAAGTGTTGCAAGTGTCGTCATCCTAACTTAGTGTCGTTACCATGGTCGTTGAAAGTATCATCCATATGACTAAGTGTCGTCATCATGACCGTTGTGATAATTTCGTCATCTTGACCATTGTGTAAACTCTTTGCTCTGACCCCTAACCTCATTATGGGCTAAAACACATCCAATTGAGAGATTTTTCCTACCTAGTTGACCTCTTTGAGTAGGCTGTCGCACTTCTCCTTCATCTAGGGCGTGACGTCGCAGTTTATGGTCAGCTAGGGTGAGACACTGTCGCACTTTGTCTTCCTACAGAGTGCAACGACCCCTCTTTGTCGCTCTGTGTCCTCTACCAGGGTGCGACGAGGTTGGTTAAAGGCTATTTTGGGGAGTCTCGAGGTCTTTCTAAAAGTTTGTTGAGGTGGAGGCCTATCCCTACACTCTAGGTGAGGTAGCGTTTCAGTTCCTAACCTAATGGGAAGATCCCTTAACCATCTCCCCCTAATCCTCAACCCACCCTATCTCTTTAGCCCTCTATAAACACCCACTATTTCCATGGGAGGGGAGGAAGGCTATGGTATCTACATGCTGGTGAAATATAGCTTAGGAGGAAGCCTATAGTGCCTACATGCTGGAGAAATCTCTCTTAAGACATCTTCACTCACCTCTTGGAGAACTCATACTTCTTCGGAAGAAACATGGCAATTGGCTCGGTCAAAGAAGGGCTTCTACGTTAACTCTCTGGTTGTAGTCCTATATCTCTATCATGTACTCCTCTATTTACAGTCATACAAATGCTTTCCACCAATATCATTCTTATGTGTAATGATGTTGTGTTGTTTACCTGCTTAACTACTTACATAGATCGCTTATTGTATAGATGCTCTTTACTCGTTTCTCTTTTCTGTGTCTTGATAGGTCTTGTAGCGTAGATCTGACGATCGTGGGAAATGGAGCAACATTCCGGAGAAAGGATAGCGAATCAAAGAGGTAATACATCTAGTACTTGGTCCTTAAGTAGATCTAGGAAATGTGTTTGTAGTCTATTCTATTTGTTCTAGACTTGGATTGAGCTAGGGAGATCCGGCTCGCATCCGCTCAAGTGGATTGATCTATTACACCAAAATGTAGTCACCCTTGTGCAAGTGTCACAAGTGTTGCAAGTGTCGTCATCCTGACTTAGTGTCGTCACCATGGACGTTGCAAGTATCGTCCTTATCACTAAGTGTCATCATCATGACCATTGTGATAGTGTCGTCATCGTCACCATTGTGTAAACTCTTTGCTCTGACCCACCTCATTCTGGGCTAAAGCACATCCAATTGAGATATTTTTCCTGCCTAGTTGACCTCTTTGAGTAGGATGTCGCACTTATCCTTCATCTAGGCTGCGAAGTCGCAGTTTATGGTCAGCTAGGGTGAGACACTGTCGCACTTTGTCTTCCTACAGAGTGCGACGACCCCTCTTTGTCGCTCTGTGTCCATTACCAAGGTGCAACGAGGTTGGTTCAAGGCTATTTTGGGTAGTCTCGAGGTCTTTCTAGAAGTTTGTTGAGGTGGAGGCCTATCCCTAGACTCTAGGTGAGGTGGCATTTCAGTTCCTAACCTAATGGGAATATCACTCAACCATCTCCCCCTAATCCTCAACCTACCCTATCTCTTTAGCCCTCTATAAACACCCACTCTTTCCATGGGAGGGGAGGAAGGCTATGGTATCTACATGCTGGTGAAATCTAGCTTAGGAGGAAGCCTATAGTGCTTACATGCTGGAGAAATATCTCTTAAGACATCTTCACTCACCTCTTGGAGAACTCATATTCTTCGGAAGAAACATGGATTTTTGCTTGGTCAGAGAAGGGCTGCTACGTTAAGTATCTGGATGTAGTCCTATATCTCTATCATGTACTCCTCTATTTACAGTAATACAAATGCTTTCCACCAATATCGTTCTTATGTGTTATGATGTTGTGTTGTTTACCTGCTTAACTGTTTACATAGATTCCTTATTGTATAGGTGCTCTTTACTAGCTTCTCTTTTATGTGTCTTGATAGGTCTTGCAGCTTAGATCTGACGACTGTGGGACGTGGAGCAACAATCGGGACAAAGGATAGTGAATCAAATAGGTAATACATCTAGTACTTGGTCCTTAAGTAGATCTAGGAAACGTGTTTGTAGTCTGTTGTATTTGTTCTAGACTCTCATTGATCTAGGGAGATCCGGCTCGTGTCTGCTCGAGTGGATTGTTCTGTTACACCAAAATGTTGTCACACTTGTGCAAGTGTCGCAAGTGTCACAAGTGTTGCAAGTGTCGTCATCCTGACTTAGTGTCGTCACCATGGCTGTTGCAAGTATCATCCTTATCACTAAGGGTCATCATCATGACCATTGTGATAATGTCGTCATCTTGACCATTGTGTAAACTCTTTGCTCTTACCCCTAACCTCATTCTGGGCTAAAACACATCCAGTTGAGATATTTTTCCTTCCTAGTTGACCTCTTTGAGTAGTTTGTCGCACTTCTCCTTCATCTAGGGTGCAACGTCATAGTTTATGGTTAGCTAGGGTGAGACACTGTCACACTTTGTCTTCCTACAGTGTGCGACGACCCCTCTTTGTCGCTCTGTGTCCTTTACCAGGGTGCGACGAGGTTGGTTAAAGACTATTTTGGGGAGTCTCGAGCTCTTTCTAGAAGTTTGTTGAGGTGGAGGCCTATCCCTATACTCTAGGTGAGGTGGAATTTTGGTTCCTAACCTAAGGGGAAGATCCCTTAACCATCTCCCCCTAATCCTCAACCTACCCTATCTCTTTAGCCCTCTATAAACACCCACTCTTTCCATGGGAGGGGAGAAAGGCTATGGTATCTACATGTTGGTGAAATCTAGCTTAGGAGAAAGCCTATAGTGCTTACATGCTGGAGAAATCTCTCTTAATACATCTTCACTCACCTCTTGGAGAACTCATACTTCTTCGGAAGAAACATGACAATTGGCTTGGTTGGAGAAGGGCTGTTACGTGAGGTCTCTGGTTGTAGTCCTATATATCTATCATGTACTCCTCTATTTACAGTAGTACAAATGATTTCCACCAATATCGTTCTTATGTGTAAGGATGTTGTGTTGTTTACGTGCTTAACTGTTTACATAGATCGCTTATTGTATAGATTCTCTTTGCACGTTTCTCTTTTCTTTGTCTTCATAGGTCTTGCAGCTTAGATCTGACTACTGTGGGACGTGGAGGAACATTGGGGATAAAGGATAGCGAATCAAAGAGGTAAGACATTTAGTACTTGGTCCTTAAGTAGATCTAGGAAATGTGTTTGTAGTCTGTTCTATTTGTTCTAGACTCGCATTGAGCTAGGGAGATCCGGCTCGCGTCTGTTCGAGTGGATTGTTCTGTTACACCAAAATATCGTTAACCTTTGTGCAAGTGTCGCAAGTGTTTCAAGTGTCGTCATCCTTACTTAGTGTTGTCACCATGGCTGTTGCAAGTATCATCATGATGACTAAGTGTCGTCATCTTGACCATTGTGTAAACTCTTTTCTCTGATCCCTAACCTCATTATGGGATAAAACAAATCCAATGGAGAGATTTTTCCTTCCTAGTTGACCTCTTTGAGTAGTTTGTCGCACTTCTCCTTCATCTAGGGTGTGACATCGCAGTTTATGGTCAGCTAGGGTGAGACACTGTCACACTTTGTCTTCCTACATAGTGCAACGACCCCTCTTTGTCGCTTTGTGTCCTCTACCAGGGTGCGACGAGGTTGGTTAAAGGCTATTTTGGGGAGTCTTGAGGTCTTTCTAGAAGTTTGTTGAGGTGGAGGCCTATCCCTAGACTCTAGGTGAGGTGGCATTTGAGTTCCTAACCTAATGGGAAGAACCCTTAACCATCTCCTCCTAATCCTCAACCTACCCTATCTCTTTAGCCCTCTATAAACACCCACTCTTTCCATGGGAGGGGAGGAAATATATGGTATCTACATGCTGGTGAAATCTAGCTTAGGAGGAAGCCTATAGTGCTTACATGCTGGAGAAATCTCTCTTAAGACATCTTCACTCACCTCTTGGAGAACTCATACTTCTTCATAATAAACATGGCAATTGGCTTGGTCAGAGAAGGACTGCTACATTAAGTCTCTGGTTGTAGTCCTATATCTCTATCATGTACTCCTCTATTTACAGTAATACAAATGATTTCCACTAATATCATTCTTATGTGTAATGATGTTGTGTTGTTTACCTGCTTAACTATTTACATAGATCGCTTATTGTATAGATGCTCTTTACTCGTTTCTCTTTTCTGTGTCTTCACAGGTCTTCCAGCTTAGATCTGACGACCGTGGGATGTGGGGCAACATTCGGGAGAGAGGATAGAGAATCAAAGAGGTAAGACATCTAGTACTTGGTCCTTAAGTAGATCTAGGAAATGTGTTTGTAGTGTTTTCTATTTGTTCTAGACTCGCATTGAGCTAGGGAGATCCGGCTCGCATCCGCTCGAGTGGATTTTTCTATTACACCAAAATGTCGTCACCCTTGTGCAAGTGTCGCAAGTGTCACAAGTATTGCAAGTGTCGTCGTCCTGACTTAGTGTCGTCACCGTGGCCGTTCACCGTGTCCGTTGCAAGTATCGTCCTTATGACTAAGGGTCATCAACATGGCCGTTGTGATAATGTCGTCATCTTGACCATTGTGTAAACTCTTTGCTCTAACCCCTAACCTCATTCTGGGCTAAAACGCATCCAATTGAGAGATTCTTCCTACGTAGTTGACCTCTTTGAGTAGGTTGACCCAATTCTCCTTCATCTAGGGTGCGATGTCGCATTTTATGGTCAGCTAGGGTGAGACACTATGGCACTTTGTCTTCCTACTGAGTGCGATGACCCCTCTTTGTCGCTCTGTGTCCTCTACCAGTGTGCAACGAGGTTGGTTAAAGGCTATTTTGGGGAGTCTTGAGGTCTTTCTAGAAGTTTGTTGAGGTGGAGGCCTATCCCTAGACTCTAGGTGAGGTGGCATTTCGTTTCCTAACCTAATGGGAAGATCCCTTCACCATCTCCTCCTAATCCTCAACCTACCTTATCTCTTTGGCCCTCTATAAACACCCACTCTTTCCATGGGAGGGGAGGAAGGCTATGGTATCTACATGCTGGTGAAATCTAGCTTAGGAGGAAGCCTATACTGCCTACATGTTGTAGAAATCTCTCTTAAGACATATTCACTCACCTCTTGGAGAACTCATATTTCTTCGGAAGAAACATGGCAATTGGCTTGGTCGGAGAAGGGCTACTACGTTAAGTCTCTTGTTGTAGTCATATATCTCTATCATGTACTCCTCTATTTAAAGTAATACAAATGCTTTCCACCAATATCGTTCTTATGTGTAATGATGTTGTGTTGTTTACCTGGTTAACTGTTTAGATAGATCGCTTATTGTATAGATGCTCTTTACTCATTTCTCTTTTCTGTGTCTTGACAGGTCTTGCAGCTTAGATCTGACGACCGTGGGACATAGAGCAACATTTGGGAGAAAGGATAGCGAATCGAAGAGGTAAGACATCTAGTACTTGGTCCTTAAGGAGATCTAGGAAACGTGTTTGTAGTCTGTTCTATTTGTTCTAAACTCGCATTGAGTTAGGGAGATCTTGATCGCATCCGCCCGAGTTAATTGTTCTGTGACACGAAAATGTCATCACCCTTGTGCAAGTGTCACAAGTGGTTAAAGTGTCGTCATCCTGACTTACTGTCGTCACCATGGCCATTGCAAGTATCGTCCTTATGACTAAGTCTCGTCATCATGACCGTTGTGATAATGTCGTCATCTCGACCATTGTGTAAACTCTTTGCGCTGACCCCTAACCTCATTCTGGGCTAAAACACATCCAATTGAGAGATTTTTACTGCCTAGTTGACCTCTTTGAGTAGGTTGTCGCACTTCCCCTTCGTCTAGGGTGTGACATCACAGTTTATGGTCAGCTAGGGTGAGACACTGTTGCAATTTGTCTTCCTACAAAGTGTGACGACCCCTCTTTGTCGCTCTGTGTCCTCTACCAGGGTGCGACGAGGTTGGTTAAAGGCTATTTTGGGGAGTCTCGAGGTCTTTCTAGAATTTTGTTGAGGTGGAAGCCTATCCCTACACTCTAGGTGAGGTGGCATTTCATATCCTAACCTAATGGGAGATCCCTTAACCATCTGCCCCTAATCGTCAACCTACCCTATCTCTTTATCCCTCTATAAACACCCACTCTTTCCATGGGAGGGGAGGAAGGCTATGGTATCTACATGCTGGTGAAATCTAACTTAGGAGGAAGCCTATAGTGCTTACATGCTAGAGAAATATCTCTTAAGACATCTTCACTCACCTCTAGGAGAACTCATACTTCTTCAGAAGAAACATGGCAATTGGCTTGGTCAGAGAAGGGCTGCTACGTTAAGTCTCTGGTTGTAGTCCTATATCTCTATCTTGTACTCCTCTATTTAGATTAATACAAATTATTTCCACCAATATCATTCTTATGTGTAATGATCTTGTGTTGTTTACCTGCTTGACATTTTACATAAATCGCTTATTGTATAGATCCTCTTTACTCGTTTCTCTTTTCTGTGTCTTGACAGGTCTTGCAGCTTAGATCTGACGACCGTGGGACGTGGAGCAACATTCGAGAGAAAGGATAGCGAATCAAAGAGGTAAGACATCTACTACTTGGTCCTTAAGTAGATCTAGGAAATGTGTTTGTAATCTGATCTATTTGTTCTAGACTCGCATTGAGCTAGGGATATCCGGCTCGCAACCGCTCGAGTGGATTGTTCTATTACACCAAAATGTCGTCACCCTTATGGAAGAGTCGCAAGTGTCACAAGTGTTGCAAGTGTCATCATCCTAACATAGTGTCATCACCATAGCCGTTGCAAGTATCATCCTTATGACTAAGTGTCGTCATCATGATCGTTGTGATAATGTCATCATCTTGGCCATTGTGTAAACTCTTTGCTCTGACCCCTAACCTCATTCTAGGCTAAAACACATCCAATTGAGAGATTATTCCTACCTAGTTGACCTCTTTGAGTAGGCTGTCGCACTTCTCCTTCATCTAGGGTTCGACGTAGGAGTTTATGTTCAGCTAGGGTGAGACACTGTCGCACTTTGTCTTCCTACAGAGTGTGACAACCCCTCTTTGTCGCTCTATGTCCTCTACTAGTGTGCGACAAGGTTGGTTAAAGGCTATTTTGGCGAGTCTCGAGGTATTTCTAGAAGTTTCTTGAGGTGGAGGCCTATCCCTAGACTCTAGGTGAGGTGGCATTTCGGTTCAAAACCTATTGGGAATATCCCTTAACCGTCTCCCCCCTAATCCTCAAACTACCCTATCTCTTTAGCCCTCTATAAACACCCACTCTATAAATGGGAGGGGACGAAGGCTATGGTATCTACATGCTGGTGAAATCTAGCTTAGGAGGAAGCCTATAGTGCTTACATGCTGGAGAAATCTCTCTTAAGATATCTTCACTCACCTCTTGGAGAACTCATATTTCTTCGGAAGAAACATGGAAATTGGCTTGGTCGGAGAAGGGTTGCTACGTTAGGTCTCTGATTGTTGTCCTATATCTCTATCATGTACTCCTCTATTTAGATTAATACAAATGCTTTCCACCAATATCGTTCTTATGTGTAATGATGTTGTGTTGTTTACCTGCTTAACTATTTACATAGATCGCTTATTGTATAGATGCTCTTTACTCGTTTCTCTTTTCTGTGTCTTGATAGGTCTTGCAGCTTAGATCTGACGACCGTGGGACGTGGAGCAACATTCGGGAGAAAGGATAGCGAATCAAAGAGGTAAGACATCTAGTACTTGGTCCTTAAGTAGATCTAGGAAACGTGTTTGTGTTCTATTCTATTTTTTATAGACTCGCATTGAGCTAGGGAGATCCGGCTCGTGTCTGGTCGAGTGGATTGTTCTGTTACACCAAAATGTCGTCACCCTTGTGCAACTTTCGCAAGTGTCCCAAGAGGTTCAAGTGTCGTCATCCTGACTTAGTGTCGTCACCATGGCCGTTCCAATTATCAACCTTATGACTAAGTGTCGTCATCTTGACCATTGTGTAAACTCTTTGCTCTAACCCCTAACCTCATTCTAGGCTAAAACACATCCAATTGAGAGATTTTTAATGCATATTTGACCTCTTTGAGTAGGCTGTCGCACTTCACCTTCATCTAGGGTGTGACGTCGCAGTTTATGGTCAGCTAGGGTGAGACACTGTCGCACTTTGTCTTCCTACAGAGTTCGACGACCCCTCTTTGTCGCTCTGTGTCCTCTACCAGGGTGCAACGAGGTTGGTTAAAGGCTATTTTGGAGAGTCTCAAAGTCTTTCTAGAAGTTTGTTGAGGTGGAGGCCTATCCCTAGACTCTAGGTGAGGTGGCATTTCGGTTCCTAACCTAATGGAAAGATCCCTTAACCATATCCCCCTAATCCTCAACCAACCCTATCTCTTTAGCCCTCTATAAACACCCACTGTTTCCATGGAAGGGGAGGAAGGCTATGGTATCTACATGCTGGTGAAATCTAGCTTAGGAAGAAGCCTATAGTGCTTACATGTTGGAGAAATCTCTCTTAAGACATCTTCACTCGCCTCTTGGAGAAATCATACTTCTTCGAAAGAAACATGGCAATTGGCTTGGTTGGAGAAGCGCTGCTACATTAAGTCTCTGGTTGTAGTCCTATATCTATATCATGTACTACTCTATTTATAGTAATACAAATGCTTTCCACCAATATCGTTCTTATGTGTAATGATGTTGTGTTGTTTACCTGCTTAACTGTTTACATAGATTGCTTATTGTATAGATGCTCTTTACTCGTTTCTCTTTTCTGTGTCTTGACAGGTCTTGCAGCTTAGATCTGACGACCGTGGGACGTGAAGCAATATTTGGGAGAAAGGATAGCGAATCAAAAAGGTAAGACATCTAGTACTTGGTCCTTAAGTAGATCTAGGAAACATGTTTGTAGTTTGTTCTATTTTTTCTAGACTCGCATTGAGCTAGGGAGATCAGGCTCGTGTCCGCTCGAGTGGATTGTTCTCTTACACAAAAATGTCGTCACCCTTGTGCAAGTGTGGCAACTGTTGTCATCCTGACATAGTGTCATCACCATGGTTGTTGCAAGTATCGTCCTTCTGACTAATTGTCGTCATCATGACCGTTGCGATGATGTTGTCATCTTGACCATTGTGTAAACTCTTTGCTCTGACCCCAAACCTAATTCTAGGCTAAAACACATCAGAGTGAGAGATTTTTCCTAACTAGTTGACCTCTTTGAGTAGGCTGTCGCACTTCTCCTTCATCTAGGGTGCGATGTCGCAGTTTATGGTCAACTAGGGTGAGACACTATCGCACTTTGTCTTCCTACAGAGTGCGACAACCCCTCTTTGTCCCTCTGTGTCCTCTACCAAGGTGCGACGAGGTTGGTTAAAGGCTATTTTGGGGAGTCTCGAGGTCTATCTCAAAGTTTTTTGAGGTGGAGGCCTATCCCTACACTCTAGGTGAGATGGAATTTCGGTTACTAACCTAATGGGAAGATCCCTTAACCATCTCCCCCTAACCCTCAACCTACCCTATCTCTTTAGCCCTCTATAAACACCCACTCTTTCCATGGGAGGGGAGGAAGGCTATGGTATCTACATGCTGGCTAAATCTAGCTTAGGAGGAAGCCTATAGTGCTTACATGCTGGAGAAATCTCTCTTAAGACATCTTCACTCACCTCTTGGAGAACTCATACTTCTTCGGAAGAAACATGGCAATTGGCTTGGTCGGAGAAGGGCTGCTACGTTAAGTCTCTAGTTGTATTCCTATATCTCTATCATGTACTTGGTCCTTAAGTAGATCTAGGAAACGGTTTTGTAGTCTGTTCTATTTGTTCTAGACTCGCATTGAGCTAGGGAAATCTGGCTCGCGTCCGCTCTAGTGGATTGTTTTGTTACACCAAAATGTCGTCACCCTTGTGCAAGTTTCGCAAGTGTTGCAAGTGTCGTCATCTTGACTTAGTGTCATCACCATGGCCGTTGGAAGTATCGTCCTTATGACTAATTATCGTCATCATGACCGTTGTGATAATGTCGTCATCTTGACCATTATGTAGACTCTTTGCTCTAACCCCTAACCTCATTCTGGTCTAAAACACATACAATTGAGAGATTTTTCCTACCTAGTTGACCTCTTTGAGTAGGCTGTCGCACTTCTCCTTCATCTAGGGGGAGACGTCACAGTTTATGGTTAACTAGGGTGAGACATTGTCGCACTTTGTCTTCCTACAGAGTGAGATGACCCCTCTTTGTCACTTTGTGTCCTCTACCAGGGTGCGACGAGGTTAGTTAAATGCTATTTTTTGGAGTCTCGAGGTCTTTCTAGAAGTTTGTTGAGGTGGATGCATATCCCTAGACTCTAGGTGAGGTGGCATTTCGGTTCCTAACCTAATGGAAAGATCCCTTAACCATATCCCCCTAATCCTCAACCTACCCTATCTCTTTATCCCTCTATAAAAACCCACTCTTTCCATGGGAGGGGAGGAAGGCTATGGTATCTACATGCTGCTGGAATCTATCTTAGGAGGAATCCTATAGTGCTTACATGCTAGAGAAAACTCTCTTAAGACATCTTCACTCACCTCTTGGAGAACTCATACTTGTTTGGAAGAAACATGGCAATTGGCTTGGTCGGAGAAGGGTTGCTACGTTAGGTCTCTGGTTGTAGTCCTATATCTCTATCATGTATTCCTCTATTTAAAGTAATACAAATGCTTTCGACCAATATCGTTATTATGTGTAATGATGTTGTGTCATTTACCTACTTAACTTTTTACATAGATCGCTTATTGTATAGATTCTCTTTACTCGTTTCTTTTTTTTGTGTCTTGACAGGTCTTGCAGCTTAGATCTGACGACCGTGGGACATGGAGCAAAATTTGGGAGAAAGGATAGCGAATCAAAGAGGTAAGACATCCAGTACTTGGTCCTTAAGTAGATCTAGGAAACGTGTTTGTAGTCTGTTCTATTTGTTCTAGCCTCACATTGAGCTAGGGAGATCCGGCTCGCGTCCGCTTGAGTGGATTGTTCTATTACACCAAAATGCCATCACCCTTGTGCAAGTGTCGCAAGTGTCACAAGTGTTGCAAGTGTCGTCATCCTGACATAGTGTCGTCACCATGGTTGTTGCAAGTATCATCCTTATGACTAAGTGTCATCATCATGACCGTTGTGATAATGTCGTGATCTTGACCATTGTGTAAACTCTTTGCTCTGACCCCTAACCTTATTATGGGCTAAAACACATCCAATTGAGAGATTTTTCCTGCCTAGTTGACCTCTTTGAGTAGGTTGTCGCACTTCTCCTTCATCCAGGGTGCAATGTGGCAGTTTATGGTCAGCTAGGGCTAGACACTATCGCACATTATCTTCCTACAGAGTGCGACGACCCCTCTTTGTCGCTTTGTCTCCTCTACCAGTGTGTGACGAGGTTGGTTTAAGGCTATTTTGGGGAGTCTTGAGTTCTTTCTAGAAGTTTGTTGAGGTGGAGGCCTATCCATAGACTCTAGGTGACATGGCATTTCGGTTCCTAACCTAATGGGAAGATCCCTTAAACATCTCCCCCTAATCCTCAACCTACCCTATCTCTTTAGCCCTCTATAAACACTCACTCTTTCCATGGGAGGGGACGAAGGCTATACTATCTACATGCTAGTGAAATCTAGCTTAGGAGGAAGCCTATAGTGCTTACATGCTGGAGAAATCTCTCTTAAGACATCTTCACTCACCTCTTGGAGAACTCATACTTTTCGGAAGAAACATGGAAATTGGCTTCGTCGGAGAAGGGCTGCTACGTTAAGTCTCTGGTTGTATTCCTATATCTCTATCATGTACTCCTCTATTTACAGTAATACAAATGCTTTCCACAAATATCGCTCTTATGTGTAATGATGTTGTGTTGTTTACCTGCTTAACTTTTTACATAGATCGCTTATTCTATAGATGCTCTTTACTCATTTCTATTTTCTGTGTCTTGACAGGTCTTGCAGTTTAGATATGACGATCGTGGGACGTGGAGCAACATTCAAGAGAAAGGATAGCGAATCAAAGAGGTAAGACATCTAGTACCCTGTCCTTAAGTAGATCTAGGAAACGTGTTTGTAGTCTGTTCTATTTGTTCTAAACTCGCATTGATCTAGGAAGATCCGGCTCGTGTATGCTCGATTGGATTGTTCTATTACACCAAAATATCGTCACCCTTGTGAAAGTGTCGCAAGTGTCACAAGTGTTGCAAGTGTCGTCATCCTGACTTAGTGTCGTCACCATGGCCGTTTCAAGTATCGTCCTTATGACTAAGTGTCGTCATCATGACCGTTGTGATAATGTCGTCATCTTGACCATTGTGTAAACTCTTTGCTCTAACCCCTAACCTCATTCTGGGCTAAAACACATTCGATTGAGAGATTTATCCTGCCTAGTTGACCTCTTTGAGTAGGTTGTTGCACTTCTCCTTTATCTAGGGTGCGACGTTGCAGTTTATGGTCAGCTAGCGTGAGACACTGTCACACTTTGTCTTCCTACAAAGTGCGATGACCCCTCTTTCTCGCTCTGTGTCCTCTACTTGGGTCCGGCGAGGTTGGTTCAAGGCTATTTTGGGGAGTCTCGAGGTCTTTCTAGAAGTTTGTTGAGGTGGAGGCCTATCCCTAGACTCTAGGTGAGGTGGTATTTCGGTTCCTAACATAATGGGAAGATCCCATAACCATCTCCCCCTAATCCTCAACCTACCCTATCTCTTTAGCCCCCTATAAGCACCCACTCTTTCCATGGGAGGGGAGGAAGGCTATGGTATCTACATGCTGGTGAAATCTAGCTTAGGAGGAAGCCTATAGTGCTTACAAGCTGGAGAAATATCTCTTAAGACATCTTCACTCACCTCTTGGAGAACTCATACTTCTTCGGAAGAAACATGGCAATTGGCTTGGTCGGAGAAGGGCTGCTACGTTAGGTATTTGGTTGTAGTCCTATATCTCTATCATGTACTCCTCTATTTACAGTAATACAAATGCTTTCCTCCAATATCATTCTTATGTGTAATGATGTTGTGTTGTTTACCTACTTAACTGTTTACATAGATCGCTTATTGTATAGATGCTCTTTACTCGTTTCTCTTTTCTGTGTCTTCACAGGCCTTGCAGCTTAGATCTCACGACCGTGGGACGCGGAGCAACATTCGGGAGAAAGGATAGCGAGTCAAAGTGGTAAGACATCAAGTACTTGGTCCCTAAGTAGATCTAGGAAAAATGTTTGTAGTATGTTCTATTTGTTCTAGACTCGCATTGAGCTAGGGAGATCCGGCTCACATCCGCTCGAGTCGATTGTTCTATTACACCAAAATGTCATCACCCTTGTGCAAGTGTCGCAAGTGTCACAAGTGTCACAAGTGTTGCAAGTGTCATCATCCTGACTTAGTGTCGTCACCATGGCCGTTGCAAGCATCATCCTTATGACTAAGTGTCGTCATCTTGACCATTGTGTAAACTCTTTGCTCTTACCCCTAACCTCGTTATGGGATAAAACACATCCAATTGAGATATTTTTCCTGCCTATTTGACCTCTTTGAGTAGGCTATCATCCTTCTGCTTAATCTAGGGTGCGACGTCACAATTTATGGTCAGCCAGGGTGAGACACTGTCGTACATTGTCTTCCTACAGAGTGCGACGACCCCTCTTTGTCGCTCTATGTCCTCTACCAGGGTGCGACGAGGTTGGTTCAAGGCTATTTTGGGGAGTCTCTAGGTATTTCTTGAAGTTTGTTGAGGTGGAGGCCTATCCCTATACTCTGGGTGAGGTGGCATTTCGGTTCCTAACCTAATGGGAAGATCCCTTAACCATCCCCCCCTACTCCTCAGCCTACCCTATCTCTTTAGCCCTCTATAAACACCCACTCTTTCCATGGGAGGGGAGGAAGGCTATGGTATCTACATGCTGGTGAAATCTAGCTTAGGAGGAAACCTATAGTGCTTCCATGCTGGAGAAATATCTCTTAAAAAATCTTCACTCACCTCTTGGAGAACTCATACTTCTTCGGAAGAAACATGGCAATTGCCTTGGTCGGAGAAGGGTTGATACATTAAGTCTCTGGTTGTAGTCCTATATCTCGATCATTTACTCCTCTATTTACATTAATACAAATGATTTCCACCAATATCGTCCTTATGTGTAATGATGTTGTGTTGTTTACCTTCTTAACTGTTTACATAGATCGCTTATTGTATAGATGCTCTTTAGTCGTTTCTCTTTTCTGTATCTTGACAGGTCTTGCAGCTTAGATCTGACGACCGTGGGACGTGGAGCAACATTCGGGAGAAAGGATAGCAAATCAAAGAGGTAATACATCTAGTAATTGTTCCTTAAGTAGATCTAGGAAACATGTTTGTAGTCTCTTCTATTTGTTCTAGACTCGCATTGAGCTAGGGAGATCCAGATCGCGTCTGCTGGAGTGGATTGTTCTATTACACCAAAATGTTGTCACCCTTGTGCAAGTGCCACAAGTGTTGCAAGTGTCGTCATCCTAACTTAGTTTCGTCACCATGGCCATTGCAAGCATCGTCCTTATGACTTAGTGTCGTCATCTTGACCATTGTGTAAACTCTTTGCTCTGACCCCTAACCTCATTCTGGTCTAAAAAACATCCAATTGAGAGATTTTTCCTACCTAGTTGACCTCTTTGAGCAGGTTGTTGCACTTCTCCTTCATCTAGGGTGCGACATCACAGTTTATGTTCAGCTAGGGTGAGACGCTGTCGCACTTTTTCTTCCTACAGAGTGCGACGATGCCTCTTTGTCGCTCTGTGTCCTCTACCAGGGTGCGACGAGGTTGGTTAAAGGCTATTTTGGGGACTCTCGAGGTATTTCTAGAAGTTTGTTAAGGTGGAAGCCTATCCCTAGACTCTAGGTGAGGTGGCATTTCGGTTCCTAACTTAATGGGAAGATCCCTTAACCATCTCCCCCTAATTCTCAACCTACCCTTTCTCTTTAGCCCTCTCTAAACAGCCACTCTTTCCACGGGAGGGGAGGAAGGCTATGGTATCTACATGCTAGTCAAATCTAGCTTAGGAGGAATCCAATAGTGCTTACATGCTGGAGAAATCTCTCTTAAGACATCTTCACTCACCTCTTGGAGAACTCATACTTCTTCGGAAGAAACATGGCAATTGGCTTGGTCGGAGAAGGGCTGCTACGTTAAGTCTTTGGTTGTAGTCCTATATCTCTATCATGTACTCCTCTATTTACAGTAATACAAATGCTTTCCACGAATATCATTCTTATGTGTAATGATGTTGTGTTTTTTACCCGCTTAACTATTTACATAGATTGCTTATTGTATAGATTATCTTTACTCGTTTCTCTTTTCTTGTCTCTTGATAGGTCTTGCAGCTTAGATCTGACGATCGTGGGACGTGGAGCAACATTCGGGAGAAAGGATAGCGAATCAAAGAGGTAAGACATCTAGTACTCGGTCGTTAAGTAGATCTAGGAAACGTGTTTGTAGTCTATTCTATTTGTTCTAGACTCGTATTGAGCTAGGGAGATCCTGCTCGCGTCCGCTCGATTGGATTGTTCTGTTACACCAAAATGTCATCACCCTTGTGCAAGTGTCACAAGTGTTTCAAGTGTCGTCATCCTGACTTAGTGTCGTCACCATGGTCATTGCAAGCATCGTCCTTATGACTAATTGTCGTCTTCTTGAGCATTGTGTAAACTCTTTGCTCTGAGCCCTAACCTCATTCTGTGCTAAAACACATACAATACTCTAGGATCTTCTCTAAGAGAATAACATATATAGTATATCAATGCATAACAATCACAATAAGCATGACAAGCATCACAAGAATCAAAAGCATGAAGGACAAGAGACACAGAGTTTCCGTGGGGAAAACCCTAAGGTTAAAAACCCCACAACTTCCTCAGAGATAGAGAGAGCAATGGCTCAACCAATGTACAACCAAAATACACTTGAGATAGTCTCCTAGAAGCAGATGATCCTCCTCCTCACTAGTGTGCCACTTTCTGAGTGAGAGAGAGATGACTTTCTGAATGATCTAAATAGAGATCTCCTAATCTCTATTTATACTAACCTGTTTTCCTAGTGACCTTATGGGGCCGACTTGTCTAGCTAGGTACATCCACAATATAATATATATATTTCAGGGCCGACCCCACACATGGTGGTCTAATAACCCATCGGCAAGTACACACACTTGTGACACTTGTCAATCCACATGACGACACTTCCTTATAGAGGAATAACACATCTCTAATAAGGGTACAATAAATATATATGAAATACATAGATGAAATACATTTCGAAGTTACATATACATCAACCTTCCCTCTTAACTAGGAAGGTATTTCTCGACACAGATCTGCTAGACAAGTCTTCTTCTCGGGATCATCGTCATCGATGCATCGTCATCATCATCGTCACTGCTGTTGCTATCTCAACCAATCTCTGACTCTACTCGTCATAGGAAGTTCTACAGAGCCAGTCCTTTTTCATACCTGATGTATGCCCACCACCTGTAGGTCTTCATCATCACTGGCCATACTGTGGAAATCTCAAGACTTATTACGTGCGTCACAAAACCTTAAAAGAGTCTCTTGACTAGCAAGAACCCTAAAGAGCATCTGAGGCCTTTTTCATCCTGTCCAGATCTCCATGACTTATTACATGTGACCCCACCACAAAACCTCGAAAGAGAATCCCAGGACTGATTACAAGCACAAGGCACAACCTATCGGATCTCCCAGGGCACAAATTACATGTGGTCACCACAAAACTTCGAAAGAGCATCCCAAGACTGATTACGAGCACAAGGCTCAACCTATCGGATCTCCCAAGGCACAAATTACATGTGGTCATGGAAAAACCTCGAAAGAGCATCCCAGGACTGATTACAAGCACACGGCTCAACCTATCGGATCTCCCAGGGCACAAATTACATGCCATAGGACAAAACCTTGAAAGAGCATCTGCCAGATATCCCAGGGCACAAATTACATGCCATAGGAAAAACCTCGAAAGACTATCTGCAGATCTCCCAGGGCACAAATTATATGTCCTCCCAAGCAAAACCTCGAAAGAGCATTTGCCAGATATCCCAGGGTACAAATTACATGCCGTAGGAAAAACCTCGAAATCCTATCTGCAAATCTCCCAGGGCACAAATTACATGCTTATCTGCACAACCTGTTCCACGGCCACAGAGTATCAACCTGATACTCACCATACATCATCCTGATGTACACATGATCATCCTGATCATCATCACTGCAACATCCTGCTGCATGTCATCTGGAGCAACGTCCTGAAGCTCGTCATCCATGATCATACAATGCATCTACCTGATGCATACCACGTATCTACCTGATACATATCATCATACATGATCCACCTGATCACATAGTGTATCCACCTGATACAAATATAAATACATGATACATATCAACATACATGATCTACCTGATCATACAATGTATCCACCAAATACATATACAAATACATGGTCCAAGCATCTAACATGATGCTTATACAAAATACATACACATGATCCAACCGATCATATCCAGCATCCAACATGATGTGTACATACATATAAATGATCCAACTGGTCATATCTAGCATCCAACATGATGCGTACATACATATAAATGATCCAACTGATCATATCCATCATCCAACATGATGCGTACATACATATAAATGATCCAACTGATCATACAAACCAGAAACCAGAACATCATCCTGATGCTCACCATCCAGCGCTTACATCCATAGCCATGTGAAGGATCCTCCTTCCAACATGCTTGGAATGGCTTCAGCAAATGTGTCCATCACTTCTTTCTCGAAGTGTCATCAATCCAAAGAACACCAAGCCTCTCTCTGAAGTACTCGAACTTTACCCTAGCTAGTGGCTTCGTCAGCACATCTGCAATCTGCTCGTCCGTCGCAACATACAGGAGCTTCACAGCTCCTCTCTGCACCATATCCCTGATATAGTGATATTTGATCTCTATGTGTTTCAACTTGTCATGAAACACTGGGTTCTCGGACATCTTCACACAACTTTGGTTATCACAGAAGATACCAGTAGCATCCAATGGGAGATCAAATAACTCAGACAGCAGCTTCCGTAGCCATACTGCCTCACAACTAGCTGAACAGGCTGCAACATACTCTGCCTCAGCTGTACTCAATGCTACACAAGCCTGCTTCCTTCTAAACCAAGAGATCACACCTGATCCCATACTGAAGCAGAACCCAGATGTGCTCTTCCTATCTGCAGCACTGCCAGCCCAATCTAAATCAACATAACCCCGCAGGTTAAACTTTTGATTCGCCTCATACTTGAGCCCATAATCCACAGTACCCTTCAGGTACCTCAAAACATGCTTTACAGCAACCAGATGAACACTCCTTGGATCTGTCAGGAACTAACTCAATGTGTTCATCGCAAAGCAAATATCTGGTCTCGTGTTTGTCAAGTACATCAAGGACCCAATCATCTGACGATACATAGAGACATCAACCGGCTCAAATGAAGCATCACATAGAAGCTTCAGATTCGATGCCATAGGTGTGGCCATGGCCTTGCAATCCATCATCCCGAATCTCTTCAGGATATCTACTGTGTACTTCCCTTGACCAAGGAAGATCCCACCTGTACTCTGCCACACCTCCATACCTAGGAAATAATGCATCATTCCCAAATCTTTCATATCGAACTCTACAGCAAGCTTTCTCTTAGTATCTGCAATCAATCTGTCATCTCCTATTACAAATAAGTCATCCACATACAGGAGTAGAATCACAGGATTCCCTGTCAAGTCTTGGGACTGCATCCCAAACATCATCTTCATGATCGACAGATCATGGCATTCCATTTCTTTATCCCAGATCCTGGGAACTTCAATATCTTCAATAGATATCTTTGTTGCTGGAACAAATGTTGTAGTCCTTCTTTTGTAGGTGAAGATATACTGACTTTCCTACAAAATAATTTAAATTGCATGATTAGAAACATCTCATAATTTTCAAAACAAATTCTTTACACATAAAGAAATATGTCATGCAGTCATGCAGTTCTCTTAGCGAATGCTTCAATACAACATTTATCCATGTTCCACAACTTTCTAGATGCCTTCCATTCTCTACCAGAACATTGTTGAGAGTTTGCACTACTCCCAACATGTCAGCAAAGAGGTTTCATTCTAGATAAGTAGCACTGGAATGTTGTATAGTGCCATAGGCAACTTACCCATCACATGCATATTAGTAGTATACTGTTCATTAATGCAATCTTTCTAATATGCACAATACATTTCCTAAGTCTAGGAACATAAGCATAATATTATTTAAACAAAAAATAGGCAAGAAATGATAATTGAAATACTCATCTTTGTTTGTTTGTTGGGTGGACTCCCTCTGAGTCTTTGCTTCCTGGCAGGAGCTGCTGAAGTAGCTTCTTCTACACCTTTCTGTTGTGGAATGTAGGAAGATGGTTAACTCCCTCTGAAAATCTGCATCCTTCCAGGAGCTGCTGGAGTGTGCTCCCTCTTGATCTTTGCTTCCTGGATTACTTGTCCTTGAACTTATATTCATCCTTGCTAACATCAATCTTCTTGAACCCTGGAAAGTATATTCTGTAAGCCTTCGAGCTTTCACTGTAACCCACAAAGATACCCTTCTTTCCTGAAGGATCTAGTTTGGTCCTCTTTTCCTTTGGGACATGAGTGAATACTGGACAGCCAAATATTTTGAGATGGCTGACTTTGGGTTTCTTACCAGAAAATACCTCTTCTGGTGTCTTGTTGTCCAATATCTTGTGGGTTGTTCTATTCTACACATATATAGCTATTCTAGCTACTTCTACCCATAGATGCATAGGTGGATCCTGGTCATGCAGCATTGCCCTCGTTGCTTCCATGATTGTTCTGTTCTTCCTTTCTACAACTCCATTCTGTTGAGGATTATAAGGAGCAGTCAACTCCCTCTTAATCCCTGAATCACTGCATAGCTTCTTGAAGTCACCTGAGGTGAATTCTCCACCATTGTCGAATCTGAATGTTATGATATTCTTGTAAGTTTGATTCTCCATCAAGGTTTTGAATTCCTTGAACTTATCAAACACCTCATCTTTGTTCTTCAAGAAGTATACCCAAGTCTTCCTGGAGAAGTCATCAATAAATGAGACATAGTAAACATACCCACTTAGAGAACCGGATGACATAGGACCACATACATCTGAGTGGATGATTTCCAGGATATCCTTTGCCTTGCTTTCACTGCTTGGGAAAGCCTTCTTAATGTTCTTACCTTTTGCACATCCTTTGCAAACACCTTCATATTTGGTCTTGATTTCAGGAAGACCCTCTACAGCCTTGCTTGCAATTGGAAGTGCCCTATAGTGCATATGATCAAGTCTTCTATGCCAAAGTTTACTTGGCTCCATGGATTCATGTACCATGGCATGTTCAGGTTGTCCCTTCAATTTATACAAACCTCCCTCTTGCTCTCCAATCACTACTGCATCATCTATGTTCTTTCCCTTTGGCCACATTAGGACTTGGCCATCCACAAATGCAACCCTCATACCTTTTGTATCCAATGCAGAGATGGAGAGTAAGTTCTTCTTGAGCCCAGGTACATAAAGGACTTCTTTCATCTTCAAAGATTTTCCAGAATCTAGGTTGTAGGAGGCTTCACCACTTCCTTTGATTGGGTATTGATAATCATCCCCAAGTTTCACCTTATGGGGTGATTCATGTTCGGATAGATTCACAAAAGATTCCTTAAACCCAGTCATGTGTTTGGAAGCCCCACTATCAATCAACCAATCATTACAACCATGGGAGATAGTACTTGTGAGAGCAGAAATTAGAACATATTCTTCTTCACTTGATGAGTCATCATCACTATCACTTTCTGCCCTAGCCTTCTTCTTTGGTGGTTCAACATCTTCGGCAGCATGAGCATGATATCTTCTTTTGTTATTCTTCTTCTTATTATTGAAGTTGTTGTTGTTTTCTTTCTTCTTCTTGGGACAATCTGAAGCAAAGTGTCCCTTCTCATTGCAATTGAATCATCTGAGATCTTCCTTATCTTTATGATATAAGTGGTGTGAGAATCTTCTGTTATGAGATGATTCCTTCTTGGACTTGCCTTTCCTGGCATGGGCTGTGAGAGCTT
The DNA here is from genome assembly GCA_027924585.1 of Larix kaempferi. Lineage (NCBI taxonomy): Eukaryota > Viridiplantae > Streptophyta > Pinopsida > Pinales > Pinaceae > Larix > Larix kaempferi. Next base: position 8,832,621 of record BSBM01001879.1, read on the forward strand.
GATCTTCATTTCTCATCTTTTCTTCTCGGGCCATAAGCCTAGCTTCTTCTTGAGAGCATTCTTCCCGCAATCTGTTGAAGGAGATCAACTTCTTTCTTGCACAAATTCCTTGAAAAAAGGAATCCCATGACCGGGGTAGGCCATTTAGAGTGGTCATCACCACTTCACCATTCTCCACCATTTCATCCACTGCTTCTAGTTGTTCCTTGATCTGGGAGACCCTTGAAAAATAATATTGAATGGTTTCTCCATTCTGAAACTTTACTCCTTTCAATTGGTTCCGCAGGGTCATCTTCCGATTTATGTTCTTCCCTTCAAATAGCTTGGTCAAAGAGTCAAACATATCCTTAGCTGTCTTTAGAGAAGACACATGGGGTATGAGATGGTATTTGATAGAATTAGCAATGATTCTCTTTTCCTTGACCAAGTTTTTCTTATGCAATACCTTAGCCTCTTCATCCTCTGGGATAGGGATGTCTTCTTTTACATATGAGTCCAACTCATTCTCTTCCAGGATTAACCCAATCCTATACTTCCAAGCTCATAATTTATCAGCTCCTTCAAGATTATCCTCAAGCTTGGTGTGGTGAGACATCTTAAAGAGTACTTCAAATGGAAATAGAAAAGCTTTAGGTCTTACCACTTCAAATGAGGACTAGATCTGATGACTGGATCTGGTCCCGGATTAGAGTTTGTCAGAAAAACCCTAAAAATTCAAAATGTGAATTTCAATTTTCTGAAAGGATAGAAAGATGCGCTTTGATGAGTTGATCAGCCTGGTGTATTCATAATTTCAGATCAGCAAAGATTTACCCTTCAGATTTGTCTTTTTGTCCTCTCGGGTTCACTAGGGAGAGCCCTGAATTAGGGTTTGAGTTTCCCGGAGATCTACCCAGCCAAAAATCTCAATCCAAAGCTCTAAACTTCAATTTTTAGGGCCAAATCTAAAAATGCTCAGAATTGAATTCTAATTGGACAGATATATTCTCCTTGATTAGTAGAGTCAATCTACTATACTGCTTTTCCAAAATCTGTGGAGAGAAACCCAATAAACAAGAAACTCAAGTTTTCGTCACTGCAAAATGTCTTCTTCTCAAGTTAGCTCTGATACCATGTTACATTTTGAGAATTAATTCACAATACTCTAGGATCTTCTCTGAGAGAATAACATATACAGTATATCAATGCATAACAATCACAATAAGCATGACAAGCATCACAAGAATCAAAAGCATGAGAGACAAGAGACACAGAGTTTCTGTGGGGAAAACCCTAAGGTGAAAAACCCCACAACTTCCTCAGAGATGGAGAGAGCAATGGCTCAACCAAAGTACAACCAAAATACACTTGAGATAGTCTCCTAGAAGCAGATGATCCTCCTCCTAACTAGTGCGCCACTTTCTGAGTGAGAGAGAGATGACTTTCCGAATGATCTAAATAGAGATCTCCTGATCTCTATTTATACTAACCTGTTTGCCTAGTGACCTTATGGGGACAACTTGTCTATCTAGGTACATCCACAATATAATATATATATTTCAGGGCCGACCCCACATATGGTGGTCTAATAACCCATCGGCAAGTACACACACTTGCGACACTTGTAAATCCACATGACGACACTTCGTTATAGAGGAATAACACATCTCTAATAAGGGTACAATAAATATATATGAAATACATAGATGAAATACATTCCGAAGCTACATATACATCAACATCTCGAGGTCTTTCTAGATGTTTGTTGAGGTGGAGGCCTATCCCTAGACTCTAGGTGAGGTGACATTTCGGTTCCTAACCTAATGGGAAGATCCCTTAACCATCTCCCCCTACTCCTCAACCTACCCTTTCTCTTTAGCCCTCTCTAAACACCCGATATTTCCATGGGAGGGGAGGAAGGCTATGGTATCTACATGCTGGTGAAATCTAGCTTCGGAGGAATCCTATAGTGCTTACATGCTGGAGAAATCTCTCTTAATACATCTTCACTCACCTCTTGGAGAACTCATATTTCTTCAGAAGAAACATGGCAATTGGCTTCGTCAGAGAAGGGGTGCTACGTTAGGTCTCTGGTTGTCATCCTATATCTCTATCCTGTAATCCTCTATTTACAGTAATAAAATGATTTCCACCAATATCGTTCTTATGTGTAATGACGTTGTGTTGTTTATCTGCTTAACTGTTTACATAGATCGCTTATTGTATAGATGCTCTTTACTCGTTTCTCTTTTCTATGTCTTGACAGGTATTGCAGCTTAGATCTGACGATCGTGTTACATGTAGCAACATTCGACAGAAAGGATAGCGAATCAAAGAGGTAAGACATCTAGTACTTAGTCCTTAAGTAGATCTAGGAAATGTGTTTGTAGTCTGTTCTATTTGTTCTAGACTCACATTGACCTAGGGAGATCCGGCTCGCATCCGCTCGAGTGGATTGTTCTATTACACTAAAATGTCATCACCCTTGTGCAACTGTCGCAAGTGTCACAAGTGGTTCAAGTGTCGTCATCCTGACTTAGTGTCGTCACCATGGTCGTTGCAAGTATCGTCCTTATGAATAAGTGTCATCATCTTGACCATTGTGTAAACTCTTTGCTCTGACCCCAAACCTCATTCTGGGCTAAAACACATCCAATTGAGAGATTTTTTCTTCCTAGTTGACCTCTTTGAGTAGGTTGTCGCACTTCTCCTTCATCTAGGGTGTGACGTCACATTTTATGTCAGCTAGGTTGAGACACTGTCGCACTTTGTCTTCCTACAGAGTGCGACGACCCCTCTTTGTCACTCTGTGTCCTCTACCAGGTTGAGATGAGGTTGGTTAAAGGCTATTTTGGGGAGTCTCGACGTCTTTCTAGAAATTTGTTGAGGTGGAGACCTATCCCTAGACTCGAGGTGAGGTGGAATTTTAGTTCCTAACCTAATGGGAAGATCCCTTAACAATCTCCCCCTAATCCTCAACCTATCCTATCTCTTTAGCCCTCTATAAACACCCACTCTTTCCATGGGAGGGGAGGAAGGCTATGGTATCTACATGCTGGTGAAATCTAGCTTAGGAGGAAGCCTATAGTGCTTACATGCTCAAGAAATCTCTCTTAAGACATCTTCACTCACCTCCTGGAAAACTCATACTTCTTCTGAAGAAACATGGCAATTGGCTTGGTCGAAGAAGGGATTCTACGTTAGGTCTCTGGTTGTAGTCCTATATCTCTATCATGTACTCCTCTATTTATAGTAACACAAATGCTTTCCATGAATATCGTTCTTATGTGTAATGATTTTGTGTTGTTTACCTGCTTAACTGTTTACATCGATCGCTTATTGTATCGATGCTCTTTACTCATTTCTCTTTGCTGTGTCTTAACAGGTCTTGCAGCTTAGATCTGACGACCGTGGGACATGGAGCAACATTCGGGAGAAAGGATAGCGAATCAAAGAGGTAAGACATCTGGTACATGGTCCTTAAGTAGATCTAGGAAACTTGTTTGTAGTCTATTCTATTTGTTCTAGACTTGCATTGAGCTAGGGAGATCCTGCTCGCATCCGCTCTAGTGGATTGTTCTGTTACACCAAAATGTCGTCACCCTTGTGCAAGTGTCACATGTGTTGAAAGTGTCGTCATCCTGACTTAGTGTCGTCACCATGGCCATTGCAAGTATCGTGCTTATGACTAAGTATGGTCATCATGACCATTGTGATAATGTCGTCATCTTAACCATTGTGTAAACTCTTTTCTCTTACCCTAACCTCATTCTGGGCTAAAACACATCCAATTGAGAGATTTTTCCTGCCTACTTGACCTCTTTGGGTAGACTGTCGCACTTCTCCTTCATCTAGGGTGCGACGTCGCAGTTTATGGTCAGGTAGGGTGAGACACTGTCGCACTTTGTCTTCCTACAGAGTGCAACGACCCCTCTTTATCGCTCTATGTCCTCTACCAGGGTGCGACGAGGTTGGTTAAAGGCTATTTTGGGTAGTCTCGCGGTCTTTCTAGAAGTTTGTTGAGCTGGAGGCCTATCCCTAGACTCTAGGTGAGGTGGCATTTCAGTTCCTAACATAATGGGAAGATCCCTTAACCATCTCCCCCTAATCCTCAACCTACCCTATCTCTTTAGCCCTCTATAAAACCCCCACTCTTTCCATGGGACGGGAGGAAGGCTATGGTATCTACATGCTACTAAAATCTAGCTTAGGAGGAAGCCTATAGTGCTTACATGCTAGAGAAATCTCTCTTAAGACATCTTCACTCACCTCTTGGAGAAGTCATACTTCTTCGGAACAAACATGGCAATTGGCTTGGTCGGAGAAGGGCTTCTACATTAACTCTCTGGTTGTAGTCCTATATCTTTATCATGTACTCCTCTATTTACAGTAATACAAATGCTTTCCACCAATATCGTTCTTATGTGTAATGATGTTGTGTTGTTTACTTGCTTAACTGTTTACATAGATCGCTTATTGTATAGGTGCTCTTTACTCGTTTCTCTTTTCTGTGTCTTGACAGGTCTTGCAGCTTAGATCTGACGACCGTGGGACATGGAGCAACATTCGGGAGAAAGGATAGCGAATCAAAGAGGTAAGACATCTAGTACTTGTTCCTTAAGTAGATCTAGGAAATGTGTTTGTAGTCTATTCTATTTGTTCTAGACTCGCATTGAGCTAGGGAGATCCGGCTCGCGTCCGCTCGAGTGGATTGTTCTGTTACACAAAAATGTCGTCACCCTTTTGCAAGTGTCGCAAGTGTCACAAGTTTTGCAAGTGTCGTCGTCCTGACTTAGGTTCGTCACCATGTTCATTGCAAGTATTGTCCTTATGACTTACTGTCGTCATCATGACCGTTGTGATAATGTTTTCATCTTGACCATTGTGTAAACTCTTTGCTCTGACCCCTAACCTCATTCTGGTCTAAAACACATCCAATTGAGATATTTTTCCTACTTAGTTGACCTCTTTGAGTAGGCTATCACACTTCTCCTTCATCTAGGGTGTGACGTCAAAGTTTATGGTCAGGTAGGGTGAGACACTGTCGCACTTTGTCTTCCTACAGAGTGTGACGACTCCTCTTTGTCGCTCTATGTCCTCTACCAGGGTGCAACGAGGTTGGTTAAAGGCTATTTTGGGGAGTCTCGAGGTCTTTCTAGAAGTTTGTTGAGGTGGAGACCTATCCCTAGACTCTAGATGAGGTGGAATTTCGGTTCCTAACCTAATGGGAAGATCCCATAACTATCTCCCCCTAATCCTCAACCTACCCTATCTCTTTAGCCCTTTATAAACACCCACTCTTTCCATGGAAAGAGAGGTTGGCTATGGTATCTACATGCTGGTGAAATCTAGCTTAGGAGGAAGCCTATAGTTCTTACAAGCTGGAGAAATCTCTCTTAAGACATCTTCACTCACCTCTTGGAGAGCTCATACTTATTCAGAAGAAACATGGAAATTGGCTTGGTCAGAGAAGGGCTGCTACATTAAGTCTCTGGTTGTAGTCCTATATCTCTATCATGTACTCCACTATTTACTCTAATACAAATCCTTTCCACCAATATCGTTCTTATGTATAATGATGTTGTATTGTTTACCTACTTAACGGTTTGCATAGATCGCTTATTGTATAGATGCTCCTTACTCGTTTCTCTTTTATGTGTCTTGACAGGTCCCTCAGCTTAGATCTGATAGCCGTGGGACGTGGAGCAACATTCGGGAGAAAGGATAGCGAATCAAAGAGGTAAGACATCTAGTACTTGTTCCTTAAGTAGATCCAGGAAACGTGTTTGTAGTATGTTCTATTAGTTCTAGACTCGCATTGAGCTAGGGAGATCCAGCTCGCGTCCGCTCTAGTGGATTGTTCTTTTACACCAAAATGTCGTCACCCTTGTCCAAGTGTCACAAGTGTTGCAAGTGTCGTCATCTTGACTTAGTGTCGTCACCATGGCCGTTGCAAGTATCGTCCTTATGACTAAGTGTCGTCATCATGATTTTTGTGACAATGTCGTAATCTTGACCATTGTGTAAACTCTTTGCTCTGACCCCTAACCTCATTCTGGGCTAAAACACATCCAATTGAGAGATTTTTCCTTCCTAGTTTACCTCTTTGAGTAGGTTGTCACACTTCTCCTTCATCTAGGGTGCGACCTCGCAGTTTATGTTCAGCTAGGGTGACACACTGTCGCACTTTTTCTTCCTACAGAGTGCGACGACCCCTCTTTGTACCTCCGTGTCCTCTACCAGGGTGCGACGAGGTTGGTTAAAGGCTATTATGGGGAGTCTTGAGGTCTTTCTAGAAATTTGTTGAGGTGGAGGCCTATCCCTATAATCTAGGTAAGGTAGCATTTCGGTTCCTACCCTAATGGGAAGATCCCTTAACCATCTCCCCCTAATCCTCAACCTACCCTAGCTCTGTAGCCCTTTATAAACACACACTCTTTCCATGGGAGGGGAGGAAGGCTATGGTATCTACATGCTGCTAAAATCTAGCTTAGGAGGAAGCCTATAGTGCTTACATGCTGCAGAAATATCTCTTAAGACATCTTCACTCACCTCTTGGAGAACTCATACTTCTTCAGAAGAAACATGGCAATTGCCTTGGTCGGAGAAGGGCTGCTACGTTAAGTATCTGGTTGTAGTCCTATATCTCTATCATGTACTCCTCTATTTACAGTAATACAAATGATTTCCACAAATATCATTCTTATGTGTAATGATGTTGTGTTGTTTACCTACTTAACTGTTTACATAGATCGCTTATTGTATAGATGCTCTTTACTCATTTCTGTTTTCTATGTCTTGACAGTTCTTGCAGCTTAGATCTAACGACCATGGGACGTGGAGCAACATTTAGGAGAAAGGATAGCGAATCAAAGAGGTAAGACATCTAGTACTTGGTTCTTAAGTGGATCTAGCAAACGTGTTTGTAGTCTGTTCTATTTGTTCTAGACTCGCATTGATCTAGGGAGATCCGACTCGCGTCCGCTCGAGTGGATTGTTCTGTTACACCAAAATATCATCAACCTTGTGCAAGTGTCGCAAGTGTCATAAGTGTTGCAAGTGTCGTCATCTTGACTTAGTGTCGTCACCATGGCCATTGCAAGTGTCGTCCTTATGACTAACTGTCGTCATCATGACCGTTTTGATAATGTCGTCATCTTGACCATTGTGTAAACTTTTTGCACTGACACCTAACCTCGTTCTGGGCTAAAACACATCCCATTGAGAGATTTTTCCTGCCTAGTTGACCTCCTTGAGTAGGCTGTCACACTTCTCCTTCATCTAGGGTGCGACATCGTAGTTTATGGTCAGCTAGGGTGAGACACTATCACACTCTGTCTTCCTACGGAGTGCGACCACCCCTCTTTGTCGCTATGTGTCCTCTACCAGGGTGCGATGAGGTTGGTTAAAGGCTATTTTGGGAAGTCTCCAGGTCTTTCTAGAAGTTTTTTGAGGTGGAGGCCTATCCCTAGACTCTACGTGAGGTTCTATTTCGGTTCCTAACCTAATGGGAAGATCCCTTAACCATCTCCCCCTAATCCTCAACCTACCCTATCTCTTTAGCCCTTTATAAACACCCACTCTTTCCATGGGAGGGGAGGAAGGCTATGGTATCTACATGCTGGTGAAATCTAGCTTAGGAGGAAGCCTATAGTGCATACATGCTGCAGAAATCTCTCTTAAGACATCTTCACTCACCTCTTGGAGAACTCATACTTCTTCGGAAGAAACATGGCAATTGGCTTGGTCGGAGAAGGGATGCTACGTTAAGTCTCTGGTTGTAGTCCTATATCTCTATCATGTACTCCTCTATTTACAGTAATAAAAATGCTTTCCACCAATATCGTTCTTATGTGTAATGATTTTTTGTTGTTTACCTGCTTAATTGTTTACATAGATCGCTTATTGTATAGATTCTCCTTACTCGTTTCTCTTTTCTGTGTTTTGACAGGTCTTGCAGCTTAGATCTGACGACTGTGGGATGTCGAGCAACATTCGGGAGAAAGGATAGTGAATCAAAGAGGTAATACATCTAGTACTTGGTTCTTAAGTAGATCTAGGAAACGTGTTTGTAGTCTGTTCTATTTGTTCTAGACTCGCATTGAGCTAGGGAGATCCGGCTCGCGTCCGCTTGAGTGGACTGTTCTATTACACCAAAATGTCATCACCCTTGTGCAAGGGTCGCAAGTGTCACAAGTGTTGCAAGTGTCGTCATCCTGACTTAGTGTTGTCACCATGGCCGTTGCACGTATCGTCCTTATGACTAAGTGTCGTCATCATGAACGTTGTGATAGTGTCGTCATCTTGACCATTGTGTAAACTCTTTGCTCTGACCCCTAACCTCATTCTGGCCTAAAACACATCCAATTGAGAGATTTTTCCTACCTAGTTGACCTCTTTGAGTAGGCTGTCGCACTTCTCCTTCACCTAGGGTGCAACGTCGCAGTTTATGGTCAGCTAGGGTGAGACACTGTCGCACGTTGTCTTCCTACAGAGTGTGATGACCCCTCTTTGTCGCTCTGTGTCCTCTACTAGGGTGCGACAAGGTTGGTTAAAGGCTATTTTGGGGAGTCTCGACGTCTTTCTAGAAGTTTGTTAAGGTGGAGGCCTATCCCTAGACTCTAGGTGAGGTGGCATTCTGGTTCCTAACCTAATGGGAAGATCCCCTAACCATATCCCCCTAATCCTCAACGTACCATATCTCTTTAGACCTCTATAAACACCCACTCATTCCATGGGAGGGGAGGAAGGCTATGGTATCTACATGTTGGTGAAATCTATCCTAGGAGGAAGCCTATAGTGCTTACATGCTAGAGAAATCTCTCTTAAGAACTCTTCACTCACCTCTTGGAGAACTCACACTTCTTCGGAAGAAACATGGCAATTCGCTTGGTCGGAGAAGGGCTGCTACGTTAAGTCTTTTTTGTAGTCTTATATCTCTATCATGTACTCCTCTATTTAAATTAATACAAATGCTTTCCACCAATATCATTCTTATGTGTAATGATGTTGTGTTGTTTACCTGCATAACTGTTTACATAGATCGCTTATTGTATAGATGCTCTTTACTCGTTTCTCTTTTATGTGTCTTGACAGGTCTTGCAGCTTAGATCTGACAATCGTGGGAGGTGGAGCAACATTCAGGAGAAAGGATAGCGAATCAAAGAGGTAAGACATCTAGTACTTGGTCCTTAAGTAGATCTAGGAAACTTGTTCGTAGTCTGTTCTATTTGTTCTAGACTCGTATTGAGCTAGGGAGATCCGGCTCGCATCCGCTCGAGTGGATTGTTCTGTTACACCAAAATGTCGTCACCCTTGTGCAAGTGTCACAAGTGTTGCAAGTGTCATCATCCTGACTTAGTGTGATCACCATGGCTGTTGCAAGTATCGTCCTTATGACTAAGTGTCGTCATCATGACTGTTGTGATAATGTCGTCATCTTGACCATTGTGTAAACTCTTTGCTCTGACCACTAACCTCATTCAAGGCTAAAATGCATCCAATTGAGAGATTTTTCCTTCCTAGTTGACCTCTTTAAGTAGGCTGTCGCACTTCTCCTTCATCTAGGGTGTGACGTCGCAGTTTATGGTCAGCTAGGGTGAGACACTGTCGCACTTTCTCTTCCTACAGAGTGCGATGACCCCTCTTTGTCGCTCTGTGTCCTCTACCAGGGTGCAACGAGGTTGGTTAAAGGCTATTTTGGGGAGTCTCGAGGTCTTTCTAGAAGTTTGTTGAGGTGGAGGCCTATCCCTAGACTCTAGGTGAGGTGGCATTTCGGTTCCTGACCTAATGGGAAGATCCCTTAACCAACTCCCCCTAATCCTCAACCTACCCTATCTCTTTAGCCCTCTATAAACACCCACTCTTTCCATGGGAGGGGAGGAAGGTTATGGTATCTACATGCTAGTGAAATCTAGCTTAGGAGGAAGCCTATAGTGCTTACATGCTCAAGAAATCTCTCTTAAGACATCTTCACTCACCTCTTGGAGAACTCATACTTCTTCAGAAGAAACATGGCAATTGTCTTGGTCGGAGAAGGGTTGCTACGTTAAGTCTCTGGTTGTAGTCCTATATCTCTATCATGTACTCCTCTATTTACAGTAATACAAATGCTTTCTACCAATATCGTTCTTATGTGTAATGATGTTGTGTTGTTTACCTGCTTAACTGTTTACATTGATCGCTTATTGTATAGATTCTCTTTACTCGTGTCTCTTTTCTGTGTCTTCACAGGTCTTGCAGCTTAGATCTAACGACCATGGGACGTGGAGCAACATTCGAGAGAAAGGATAGCGAATCAAAGAGGTAATACATCTAGTACTTGTTCCTAAATCAGATATAGGAAACATGTTTGTAGTCTGTTCTATTTGTTCTAGACTCGTATTGAGATAGGGAGATCCGGCTCGCGTCCGCTCGAGTGGATTGCTCTGTTACACCAAAATGTCGTCACCCTTGTGCAAGTGTCGCAAGTGTCAGAAGTATTGCAAGTGTCGTCATCCTGACTTAGTGTCATCACCATGGTCGTTGCAAGTATCGTCCTTATGACTAAGTGTCATCATCATGACCGTTGTGATAATGTCGTCATCTTGACCATTGTGTAAACTCTTTGCTCTGACCCCTAACCTCATTCTGGGCTAAAACACATCCAATTGAGAGATGTTTCCTGCCTAGTTGACCTCTTTGAGTAGGCTATCGCACTTCTCCTTCCTCTAGGGTGCGACGTCAGATTTTATGGTCAGCTAGGGTGAGACACTGTCACACTTTGTCTTCCTACAGAGTGCGACGACCCCTCTTTGTCGCTCTGTGTCCTCTACCAGGGTGCGACGAGGTTGGTTAAAGGCTATTTTGGGGAGTCTTGAGGTCTTTCTAGAAGTTTGTTGAGGTGGAGGCCTATCCCTAGACTCTAGGTGAGGTGGCATTTCGGTTCCTAACCAAATGGGAAGATCCCTTAACCATCTCCCCCTAATCCTCAACCTACCCTATCTCTTTGGCTCTCTATAAACACCCACTCTTTCCATGGGAGGGGAGGAGGCTATGGTATCTACATGCTGCTAAAATATAGCTTAGGAGGAAGCCTATAGTGCTTACATGCTAGAGAAATCTCTCTTAAGACATCTTCACTCACCTCTTGGAGAACTCATACTTCTTCGGAAGAAACATGGCAATTGGCTTGGTCGGAGAAGGGCTGCTAAGTTAAGTCTCTGGTTGTAGTCCTATATCTATATCATGTACTCCACTATTTACTATAATACAAATGCTTTCCACCAATATCGTTCTTATGTGTAATGATGTTGTGTTGTTTACCTGCTTAACGGTTTACATAGATCGCTTATTGTATAGATGCTCTTTACTTGTTTCTCTTTTCTGTGTCTTGACAGGTATTGCAACTTAGATATGACGACCGTGGGACGTGGAGCAACATTCGAGAGAAATGATAGCGAATCAAAGAGGTAAGACATCTAGTACTTGGTCCTTAAGTAGATCTAGGAAACGTGTTTGTAGTATGTTCTATTTGTTCTAGACTCACATTGAGCTAGGGAGATTCGGCTCGCGTCGGCTCGAGTGGATTGTTCTTTTACACCAAAATGTCGTCACCTTTGTCCAAGTGTCACAAGTGTTGCAAGTGTCGTCATCCTGACTTAGTGGCATCACCATGTCCATTGCAAGTATCGTCCTTATGACTAAGTGTCATCATCATGACCGTTGTGATAAAGTCATCATCTTGACCATTGTGTAAACTCTTTGCTCTGACCCCTAACCTCATTGTTGGCTAAAACACATCCAATTGAGAGATTTTTCCTTCCTAGTTGACCTCCTTGAGTAGGTTGTCACACTTCTCCTTAATCTAGGGTGCGACCTCGCAGTTTATGGTCATCTAGGGTGAGACACTGTCGCACTTTGTCTTCCTACAAAGTGCGACGACCCCTCTTTGTCGCTCTGTGTCCCCTACCAGGGTGCGACGAGGTTGGTTAAAGGCTATTATGGGGAGTCTCGAGGTCTTTCTAGAAGTTTGTTGAGGTGGAGGCCTATCCCTAGACTCTAGGTGAGGTTGCATTTATGTTCCTAACCTAATGGGAAGATCCCTTAACCATCTCCCCCTAATCCTCAACCTACCCTATCTCTGTAGCCCTCTATAAACACCCACTCTTTCCATGGGAGGGGAGGAAGGATATGGTATCTACATGTTGTTGAAATCTAGCTTAGGAGGAAGCCTATAGTGCTTACATGCTGGAGAAATCTCTCTTAAGACATCTTCACTCACCTCTTGGAGAACTCATACTTCTTCAAAAGAAACATGGCAATTGGCTCGGTTGGAGAAGGGCTGCTACGTTAAGTCTCTGGTTGTAGTCCTATATCTCTATCATGTACTCCTCTATTTACAGTAATACAATTGCTTTCCACCAATATCATTCTTATGTATAATGATGTTGTGTTGTTTACCTACTTAACTGTTTACATAGATCGCTTATTGTATAGATGCTCTTTACTCGTTTCTCTTTTCTGTGTCTTGACAGGTCTTGCAGCTTAGATCTGACGACCATGGGACGTGGAGCAACATTCAGGAGAAAGGATAGCGAATCAAAGAGTTAAGACATCTAGTACTTGGTTCGTAAGTAGATTTAGGAAACGTGTTTGTATTCTGTTCTATTTGTTCTAGACTCGCATTGAGCTAGGGAGATCCGGCTCGCGTCCGCTCGAGTGGATTGTTCTGTTACACCAAAATGTAATCACCCTTGTGCAAGTGTCACAAGTGTTGCAAGTGTCATCATCTTGAATAGTGTCGTCACCATGGCCGTTGTAAGTATCATCCTTATGACTAAGTGTCGTCATCATGACCGTTGTGATAATGTCATCATCTTGACCATTGTGTAAACTCTTTGCTCTGACCCCTAACCTCATTCTTGGCTAAAACACATCCAATTGAGAGATTTTTCCTGCCTAGTTGACCTCTTTGAGCAGGTTGTCACACTTCTCCTTCATCTAGGGTGCGACGTCACAGTTTATGGTCATCTAGGGTGAGACACTGTCACACTTTGTCTTCCTATAGAGTGCGACGACCCCTCTTTGTCGCTCTGTGTCCTCTACCGGGGTTCGACGAGGTTGGTTAAAGGCTATTTTGGGGAGTCTCGAGGTCTTTCTAGAATTTTGTTGAGGTGGAGGCCTATCCCTATACTCTAGGTGAGGTGGCATTTCGGTTCCTAACCTAATGGGAAGATCCCTTAACCATCTCCCCCTAATCCTCAACCTACCCTATCTCTTTAGCCCTCTATAAACACTCACTCTTTCCATGGGACGGGAGGAAGGCTATGGTGTCTACATGCTGGTGAAATCTAGCTTAGGAGGAAGCCTATAGTGCCTACATGCTGGAGAAATCTCTCTTAAGACATCTTCACTCACCTCTTGGAGAAGTCATACTTCTTCGGAAGAAACATGGCAATTGGCTTGGTCGGAGAAGGGGTGCTACTTTAAGTCTCTGGTTGTAGTCCTATATCTCTATCATGTACTCCTCTATTTACAGTAATACAAATGCTTTCCACCAATATCGTTCTTATGTGTAATGATGTTGTGTTGTTTACCTACTTAACTATTTACATAGATCGCTTATTGTATAGATTCTCTTTACTCGTTTCTCTTTTATTTGTCTTGATAGGTCTTGCAGCTTAGATCTGACGACTGTGGGACATGGAGCAACATTTGGGAGAAAGGATAGCGAATTAAAGAGGTAATACATCTAGTACTTGGTCCTTAAGTAGATCTAGGAAACGTGTTTGTAGTCCGTTCTATTTGTTCTAGACTCACATTTTGCTAGGCAGATCCGGCTCGTGTCCGCTCGAGTGGATTTTTCTGTTACACCAAAATGTCGTCACCCTTGTGCAAGTGTCGCAAGTGTCGCAAGTGTTGCAAGTGTCGTCATCCTAACTTAGTGTCGTCACCATGGCCGTTGCAAGTATCGTCCTTATGACTAAGTGTCGTCATCATGACCGTTGTGATCATGTCGTCATCTTGACCATTGTGTAAACTCTTTGCTCTGACCCCTAACCTCATTCTTGGCTAAAACACATCCAATTGAGAGATGTTTCCTGCCTAGGTGACCTCTTTGAGTAGGTTGTCGCATTTCTCCTTCATCTAGGGTGTGACGTCACATTTTATGGTCAGCTAGGGTGAGACACTGTCGCACTTTTTCTTCCTACAGAGTGCGACGACCCCTCTTTGTCACTATGTGTCCTCTACCAGGGTGCGACGAGGTTGGTTTAAGGCTATTTTTGTGAGTCTTGAGGTCTTTCTAGAAGTTTGTTGAGGTGGAGGCCTATCCCTAGACTCTAGGTGAGGTGGCATTTCGGTTCCTAACCTAATGGGAAGATCCCTTAACCATCTCCCCCTAATCCTCAACCTACCCTATCTCTTTATCCCTCTATAAACACCCACTCTTCCATGGGAGGGGAGGAAGGCTATGGTATCTACATGCTGGTGAAATCTAGCTTAGGAGGAATCCTATAGTGCTTACATACTGGAGAAATCTCTCTTAAGACATCTTCACTCACCTCTTGGAGAAGTCATACTTCTTCGGAAGAAACATGGCAATTGGCTTGGTCGGAGAAGGGCTGCTACGTGAAGTCTCTAGTTGTAGTCCTATATCTCTATCATGTACTCCTCTATTTACAGTAATACAAATGCTTTCCACCAATATCGTTCTTATGTGTAATGATGTTGTGTTGTTTACCTGCTTAACGGTTTACATAGATCGCTTATTGTATAGATGCTCTTTACTTGTTTCTCTTTTATGTGTCTTGACAGGTCTTGCAGCTTAAATCTGACGACTGTGGGACATGGAGCAACATTCGGGAGAAAGGATAGCGAATCAAAGAGGTAAGACATCTAGTACTTGGTCCTTAATTAGATCTAGTAAATGTGTTTGTAGTCTGTTATATTTGTTCTAGGGTCATTTGAAATAGGGAGATCCGGCTCGGATCCACTCGAGTGGATTGTCGGATAACAGTGAACTGCCCTATGAGCCCTCTTTCTTCTAGATTCAGAGCTGATCTGCACGGTTTTTCTATTGGTAGGTCGACAGTAGGTATGCTAGCCATTCTTTTAACGAATTTCGGTTGTTGCTCACTCAGGTTTTGTTTTCCATAGGCTGCCACTAGATTCTGGAAAGCAACATTTTCGGCCAGGGCGGGGAGGGCCTCGGGGCCCCCTCCTTCCACCATCTTAGCTTGGATCAGAGCGAATCCCTGGGATGGCTTGATGAGGAGAGCTAGATCCTTATTGCGTGGGTTCGAGGTATCTTGGACCTCAAATCCTAACTCTTCCTTCCAAAGCTCGGATCCTGATCCTCACGAGGAGAACTGTCTGCGTGGGGTTTCTAAAATTCTTGGAGGTTTCTTGAAGGGTTCTTTGACGAGTGCAATTTAGAAACCACTTTTAATTTGGTAATTCGAGTTATTGAAAGATAGGAAGTTTTTTCAAGGATTAAATAAGCTTCTATGGTGTCAACTTTGTGAACAATATTCATGGCCTCTTGATTATACAAAGTTTTACTCATAATTATATTTCTAATGGTCCAAATAGAACCTCAGTCAAAATCTATATCAAGAATTTTTTCCAACATAAAGTGGACATATCCTTTAACTACTAAATGGATTCCACGTTAACTCTCATTACTCGCATATGTGGATCTAGCCACCCATTGAATTTAAATAACATTTTAGAGGGTCCAAAATACTTAACACCAATAAGAGTTGGTGCATGCAAAAATTACAACCCTAACCCTAGACAACTAGTAAGCAATGTTAAAAATGAGTAACAAGGGAAAAAGGGTTTTGTTGGACTATTGCAATCATTTAATTTTACAGATTTGGACGAAAGTAATCATTTAAGCAATGTTAACTTTCAAATAGTATATCTCCAAAAGTATAGTGACCTAAAATCCAAAATGTGGAGCCAAGTTACCTCTGTATGTATGTGTTGTACCCTGTGAAATTTAGATCCACAAAAGTTCCCCTTTTGGCCCAAGAAAGACCTTTGATACCACTTGTAATATGCTTAAAAGTAAAAATTCAAGGAAAATATGGAAAAATACAAGAGATGATAGATAAAATAGATATCTATGTTCACTTGTCTCTTCAAGGGGGGAACCTCCAAGAGAAAAGCTCCAAATACAATGCCAATTCTTGACTCAACATTACATATCTTACTACTATATATATAGTGTTTCAATAGCCAAAGTTCTAACTACTTATGGTCCCTCTATCAATGAGGGTGAACCACCTAGGATCTTTTATTCAATAAGGAAGGCCCTTTTACATTAGGACACTACCCACTAGCTAACTAATGGAGGATATGGTCTTGTCCATTGATAAAGTAGGGGGGTTAGGGTACGAATCTTACACCTACATTGAATTCATGTGGGGCATCTAGTCGTTATGGATTTGTGCCTATGCAAAACCCATACTTTCCATCTCTTGAACTCATATCTCTCACCTTATGGCCCATGCATGGGTAAATTTTGTTCAACCTTCCCCCATTCATCAAGTTCAATAGATTGAACAATTTAATTCAACCCTCCCCCCCAATCCATCAAATTAGGGGAATACGAAAGGTAAAAAAAATAGAACTAGAATCTAGGGAAAAGGGGAAGCCTCCCTAACCAACCAAATCATAATGTTGGTAACCAAACACAAAACATCGGTACTAATAACCCATTAGCGCAAGTAAAAACAAGAATTTATGGACTAAGTTTGCTTGCACAATGTGTGTGGCGAGTACAACCATTGCAGTCACCATTATTCGTTAATTCTAGAGTGTTAGTGAATGTTGGATTCCAAGAAAATAACCTATGTGAACCCTCCCCAAAGAAATAATGTTTCCCCCCTCCCCACAAACTATGTTACAACACCCCTTTGCTAATCAAGGGGCAGTTTTTTCAGCAAGATGCTTGACCCAAACAATCCCTCCCCTAGCAAGAGAGGGTTCCTATAAAAATATTTACATGAATTCTATAGATATTCATCTTCATACCCACAATAAATCCTATGTCACCCTAAAAAAATACCCACCCTATTGAAATATTCTCTATCTTCCACTAGTAGATCTTTGCAAATTCCACATCCTATAAGTGACCCTATATCTAGGATACCAAATCCACCTCTACGATGTATTTCTCACAATCCTCATATGAGAGTATCACATAATGACAACATAGTTGACAATTTGGCCCTGTACCCCCCCCCAAAACTATGTCCATGCTGGAGGTTCTCCATTCTTTCCCTTCTCACAAAAAGTCCTTACTAACAACATTTATTGGATAGTCCAACGATTGCCATACAAATGGGTGGTTTTTATGTTCTATTAAGTTTCAAATGGTTACAATCATTAGGAATAGTCACTATTAATTTTCAAGAACTTTTCATGAGATTCCCCTCGTAAGGAAAGGAAATGGAAATCAAGGGTATTCTAGGGAACCCCCTAAAGTGAAATCTCTAACATCCTTACAAAATCAGACACCATAGTGTAAATGCACAAATTTTCTCACTAGATGTTCAAGCATATATACCCTCGATTCTAGTGGATCTACATAGAGTTATTAAAAAACATTCCAAGGTATTTTAGAGATATTTCTAAAGGTCTTCCACTTGCTTGAAATAATGATAATGTTATGCACTTGCAACTAGGAAGTGTATGACCTAACATTACGCCTGACAGGAACCCATATGCACAAAAAAATGAGATTGAGAATATGGTTCAAGAAATTTTAGATGTTGGCATCAATATTCATCCTAGCTAAATTGCTTTCTTCGCACTAGTGGTGATGGTTAATAAAAAAGCAAGATTCATGGTGTATGTGTCCATATTATAGAGAGGTCAACAAGATGACCATTAAGTATAAGTTTTCTATTATTGTCATTGATGAAATATAGGAGGCAATTTTATTTACAAACTTGTATCTCTATTATGAATATCATCAAATCAGAATGAGACAACAATGCATGATTCTAAAAATAGCCTTTAGAACACATGAAGGTCATTATGAATTTCCAGTGATGTTCTTTGGCCTTATTTATGCACCTTCCACATTTCAAAGCTTGATGAATTTTATTTTTAATCCATTCCTCAAAAAACAATTGTTACTATTGTTTGAAGATATACTAATCTATAGAACCTTGGGAAGAGCATGTAAAACATGTTGTCGGGGTCTTAAAAATATTGGAGGCAAAAAAATATATTCCAAGCCTTTTGAGTGTGCATCTGGGGTTCAGGAAGTGGAATATTTGGATCATATTATATCTCATGAAGGCATCAAAATGGACCCTAAAAAAATTAAAGATGTGATAGAATGGATAATTCAAAAATATTTGAAGAATATTAAAGTATTATTGTGATTAGCATGATATTATCACAAGTTCATCAAGAATTATGGTCAAATAGTAGCACTTCTAATAGTGTTATTGAAGAAGGAGTCATTTTCTTGGACTCAAGAAGAAACCAAATCTTTTGAACAACTTAAAGAGAATATGTGTACAACTCATGTATTATCCACACCTAACTCCACAAAATCCTTTATTGAATAATGTGACACCTCAGGGCATGGTGTTGTTGCATTTTTAATGCAAGAAGGAAGACCCCTTTCCTTTGAAAGTTTTCAACTTAAATTAAAAAACTTACTAAAACCAATTTATGAAAACATAGGAAAATTTGGCTATATTGCATGCAATTAAGAAATGGCACCCTTACCTAATAGGAAGACACGTCAAGGTAAGAAAAAATCATGATAGTGTTAAGTACTTTTGGAACAATGATTATCTTCAAAAAAGAAACAAAAACATGTTACAAATATGCTAGTTTATGAATTTGAATCATCTACAAAAAAGGAAAACAAAATGTGGTAGCAAATGCACTTTCAAGGAAAGAGGAAGACATAGATCCCTTGCTTTGTTCCATTTATATTCCATGATCTAATTGCGTGGAAGAAACAATGATAGAATGGAAGCAATATCAAAGTTCAGGCAATATAATTCAACAGTTAAATGAGGACCCTAGTGCATAAGATATATTGTGTGGAAGAATGATTCATTATAGTACCAGGATCACCTATATTTATGTAATAATTCCCAACTAAAACAAAATTTCCTTCTATAATTGCACACTTCTCCTATAGGAGGCCATTTAGGGTTCTTGAAAACTTACAACATGATCAAGAAGGATTTTTTCTAGGAAGGTCATAAAATTGATGTCCAAAATTTTCTTGAAGAATGTTTGGTTTTCCAGCAAATTAAGGGAGAGACAATCAACACATCGGATCTTCTACAACCATTAGCTATGCCAAGTCAGTGTTGGGAATAGGTCTCCATTCATTTTATCACAGGTGTACCAAATTCTGAAGGAAAGAATTTTAGCATAGTAGTGATGGATCGACTCTCTCTCTCTCTCTCTCTCTCTCTCTCTCTCTCTCTCTCTCTCTCTCTCTCGTCCTTTTAAATAAAGTAAAGTAGTTACAACATTCATAAAAATCATTCATAAGCTACATGGAATTGCCAATATTATCACAAGAGATATAGATCCAATTTTCACTGGTAAATTTTGGAAGGAAATATTTTTGGGGGGTTATCAATTAGCTCACAATTCCTCTTACCATCTTAATTTGATGGTAAAACTGAGATTGTGAATAAATGTCTAGCAAGGTATATTTGTTTCTTTGAATGAAATAAAAAAACACAATGGCTCAAGTGGTTTCCTTTGGTAGAATGTTGGTACAACACATCCTTCCATACTTTATCACACTGAGAGTAGAGAGGTGCTTACAACCTAGTATGGGGGAGATGTTGTAACACATAACGTTGTGTACCATTACGTAACATGGCATTCCTATAAAAAGAAAAATTCAAATGATGTGGGATTACAAAAAAAATTAAATTAGATTGATTTGATATTAAACCTAGATATATCAAGAAGCCAGAGGGACCAAATATCTTGAGGTGTAATTTTTTTCATAATGTGTAAAAAAAATTACAACTCAAGAAAAATTGGATCCCTCTCGGTGCTTGATAGATCGACCAGTTTAAGATGGATCTATGATGGTAGAAAATTTCCCCATTTATGGAACTTTATGTCTATCATCCTCCATTCATAATATTATCCTTGAAAGAGAAATACAAGGTTCAAGTAGTGGAGGATAACATAAAG
Source organism: Larix kaempferi (assembly GCA_027924585.1). NCBI lineage: Eukaryota > Viridiplantae > Streptophyta > Pinopsida > Pinales > Pinaceae > Larix > Larix kaempferi. The sequence continues at coordinate 8,852,784 of BSBM01001879.1, forward strand.
CACCAACAATAGGTTCTCCAACTATTGAAATACAACTTTCCTACATCACAAAACAAAATGAAACAACGAGCAAATAAACATCATAGTGAAGAAAATTTGAAGTGGTGAAATGGTTATTTTTAAGGATACAAACATACAAGTAGATGTCCCTCAAGCAATAGAAGAAGGACAATAAATTAGGACCCAAGTACTATGGTCCCTGCAAGGTGTTGCAAAGGATTGGAAATATGGATTACAAATTGGAGTTTCCTCGGATTGGAAATATGGCTTACGAATTGGAGTTTCCTCCATCTTCACATGTACATCTACTCTTCGATGTTTCTTTCCTAAAAAAGTTAATCGGTGGCAAGATTCCAATTCAAACTATTTTACAAGAGATTGATGAAGAAGGGAAAAGCATACTAGTACATGAAACAATCCTTGAAATATGGATCGAGCAACTATGAAACGAAGAAATTATTGGGCACCTCATCAAGTGGAATAAATTGTCGATAGAAGATGTGAAATTGGTAGATGAGTTCTTCATGTAGAAAAATACACACTTGATCAAGTGTTGAGAACAACACTTGCTTGAAGGGATGGGGTATGTTAATCCCTAAACAATGTGACCTTACATTTCTATTATCATATTAGTATTGTATTTCTTGATCCATGAGGACCTTAGGTTTATTCTATATTAGGAATTTGGTACATAACAATTTTTATGAAGGATACCTAGTCTTGGTTTACAACTAGGATAAATATAAATTCGAGGAAGAGAAAATTCAATCCTATGTGGTATGGTCCTTACATTGAGGTGTTCCTTCAATAAGGGTTCCAGTGAGTTAGAAGACTACAAGAAGAATGTTTTGAATGATCCCCGCAATGGGATCTATTTGAAGAGGTATTATGACTCATCAGCCATGACTAAGTAATACCCATGTACATGTTTTTTTTTTATAATTAGGTTATCTTCTTTCTTTTTGTTTGTATTTGTTTAATTTTTTCATATTTTTCTAATCACACTTCATGCTTAATTGGAAAATGTTGTCAGGCACACCTTTGTATGTGGGATTTGAAAATGGTTCTAGTTGTCACACTCAAAATATCATTTCCTCAACTTAGGTGATTTATTCTCCCATGGGTTAGTTTGTGACTTCCTCCAGGATTTCTATTGATTGGGTGACCAATAACGTAGTTGAGTATAGTGCAATTATTGAGATTGGTGAAACCCATTCCGCTTGGAATTTGACTTGGTACTTCACATGGACTCACAATTGGCAGTGTCATAGACGAATGGTATTTATCATGTCCATGATCCACTTACACGTGAGACTTCTAAAATGAATTTTTGAATCAATTACTTATATCCATGTTATGAGAAGAATTGATGATTTAAATAATGCATTAGATAACTATGTGTTGGATTGGCATTTGTCTCATTAAAAGAAAATCAAGCATGCATGTATTATGGCATGTAAATTAAGCACAAATCATTGAGTGCACATAAGTAGACCTAAGAAACCATCAGTATATAATAATAAAATTTTACATCATATCCAAAATGGGTATATTCATATTAAAAAATGAGCTCCTAAGCCCATGATAGTGTTATATGATCTCATCAATACAAAAAATGAATATGCATATAAGTTATTCATTAGGCACAAACCCAACCTGAACCTAATGATAACATACTACATTAAAGGCTAGACATTGAAAGAGTCAAACCTAGGGTTGTAGTGCTCCCACTACTTGCCTCTAAAGGAGCTCTAGCAGATCCTTGATCTATTCCATAGGAATATTATGGGTCATACTCTCAATATCCATCTAGATAGTGCAAAGCACTCTCTCATCCTTTCCTCTCTCTCTTGATTGGTCCTTATCTTTGGCCCTGCATTAGTGCCCCTGGGCATGCATCCGCATCATAAAAATATATTTTTAGATACTTTACACGCTCAAAAAATAACATAGCTCTTAAAAAATGATATATGACAAAAATTATAAAACATTGAAAAATGAAAATTTGTTTTTGTCAATGTCTCCCCATTGTGTGTCTAGATGAAGTCAGTGTAGCTCTAGATCATTTTGAAATTCCATTCTAGAGTTGGGATATCCATTTATGTCTATCACTTGTTGATCTAGGAGGATCTTCCCACTCGATCTAAAATAATGTCTTCAGATGCCGAACGTTGCGTAGCGCTCATCAAGAGCTTTCTAATGCACTTTGATCGGGGTCAATTGGTCTCCATATGCGAAAGTTAGAGCCTACAAAATTTGGAGAAAAAACAAATACAATGCTGACACATGGACCAATCACATGTTAACATGTGGATCAATCATATGTAGACAAGTGGATAAATCACATGTAAACACATGAAAATGTTGGAAAAGTCAAATTAATGACATATGGCACCAAGGTATAAATCAAAGTTTAAAAAGATTTATGGTTATTAAATGATATAATCAACAACGCAGGGTGGGTTCATATATATATGGGATATAAACTAAGGTTGAGCCACTTTAGACGGGATATATATACCATGTAAATACCTTTATGTACGTTCCCATCTAACACATCAAATGTGTCAACCAACAATGCTATATGTGGCACATTGTCCATGTTATAGTTTTTCCACAAAAGCATACGAAGTTATATATGTGCCCATCTAACACATCAAATGTGTCAACCAACAATGCTATATATGGTACATTTTCCATATTATAGTTTTTCCACAAAAGCATACGAAGTTATATATGTAACCATATAACACAATAAATGTGTCAACCAACAATGCTATATGTGGCACATTATCCATATTATAGTTTTTCCACAAAAGCATACGAAGTTATATCGTTATTAACTAGCACTGCACATGGGATATTATTTCCAAAGACAAGAACCACATGAATTATTTCCATGGAATATGTTATTTGAACGTGGAACCATATCCCAGATTTAATGAAGTCTCATACACACACACACACATATATATAATATATCCAAATATTTGAGAGGCAATTGAAACTATGTTCTATGTGTATGTATTACATATGCCACAATGTATTTATAACCAAAAGGAGCGAGGTCAACGGGTTTGACCCTTGGACCTCTGCTCTTCATTTGGTATGCTTTACCAATGGGATATCATCCACACTTTGTAAATAGTTCTACAAAATATTCTTTTAAGTTTGATCGAGATCCGATCCCAACACGGGCGCGCCATATCCACGGGACTGCTGAACTAAATTTGAATTATTTAAACTATGCACAATTTGGGTACATGGTACAAGTTGCACAGAGTTTGATATTTTGCAGGATGGTATTGGAATGAGTTTTGAGACACCAATACAGTCATGTCCAAAGGCGTTTTCTTGTTTTGCATGCCAAGAAGGAGGCCTAAGCACCTGAGTGGAATATATGAGCATTTATACTCATTTTTCATGATTTTTTGAGGGGAATGCAGTGGCAGAGTTAGATTATGCATTTGAGGTGCAGATTTTGTAGATGTAATCAAAACTCTTGTATGTGCAAAATTTTGAAGACTAATAAGATCGGTCCTTATTGGAGCTAGACCCAAAGACGTAGTCCTTTATGGATGAACTTCATTATCATATGGTGTCTACATTCTTATGGTTTTCATTTCTTGTATTATTCATGTTTTCAATTCTTTAAGACTTCTATAAGCTTGTTATTTATAGCCTTTTTACAGGTTAACTGGTTTAAGAATTCACATGCAAATTCAAGAGTTAGTAGATCCTGTCATTTTTATATCATGTTTGATATCAGAGCAGGATAACTAAGGAATTTCATAAGTGTGAATGTTAACAAGGCTCGGGATTAATTCAGGTGAAGGACAACTTGAGGAATTCAATCCAGAAATTGGATTGAGATCAAGGAAAAATATGGCTTCACTGAAAGGCACATGAGGTGATCCTGCATCAACCGATGAAGAATTTCTTAAATCTTTTATGGAAATGAAAGCAATGGTGGAAGAATTGTATGTGGATCGGAAGAAAGTTAAAGAAGAAGGTACATCATAAGCAAATGGTAAAGGTAAATGAGCAAGAGATGGTGGTGACCCTCCTGAAAGTCCTTCGTCCTCTCCATCTTCTTCTACAAGTTCAAGCTCAGTTTCTACTTCAGAGAAGAAAGAATCTATGAAATATAAATCTACATTGCCTTTATTAAAACTCAATCTCAAATTTGATTTGTCCATGTATGATGGTGAATTAGATGCAAAGAAGCTGGATAATTAACTTAAGCAGATTGAAGTTTACTATAGGATCCAAAACATTGTGGATGAGTCTGAAAAATTCCAGCTTGCTACTCTCCGTATGGGTGGAACAACATTGATATGGTGGGAGAGTAAGATCCAGGATGATATTCATACTAAAGGTGAACTAATTAATTCGTAGTTTGAATTTATATCTGCATTGAAGAAACAGTTTTATCCATTGGATTACATGCAATAGGAAATCATGGATTGGAAAAGTTTCAGGAAAGGTAAGGGCCAAAGTGTACAAGAGTATACACAGGAGTTTAGGAAAAGAAAAATGAATTTGGGTGTTTCTTTATATACATAGGATACCTTGTTGAAATACATAGGTAGATTACATGATTATCTGAAACATACCATTCTTATTTTTAATCCAACTAACATTGACGAGGTTAGTGTGCAAGCCATTCATCTGGAAGATAATATCTATGGAATCTTCTCAGCTGAATCCAGTGAGTTGAAGGAAAGCAAGGACAAAGGAAAATAGAGGATGAATTGATCTCCTACATTAAAGAAGGGGGATACAAAGCTTTTATGTTCTCATTGTCAAAGAGATGGACATGATGAAGAACACTATTAAAAGCTACATCAAGAGTTGAAACCAAAATGGACTAAGAACCAGAAAGGTAAGAATAATACTAATGCTATCGTTTAATATGATCTTGGATCTGAATCCGAAGATGAATCCAAGGTATTATTTGTTGGTATGAAAGGCATAACCTCTAACACATGTACTTCTTCTCATTTGATCACTAATGAAAAGAAGAGGGAAGAATTATTTCATTTAAGGGTTATTTCTAAACATAGTAAAATTGATACACTTATAGACAATGGGTCTCAAGCAAGCCTTATATCAGAAGGCATTGTTCAGAAGATTGGTTTGAAAACTACTTTACATCATAAACCATATCCACTTGGATGGGTATGTAAGAATGCACAATTACAAGTTACTAAATATTGTAGGCTTATATTTTCCATCAATGTCGATTTTATTGATGAAGTATACTTGGATGTAATATCCATTGACATTTGTGGCATGGTGTTAGGTAGTCCATATGTTTTTGACAGGAAGGCTGTATTTTACAGGGAGTAGAATTAATATCACCTCTTCAAGGATGGGAATCAATACATAGTGAGATCTCATCAATTTAAGACTAACTTGTCCATGGTTTCCACGACACATATGAAAAGGCTTGTGAATGAAAGTAAAAATATATCTTTAATTTCTGTGAAGTATGATTCTAAAACTGATGAAGTTCTACATAATGAAGAATTATCGCATAAGAACACCCATGATCTAATTTTGCATTCTGTGAATGATCCTTTGATTTTTTATTGTCCTGTCAAGAAAGACAAGTACATTGTTGATTCAATTTCCTTTACATCTATAAGTTCAGTTATGTTGCTCATTTTCTCATTGATCAGTGGGTTATGGTTGGTAAAAGTAACAATGGATGTATATGTTTATGACATTGGAGGAATTTTTACTTTAATCAACAATGTTTTCTCTATATTTTCCTTTGTGGTGATGGCACAGATGGTCATTTTTCAAGCAAGACATGTGAAAGATACTAGACAAGTGAGGTGGTCATGCCCTCACTTATTTTATGAATGATCCAGGATTTTGGTCGTCCAAAAGATTTCTAATGGGGAGGTTTGATCCAAGAGGATATTCATATCTAAAATAAAGTCTTTATATTCTAATCAAAACCTCATTGTCGCTTAGGTATCATCAAGAGATTTCCAACACACTTTGAATGGGGTCAATCAGACTCCGTATGCAAAAGTTAGAGCCTGCAGAAGTTGGAGAAAAAACAAATACAATGCTGATATGTGGACCAATCACATGTTAACATGTGGATCAAGTATATGTTGACAAGCGGACAAATCACATGTAAACACATGACAATGTTAGAAAAGTCAAATTAATGACGTATGGCACCAAGGTATAAATCAAAGTTTAAAAAGCTTTATGGTTATTAAATGATATAATCAACAACGTAGGGTGGTTGCATATATTTGTAAATCCCAACAAATATGGGATATAAACTTAGGTTGATCCACTTTAGAAGGGATCTCAATCCCATGTAAATACCTTTATATATGTTCCCATCTAACACATCAAATGTGTCAACCAACAGTGTTATATGTGGTACATTATCCATATTATAGTTTGTCCACAAATATTATTCCCAAAGATAAGCAACACATGGATTATTTCCATGGAATATGTTTATTTTCCCCGAAAAAAAAATTATAGTCCAAATTTGTATTAAATCTGAACCATATTGTTCATATGGGACATGTGCCATTACATTTTATATCTATAATCTTGTGTAGTCCATAATTTCACAAAAAATCCATAATTACATCATATTTGTATCACTAGTTGATAGCCTATAATTGTCCCTTTCAAAAAATTACCATGTGTATGGAAGTACCCATGTAAAACAGCTAATGCATGAAAGATCTTGGATTTATCTCTTTGATCTGATCTTTATTTATCTCCCAAGTTGCTCCATCTCCTTCGACAAGCAACAACCCTACTTTTGAGAGTTCATTTGTCGTGGTGTTATGTTCCCTGTAGATATGAGTGTATGAGCAGTCCTCAAGAGACCCTATGAACCTACAAACTTCTGCAAAAATAGGATTCAAAAAGATGTCCTTCAGGGACCTGTTTTCCTTAATCCAATTGATCACGATCAAGGAGTCGCCAAAGATTTGGAGCTTTTTAACTCCCAAGGAAACCACCAATTTTAAGAGCATTAGGATCGTAGTCAATTCTTCTATGTTATTTGTGGAAGTTCCAATACTAGCAGCAATCTTGAACTAGTGTGACTTCAAGAAGTGTAGGATACCACCTTTGCCACCCCTAGTAGGTCGGCCTTGTGCTGCACCATCAAAGAAACATCGAGGCTTTGAATGGTCTATAGGGGAAGGCTCTAGACAGTCTCTTTTTTCCACCACCTTCTTCTATTGTGGGAAGGAATCCAGTATTGCACAATATTTTGCTGCATATATGTGAGGTGGGATGCAAATTTCCTTAAAAACCTGCTTGTTTCGTTTAAACTAGGTCTCCCATATAAGTAGCACCCAGAGCGCTTTCACACCAAGATGAGAGGGGGAATCAAGCAACTTTTGTAGGTCCTCCTACACATCATTACCATCCCATATGAGGTATATACCCAATAGCTGTGAAGCGCACCTCCAAAAATCCATCGTGATGAGGAACAAGATATGAATAAATGTGAAGTAGATTCCCCTGCCAACCTACACAGTATGCAGTAGCTCAGGACAACCCCAAAAAACTTCATGAGGTGGTCCCATACCAGGAATTTCCCAGCCAATATCAACCAAAGAAAAATATTATCGTTAAGAGGACACTGGAAGGACCAAATATTAGTGTGTCACCATTCCACCGGAGGATGTTGTAGATCTTCGCAGAGCAGTTCATAACCAATTTTCAAAATGTATATCCCATCATAGGGATTCCTAGACCATAGGAGACAGTATTCAGTTCCTGTCAAATAAACGTGGTTTTTGAAGTGAACGTATCCGTTTCACAACAATTACCCGAAGGATAAGTACAAATAATCCATATTGGTAAATATAAATGAATAATACATGCGAGATGATTTACATTTACAATGGTCGGACTTATATAAGTCCATTCATGTCTTTCCAACGTAAAGTCATGACTCTTTGATAATTATTAATTATCTATTAATATTAATATTAATATTAATATATATTATTAATATGTTTATAGAAAAATTTTATATAACATTGCCTCTCTCTTAGAAAGGCTTTGTCCTCAAAGCCTTATAATGTTGTTGCATTGTTCCTTGTGACATCGTAGCTGACAAAACATGTCGATACGAACTTCGAAGTGTAGAGCATAAATTCCGATATGTTGACGGATCAATCCATCCCAAATTGATTTGTTGCTGACTGTTGGGATTCCCTACCGATCTGTCATCAGGAGCTTTGATCACATTAGTACCATTATCTTTCGACAATTCCCACTTTTTAGGATACCGGTTTATATGGTTGGGGTGTCAATAGGGAATTTTTATTGTTTGCTTTTCTACTGAATTGTCTTTTTTTTTTAACTATGATGAGGACTGAATTTGTTTTCATTCCTTCTTCGTCAACTTGAATGTGTTTTTCGGGGAGTCTAGATGCTTTCTTCTGGATTTGCATTACTTTGTTCTCTAGTAGATTGTTATTACTCTGAATCTTCTCGAACATTTCGTCTTGCGTCTTTTTTTCCTCTTTGAACTTCTCAGTTTGTTCTTCTAGTTCTCGACTAAGATTTCTTAGGATCAGGTCTTCTTCCTCTTTATCCAGTAATTTTCCTTCGATATCTGTGTTTGATTGTTCTGTCTTTTTGGTACTTTTCAACTTCCACATTTTTCCAATTAGTGTTTTGTTATGAATTCTTAGTCGAAATAGTTCTTCGGTATTTATTGCTTGCTAATTCGTCATTGATTTCATTGATTTCCAACTTATGTGTCTTCTTAATGTCATCATGCTGTTGTTGGAGTTTTTCCTTCTGTTGTTGATGTCAACATCTCTCTGAATCTTGATTTTCTAGTTTTATCTAGGTTTGCGTTAATTCAGTATATTTTTCCATGATGAGCTTCTTTAAACGCTTTATGTCTTCTTCGAAGTCATTATCGCTTCTATAAGGTGATTCTTTGACATTTTTGAAGTTTCTGATTTTGTCTTCAAGGTTTTGATTGTGAACTTTCAAACGTTAGATTTCTTTATCCTTATCAAATAACCTTTTCTGGAACTCTCGTTTTTTATCTTCTAAACTACGATTCTCCTGTTCTGCTAAACGATTTCGCAATTCTTGCTTCATAATCTTGAATTGAATATCTCCATTTGTCGCTTTATATTTCTCTAACTCGTCAAATGCTCCTTGTAACTGCAACTTCATTTATGAATATGTAGGTGTCATCATTTGCGATTCGAATTTTGTTTGAACTTTGTCTTCTATTCCAACTTGTTCCTTGGAAAGATTTTGCCTTTTTTGTATTTAATAAATGTAATAATTTTTTTACAATTATTAAATTGGCATAAAAATATTATTATTAAGTTTAATAATAATTTTAATATGATTATTAATAATTATTATAATAATATATATAATGATTTTTTTTAATTTTATAATTATAATAATTATTATTATTTTTATATAACAAATTTCTTTCACAGCATTAACATATACATGCCATAGTGCACTGTCCACTGAGTTGAATCCCAGTATCCCTGAGGAGAGACATTCTTGCTTGGTCAAAGTGGACATAATGGGATCATGAATCTAAAAGATATATATGAGTCCATGATCTATAATATGATTTACCATTCTATCTGGTAGGGGGTGTCTATTCTTACTTCCAATCCAAGAGTCAATACCAATCCTGATCTTCCTTCCATTTCCCACATGCCAAGATATACAATCACCAATGACATCAAAAGTATTTTTCATGGTCCTCCAAGATATAGAGACATCCTACCAAATTTTATCTCCAGATCGAAACCATTCCAGTGGACTGAGGGGGTGAAGATATTTTTGGATAATAACCTTTACCCGGAGGCTAGAGCTGGTGACCAATCTCCAAAGGCCCTTTGCTACAAGGGCTTTCACAAACTGATGAGGGTGATTTAACCCTCATCCCCCCATCTATTTTGGGAGATAGATCCCATTCCTAGATATCAAATGGAAGGGCCAACCTTCTCTCTTTCTCTTCCATAAGAAGCCAAAACAAAGTTTTCAGATGCTCTCCAGAACACATGTATGAACATAAGCAAGGGAGACCCAAAAAATCAGTATTCCTTCTAGTACAGACATCAGGAGAATCAAACGACCGAATTTGGATAGCCATTTATTACACCACAGGTGTAATTTCCTCTCAACTTTACAAATAAGCTAGGACCAGCCTTTTAAAGTGTAATCGTTTGGTTTTAAAATGAAACCTAGATATTTTAGACTAGTAGCCACATCAGCAGTCTCAAAACCAAACATGTATGCGATCCATACTTCATCCTCCTTATCCAAATTAATAGAGTAAATAGTATATTTATACGTGTTACATAAAATACATGTATCCTTTGTGAAGAGGGAGAGCAAAGATTTGATTTTAGTAAAGATCCCTTCTCGAACCATCTCCAGTGTCCAAAGCTCCGGGGGGATCCCAGGAATCTTGACCTAAGTAGGATGGGAGTGGATTTTCTCACATCGAGTGTTGAAGGTAGGAGTCCAACACTTAGCTTTGAAGGCTAGGGTGTCCCAGATCCAGACCCCTTCTAGGACTTTCAAAACGTCCTCCATTGTTCGTATAATAGCACCCATCCACCCTTTCGAGAGGACAAAACATTGTGGGGCGTAAGTGAGGAACTTCCATTGTTGAGCCACCTAGGTTTTAAAGGTTCGAAAATCCATATGTATTCCATGAAAGCACCACACAACAGTCGACTCCTTCATATAAAAGGCTTCATTCATGGCCACATCGTCACCTAGGGAAAGGTTTACCTCTGGTTTTCTCTTAATGCAACGTCGTTTTCTCCTGTTTCTGCCTATCTCAGAGGGACCAAGTATGGAGTGGGTCTTCGGTGAGAGCATGGGACTAGTGACGGAAATTGGAGAGACGGCCTCTTTGGAGGGAGGGAAACTCTATAAAATTGTGGAGGGTTTTTCTAAAGAAGGATCAATTTGTGAAACTAGATACTATCGGGTAGAGTGTAGAGCACTTTCCTTGTGTATCCATCCCATTGGTGCTTTGGTGTCAAGTTTTCTACTTGTATCTTGAGGTGATCATACTTTGACTTGAATATAGGAATATGTACACTTTTGTCGTTGCATTGTGCATTAACACCCTTTTTCATTTTACCTTAGGATCCACCCCACCATGTTTCAACATTTAACCAATTCTATTAGTTTTTAGTTGTAATGATGGTGGTAGAACCTACCTATAATGGGTGCCCTAGTTAACACCTTGTTGTCAATTGGTGCCCATTTTGATTTTTCTCATAGACTTGAGAGCCTTATATTCTATCATGACAGTGAGTTTGAATTGCATGACTCTTTCTCTCCACTTTCTAACCTTTCCTTGATAGGCTCTCATTTTAGGTTTTTCCATGCATTTGCTTTTGCATACAACTACTTGTGCCTTAATTCCTAATCCACCATTGTATCTCTCATATATTCATTCACATTCATTTTTGTTTCTAGCCATTTGCATCCATGGCATTTGCATTTTGAAACCAATTTCATTGGAATAAATAGTTGATGTGAGTCCACCTCCTACCAAATATATTTTTTACATTTTGTTTTGTGTAGGTATATTCCATGTTCTTGCAACATAGTTGCATGCCTTGTGACACTTGTTTCTTTCATTGTAACATGGAATTATTTTATTCTTTTTCAATCTTTATGAACATGAATGAGACAAAATTATTAAATATTTTTAAAAAGAGAGAGAGGATAAGAAGTCAGATCTCATATGTATGTGATGAAGCAGCAAAGTTGTGTCAACTTTGAACAAAGCACTTGTGTCATGTATTCCTTCACAAATTGGGTTTTAGAATAGCTTTAGAAGCTAAACCATGATATTGAGTCTAGAAATCCTTCAATTGGTTACTCTTCCAATCATTATGGATCATCCCTCGATGCCTCTTGCCTTGTTTCCTTATATCATTTATCTATCTATTGGTCTTAATTGCTTCTCAAATCACTCTTGTGTCATTCTTATGTTCAAAGAATGTAAAAGGTGTGTCATACACCTCAAGTTTCTTGAATTTCCATGTTAACCTTCCCTATGTTAAATTTTTCTCAATGAAATCATATCTAGTGTTTACCTACGATAGCTTGGAAGGGTCTCCGTAGCCTTCTTGTTAGTGAGTATTCTATAATCAACTTCGACTTATTATTTTGAGAGATAGAATTAGAGTCAGTAGCACCTAGGGGATCAATTTTGATTATTGGTAGGTTACCCAACACTCAACAAATGATACTTCATCATTGGTCGGAAACTGAGTGGTTTCTCCTATGTTAAATGCAAGACATATATTCACATAGTGGTATTTGTGAAGTACCTTAGGTTCCATTTTCATAACCGGTGGAATTCTTCACCTCTGTCAATGACTTTCATTATTTGTTGTTTCTTATATGGTATTTTTCATGAACTATTTACATTTTGTACATGCGAGAGACATATGTGGTGGTATGTTCATTCAACAATTAAAAGACCTTTATAACTCAAATCATGTTCCTAATATTTTCTCATGTTGGTTAATGGGGGAACCCTAATGCTCTACTTCCAATGAATCTCATCCTATCTACATTAGCTCACTTAATATGGGAATGATATTTAGATACCTTCACAGTACCATGGAGCTTGCAATCATTAGTGGTAGGTTTCCTCACTATCGACGATGAGAATTCACAAATGTATCCTACTTGATAGATTATGGGTGTTTGATGTCATCATATCTATTCACACTTACTAGAATGTACTTTTTACCTTGACACCCATTATCATTATCAGTGGGTTCTCTCGCAATGTTTAATAGTATACATTAATGACTATAATCAATCAGTTTCTCCCATGGTCAACTTGATATCATTTATTCACATTGTGCAAACTCCTAAAGTTGACAAATTTAGATTGAAGACCTAATTTGGTCATAGTAGTATCTCATTTTCACTATGGCCCATGTTGCACAAGTAGTACCACATACATACATGAAAATGAACGCCCATTGTTGGATGATCAACTTCTAACCCCATTCATCATCATACATTCTCTTGATGTACACTAACTCATAGATAGACTTTGTATATGTTCATGGCCATGATATATATTTGACATGGATCAACTATGTATTTTTTCATGGACATGATCTATGCTTGACATGGATCCGCTATGTACTTGATTTGGAAACCATGTTTGTTTTTCCACTTGAGCATGGGTATTCCCCCCTTGGGGAAGATATTAATCTGATATCTTGATTTTGGTTGTAGGTAATTTCTTATCGAAATGTTGATACACTCTACCTGGTTCCACTCATCATATTCATATACCAATTTATAATTATTTTGACCATCAGTTTATAATTATTTTGTCCATCATCATCCCTTCTAACCTCATACATTAGGGGAATCTATATGATAACATTATAATATCATACCTTACCTGTAATTTCTATTTTACCTAAGTAGCTTTTAATCATCAAGCAATCCTCTTAAAAAATCATATTTTTGGTTGGTCCCTACACCTTTCCTATAGGAAACATGCAAGGCCCCCAACTTTTCCTTAAATAAAAGCATGGGGTATTTCAAGAAAGTGAAAAAAATCTTAAAAAAACATTAAATGCATTCTTTTGAGTAGGATTATAGGATTTGTACACCTATACATTGTTAAAACCCACACCAATTGTCTGAACTAACTCCCAAGTGTATTTAATAAGATAAATTATCAAAGAATGGGAAATAGAAGTTATTAAAGAACCCTACAACTAAAGGATTGAGAATGATTTTTTTTTCTAATTTTTTATGATACTTTCTCCCATTAGAACCCCTAGTTTATGGTTTTTACTTCCTTTGTGCAAAGTTGTGATCTTAATTCCCTTGTATTACCTCATTCCTCTATGACCAAAAAGTTGGAGCAAAGCATCAGTTCATGAGTGGTCTAGCATTGAAGATCGAGTATATTGCAATATTTTTTCTTGCGTATTTTAACTATAATAGCATGAATATCTCTCTTCTCCCCTTGACCCTAAAAAAATCATGTTTTAATTTGTGTTTTCATGAATTAAGTGTTTGGAGGTTGAATTAATTATTTTATGGTAGTTATTTTTAGTTAGTTAATATTTCATATTGCATTAATTATCATTTATTTAGGCTTATAAAAATTTTAGGAAGGTTCTTTGATTACTTGTGCAAATTTGTAGCAGATTGAATGGGAAAAATATATATTTTCATTGGATTCCAAGTTAAAATAAAGAGGGAATCCGAATGGCCTAAGGTATTATTCATCTCTTCTCTTTCTTTGTTATCTTTGAGTATTTAATTGAATTTGGATTTTAGAGATCTTGTTCTCTTGAATTACTCTATCAATATCCAGACCCTAGTTGTTGGGAAGCATTTCCATAAACACTGTAGATCCTATTCCATTAGCATTCTCTGATGCTACAAATCCAACATCATTATCAAATGCTACAAATGCAGTGGTACCCTCAATTTATATGGATCTTGTCCTAGTATCATTCTCTAATGTTATGGATATTATTTCCACTATCCATATCAATAGTTATGAATCTTGGTTCCTTATGTCATTTCTAGTGGTTGTGGATCTAAGTTTCTTATAACATTGTGTATGGCTATGGATCCTACTTTCAGTGATTGTAGAATGGTATCATGTGGCACCTTTTTCATTTCATTGGTTGTATATCCATCAAAATGAACAAATCCTTCAAGTCTTTTCAAGATGCCCCATCATGATTGTATTGTGTGCTTTAATGATGGTTTCCTTGTCAACACTTCTACAATGTTGTGGGAATTCTTATTCTCTTTTTTAACACTAGTTATCGCAATCTTGGGAAGTAAAAGAACATATTTCACTCTTTATAATGGTTTCTCAATATCAATGCACTCTACAAGTTTGTTTTTAATTCACTATGAACATTATTTATTTCGTACTTTCCACGTTCCTATTTGTCATTGACTTCCCTTTTTTGAAGATCGAAAATCATTTTAACTGGGGAGAATTCAGCCATGTCACCTTTGCCACATCACTTCACATCATACCTTATGTGCAAAACATAATGATGGTCTCTCCTTTTAGTCTGTTCCATATTACTTGAACTAATGGTATCATCACCTCTCTTCATGACAAATCTTGACATATCTATGGTTTGTTATTCTTCATGCACCACCCTTCCTTTCCTAATCTAGACCTTTTTCATCTTGAATGGATCATTATATGATTTTTCACCAATTTTAATACTTTTTGGGTGGAAAAATTGGACCCATTATCTTGTAGGGCCTATTTAATAGGTGATTTAAGGTCCAGGACCTTCTAGAATATGTTTGAGGCCTTCAATGGTTATTTTTTGAGTCAAAATTTTGTGAGCTGAGCTCCCAACTTGCATTTTTATGCACATTGAGATCTTTCCAACAACACAAAAATCACCTCCATCAAAGTTCATTTGTAGAAGTTATGCCTCCCGCGAGTTGACTTATTTCGGTGACCACCATGGTATTGTGTGGATCCCAAGTTATCTTTCATTATTCACATATGTGGAGATATTCAAGTGTGTACTTTGAAGAAGATTCTAGATAGTCTTAAACCCTAACATTAATAGGAGATTGAGGAATGCAAAAGCCTATCCCTATCTTTAGTTGGCTATTAGGAAATGTTAAATATTGGGTCACTAGGAAAATAAGGGGTTCCATTCTATTTGTATTGGTGCTATTCCATAGTTGAATAAGGCATTTGGGAGTGGGATTTTGGACCGGAATAGAGGAAGTAGAAGAGCATGTAACAACCATGTTGGCCACAATGTCCATGGAATCTCCATGGTGAGAACCCCTGTTTCTTTGTATTTTCATTTCATAACTAAGACGAAAAGAGCAAGCATAGGCCTCACCTTCTAGCTAGGTTTTTCCTATATTGGGTTTTCCTAGGTTACATCTTGTGTTCATTGTATGGATGGTGTGTTATTTGATTAGATTCTGTCATTTTTGGTTTCAACTTATATATTATTTCATGCATTAATCTAGTAGCAATTAAATCTAAAGTTCTAGGTTTCAACTTATATGTTATTTCATGCATTAATCTAGTAGCAATTAAATCTAAAGTTCTAAATTAATACACTGCATAATAAGGTATTTTCATAATATTACAAGATATGTTATGACAGACTATTCTAGTGGAATATCCATGGCAGTTTATATATAATTTTTGCATTCACCACCTTCACTTTTCTTGTTGCTACTAAACCTTCAACAATATCCATTCCTTTATACTATGATACGAGGTTCATTTATGAGACAAGAACCAATGGGGATTGATATCTTGCAAACCAACTCATAGGTGATGATATTTTTTTAGGCATTTGGATGGTTGATAATAAAATATTTTCATAATTTTCAATATTTATTGTGATGAACTATTCTAGTAGAATATCCATGGTAGTTTACAAATCATTTTTACATTCACCGCCTTCATTGTTATTGTTTCCATATAAACCTCAATGATATCTATTCCTTTATACTATGATGTTAGGTTTAGTTGTGAGGAAGGAACTAGTGGGGATTGATATCTTGAAAACCAACCCATAGGTGATGAGAATTTTTCAGATGGTTGGATGGTTGACTTGTTTTTAGTTATTACAAGGATTTGATGTAGAAATAGACCTTGAATTTTCCTAATGATTTAGACTATCGTCCATTATGTTTAAAGGGATTGGATGTGAGCTACAGAAGAAAATATTTCTCAAGTTATAGGTCTATTAAGGGAAGGGGATAGATATTTTGAGTGACACGCAATAGTTAATAATGCTTTCCTGGACTTTCTTGTTGGAAAAGAAACCATTGAATGCATAGGAAAATGGATCAACAATCATCACTTAGAAAACCTTGGTATAATGTTGTGTATTATATTCAAAAATACCTCACATGTGAAGGATGATATGGTTTTCTATACATTTATCACTTAAATATCTTGACTCACGCTAGATACATCATCACTTTATTAGTATTCCATTTCTCTTACTCCAATATTAGCTAATGGAAAGAATAGTAAGGGAAAGAAAGCATCCTAAGACGAGTTGTTCCATCATGGGTTAATTAAGATGATAGTTATAGATTCCATTTTAAAGAAAAAACTAGGCTTGGGATGAAGTCATTACAACAAATGAACCTCGAGTGGTGGTAGAGGATATGCATGTAGAGGTTACATAAGACATGCATGTGGTAGAAACGTTTGAAGCAGTAGAAGAGTGCCTACCTTTCACTCAAGAGGTGGCCAAAGTACTAAGGATTTTGATGATTGTTTACAAGAGATGATTTGTGAGTAGGAAGCATAACATAGGTCAAAGAACTCTCATTGAGGATGTTTCTAAATGGTGAAGGATAAGAATGAGTATGGAAATGAAAACCAGTGCTATTAAATTTTTTGTTGCAACAATTTGTCCAGATAAGAAGAAAGGAAGGATTGGAATATGTGGTGTTATGGAATCTATAGAAGGACCAAATAAATCTAGTGCTACATAAGTGATTGTAACAAAAGTTCATGTTGTTAAGAAGAAGCAGAAGAAGGGACTCTATTAATTATTCGGTAATCATGTTTATTTGAAATTCTTATTGAAAAATAGGCCTACTTATTATAGGTTGTTGAAAATTTTAAACCCTAAATGGGGGCACATTTCCCCTTATATTGTGGTGCATTACATTAGTTTTGATGTTGGATTTGGTCCATTAATGGTAATTGTCATTAGTATGGTTATATTAGTTATGTCAGCTTGGGTCAGTGAGTTGTAAATGTACCTCATAATCTCCTATATATAGGAAGGATATATTTTCATGCGAGTATCTTGTCTTGTCTTGTCTTGTGTACTCATTACATTGTATAAGGAGGTTTCCCCCTCGAAGGCTATCTTCATTGATTTGCATTTGATAAGCAAACACAGTGGGTGAAATGGTTATCTTTGGAAGAATGGTGGTACAATACTTCCTTCCATACATCATCCAAAATGTGCCCCCATTTAGGGATGAACAAAAAAACCAATAGGAAATTAAGAATGGTCAACAAGGGATTGGACCAAAATTAGTTGGTACTCAAGACAAGATAAAAATAAAAATAAAAATAAAAAATTTACACCCAAACTAAATTTAGATACCTTAATTCAAGGTATGGAAGAGAAGGAATGAAGGACACATAATTAAATGGGTGTGAGGAGAACATCATGCTCCTCTTGTTGTGGTATTGGAACATCAAACTTTGATGAAGAAATCTCATTTTATTCATTACATTCAATAAACTCAGAGGACTATTATTTATGGGTATGAGAAATGATAGCACAAATTAGGTTGGAATATCTACTTTGTTGTCAATGTAGATGGGATACATTATCCTCTAATATGATAAGAATAGATCCATTATCGTATCCCAAATTTAGTATAGCTTTAAACATGTCACAAATGCATATTGATTTCTTAAAGAGACATAGACCACAATGGATGGGTTTGAGATTTAACTTTCCATTCATACAGTGTCCCTCACCAAAATATCAATATTGTTATTATGGGGATCAACAAGAAGAATCATCTCTTTGGGAGGATATTGACAAAAGACTTGGCTATTATACAATGGGGGAACAGTTTCATCCCTCTTACATCTAGAGAAACATTCATTACAAATACTCAAATCTTAAATGATCTAACTCTAATGATTAGATAAATGATTACAGGCTTACACGAGGTCATGCAACAACTTCATATTAGGGGAGATGATGAGTCCTTGTTTGTTCATATTTTTTCCCTCCTTTTACTCATCCAAGTCACCCTTTTTTCCAACTACCAAACCCTTTTTATTTATCATTTTGTTGTTAAAGACTAGGACATATGATTGAATGTAACATTCATTACATTTCCTAATTTTTCATTTGATTTTTATCAAACCTTAGGAGGTGGTTGTGTCTTCGGTGTTGATTGATGGGAAAAGTCATTGTAGATCCACTTGTTGCAAATCTCGTTTTTGGATATCACAAATCATATGGGTGATTGTAATGGGATCGTGGGAAATGAAGATGAGAAACAATGATGTGGATCTAGGAACGGTTCCTGCATAAGTCTTTTGACGAATTTCAATGGATTGTGCAAAATCGCTATAGGTTGTGCCTTATTTCCACTTGACGGCAATTCCATCAACTCTGTTGAGTATGGTAATTTAGTCAGGACAACCTAGAATTTTGGAAACCAATTATGCATTTGGTTTATGTATTTTATGGAAATAGTGAATTGCTATAACCATTTGAGAATCTCTGAATCTCAAGTTGGTTATTATGTAGACTTTTTGTTATATTTGTTACAAACCATTTGTATGTATAAAAGGAGGTCGAATCTCAAGTTGGTTAATATGTAGACTTTTTGTTATATTTGTTACAGACCATTTGTATGTATAAAAGGAGGCTAGCACTTCTGAAAGAGAGTAGTAAATATTTTGATGAAGTTCAAAATTTGAATTGTTGAATCCACTATTGATAATAAAGATAAGTTTCAATTAAACCTATTCACACATGTTTCTATCAAAGTATTAAGCTATTGATTTAATTCTTTTTATAGATTATTATCAAGAATCTATTATGAGGAGTCAGGGACCACTCATCAAAGCATGAGTGTTTTGTTTAGTATTTCTTTGTTTACATAACTTTAGTTATTTATTCATGTAGTTTGTTTATTTTAATTTATTGTTTTTGTACTTATTTTTTCTTCCATATAATTGTCACAACTTTCAATTCTTAGATTAAACTTTATTTTGTAAAAGTATTATAGGAACCATCGAGTAAAGAGGATTGAGGCTTGCATATATATTGAAATGTATCTTGAAAGTGTTCTAGTTCTCAAGTTGATAAATTAAATGATCAATTAGTTCATCCTTGATACAATCAGTAGGGTGGGTGATTAAATTGACCAAATTGGATTGTACAACCGACCTTTACAACATATTCCTATGTAAAAATGTCAACATGTGGCACAACTTGGTTTGTTGTATGATATATGAGGTTAAATGTTGATTTTAACCCACAATGTTGACTAGGAGTTGACTTTGATACCAAGTTGAATAAATAATCATTGCTTATTACTAGTATTGATGGAGTATTTCTACAATTGTATATTAAAAATGGTGAATAATGAATGATATATTGCCATCATTCCAAGGAAATACATGTAGATTTTGTGTCATTGAAGTTTGCTTTTCCGATCCTTCAACATGATGATCTCAACTTTCCTACTACCAACTTTAATATTAACATGCCTGATCTCCAATTCAGAGACATTTATTTCAAAACATTGAAGGGGGGTTTTTAAATCTTTATAAGTCGTACAAAACAATTAATAAAGGGATAATACACCTCTATTTGATTCATGGGGAAGAATACTGCACATATTCAACTCAACCTCTAACAATAGAATACGATGGAGAGATTGACGGTCTCTCTTGAACCAGTTATTACAAAGAAGGTATGCCAGTGCATGGAGGAGAACTAAACTCCCACATTATATCTTCCATTCTTTACATCAACTAAAACCACTTTTCCTAGACAATATTGAGCTTGAAGAGTGTGTTATTTCAATGATGGGCTATTTTCTTTGATCCAATCCTTGTTAATTCAAGTCTTGAGACCTGATTGGATTTGTGGGTTGCTAATGTATCACTTAGTTCTAAATGATGATACATGAATTCAAATATAATTATCTCCAAGGAAAAGTGATCCACTCCTATTTCTCACATCTCCAACATAAAAAAGAAATAACCAAATTTGAATCCTCAAAAGAAGTGAAGAAGAAAGCTCTATAACATTACATGTAAACAACAAAAAGCATGAAGATTTGCTTGCCATCTACTTATTTAACAAGAATGACACATTGGTTCCAATAATTAATTTGTAATCAAAAGATATATAACCTTGTCAAAGTATTCAATCTCTAGTTATTTATTAGTTGTAAAAGGGATGTTGATATGTAGTCTAAGAGGGATGTTGATAGGTGTATTCCTTCAATGCGATATAGGTAGTGTAAGAGGGATGTCCATAAACATAGTTATTACAACAAAACTCAATAGAATGAAATTTTATAGGCAATTACCTTTACTCACAAGACATATAAAGAATATTACAAACCATTTACATACATTTGTGTGCTTAATTGTTTCATGAATTTCATATTTATGGTAGCAAAAATCCAAATATGAAGTATTAGTTGTAGAATGCAAACAAATTAATCAACATAGCATCTTCTTCTAAATCTTACAAATTTACTAGTCACGAATGAAAATGATAACACAAGACTTGTAGCTTATCTTTTTTATTTTACAGGGTACATGTTCTTTTTAGCCTTCCTACCAAAGCTCTCTTCATGTACCGGGAAGAGAAAGGATTCAAGGAAACACATGTAGATTTTGTACTTTGTTTTCATTCCTTTAATTTTTACATTGTGATTTTCAAAATTTTAAATATTCTTTTCCAAAAACATTAATCACTAAAAGTCAAATTTAAAAAAATTAAAAATTAAAAATGCAAATTTGTTTTTAAAAAACACTTTAATGCATAAGACTTTGTACGGAAATGTTTAATAGTACAATTCACAAAGTGCTTACATGGTCGGGACAAAAGGGAAGGATTCATCTTCCAATTAACTCCAGCTTGGATGGCATATTTGAGTTAAGGTTATAAAATTAAGTTTGAGTTAAGGTTATCATGATAGCTTGGATTGTATATCTGAATGAAGGTTATAAAACTATAAATATGTGAATTTATATAGACGAAATGCCATTTACTTAAATAAATATGTGAATTTATATAGACGAAATGCCATTTACTTAAATGGGTGTTTTTTCTAATTTTTAATGTTTTTTTTTAATTTAATTTTCCAAAATTGTAATTTTATTAATTTAAAAAAAGAGTTTAGATGTTTATACAATTTTATTAATTCAAATATGTGATTTAGATGTTTGTGTTATTTTATTAATATTGTAATATCAACACTGAATTGTTTATTATAGATTTTTTATAATTAATTTATTCTAGTGAGATGAAGCATTTAATTAATTACTTTTTAAGTGTACAATTTTAAAATTAATCTTCCCTCTAATATATAGGTGTATAATTTAACTATACAACATATAAGATGAAGACATAGATATATCTATTTGTAATTTTAAAGGTTTAGATGGAAAAAAAATTATCATAATATCTATTAATAATTAGCACTACCTATATAGCTTAACTATGGTGGTGACGGCGTTCACTGTGACATGGCAGGTTCCCTTGAAATCCATTTGTAGTGTTGTTTCTTGGTGATGGGGGTGTACCTTGTTTCTCATTGCGACTGGTGTTTCTCTAGTGGTTCCTTGCGGCCAGACAACCCTTCATTCCGGTTGGCATAGTGGTGGTGGCGTTGTTCGCATTCGAGGTAATGGCAGTGGACGGATAAATGCTTTGTGTGGTATTCCCTGCCTAGCTTGTCTGTGGAGTGGAATGACTGTGGCCCCCATGGGGTTTTGCCCTTGAGGCTAGGTGGAGAGCAGAGCTATTGTGTTAGGGTCAAATCCCCTACCATACTCTTGGTATCGATTGATCTGTCATGGGTTTATTTGGTTCAAAAGACTACTGGTTTTGTTGTTTTATTTTCTTGTTTTGACTAGCTTTCGAAGGCCTCTTTCTATTTGTATGTTCATTTGAGCAGTTTTTGTAATGGTGCTTCAATACACGTTTTCGGTAAACTTGTAATATGGTGTCTACATACTGCCTTACAGAAGTTCTCTTTTGTCCTTTTGCAGATGTAAACTTGTAGGTTTTGCACAATGTGTTATGTTGTTCATCAATAGAATGTGATT
Organism: Larix kaempferi; assembly: GCA_027924585.1. Lineage (NCBI taxonomy): Eukaryota > Viridiplantae > Streptophyta > Pinopsida > Pinales > Pinaceae > Larix > Larix kaempferi. The sequence continues at coordinate 8,875,672 of BSBM01001879.1, forward strand.
TATTTTTCAAGAAAAAAAAAACTAGCGCTCCTATGGGATAGAAAAATGGTTCTCATAATAATGTTTCTTTTACATTTTATTAGAAGTGTGATTTGAAATTTGAAGAATCATTCATAATATTTTTGCTATTTATTTTATTTTATTTTTAAGATATATATATATATATTATAGATTGTGCTTTGTTAATTTTTATATAAAATATAAAAATAATTATTTTTCAATCTTAAAAATGCTTTTTAAGATATACATATTTTATTTCACAATTTTAAATTGTGTTTTGTTATTAATTGTTATATAAAGTAATTATTTTTCATCTTAAAAAGCATTATTTATAAATCATAGGATAATTTAATAAAAGAGTATTTAAATAAAAATTTCAATTTTAATTGGTATATTTGGTATATTTTTTAAAGGAAATTGGTGTCATATTTTAATTTATCTTTATTGTGATGATGGATCATATTAGTTTGATCCAAAGTATATATTTAACAAGAGCTGCATGTAGCTTAGTCTCTGCCTTCTAAGTTAAAAATATATATAAAGAGTTTAAAAGAACAAATTATGCAACATCATTAATATTAAAAGTATGCCAAGTTAATACTTATGATTTATTTTACTTACATAAAGGTAGAGAAATTTTAAACATACTTTTCCATTGAAAAAGTTCTTCACATTCCCCAAAACAGATTTGCATATTTGGCAACATGCTTCATTTATTGTATAGACCGTGCACATCTAAAACCAAAAGTAAAAGCTTCTCAAAGGACATCTAGTCAAAAGTCAAAGATGTTGTCACGTATGTATGTGACAACAAAAAATTAAAACCAGCATAGGTCCATCTTAAAACCAGATCGATCAATCACCTAGAGGGATCTAGATTTAAGATGGATCTATGTTGGATTAACCAACAAATCACATTTAGGAATTGACCACAACAACTAAATATCTACATTAAAAGAATTCAAAATTTGCACCATTTTACTACTACTGGATAGAAAATTGTCAATCCACAACAAAAATAAGCACTAGTTCGACATCACTATTAGTGATTTCATAGTGTAAAAGGGCCTTATACAAAGTATTCACAATGTAAGTATCATTGTTTAAGCAGGAAAGGGGCTATTTTCCCACTTGGGTCGTGATGTAACAATCTTGATGCACATGTATCATGGTCTATAATGAAATATATGAAAGATAGTAAATAAAGAGGGTTTGTTGCTTGCATATTAATCTTTTCATTGATTATTTTACAATGGACAACAAAGGAAGTCGTCATTCAACTATCTAATTCATACAAATGTTAAGGTTGAAATCATGATTCTATTCATCAGCCAACACACCATATTTGTGATGTTATTAATAAGGCATAGGAGAGGAAGGATGACAATGTTATTAAATTAAATTCAAGAACTAATCCATAGTTAATTTCAACAAAATTGGTCCAATAGCACATGGACTATATTGTGTTTGACAACATTGACCAAGGTTCCTTTCTTATGACCAAATATATGATGTTAAACTTGCATCTAGTATGAAATTGAACACAACATTGACTCAAGTAAGTAAATTTGATTGTATCCAATTTGCATAATACTCGAACGCTCAATATGCTTCAATGAAATTTCTCCAAAAGCAACTTTTTTGGTTCCATAGATGCAATTATCTAATTCAAAAAAATAGAAAGGTTGAAATCATGATTATTTTCATTAGTCAACACAACCAATCAATGATCTTATCAATAATTGATTGGAGAGGGAGAGGGTCAATGCCATTGAATTAAATTAAAGAACTATCTATAGTTCAATTTTACTAGATTTTGTCAAGTAACACATGAATTGTCTTGTTGACAACATTGACCAAGATTCCTTTCTTATGACCAAATATATAATGCTAAACTTGCCTACAATCTAAGATTGAACCTTAAATTGACTCAATTAAAGTATATTTGAATTTTACAATGAAGATAACCATTTTTTGGTTATCCAAAATACCATTCCAATTGAGATTGTGATTACACCCATGAGCTAGAAAGAGGACTGAATATTTTTATAGTACATTGTATCCAATTTGAAGGCTACTCGATTATCCAATACTTTAATAATCGATACAAAGCAAGAATATCTGCTTGACTACATAAACCTGTCTTGCATCTCCTACAAAATGAATAAACACAAAAGTATCTTGAAAAACTATATCCAATACATATAATGTGCACATACATAGTATACCTATGCACTAATTCCCAAGAAGTCTGACAAAATAACCATGGCCCCAAATCTGAGTTAAATCTACAATTAATATGATGACTACTAATAAACAAGGAAGATAACTACAAAAATGAAACAATTTATAGTGATATGGCATAGCAAGGTGAGAAGACACATATATCTTCTAACTACAATAAGAGGAGTAGGAATCACTAAAAATGATAGCAAAATTGTGAATTGTATTGAACATGGAAAACCAACTTGTTAAGTCAAGGTAGGTGGTTTCCTTCTGCCACATGGAATTGACATACACACATAATTGAGATTTTGTTACTAGCCTCTTTGTTTCTAGAGTGATAATTACATTTGACTACTTAGTCTAGGAATGTGCACATAGCCGACCCCTCCTTTGGATTCAAACCCATGAGATCTAAGGAAGAAACACATATTCTTAATCATTAGAACTTAGGTCCACTCTTTTCTATCATATATAATGTTTCATTTTGACAAAATTGGTGATCTTAAGTTCCAATGTCATTATGGTGTACTCAATATCTTTAATAACAAACAAGGGAGAATATTTGGGAATAAAAAGTGTTCCATCATGATCACATGTTTCTCCATTTATATTGTGATTTTGGAAAGAAAAAAATTAACATAAGTCTTAGATGATTCAAATCACAAAATTGACATTAACTCAAAATTTAAAGATTTATAATTGTTCATTATAAACTTAAAGAAAATTAATGGATGTTACTTAATTAAAATAAGAATCTTTAATGTAATTATGATGATTTTAATGACTTTAACTATTTAAGAAATTAAACATTGATTAAAGTTCTTAATAGTTAGTCATTATAAGTTTTATCATTTTAATATTTAAAATAAATATTTTTTATTTTAATTATATTTAAAAATATAATATATATATATATATAATAAATACTTATTTTTAAATAAATGCAATATAAATTCTTTTTAATTACTTATATTGATAAGACACTTTCAAATTTAAATTACAGTCGTCCACTTTCTTTTGTTTGATATATTTTAAATGATATTTTTTATTTTTTAAAGAGCTCCTTTACAAAATATAGCATAAAAAAGACATAAGCCTGACAATGAAGGATTGCTCAAATTGCTATCTTGCATGTTGTCCATTAATAAAAATATCATAAACTGCTAAAAAGTTATTAGATAGGATGATATCTTTAAATTCATAGATATAAAGTAATTTAAATTATAATGTAAAATGAATATGTAATAAATACAATTTATTTGCTATATAATTAAATAATGTTTTATTTTGATGATGATCTTGCCATCTAATCGTCATCTTCATTCTATATAATTAAATCATGTTTTATTTTGATGATGATTCTTGCCATCTTCATTCTATATAATTAAATAATGTTTTATTTTGATGATAATCTTGCCATCTAGTCGTCATCTTCATTCTTGTTACGATTCTTGTTGGGTAACGCTGGTTATTTTCCTGCTCGAAAATATTTTTGTTTCGTCCGGAAAATCTTACCCTTACCACATTATAGTCAAGCCAAACATTTCTTTTAAAGAAAAATATAAAAATAGCAAAAGAAAATATAAAAATATATTATTTTAACTAAACTATTTTATTTTGTTTATTTAAAATAATATTTTATCTCTGTTATAAACGGTTTGAAGATGTTTATAAAAAAGGTAAGTTTTGTATCATTCGAACTGCATGTTCGAAGTCATATCACCACCGAACATTACATGTTTCTTAAGCCATTAAGCCATGTCGAAAGAATACATGGACCGATGGAATACAAGGAAAGCCCACGGTACCACCTAATACTCATCGCGTCGAAATCTTGCTGACACAGTATTATATATGAATATTAAGGTTACAAATTTCCTGTTTCGTGTGGGATATGTCCACAAAGTGCAAAATTAAAACGCAAATATATCCAGGTGTCCGGGCTCGAGGATGTTATGTATTTGGTGCACTTGAAAGTTGAACTTGCAATCAGTTGCCAAATATTGATATTCAGGTGTCCAAAAAGTGCTCTACCACATCACATTATGAAGCATCACATCTCAGCTTTTTTTTTCAGAAGAAAAAAAAAAAACGTATTATTGCTATTTATCTGAATCAAATAGTACAAAGATATATCCAGTCTCATATTTCCAAGACTTCTCTCCAAAAAATATCATAAACACGTAGAATCGGACATGATAACAAAACAACAACAAAAAGAAACATAACCAAATTGGTTCTAGATTTTTAAAAAAAAACCCATCATAATATCCCATTTACATCCTCAGAATTCTCCAAAAAAGTAAAGAGACCCATCAACCAGGATCTCTTGTTCAAACCATTCCTCCCAAATGAGATAGCCTTCAATACCATCTAAAGCTTGTTTTGATAATTTATCCGCCATGTCATTGTGTTCTCTAAAAATATGCTCAAATGAAATCTGATCACATTTATCAATCTCATGCCGTATCCGACCGCACCAATGTTGTAGAGCCAGAACCTGTAATGCATATTCCCTGGTAGCCCACTTAATTGTGACCCGAGAGTCGCCATACACCTTTAGGTCCACCAGACCAAAGATATTTGCAGTCTTCAGCACACACCATAATGCCAACAATTCCGCCTTCATGTTTGTGCCAGATCCATAGTGGAGACGAAGTGTAAAATAGTGATCTTTATTAATATAAATCACACCTCCAGCTGCACACACACCATGGTGTGCTGCCCCATCAAAGAAAAGTATTGGCTAGTTTACAATTAAGGAGAAACCACTGTTTCTAATTGTACTAGGCTTCAAACTATCAAATTTATAGAGTTCAGCCATCTTCAGAACAGTAATCCCACATGCCTTAACATCAAGTAACTTATCATTAAATGTAGCACTGTTTCTAGCATACCAAATAACCCAAGACACAAATATTAGTAAGAACAAATGTGCATTTGTCTTCCTGTACCAGTTCAGAAGACATATGCTAAATTCACCAACATCCCATACATCATTTATGTGTAAATATGAACAAACCATATCCCAGATATCTTTTCCAAAACGGCACTCAACAAATAGATGACTTACAGTTTCCAAATTTTGTTTGCAAAGTATGCACCAACTAGGTCCAGCCCAGCCACGCCTTAACAGACAGTCCCACGTCTTAAGGGTACCCTGTAGTGAATGCCAAAGGAAGCATTTTATTTTCAGTGGAAAATCCCATTTCCAAATTTTTTTGTACCACCAGTTTTGAGGGAAAATGTACTTGTTTTGTATAATTCTCAAGTAGGTTGCTTTTGCTGTCACCACACCGGATTTCCCATCCCCGGACCAGACTAATTTCTCAACACCGTCATTTCTATGCACACCAGCTGCACATAATTTATGTACATATTCATTCCATTGTAATGCATCATCACCAGTAAGTCCCAGGTCTGTTGCACTTAGCCAGTAATAACCTTCACCTCTGAATCTTGCCCCAATTCGCAGCTTGTTCAAAGTAGATAGACCATGAACTTTTAAATATCCCAACAAACGATCAGATAAATTATGTGCATTCTCCATACCTAGAATAGGATCTTTTCCAACCATGATCTTCTCACCCGTTCCCACTTGCCATTTAATATCATCAAAAAGCCATCCAAAAACCTTTAACAGGCCCCTCCACATAGGTGAAATGCAGCCATCCAATTTCATTGGTTTCCAAATCCATGAGTGTATCTCCTCCTTTATATATTTAATATGGATGACATGGGACCAGAGGGTGCCCCCAAAAATCCCACGCCACAAGCTTTTAAGTCGAAGGGCCATATTAAAAACATTAAGATCTTTAATTCCCCAGCCACCATACCTTTCAGGCCTAGATGTTGATGTATATGTAACTTCGGAATGTATTTCATCTATGTATTTCATATATATTTATTGTACACTTATTAGAGATGTGTTATTCCTCTATAAGGAAGTGTAGTCATGTGGATTGACAAGTGTCGCAAGTGTGTGTACTTGCCGATGGGTTATTAGACCACCATGTGTGGGGTCGGCCCTGAAATATATATTATATTATGGATGTATCTAGATAGACAAGTCGGCCCCACAGTGTAACTGGGCAAACAGGTTAAGTATAAATAGAGATCGGGAGATCTCTATTTGGATCATTCGGAAAGTCACACTTCTCTCACTCAAAAAGTGGCGCACTAGTGAGGAGGAGGATCATCTGCTACTAGGAGACTATCTCAGTGTATTTTGGTTGTACTTTGGTTGAGCCTGTAATGTCCCCAGCTTGACCCTATTGCATTAATATGGTAAATGATGTAAATATTGTTATTTAGTCATGGTGAGGAGCTTAAGGCCAAGGCCCCGCCATTGATTTAATGTTCTATGTATCGGCAATTAGAATAGATGCCTATGGTTCTTGTGCAAGATGGGCACAATGTAAATAAGACACCATGTAAATATGCAATTTTAATGAAAACACCCACAACTAGCTATGCAATGCAACAAAGAGATGGAGCATGATTCTACAAGGAATAGGGAGGGAAATTATTCAAACCCTTGAGCCCATGGTGTTAATCCATTTCATTGAGGAAACCCATGAACTCTCAACTACCCATTTGGTCTCATGCACCCAATCACTTAATCCTTCCAAGAATTGGTTGAGACAATAAATGCCTTGGGATGGGAGAGGTATGGCTGTCAATTTTCGTGCATGGGTAAGCCATCAACTTGGAAAATCGTGTTTTTGCTTGTGGGGCAAGAAAACCCCCACGAAATTGGCCCAAAAGCCATTCTTCACCCATGGCATTCTTCCTCTCACGCAGTCTGAGCCTGTTGGGGTTTTATCCTTCACGTTTTCACCTTTCCCTGCATTTTTCCATGCCTGCAAACTCGTTTTTGGTTAGCTCATTGGATGGGAGAAGAGAGCCACGATTTTTGGGGTTAGGGAGGTCGTTTCTGTCCACGAAATGCCCATGAGCATTCTTCTGAAAACGATTCTGCTCTCCTGGGGTTGAATTCCCATTTTCTCCTTTTCGTTTTGGTTGCCCACGTTTTCTGGAACGGTCAGGAACCCATTGTTGGGAACTTCACTATAGAAGCATTTTTCTCATGCCCAGCACTTATGCTTTTGATGATACATGCAACCATCTCTTAACAGCCTGAGAAACCCAATTGCTGATTGGCTTGGCTGATTTTGATATACCTTTGGCTATGTGAGAGCATGTTTCCCCTTTTCCTTGTGGAGATCATGCCCAGCTCGGGGGTGGCAGTGGTGCTGAGAGATTGAGGAGCACACTGGCCTACGGTTGGGTGGAACGTTGCAGAAGCGTAGCTAGTTGTTTGGTACTACTTCATTAAGATAAGTATTTTCTTGTGCTATCTTGCAATTGTTTAATTGATGAATATCTTGAATGTGTGATGATTGTGTATTTCATAAGTTAATTCCGCTGTGATTTCTGATAATTATGCATCCTTATCTCTCTGTTATATTATGGGAATGCTTAGTGGTCCACGATTTATGGGGCTAGATGCCCGGTTTTAGCACAATGACCCTCTCTATCATGGTATGATAGGAGGGGACATTACAGAGCCATTGCTCTCTCTATCTCTGAGGAAGTTGTGGGGTTTTTCACCTTAGGGTTTTTCCCACGGAAACTCTGTGTCTCTTGTCTCTCATGCTTTTGATTCTTGTGATGCTTGTCATGCTTATTGTGATTGTTATGCATTGATATACTGTGCATGTTATTCTCTCAGTGAAGATCCTAGAGTATTGTGAATTAATGCTCAAAATTTAACATGGTATCAGAGATAACCTGAGAAAAAGACATTTTGCAGTGACGGAAACTTGAGTTTCTTGTTTATTGGGTTTCTCTCCACAGATTTTGGAAAAGCAGCATAGTATATTGACTCTACTCATCACGGAGAATCTATCTGTCCAATCAGAATTCAATTCAGAGCATTTTCAGATTTGGCCCTAAAACTTAGGGTTTCCACAAAAATAGGAATTTCTGGAATCTGAAGACATAGCTGGAAGCTCCTTGCAAAAATCGAATTTTAGAGCTTTGGATTGAGATTTTTGGCTGGGTAGATCTCCGGGAAACTCAAACCCTAATTCAGGGCTCTCACAGTGAACCCGGGAGGACAAAAAGGCAAATCTGAAGGGTAAAACTTTGCTGATATCAAATTCTGAATGCACCAGGCTAATCAGCTCATCAAGGCGCATCTTTCTATCCTTTCAGAAAGTTGAAATTCACATTTTGAATTTTTAGGGTTTTTTCGATAAACCCTAATTCGAGACCAGATCCAGTTTTCAGCATTTCAAGTGGTAAGACCTAAATCTTTTCTATTTTCATTTGAAGTACTCTTTAAGATGTCTCACCACACCTAGCTTGAGGATAAGCTTGAAGGGGCTGATAACTTCCAAGCTTGGAAGTATAGGATTGGGTTAATCCCGGAAGAGAATGAGTTGGACTCATATATAAAAGAAGACATCCCTATCCCAGAGGATGAAGAGGCTAAAGTATTGCACAAGAAGAACTTGGTCAAGGCAAAGAGAATCATTGCTGATTCTATCAAAGACCATCTCATACCCCATGTGTCTTCTCTAAAGACACCCAAGGAAATGTTTGACTCTTTGACCAAGCTATTTGAAGGGAAGAACATAAATCGGAAGATGACCCTGCGGAACCAATTGAAAGGAGTAAAGTTTCAGAATGGAGAAACCATTCAATCTTATTTTTCTAGGGTCTCCCAGATTAAGGAACAACTGGAAGCAGTAGATGAAATAGTGGAGAATGGTGAAGTTGTCATGACCACTCTGAATGGCCTACCTAGGTCATGGGACTCCTTTATTCAAGGAATCTGTGCAAGAAAGAAGTTGGTATCCTTCAACAGACTATGGGAAGAATGCTCACAAGAAGAAGCAAGGCTTGTGGCACGAGAAGAAAAGATGGGGATTGAAGATCAAGCTCTTGCAGCTCACACCAAAAGAAGCAAGCCCAAGAAGGAGCACTCTCACTACAAGAGATCCTATCAAAAGAATAAGAAGGATCTAAGATGCTTCACATGCAATGAGAAGGGTCACTTTGCTTCAAATTGTCCCAAGAACAAAAGGGATAATAACAAAACCTCCAGCAAGAAGAAGGGCAGCAAAAGAAAGTTCCATGCTCATGCTGCTGAGGATGATGAACCTCCAAAGAAGAAGGCTAGGGCAGAAAGTGATGATAGTGATAATGACTCATCAAATGAAGAAGAGTATGTTCTAATCTCTGCTCTCACAGGTACTATCTCCCATGGTTGTAATGATTGGTTGATTGACAGTGGGGCTTCCAAACACATGACTAGGTTTAAGGAATCTTTTGTGAATCTATTTGAACATGAATCACCCCATAAGGTGAAACTTGGGGATGATTATCAATACCTAATCAAAGGAAGTGGTGAAGCCTCCTACAACCTAGATTCTGGAAAATATTTGAAGATGAAAGAAGTCCTTTATGTACCTGGGCTCAAGAAGAACTTACTCTCCATCTCTGCATTGGATGCAAAAGGTATGAGGGTTGCATTTGTGGATGGCCAAGTCCTAATGTGGCCAAAGGGTAAAACAATCGATGATGCAGTAGTGATTGGAGAGCAAGAGGGAGGTTTGTATAAATTGAAGGGTCAACCTGAACATGCCATGATACATGAATCCATGGAGCCAAGTGAACTTTGGCATAGAAGACTTGCTCATATGCATTATACGGCACTTCCAATTGCAAGCAAGGTTGTAGAGGGTCTTCCTGAAATCAAGACCAAACATGAAGGTATTTGCAAAGGATGTGCAAAAGGTAAGAACATTAAGAAGGCTTTCCTAAGCAGTGAAAGCAAGGCAAAAGATATCCTGGAAACCATCCACTCAAATGTATGTGGTCCTATGTCATCTAGTTCTTTGAGTGGGTATGTTTACTATGTCTCATTTATTGATGACTTCTCCAGGAAGACTTGAGTATACTTCTTGAAGAATAAAGATGAGGTGCTTGATAAGTTCAAGGAATTCAAAACCTTGATGGAGAATCAAACTGACAAGAAGATCAAAACATTCAGATCCGACAATGGTGGAGAATTCACCTCAGGTGACTTCAAGAAGCTTTGCAGTGATTTAGGGATTAAGAGGGAGTTGACTGCTCCTTATAATCCTCAGTAGAATGGAGTTGCGAAAAGGAAGAACAGAACTATCATGGAAGCAGCAAGGGAAATGTTGCATGACCAGGATCTACCTATGCATCTATGGGCAGAAGCAGCTAGAACAGCTGTATATGTGCAGAACAGAACACCTCACAAGATATTGGACAACAAGACACCAGAAGAGGTCTTTTCTGGTAAGAAACCTGAAGTCAACCATCTCAGAATATTTGGTTCTCCAGTATACACTCATGTACCAAAGGAAAAGAGGACTAAACTAGATCCTTCAGGAAAGAAGGGTATCTTTGTGGGTTATAGTGAAAGCTCGAAAGCTTACAGAATATACGTTCCAGGGTTCAAGAAGATTGATGTCAGTAGGGATGTAACATTTGATGAAAACTCAGCATTCATCAAATCAAGGAAGGCACTTATCGAAGTTTATGAAGAACCTAAGGAGACTAGATTTCAACTACCATGACTGAAGCAGTTCCAGAAGTTGTTCGTGAGTTTGAAGATCCGCAAGAACCTGTAGATCCACCCCGTGAGGATAACTCTCACAAGAGGAAACCTGCATGGGCTAGAGAGCTCATTCAAGATGCAGAAAGATTTGGCATTCCGGAAGAAGAACACAGAACAAAGAAGAGAACCAGATCACATACCAGCTATGTTGCTTTACTCTGTGACATTATGAACAAAGAGCCTTCCAGTTATGAAGAAGCAGCGGAAAAGAAAGAATGGAAGGATGCCATGGTTGAGGAATACCAATAAATAATGAAGAATGATGTTTGGGATGTTGTCCCAAGACCTAAAGAGAAGTCTGTTGTGACTTCTAAATGGATCTACAAAATCAAGCATGCTGCAGATGGCAGTGTAGAGAAATACAAGGCAAGATTCGTAGCTCGTGGCTTCTCTCAGAAAGAGGGAATAGATTATGAAGAAACTTTTGCACCTGTAGCCAGGTATACTTCCATCAGAACAGTACTTGCCCTATCTGCAGCAATGAAATGGAAAATACACCAGATGGATGTCAAGACTGCTTTCTTAAATGGTGTAGTTGAAGAGGAAGTATATGTGGAGCAGCCACTCGGTTTTGAAATACATGACAGGGAGTCATATGTGTGCAGATTGAAGAAAGCCTTGTATGGCTTGAAACAAGCTCCCAGAACCTGGTATGGTAGGATGGACAGTTTCCTATCTAGTTTGGGTTTTACCAAGAGTAAAGCGGATTCCAACCTTTACTACAAGGTTGAGGAAGGGAATCCTGTGATTCTACTCTTGTATGTGGATGACTTATTCGTAACAGGAGATGACAGATTGATCGCAGATACTAAGAGGAAGCTTGCTGCCGAGTTCGATATGAAAGATTTGGGAATGATGCATTATTTCCTAGGTATGGAGGTGTGGCAGAGTGCAGGTGGGATCTTCCTTGGTCAAGGAAAGTACACAGTATATATCCTGAAGAGATTCGGGATGATGGATTGCAAGTCCATGGCCACACCTATGGCATCGAATCTGAAGCTTCTATGTGATGCTTCATCTGAGCCGGTTGATGTCTCTATGTATCGTCGGATGATTGGGTCCTTGATGTACCTAACGAACACGAGACCAGATATTTGCTTTGCTGTGAACACATTGAGCCAGTTCCTGACAGATCCGAGGAGTGTTCACCTAGTTGTTGTAAAGCATATTCTGAGGTACCTGAAGGGTACAGTGGATTATGGGCTCAAGTATGAAGCGAATCAAAATTTTAACCTGCAGGGTTATGTTGATTCAGATTGGGCTGGCAATGCTGCAGATAGGAAGAGCACATCTGGGTGCTGCTTCAGTATGGGATCAGGTGTGATCTCTTGGTTTAGCAGGAAGCAGTCCTGCGTAGAACTGAGTATAGCTGAGGCAGAGTATGTTGCAACATGTTCAGCTAGTTGTGAGGCAATATGGCTACGGAATCTACTGTCTAAGTTATTTGATCTCCCGTTGGATGCTACTGGTATCTTTTGTGATAACTAGAGTTGTGTGAAGCTGTCCGAGAACCCATTGTTTCATGACAGGTCGAAACACATAGAGATCAAATATCACTATATCAGGGATATGGTGCAGAGAGGAGCTGTGAAGCTCCTGTACATTGCGACGGACGAGCAGATTGCAGATGTGATAACGAAGCCACTAGCCAGGGTGAAGTTCGAGTACTTCAGGGAGAGGCTTGGCGTTATTCAGATTGATGACACTTCGAGGAAGAAGTGATGGACACATTTGCTGAAGCCATTCCAAGCATGTTGGAAGGAGGATCCTTCACATGGCTGTGGATGTAAGCGTTGGATGATGAGCATCAGGATGATGTTCTGGTTTCTGCTTTGTATGATCAGTTGGATCATTTTTATATGTATGTATGCATCTTGTTGGATGTTGGATATGATCAGTTGGATTATTTATATGTATATGTATGTACGCATCATGTTGGATGCTGGATATGATCAATTGGATCATTTATATGTATGTATGCATCATTTTGGATGCTGGATATGATCAGTTGGATTATTTATATGCATGTACGCATCATATTGGATGTTGGATATGATCAGTAGGATCATTTGTATGTATTTTGTATATGCATCATGTTGGATGCTTGGACCATGTATCTATATATGTATCAGGTGGATACATTGTATGATCTGGTGGATCATGTATGGTGATATGTATCATGTATTTGTATTTGTATCAAGTGGATACACTGTATGATCAGGTGGATCATGTATGATGATATGTATCAGGTAGATACTTGGTATGCATCAGGTAGATGCATTGTATGATCAGGATGATCATGGATGACGAGCTTCAGGATGTTGCTCCAGATGACATGCAGCAGGATGTTGCAGTAATGATGATCAGGATGATCATGTGTACATCAAGATGATGTATGGTGAGTATCAGGTTGATACTCTCTGGTCGTGGATCAGGTTGTGCAAATGAGCATATAATTTGGCCCTGGGAGATTTGCAGATAATCTTTCGAGGTTTTGCCTATGGCATATAATTTGGCCCTGGGATATCTGGAAAATGTTCTTTCGAGGTTTTGCTCTGGGAGGACATATAATTTGGCCCTGGGAGATCTGCAGATACTCCTTCGAGGTTTTTCCTATGGCATATAATCTGTCCCTGGGATATCTGGCAGATGCTCTTTCGAGGTTTTGTCCTATGGCATATAATATGTCCCTGGGAGATCCTGATAGGTTGGGCTGTGTGCCCGTAATAAGTCCTGGGATGCTCTTGCGAGGTTTTTGCATGACCACATATAATATGTCCCTGGGAGATCCTATAGGTAGAGTTGTGTACTCATAACATCCTGGGATGCTCTTGCGAGATTTTGTGGTGACCACATATAATCTATCCCTGGGAGATCCTATAGGTAGAGTTGTGTGCTCGTAACAGCCTGGGATGCTCTTGCGAGGTTTTGTGGTGAGGTCACATATAATATGGCCCTAGGAGATCCTATAGGTAGAGCCGTGTGCTCGTAACAGCCTGGGATGCTCTTTCGAGGTTTTGTGACACACGTAATAAGTCCTGAGGATTCCACGGTATGGCCAGTGATGACGAAGACCTGCAGGTTGTGGGCTTACATCCAGTATGAAAAAGGACTGGCTCTGTAGAACTTCCTATGACAAGTAGAGTCAGAGATTGGTTGAGATAGCAGCAGCAGTGACAATGATGATGATGATGATCCCGAGAAGAAGACTTGTCTAACAGATCTGTGTCGAGAAATACCTTCCTAGTTAAGAGGGAGTGTTGATGTATATGTAACTTCGGAATGTATTTCATCTATGTATTTCATATATATTTATTGTACCCTTATTAGAGATGTGTTATTCCTCTATAAGGAAGTGTCGTCATGTGGATTGAAAAGTGTCGCAAGTGTGTGTACTTGTCGATGGGTTATTAGACCACCATGTGTGGGGTTGGCCCTGAAATATATATTATATTATGGATGTATCTAGATAGACAAGTCGACCCCATAGTGTAACTGGGCAAACAGGTTAAGTATAAATAGAGATCGGGAGAGCTCTATTTGGATCATTCGAAAAGTCACACTTCTCTCACTCAGAAAGTGGCGCACTAGTGAGGAGGAGGATCATCTGCTACTAGGAGACTATCTCAGTGTATTTTGGTTGTACTTTGGTTGAGCCATTGCTCTCTCTATCTCTGAGGAAGTTGTGGGATTTTTCACCTTTGGTATTTTCCCGCGGAAACTCTGTGTCTCTTGTCTCTCATGCTTTTGATTCTTGTGATGCTTTTCATGCTTATTGTGATTGTTATGCATTGATATACTGTACATGTTATTCTCTCAGTGAAGATCCTAGAGTATTGTGAATTAATGCTCAAAATTTAACACTAGAGAGAGATTCCCATCATGTAGTGACCAACTTAGCACGATATGCACTACCAGTCCACAAAAAATTAAACAATACCTTTCGAACAACATTCAGAATCGTCACCGGTACTTCCAGCAGAGACATCCAATATATGGGTATGCCTATTAAAATAGCCTTTAAAAGGATAAGCTTTCCCCCAATGGACAGAAACCTATAGGTCTAGTGTGAGACATGGGCCTCCACCTTACTTAACAACCACCTCCAGTCGGATAATTGATAATTGTTTGGTTTTAATACAAACCCAAGATACTTTACACCATCTTCTAACTCACAGCATCTGTAAGGCAGAATATTCCCGATTTCCAAACATCTAGATGGACAAACATTATATTTGAAAAAATTAGATTTAGTAGCACTGACTTTCATGCCCGTGACATTGCAAAACACATTGATAATATTTCGAAACACCATCCATTCCTCAATAGTAGCAATACCAGCTAATAATACATCATCAACAAAGATAAGGTGTGTGAGCACACATCCACCACCAACATCAATACCTTTAATATAACCCGCCTCTTTTGTAATATTCAGAAGTCTGTTGAAAGCATCAATTACCAAAATGAACAATAGTGGTGATAACGGACACCCCTGACGTAAACCCCTGGAACACTGAAAAAACTCAGATGGTGTCCCATTAGTCAATACAGCAATGCTTACCGTGGATACACAGCCCATAATCCAATTTATGACAAGAGGTGGCATCCCAATCTGAATCAAAACCAGTCTTAAAAAGACCCAGTTTACTCGATCATATGCCTTCTCCAGATCCATCTTTAATAACATAGCCTCCATCTTCCTTGCTTTGATAGAATGCATGAGCTCTTGAGACACACCTATAGCATCATGGATCTGCCTGTTGTGCAGAAATCCAAATTGTTCAGCAGTAATATGTTTAGATAATGCAGCCTTTATCCTCTACGCAATAATTTTTGAAATAAGCTTATAATCAAGATTACAAAGGGAAATGGGCCGGAATTCTCCAAATGTAGATGGATTATCACATTTGGGAATTAATGTAACAAAGGTAGAGTTCAATGCGCCAGCAGTGAAGCCATACATTCTAGTATGTTCCACCATGTTGAGTAAGTCCTTACCCAAAATGTCAAAGAAATGGATATATACTTCCACCGGCCAGCCATCAGACCCCGGGATTTTTTCCTTCTTGAATATTTTCAGAGTATGTTCAATTTCATCCAAAGTAACCGTCTTTCCCAACTCAGCAGCTTCATGATCTTCAAAAAAATTTGGGTAGAGTCTTGCTACTCTGATATGGTCCAAAAGAGTACCTATACCATCATCTTTATAAATCTTGTTGAAGACGTTTACTACTTCATTCTTTAAAGGGTCCACACCAGTGATAATATTGCCCAGTTCATCCTTCAAATTCCAAATAGTATTCATATTGCGCCGAGCAGATGCATAGGAATGAAAAAAAATTGAGTTTTTATCACCATGTTGAACCCATAATGCACGACTCTTTAATCTCCATTCCTTTTCTTCTTGTAATAGAATTTCTTCCTTCTTCTTCTCATATTTTTTAGCCACTTCAAACCCCACTGTATCCAATGTACCCAAAACATTTTCATCTTGAAGCTTTTGAATACCATTTTCTAATTGAACCAATTGCTCTTTATCTGCCTTTTTTTTCTCCATGATCCATTTGCTAGCAGCAAATTTAAGCCTTTTCATTTTTTTACAAAAGAAATCCACAGGATCCAATCCTGCAACTGTCTCAGAACTCCAAAAGTTCTTCACCATAGCACAAAACTCCTCCTAACAAAGCCAAGAGTTGTCAAATTTGAAAGGTCGTTTATACATTGCACCATATTCTTCGAATTGAAAAATTGCAGGCCAATGGTCAGAAAATTTTATTTCGTGTACCCAAGATCTATACTTCTGAAATTTGCCAAGCAAAGTTTCTTTCACCAGAAAACGATCAAGCCGCTTATGGATACCTTCACTTCCCCTTCTGCCATTTGTCCAAGATGGACACAACTTAACCGGGACAACATCAATAAGAGCATTATGTTCAAGAAAGGATATGAAATATTCTGCCATAGGATCCATTTTTGCCTTTTGACCCCAGATTTCAGAAGATGACTTAGTAACATTTAAGTCACCTGCAAAAATGATGTTGTCAACATTAAGAATACCAGAGTCATCCAGTGATTCCCAAAATCTTTATCTGCCACTATAAGGAGCGTAGCAATTAAACACAATCAAATCCAAATTCAAACCCAAGAAAAAACCCCTCATTAGAATACCCCAAGGCGTTTTGAAGATATTGAAAGAAAAGAGATTGGGGTTCCATGCAACAACTAGACCACCAGACAATTCATTAGAGCAAACAGTAGACACCCCCCAGAAAGGCAACACCCCACCTATCTTAGTAATCGCATCATAGCTCGAACACATAGTTTCTTGGAACAATACAATACCCGGGCTAGTAGCTTGGAAGAGGTTGGTTAAGGCCCTAGCCCGAGAAGCCTTCCCCAACCCACGAACGTTCAGGGACAAAATAGACATCACAAACCCTCACCCACGGGTTTCTCTGCTCTAAGACCCGAATTTGAAAAAAAATCTTTCCCCTCAGCTTTCAATCTATCTGCAACAGAAAGATACCCATCAACTGACAACTCCTCTTCAACCCCCTTCTTCCCTCTTCTTTTTTTCCAAATGGTCACATTCTGATATTTTATAGAACTAATAGGCAAAACATCTGAATTCAAAGGAGGGTTCTTTGAGTACACTGGAAAAGGAGAGAATTCCTTTGAATCCCTACCCTCAATACCATAAGAAGAACAGAAACCTTAACATTCTCATTCGCCACTGACTCAAACCCCAAAACCTGATGACAGGTAATATTTGTACTCCGACTAGGGTTAGGTATAGAAGGGGAATTATGTTCCAAATTAGCAATAGTAGAAATAGTAGGCAACGGATTAGAAACAAAATCTAATGAAACGCCACCCACCTTATCATTAACATTCAAAACAACATTCCTCAACCCTAAATCCTGATGACAGAGTGAATTAGGTCCACAGCAAGAGTCAAGATTAATATAAGAGTCAGGTTCCAAATTAGCAGAAGAAGGAAAATCAGGGCTATGTTTTGATACAGAGGTCGGAACGAAATCAATTGAAGCAAGTTCCCCATCCAAATTTCGAGCCACGGAATTTGATTCCCCAGCCCTCACACTCCCCTCCTCCCCCACAAGAGCAATATTATGACGCAGCACCACTTCCCCTAAGGATATACGCCTATCTAAGTCCCATTCCCAATTTGAAATATAGGCTAAGTCTTGATTAGAAACAGCAATGTATGCAGATTCTGGTAAAGTTTTAGGCTTACCATTAACTTGAAGAGTTGGAGTCACACCAAACTGAAGCGAAGACATGGGAATATGCTCAGGTTCAGGCGAAACCCTTTCGCATCCACCCATCCGCGAAGGACAATGTGCCTGTACATGCCCAATAGAATGACAATGGAAACATTTGAATGGGATACGAAAGTAATCCAGGTGTTGTTTCCACGAACGACTTCCCCAAACAATCTCAACATCTGTCGGTAGCCCCATGCTAAGGTCAAACTCAACCATTACTTTTGCATAACGGCGATCAATCCCAAACAGAGTCTTTTTGTCAACCCTAATGAACCGCCCAACAGTATTTGCAAGACCAACAATAACTTCTTCCGTCCAGAGTTCAATTGGAAAACCGGGAACCAACATCCAAAAACGTCTGATACCTTGCCTTTTGCGAAGAGGGTCAAAAGCAATGTGCCATTTCTTGAGCACCAAGGAACCGTCTTTGAAAATCCAGGTACCAGCCAGAATCTGCGGCAGGAATTCCTTCTTTGAAAATGTAAATAATATCCACCTGTTCATTAACAAATTGATACGGGGGGCAATGCCTGTGATAGGGACCCAGAATTTCTTTACCCACTCGACAATATCTTCCTTCGACCCCGAGGTATACTCCAGATGCCCAACCAGCGCCCTATCGGCCAACATTTCAACTCTTTCAAGATTCATATCAGACTCAATAACAAAACTCGCCACCTTCTCTCTGGCCTTCAATGTCTTAACACTACGCCGGACCTTTGCCCGCCCACCAAACAAGTTAGGGTTCAATGGATGAGCCCCATCCCCGGAATCAGTTACAGTGGTCTCAGCACCTGCAGAGCCCCCATGAGGAGTAAAAAATGACATATCAAAAACAACAACGGGGAGTATAGGGTTTCTTCAAACCGGACAGACTGGTAGTCGAACCCTACAGATGTCCAAACAAAAAGTAATGTGGACACCTCCACCACAAACACGACCACGCCAAAGTGCAGAGAAGGAACCACACCAGAAGAAGCAACAGAAGAAGCCAAACAAGTGGCAATCCCCCACAAAAACACAAACCAAAGCCCCAACCAGGCCAGCGATAAGAAAAACTGAAAAAGAACCTATTCTCACTTTTTTTACTTGGCTGGTACTGGGCTAGTCCAAGATGAACCGGCTTGACTCCAAGCTACTAGGGAGTTCAGCAGAAACCCCCACCATCGTACAGCCAAACCCTAAACCGCATTCCAGCTAGAATAGTAGCAGGAAACGCCATCTCCCCTCTATGCAAGCTTAATTCACCACATCTCAGCTACCGGGTGCGCTGATGAAAAAATCATTTTTATGAATATATATGCTACTTCTTAGGGTTCGCGAGGAATGCACAAATGCTACGAGTCTACACCAATTTTTAACCTAACGCTAAGTTACAATCTCCATCATGCTGACACCAAGTGTTGAAGAACGCCCACACGGAACACCAAGGTAGAGAACTCAGCTACCACGAGCCCCGAGTACACAGGTGTTGAGAAAGATGCTACCACCTATCTTTATTTCTGCCACTTATCATCCGGCTACTCTGCACAAACACCCATACGCAGATAGCTTATATTTCTCAGACAAATAACCTAAGCAAGATCCCCCTTTCTACAATAAGAAACACCAAAATAGTAGAACGCCGTGTTAATTATCCCTCATCCATGCATAAGGGACAAAGCAAATTTATTTTTAACCCTATATTCCCTCCCATGACCATTACCGTAAAGATATTTTCAAATTTCCGTGCATGCATAAGGCTGTTGCACTAAAGCCAAAACTTATCCACAAATAGCACAAACCATAACTGCATGCCTAACTAACCATTCAAGAGGGCAAAAAAAACCAACATAATAATAGAAAATAAAGTAAGCCTACCAATTTCGACCCCGTGACCTGATTCAGTAAAAACACATATGTAGAATCTGATTCTCGGTCGCCAATGCCTCTATTTTACGCCAGAGAACCCTCGATATTCACCTCTGCGGCCTTCTTCAAGTCCGGTGAACTATCCAACGTATCAATTCCAATAAAAAGAAGAAGAACGAAAGAAGTTCGCAGCGACCAGTCTCTTCTGAATTTGGTCACATGAACAGAATTTAAAACTTGTCCCACGAGCAACAAGCATTTCACACTACTGAGCAGATACGCCTGGCCAAGTAGCCTTAAACTCGACAAAGCTTCCTCTTACATTCCTTTTCCATTTCTTAAACACAATATACGATAAAGAATTGAGTAATGGAAAATCTCTTAGAAATCTAATTACCATCACATTCATTGCACCAGCCTTGTAATGGTGATTGACCTTTGGCCACTTTTCTCTAGCAACATACTCTACATGAGGCAGAATATCATCTTCAACTCCTTTATTTTCATATATAACCTGCATATCAACATTGATTCCATGAAAACGAGGATTAAACTAAATTATATAACAAATCATTTCAGTTCACTTCACAAATTTATAATTTTCAATCATTCCTCCCGTGGTGTAATTTTCATCACCTTGACTACACTGTCTGAGATTCTAAAATTATCAACACCATCCAGACATATCCATACATATCAAGGTTGCGAATGTCTGAGATTCTAAAACCATCAACACCATCCAGACATATAGCGTCTAATGGTACTTCCTGCGTCTCCAATGCTTTCATAATCCTCCTTTTTAAACCCTCAAATTCATCCTGGAAAAGTTTAAAAATATCAAAACACATTACAATTTCAAAGAGAAATGAAGCATCTTCAGTCCAGTACATCTCTTTATACCTTCTAGAAATTTTGGATCAAAAATCTTGCTATATTGGGTCTTTCTTTGGAAAAATACACAAATGGACCTTGTCTATATATCGAACTTCTTACAAAACAGGTACTTTTTTTTTGTTAAATCTTAAAGTTTCTACCAGAAAGTAGAAAGTGATGGGAGAAGCACCGTCATCTGAGACATAACATGCTAATTTTTGGACTGGATAATTGATTGCAAGAACTGAAAGAATGGTGTTTGCGGTGACTATCGCATGCTCCTTGAAACGATTTGCTACAGTGATAATTATGTCCACAGGAGGAAGCTTTGAAGCAAAGCCTCCATGATCATGTCTAGATTTTCTATAGTGATAATTATGTCCACCGGAGGAAGCTTTGAAGCAGAGTCTCCATGATCATGTCTAGAACACAAACGAGAAAAGAAGAAACAAACAAACATAAGAAACCATATCTAGACTAAGCATGTGCTGCAAAATGTATAAAATACTTAATGGGTTAGCTACGTATGAAATACTTAATGGGTTGGTTGAAATCTGATTTCACATGATAGAGCTCCTTAGTGGTTTTCTGCAACACCTGACAAACCATCCTCGAGTCTTTTATTTAACAACAATTTGCAAACACACAAATACAAGGAAAGCTAGGAAAATAGTACCTTTTAGTACAAACACAAACACAGGACTTCACCCTACGGCCATTACAGTTGCAGAGAAAGGTAATCGATACGGTATGCACTTCATAGTTACATAGAAAGGTAATCGATATGGTCTGCACTTCAGAGAGGGGAAAGTGAAATAATACACCTGTCTAAAAAACCATAGACTTCTGTCCACATGTTATTCCTTGAATATGTTCATGCGATGAAGTACATTCAAATGAGACAGGTGTTTCTTGTGCAAATGCATGTCAAAATTATTTGTACATTATGTTAGTAAAGGTATGTTGATATTTTAGTTTATTTTCATATTTATTTTAATAGCGTGCAATGATAAAATTAGTCAATTCAAAACTTCTAGTTCAATCACATTTCAATAAATTTTAATAAAAAAATAAAAATAAATAAGAAAAATATTTAAACTTTAGTGTACATTACATATATTCAATGTACTCACATTAATTAATATGAAAATATGGAACATATAGTCTCTGCCTACAACAGGGACTAAAAATAAATACGTTTTGAAAAAACTTTTACATGCAAAAGTCTTAGAACCAAAATAGTTTCAAATTATATTTTGAATACTAATTAAATGTTAAACAAATTGTTATATTTTTTTAATAGAAGTTTTATTTGGGTTAATGGTAGTTTAGTTGATTTTAAATGAAATATTATATTTTTTTTATTCATTTTGTTATTTTGAAGTGTAAAATTATATTTATAGTTTTATTGAGTGTAATTTAGGGATAATTTTTAATTTGGTGATTTTAGGTCTTGAAAGTTAGGAAGTTGTTTCAAGGATTAAATAGGTTTTTATAGTGTCAACTTGTGAATATGTTCATGGCCCCTTGATACTCTACAAAGTTGTACTCATCATTATATTTTTAATGGTCCATAGAGAACTTCAGTCAAAATCTATATTAGGAAGTTTTTCCTCGAGAAAGTGGACATATCCCTTCACTAGTGCAATGCCAATGGATTCCACTATAACTCTCATTACTTGTTGATGTATATGTAACTTCAGAATGTATTTCATCTATGTATTTCATATATATTTATTGTACCCTTATAAGAGATGTGTTATTCCTCTATAAGGAAGTGTCGTCATGAGTATTGACAAATGTCGCAAGTGTGTGTACTTGCTGATGGGTTATTAGACCACCATGTGTGGGGTCAGCCTTGAAATATATATTTTATGGTTGATGTACCTATCTAGACAAGTCGGCCCCATAAGGTCACTGGGAAAACAGGTTAAGTATAAATAGAGATCGGGAGATCTCTATTTGGATCACTCGAAAACTCATACTTCTCTCACTCAGAAAGTGGCGCACTAGTGAGGAGGAGGATCATTTGCTACTAGGAGACTATATCAGTGTATTTTGGTTTTACTTTGGTTGAGCCATTGCTCTCTCTATCTCTGAGGAAGTTGTGGGGTTTTTCACCTTAGGGTTTTCCCCACGGAAACTCTATGTCTCTTGTCTCTCATGCTTTTGATTCTTATGATGCTTGTCATGCTTATTATGATTGTTATGCATTGATATACTGTACATGTTATTCTCTCAGTAAAGATACTAGAGTATTGTGAATTAAGGCTCAAAATTTAACATGGTATCAGAGCTTACCTGAGAAGAAGACATTGTGCAATGACGGAAACTAGGGTTTCTTGTTTATTGGGTTTTTCTCCACAGATTTTGGAAAAGCAATATAGTATATTGACTCTACTCATCAAGGAGAATCTATCTGTCCAATCAGAATTCAATTCTGAGCATTTTCAGATTTGGCCCTAAAAATTAGGGTTTCCTCAAAAATAGGAATTTCTGGAATATGAAGACATAGCTAGAAGCTCCTTGCAAAAATCGAAGTTTAGAGCTTTGGATCGAGGTTTTTGGTTGGGTATATCTCCGGGAAACTCAAACCCTAATTCAGGGTCCTCCTTAGTGAATCCGGGAAAACAGAAAGGCAGTTTTGAAGGGTGTAGCTTTGCAGATCTCAAATTCTGAATACATCAGGTTGATCAACTCATCAAGGTGCATCTTTCTATCCTTTCAGAAAGTTGAAATTCACATTTTTAATTTTTAGGGTTTCTCTGACAAACCCTAATCCGGGACCAGATCCAGTTTTCAGCAATTCAAGTGGTAAGACCTAAATATTTTCTATTTCCATTTGAAGTACTCTTTAAAATGTCTCACCACACCAAGCTTGAGGACAAGCTTGAAGGAGCTGATAACTTCCGAGCCTGGAAGTATAGGATTGGGTTAATCCTGGAAGAGAATGAGTTGGACTCATACATAAAAGAAGACATCCCTATCCCAGAGGATGAAGAGGCTAAAATATTGCATAAGAAGAACTTGGTCAAGGCAAAGAGAATCATTGTTGATTCTATCAAAGACCATATCATACCACATGTGTCATCTCTGAAGACACCTAAGGAGATGTTTGACTCTTTGACCAAGCTATTTGAAGGGAAGAACATAAATCGGAAGATGACCCTGCGGAATCAATTGAAAGGGGTCAAGATGTTGAATGGAGAGACCATTCAATCTTACTTCTCCAAGGTCTCTCAGATCAAGGAACAACTTGAAGCTGTGGATGAAGTAGTGGACAATGGTGAAGTTGTTATGACCACTCTAAATGGCCTACCTAGGTCATGGGACTCCTTTATTCAAGGAATATGTGCAAGAAAGAAATTGATCTGTTTCAGTAAACTGTGGGAGGAATGTTCTCAAGAAGAAGCTAGGCTTGTAGCTTGAGAAGAAAAGATGGGAGGAGAAGATCAAGCTCTTGCAGCTCACACCAAAAGCAGCAAGCCCAAGAAGGAGCACTCTCACTACAAGAAGTCCACTCACTATCACCGAAAGAATAAGAAGGATCTAAGGTGCTTCACATGCAATGAGAAGGGTCACTTTGCTTCAGATTGTCCCAAGAACAAAAGGGATAACAACAACAACTCCAACAAGAAGAAGAAGGGCAGCAAAAGAAGTTTCCATGCTCATCCTGCCGAGGATGATGGATCTCCAAAGAAGAAGGCTAGGGCAGAAAGTGATGATGACTCATCAAGTGAAGAAGAGTATGTTCTAATCTCTGCTCTCACAGGCACTATCTCCCATGGTTGTAATGATTGGTTAATTGACAGTGGGGCTTCCAAACACATGACTGGGTTTAAGGAATCTTTTGTAAACCTATCTGAACATGAATCACCCCATAAGGTGAAACTTGGGGATGATTATCAATACCCAATCAAAGGAAGTGGTGAAGCCTCCTACAACCTAGATTCTGGAAAATCTTTGAAGATGAAAGAATTCCTTTATGTACCTGGGCTCAAGAAGAATCTTCTCTCCATCTCTGCATTAGATGCAAAAGGCATGAGGGTTGCATTTGTGGATGGCCAAGTCCTAATGTGGCCAAAGGGTAAAACAATAAATGATGCAGTAGTGATTGGAGAGCAAGAGGGAGGTTTGTATAAATTGAAGGGACAACCTGAACATGCCATGGTACATGACTCCATGGAGCCAAGTGAACTTTGGCATAGAAGACTTGCACATATGCACTACAGGGCATTACCAATTGCAAGTAAGGCTGTAGAAGGTCTTCCTGAAATCAAGACTAAGCATGAAGGTGTTTGCAAAGGATGTGCAAAAGGAAAGAACATTAAGAAGGCATTTCCAAGCAGTGAAAGCAAGGCAAAAGATATCTTGGAAATCATCCACTCAAATGTATGTGGTCCTATGTCATCCAATTCTCTGAGTGGGTATGTTTACTATGTCTCTTATATTGATGACTTCTCCAGGAAGACATGGGTCTACTTCTTGAAGAACAAAGATGAGGTGTTTGATAAGTTCAAGGAATTCAAAACCTTGATGGAGAATCAAACTGACAAGAAGATCAAAACATTCAGATCTGACAATGGTGGAGAATTCACCTGAGGTGACTTCAAGAAGCTTTGCAGTGATTCAGGGATTAAGAGGGAGTTGACTACTCCTTATAATCCACAACAGAATGGAGTTGCAGAAAGAAAGAACATAACAATCATGGAAGCAGCAAGGGCAATGCTGCATGACCAGGATCTACCTATGCATCTATGGGAAGAAGCAGCTAGAACAGTTATATATGTGTAGAATTGAACACCCCACAAAATATTGGACAACAAGACACCAGAAGAGGTCTTCTCTGGTAGGAAAACTGAAGTCAGCCATCTCAAAATATTTGCTTGTCCAGTATACACTCATGTTCCAAAGGAAAAGAGGACCAAGCTAGATCCTTCAGGAAAGAAGGGTATCTTTGTGGGTTACATTGAAAGCTCGAAGGCTTACAGAATATACTTTCCAGGGTTCAAGAAGATTGATGTCAGCAGGGATGTGACATTTGATGAAAACTTAGCATTCGTCAAATCAAGAAAGACACCTATTGAAGTTTATGAAGAACCTAAGGAAACTAGATTTCAAGACACTACTATGACTGAAGCAATTCCAGATGTTGATCGTGAAATTGAAGATCCGCAACAACATATAGATCCACCCCATGAGAATAACTCTCATAAGAGGAAACCTGCATGGGCTAGAGAGCTCATTCAAGATGCAGAAAGATTTGGCATTCCAGAAGAAGAACACAGAGCAAAGAAGAGAACCAGATCACATACCAGCTATGTTGCTTTACTCTGTGACATTATGAACAAAGAACCTTCCAGTTATGAAGAAGCAGCACAAAAGAAAGAATGGAAGGATGCCATGGTCGAGGAATACCAATCAATAATGAAGAATGATGTTTGGGATGTTGTCCCAAGACCTAAAGGGAAGTCTGTTGTGACTTCCAAGTGGATCTACAAGATCAAGCATGCTGCAGATGGCAGCATTGAGAAATACAAGGCAAGATTCGTAGCTTGTGGCTTCTCTCAAAAAGAGGGAATAGATTATGAAGAAACTTTTGCTCCTGTGGCCAGGTACACTTCCATCAGAATAGTACTTTCCCTGGTTGCAGCGATGAAATGGAAGATACACCAGATGGATGTCAAGACTACTTTCTTGAAAGGTGTAGTTGAAGAGGAAGTGTATGTGGAGCAGCCACTCGGTTTTGAAATACATGACAAGGAGTCATATGTATGCAGATTGAAGAAAGCCTTGTATGGCTTAAAGCAAGCTCCCAGAACTTGGTATGGTAGGATGGACAGTTTCCTATCTAGTTTGTGCTTTACCAAGAGTAAAGCGGATTCCAACCTTTACTACAAGGTTGAGGAAGGGAATCCTGTGATTCTACTCTTGTATGTAGATGACTTATTTGTAACAGGAGATGACAGATTGATTACAGATACTAAGAGGAAGCTTGCTGCCAAGTTCAATATGAAAGACTTGGGAATGATGCACTATTTCCTAGGTATGGAGGTGTGGCAGAATGCAGATGGGATCTTCCTTGGTTAAGGGAAGTACACAGTAGATATCCTGAAGAGATTCGGGATGATGGATTGCAAGGCCATGGCCACACCTATGGCATCGAACCTTAAGCTTCTATGTGATGCTTCATCTGAGCCGGTTGATATCTCTATGTATCGTCAGATGATTGGGTCCTTGATGTACCTGACGAACACGAGACCATATATTTGCTTTGCTGTGAACACATTGAGTCAGTTCCTGACAAATCCGAGGAGTGTTCATCTGATTGTTGTAAAGCATATTCTGAGGTACCTGAAGGGTACAGTTGATTATGGGCTCAAGTATGAAGCGAATCAAAATTTTAACCTGCAGGGTTATGTTGATTCAGATTGGGCAGGCAGTGCTACAGATAGGAAGAGCACATCTGGGTGCTGCTTCAATATGGGATCAGGTGTGATCTCTTGGTTTAGCAGGAAACAGTCCTGTGTAGCACTGAGTATAGCTGAGGAAGAATATGTTGCAGCCTGTTCAGCTAGTTGTGAGGCAGTATGGCTTCGGAAGCTACTGTCTGAGCTATTTGATCTTCTGTTGGATGCTACGGGTATCTTCTGTGATAACCAGAGTTGTGTGAAGTTGTCTGAGAAACCAGTGTTTCACGACAGGTCGAAACACATAGAGATCAAATATCACTATATCAGGGATATGGTGAAGAGAGGAGCAGTGAAGCTCCTATATGTTGCGACGGACGAGCAGATTGCAGATGTATTGACGAAGCCATTAGCCAGAGTGAAGTTCAAGTACTTCAGGGAGAGGCTTGGTGTTCTTTAGATCGATGACACTTCGAGGAAGAAGTGATGGAGACATTTGCTGAAGCCATTCCAAGCATGTTAGAAGGAGGATCCTTCACATGGCTGTGGATGTAAGCATTGGATGATGAGCATCAGGATGATGTTCTAGTTTCTGCTCTGTATGATCAGTTGTGTATGTATGCATCATGTTGATGATGGATATGATCAGTTGGATCATTTATATGTATATGTATGTACGCATCATGTTGGATGTTGGATATGATCAGTTGGATCATTTGTATGTATTTTTTATATGCATCATGTTGGATGCTTGGACCATGTATCTGTATTTGTATCGGGTGGATACATTGCATGATCAGGTAGATCATGTATGTTGATATGTATCAGGTATGATCAGATGGATCATGTATTTGTTTGTATCAGGTGGATCATGTATGATGATATGTATCAGGTAGATACTTGGTATGCATCAGATGGATGCAGCGTATGATCAGGATGATCATAGATGACGAGCTTCAGGATGTTGCTCCAGATGGCTGCAGCAGGATGTTGCAGTGATGATGATCAAGATGATCATGTGTACATTAGGATGATGTATGATGAGTATCAAGTTGATGCTTTGTGGTTGTGGATCAAGTTGTGAAGATGAGCATGTTTGGGAGATCCTATAGGTCGGAGTTGTGTACCCATAACAGTCGGGGATGCTCTTTCGAGACATTGCTCTGGGAGGACATGTAATTTGTGCCCTGGGAGATTTCAGGTCAGAGTTGTGTGCCCGTAACATCCTGAGATGCTCTTGCGAGGTTTTGTCTTATGGCATGTAATTTGTGCCCTGGGAGATTTCAGGTCGGAGTTGTGTACCCGTAACATCCTGAGATGCTCTTTCGAGGTTTTGCCATGACCACATGTAATTTGTGCCCTGGGGAGATTTCAGGTCGGAGTTGTGTACCCGTAACATCCTGAGATGCACTTGCTAGGTTTTGTGGTGACCACATGTAATTTGTGCCCTGGGGAGATTTCAGGTTGGAGTTGTGTACCCGTAACATCCTGAGATGCTCTTGCTAGGTTTTGTGGTGGGGTCACATGTAATAAGTCCTGGAGATCTGGACAGGATGAAAAAGGCCTCAGATGCTCTTTAGGGTTCTTGCTAGGCAAGAGACTCTTTAAAGGTTTTGTGACACACGTAATAAGTCCTGAGGATTCCACAGTATGGCCAGTGATGATGAAGACCTGCAGGTTGTGGGCCTACATCCAGTATGAAAAAGGACTGGCTCTATAGAACTTCCTATGACGATTAGATTCAGAGATTGGTTGAGATAGCAGCAGTAGTGACGATGACGATGATTCGAGGTTGATGCATCGATGACGATGATCCAGAGAAGAATACTTGTGCTAGAAGATCTGTGTCGAGAAATACCTTCCTAGTTAAGAGGGAGTGTTTATGTATATGTAACTTCAGAATGTATTTCATCTATGTATTTCATCTATATTTATTGTACCCTTATAAGAGATGTGTTATTCCTCTATAAGGAAGTGTCGTCATGAGTATTGACAAGTGTCGCAAGTGTGTGTACTTGCCGATGGGTTATTAGACCACCATGTGTGGGGTCGGCCCTGAAATATATATTATATGGTTGATGCACCTAGCTAGACAAGTCAGCCCCATAAGGTCACTGGGCAAACAAGTTAAGTATAAATAGATATCGGGAGATCTCTATTTGGATCACTCAGAAACTCATACTTCTCTCACTCAGAAAGTGGCACACTAGTGAGGAGGAGGGTCATCTGCTACTAGGATACTATCTCAGTGTATTTTGGTTGTACTTTGGTTGAGCCATTTCTCTCTCTATCTCTGAGGAAGTTGTGGGGTTTTTCACCTTAGGGTTTTACCCACGGAAACTCTGTGTCTCTTTTCTCTCATGCTTTTGATTCTTATGATGCTTGTCATGCTTATTATGATTGTTATGCATTGATATACTATACATGTTATTCTCTCAGTAAAGATCCTAGAGTATTGTGAATTAATGCTCAAAATTTAACATTACTCACATATCTAGATCTAGACACACGTTGAATTTAAATAACATTCTAGAGAGTCCAAAACACTAACTCCAATAGGAGTTGGCACATACAAAAACTACAACCCTGACCCTAGAAACTAGTAAGCAATGTTAAAAATGAGTTACAAGGGGAAAATGGTTTTGTTGGACTATTGTAATCATTTAATGTTGCATAGTTGGGCGAAAAAGTTGAGTGGGAATATATCATAGTAAAACAAGGATGAAGATTGCTTTGTAATAGCCAACAACAAACTACAATGTCTATTATACTCGATGTGAATTTTTATTTATCTTGCATGTTAATTTAAGATGAAAAGAACAAGATACAATCATTATTTATCATTGTGTTTTCCCACATTAAGTTCTCAAAGGTGCATATTGCATTTAATGATCTATGCTTTATTTTTATAATTATAGGTTTTTTTATGTTTTCAGTTCTATTCAATATTTTGAATAACATGCTTTAGATATTGCATCGTTTTTTTTTGTAAACTGCAGTGAGAATTTATATTATAGTACAAAAAAAGTTACATGCACAAGATATTTTGTAGTCCTGAGAGCGATCTGGTGCCTCTCGTAGAGCAGAAAGTCAAAAATAGGGTCTTTGGAGACCTTCCCACAGATGGGTTGAAAGTCGTAGACATGGTTACAACCGACCATTAAAAACAAATGACTATTTCTACTCAGGAAAACAAGCAGTGCAAGACAGTAAACTAAAAAACCAAAACAAGTAGACCTGATACTCTAACCGCCTCAAAAAAGATTTGGGGTCTGCCATAGTAACCTTTGGTGCTTGCGTCTGCATTTGGGCAGTTGGGCTTGTCTTCTATAATGGGGCAGCTGCCAAAGAAATCTTCATCCCAGATTTGTACCAGGAGAGGTTCAATCTTGCGAGGATTAGCAGCTTCAACGTCGGCTTTTCTAACCTTTTTGCAGTGCAGCGCATCAATTGTTGAAGGAATCAGGAAGGAGTCTCCAAGGGGAGGGGCCCCCTGTAGCATGACAGCTGCAGGAGAGACCGGCCCAAAGATGGAGCCCAAGATAGGAGTTGGGACTTCCACATCAACTACGCTAGGAGAATCATGCGGAGTGGATCCCGAAGCATGGACTTTTGTTGCCATAGCAACGCCTGTAGGCTGAGCACTTCCTTTACCATCCAGGCTCTCCGAGTTGATACCGGGCATATTAAGACCAGAGTCACAGTGAGGAGTGGCTTTGCAGAAGAGGTAAAACTTGCCTCCAGTCACGTTGGATTCCAGTGTTGTGAGCATTTCATTCAGGAGGGCCATGTGCATCTTGGTATCCATGATGGAAAGCTTGGACATGGTCCAATTCGCAAGATTTTCTTCGACCATGGTACCCAGCATATTATTCATAACCTGGTAATAGTTTATTTGGCTACCATGGCTACTGAGGCGAGAATTTCAGAGACCCAATTAGCTTCCCAGTCGTCCACCAACCTTCGAACAGGAGCGGTGATCCTATCATCGTAGCTATTGATGGCTTTATTATCCTTCCCCGGGGAGGTATCCATTTGACCAATTCCATGACAAGTGCCATGCTTAGAGGTGTCGCGTGGACAAGTCGTGGTGTAATCAACGAGTGCGCAAGAGGGGGAAGACAGAACAGAACTTACAACCGCAGGAGCATGCAGAGGATAACTGGGAATGCCAACACATATGAAGGTGATGTGGAATGAGGAGGCGTCATTTCAAAGGATTTGTGGAGGGAGCATCGAGGCGTCACACGGGAGAGCGGAATGCACAGGCTGTTGCAGTAATGAAGCAAGGACGAAGACAGTCGAACCAGCTTTAATTCCAACCACCATCACGTCATCCATTTTAATGGAGTCGCATGCGTGAGAGCCATATGGCTAGGGAAAGGATGTGATCTTAAGCGCAAAGCTCGGGGAAGGGATCCCGCTGAGGTACGCTGCCATATGGGTGAACCAATCTGCCAGGTGGGTGCATGGCAGAGCCTTCCACGATCGACACATAATTGACACCCGCAGTCGGGGTTTAGATATTGCATCTTAATCTAATAATCATTGTTTAATAAAATTTAACCTCATAATATTTTTAAGATAATTTGTGACTTGTTATAAAGATTAATTTAATAGAATACACATCTTAATTTACAAATCATTTATATTGAAAAATAACAATTTAAAATATAAAATTAGAAAATCTATTATTTTCTCAAAAATATATAAACAAGAATAAATATTTATATTTTCACATTTACAATATATAGTTAAAATCATATGTTAATTATATGTAATTACATTAATTATGTTTTAAATGTACAATACTTGTATGTCAATATGTCAAGATGGTTTCCCTATTATCTCCCCCCATCCTCACCCTCATAACATATTTTCCCTATTATAGCCCTCCACCCCGCCATCATAATATGAGGTTGGGGGTGGGGGAGAATAATAGGGAAAACATCATAATAATGAGGGCGAGCGTGAGGGTGGGTGGAGATAATAGGGAAAACATATTATTTTTTCCCTATTATCTTAACATATTATGTTTTCTCTATTATCTGTCTCCACCCTCACACCCTCACAATATGAGGGTGAGAGTGGGGGGAAATAATAGGGAAAACATATTATGTTTTTTCTATTGTCTCACTATATTATGTTTTCCATATTGTCTCCATCCACCCTCACCCTCATAATAAGGGTTGCGGTGGGGAGAGATAATAAGGAAAACATATTATGGTTTCCCTATTATCTCAAGATATTATGTTTCCCATATTATCTCATGTTGGTTGTGGAGCCTGGTATTCCTTATTCAGAGGTCATGTTTCAGCCGTGTCTGGATCTCGGCCCATGATAGGGGGGTTTGGGGGGTATTTACCCCTCAATATAGTTGCCATGGGGGGTCCGAGGGGGGGCAAAAACTACATTTTAGGATCCCCCTATGGCGGGGGTTCGGGGGTAGCGCCCCTGTAGAGAAAACTTCAGAAAAATGCCTTGTAAAATGTTGTAATTTCATACTTATGACTTTGTCAATAATGGGTGATTTATGGGCCCATGGTATTTTCCCATGGTAATATCTCGTTAAAAGGAAGGCAATGTAATACAGTTGTGTATTGTAGTATTGTGAAGATATCTATGATTGTAAAAGAGAGACCGTGAGAGAGTGAAGTGGAAATTGCAGCGGATGTGTTGCGGGTTGTATCCCTTCATTTATTGGACAATATAATTAAAGGACTGACAATTTCTCCATGGATGTAGCCCACATTGGGTGAACCATTTATATTGGTGTCTCTCTTCTATTGTGTTTATGTGTTTTATATTTGCATCTTGTTTATTGTTATTGCTTTGAGATCCTGTTTTCTAACAATTGGTATTAGAGCCAAAGGTCTGTTTGGAAGATAAACTCGCAGGAAAGAAGGGTTCCTGGTTCAAGTGGGAGCAATGGAAAAAGAATGAAAGTTTAAAATCAAGAAATTTAATGGCCAAAACTACCAATTATGGAAGATGCAACTGGAGGACTATTTGTATCAGAAGGATCTATTCCTACCATTTAGAGGAAAAGCAAAAAATCCTACGGCTGTGAAGGACAAAGAATGGGAGGTTCTTGACAGAAAGGCACTAGGAACAATACGATTGTTCCTGGATTTGACGATGGATTTCAATATCTCAAAAGAAAAGACAACGGAGGATCTGATGAGCGCATTCGGTAAACTTTATGAAAAACCCTTGGCCTCCAACAAGGTATTTCAAATGAAGCATTTATTTAATATGAAGATGTCAGAAGGTGGATCTGTTGCTGGTCATTTAAGTGAATTTAATGCAATTACAAATCAACTAATTTATGTAAAAGTGAATTGTGATGATGAGGTTAGGGCTCTTCTAATCTTGTGCTCATTTCCAGAAAGTTGGAACAAGTTAGTCATGGTTGTAAGTAATTATGTCTCTAATTCAAACACTTTGAAATTTGATGATGTTGTTGGTGTTATTCTTAGTGAGGAAATGCGAAGAAAAAGCACAGGTGAGACATCAAGTAATGCATTGACCATGGAGAGCATGGGAAGACAAAGGGAGAGATGAAAGATCCCAATTAATCAAAGCAAGTCTAGGAAGGGTAGATCCAAGTCCAGACTGGGAAAGATAGAGTGTTGGAACTGTAGAAAGAAAGGACATATGAAGAAAGACTACAGATCGCTAAAGAAGAAAGGAGATGGACAACATGAGACTACTCATGAAGCAAATATAGCAAGTGATGTGTTACAAGATTCTTTGATTATTGCATTAGATAATCCTACTGGTTAGTAGATTCATGGGATTCATGTCATACTACACCCCATAGGAAATTATTTTCAATCAAGATGTGTCATTATTTAACTCTAAAAACTATGTAAATAGGATCTCAGATGCACAACTTACCTGTGAAATAAGTAAACTTAGAATGCCTCTAAGGTATTCATTTTCTAGCTCATCCGCTCCAAGAACCGAACATGCTAGAGGTAATGACAAGTTAAAGATACTGAAGACTGGATTTGGGGATACCTGAGATACAACCATAGAATATCAATAGAGATATTAATGGTGACAACCTTTACATTTATTCTTAAAGAAAATGTCATGTCCCAAATTTGGAATAGGGTCACAATGGCCTAATCACATTAGCCATATTCATTAGAGTTTGTAAAATTGATGTTAAGGGTCAAATAATTGCCAAGGAGGAAAATTACTAGTTTCCTAGGTATGGGGTGGAAGCTTTGGGATTTGGAATAAGGGGGATAATAAATGATGTTTAGACATTAGAAGGGTTCAAGTATTTAATAAATAGAGTGAATAAAGAAATTCAAGAGAAATCCTAAGTGACAAATGGTTTTGGAGACATATGGAGGATGTGGGACCCACACTAGCTTGATTTTTCATAATACATGGTATCTCTCTTTTGAAAATTCTAATTAATGGGAATGTGAACACTCTTGGGTGAGTTGGTAAGTCATAACACATGTCATTGAGCATCTTAGGTCGAATTGGGAAGGATTGGTAACCTCCATGGAAGATAAAGAGTCAAAGTGGAAGTTTGTGGACACTTGGGCTAGATTCCCTAGCCCCTATGACACCAATGATGGAGCATCTATGACAACTATGACAAATTGAAGACTTGACCTCTGACATATGACCACAATGACATGTCAGCACCAAAAATAAGCTCAAAGAAGGCGAATTTGGGAGTTGGAGAAGCCAAAGAGACTCAAAATCGAATTTGGGAGAAGATGGAAGGTTGGAACTAGGAGACAAGTAGCAAATGTAGAATATTTCCTAAATGAAAATCTATTGAATCTATTGAGAGGATTTCGACCCTTAGAAGGCTAATGTTGGTTATAAAATGTAGAAATGAAGTATGAGAATAGCTTTTGATCATTTTGTAGAATTTGCAATTGCATTTGTGAAGAGGGAGAGCTAGTGGATGAATAGTTTCTTGCCTTAGCCAATTTCGAGGGTGAAAGATTCCCATCCAAGTTGGTAATTGGAAAGGACATTCAGACCTTTCATTTGGAGCTTTAATGGAGTCTTTATTTGCAGGTGTAAGCTACAGGGAAGCTCATGGTTTCTTCTATTGCAATTCACTCCTTCAACCATTTCCAGTTTTGATGGCATATTCTTGATCCTTGAGGGAGGGCGTTTTTGGTGAGCTATTGTACTCTTTGGGGAAGTTTTTAATGCCCCATTTATTTTGTAATATGGATTAAATACTCTGTTATTCATCTCCAAAAAGTTTCAGGTCGAAATTCCAAGTAGAAATGTATAAATCTCATTTTTAATGGAAGAACAATGCCATTTCCCCACTACCTTGTTGTGAGCCAATGTATTGATGATGATTTCGAATGAATGGATGATTCTCTGATATATTTCTGATCAATATACTGCCATGGATGTCTTCTAAGCAATATGAAGCAGAATGTGAATGGTATGAGGAAGAGGTGCCATCATGCAACACTTCTTACAATTTCAAGAGAAATGAAGATTATTCTTATGACTTTAAATCTAATGAATATGAGTGTGTCACACCAACCAAGGATAATTCTATGAGTGAGTTCCAAAGATGGAGAGCAAAATATAAAACCTTGCCCCAACAATATCAAAAATATCAAGAATATCTTGCTTTTAGCAAAAATACACAAAATGCCATGTCTTTTGAGTACTATGCTAAACATGTTTTTGAAAATAGGCCCAAAAA
The DNA here is from genome assembly GCA_027924585.1 of Larix kaempferi. Lineage (NCBI taxonomy): Eukaryota > Viridiplantae > Streptophyta > Pinopsida > Pinales > Pinaceae > Larix > Larix kaempferi. The sequence goes on from BSBM01001879.1 coordinate 8,911,690, forward strand.
TGAAGATGTGGAGTTAGTGAAGAAAGGTTTATGCCCTTCTTGTAAAAACCCTTGGAGCGAGTATCATATATGTGTGCATGAAATGATGTCCTCCTTGAGGAGAGTTTTTGAGATTTATTCAAGAAGAGATTCCAAATATATTGATCCTAAGAAAAACAAGGGGCAAAATGCATCAGCTTGTTTTAAGGAGAAAAAGGAAGAGACATCACAAGAGCATGAAGAAAATTCTATTGAAAATATGGAAGATCATTTCGAGACACCTTCTAGTTTAGACATGAACCAAAGAGCATCTACTGATGGATGCTTAAACTATGAAAGAGTACCTACTGATGGGTGCTCACACCTCTATGTTGGTGACATAGAGATCACTTTTGAAAGTGTTTCTACAAGTACAAGTTTCATTAAGCATGATAATGAAGACCTTGTAGCAGTTGAAGAAGAACCAAGATCAACTTCCCCATCACCACTTGAGCTTCATGAAGTTGGTCCAAGCAAAATTGAAGAAGATGAGGAGGTTCATTTGCAAGAGCCTCATTTTCTTGAAGGGTCCTTAAAGATGAATGAAAATAAGATCCAAGAGTCCCTCGGCATTCTGCATGACATTCAAGCATTGGTGTCAAATTCTTGTTGGAGAGCTACTCCATTGAAGGAAACATCCTTCCTTGAAGACATGGAGAAGATTCAAAGAGCAATGTGCCACATCAAAGGTAATTTCATGTCTTTGCTTTCTGATAGAAACCATTTGTTTGAGCTTAATGAATTGTTACATGATGCATACTTGAAGAATAATGAGGATATTCATAATCTCACAATTCAAAATGAGCAACTTCTTGAAAAGTTGCAAGATACTTGTTTTTCCTCCTATGTTTCAGATTGTCAAATGGTAGATTGTTTGGAGGATTCTCATGACATGGTAGATCATGAAAAATGTGAGAATTTGAATGTGCTTAATGTGTTTGAAGATGAACTTGAAGAGATCCAAACACTTGATGTGGTGGAAGAGGAACTTGAATTGTCTCTTGATGAAGCTTATGTAATTTTTAAAGAAGAGCATGATTCCTCTACATTGGAACCAATCTATGACAAAGGTTTCCCACTTTTGAAGGAGCTGCATGATACTACCCACATGGATCCTTCCCATGATGAAACTCTTGAACTTTTTGATCATTTGGGTGAGTTAGTACATTCTCCTACATCCTACAATTCCATGTTTTGCAGTATTAGTCTCAATGAAGTATGGGTGAAATGGTTCTTTTTTATGGTGCCACATGAGGAGTATGGAACTCCTAGATTTAACTTTTATGATGACATGGTTGGAACACATTCTTATTCACATTTGCAGCAACATAATTTGTCACTTTATGATGATTCACATCTACATGGATGCACCTATGATATGGATTTGAGTCACTTGAAGACTCATGATTTTTCTTTCTCAACACTGGGTTCATTTGATGTTAGAGGAACTTCATCCAACACTTGGATGAATAGATTTATGATGGGAGAACTGTTAGGATATTTAGACACTTAGGAGTTAGTTAAGATCAACTTGTGTAATATATCTGTTAGGGATAGTGTGTTTCTTTAGTATGCATTAGTATGCATTTGTAAATACTTAATCCGACGGTCACGATATGTTTCCGACATAGAGTGATCCGACGGCTCAACTTCTCTTAGATCAAACCTAACCTTGATCCGTGGCTTAACACCCGATTGGTCCATAATCTCTATTTAAAGAGCATGGAGGGTCATTGTTTAGTTGATCGATTATGAGAAGCTCATTTGTAACTTTCTTTCTTTGCATAATAAATTGTCCCGTAGAAGATATTTGGCCGGGGTCGTGGAGTGTTTCCCTCAAGAGGGTTTAAACCACGTCAAAACATCGGTGTGTTGATCTGTGATCTGTTTGTGTGAAGTGGTTGCTCTTGGTGTTCGGTCCTTTGGTAGTACCCTGTGTACCCGAACATGGTATCAGAGCTTTTATGAAGTGCCGCTTCCGGTTATGATCTAGATCTTGAACTGGTGTTGCCGAAACTCGAAAGGGTTTCTAGTTCTGATATTTCTGTGCATTTCTGGGCTGTGGGAGGTGTTCCATTGCGTCCGAAGCGTCATTTCCATTGGAAAATAGTTTTTGTTTGATCGAAAACGGTTCCCGGTTGCTCCAGAAACGCGTATTTCATCAGATCTGAAGGTATAATGTTACAGTGACGCATTTTTTTATTTTCGTTTTTGAAAAGAAAAATCTCATATCTCATATTTCATTTTTTTTTACTGTTAGATTTTTTTTTGTTCGGATTGTTGCTTTCCCGTCTGCGTATGCTCTTTGCCGTGCACCTTGAGCGATCTCGGCAAACCAGAAACAGAAAGGGAAAGGGTTTTTCTCGGCTGCGTATGCTCTTTGCCGTGCACCTTGCGCGATCTCGGCAAATCAGAAACAGAGAGAAAACGTATACTTTCCAGGCAAGCTAACAAGATCTAACTCCACAAGTGTGGAAAAGTTTTTTTGTTTCGATTTGTGGTCTGTTTTGCAGGAAAAAGGGCAAGCACGCAAACCGAGCAAGAAAAGTAAAAAAAAAAAAAAAAACCCTTCCTCATTCCCATATTTTACATACCTTTTAATCTAGCTCACTTGGTTCAAAGTTGCTTTATTCCTTAATAGGTCTTGAGTTCAAGTTTTAGAAAGTTACTTTTAAAAGAAAAAGTGCATGCAATTTCTATTTTCAAGTTACTTTATTGTAAAAGTGCATCTCACTTAAATAATAAAAAATAAAAATACAAGTGAGTCACTTAAGTTTTTTTATATTGTTGCACTATTTAAAAGTAATATCATTGTAAAAGTGAAATCACTTATTTTACAAAAGTGGTTCACTTCAAGCAACTTTTTTTGTAAAGTGATTGTCAAAAGGTTCATTTTGGGAAGAGGGGGGTTTCTTTTTTTTAGCTGGACATTCTCTAGCTGCCACGTCACTATTGGGGACATCTTCAACAGTTTCTTTGTTCAAGCATAACTTCATCATACAGAGTCCGTTTTCAATGCCGTTTTTTTTTAAACCGCCTATTTTTTCAAGATCTTCACATCCAGACTATTGGTTTATATTTTTACAGCCATTAATTTACAAATATGGCCGCCTCTTGTGATATTCTACTTAACAGTTCCAACTATTTCTCATGGAAATCTCGTATAGAGGATGTTCTACGAAGTAGGGGACTTTTCAGAATTACAACAGGGAAAGAAAAAGAACCCACTGATGATGATAAGAAAATAAAATGGGCAAATAGATGTGATGAAGCTCGTGGATTGATTGGGATGTCAATCTCTACTGATTTGCGATTCCACATATCTGGAATTGATGAACCTAATACTGCTTGGGACAAGTTGGAAACTGTGTTTGGTAAACACAATGAAATTCGAGGCCACCAACTCGAAAATGAGTTGATTTCTTTAAATCCAAGTGACTTTTCATGCATTCAAGATTATTTATCTAAGTACAAAACTCTTAAACTCTTATGTGCAGAATGTAAGATTGAGAGGGAAGACAAACAGTGCATTTATCATATTCTTTCCAAACTTGGACCTACATATTCTGTTTTTGTATCTACATTTTACTCCATGAAAGCATCATTGAATGCAGCTAGCTATCAAGAGCCTAGTCTTGAATCCTTTTATGATTCCTTGATTAGGGAGCAAGATAAACTCATTCATCTTGGAATAATCAACAATGCAGATACATCTGGGAAAGCCTTATTGTCCCAACAGAAAGAAAAGTCCAAGCCTCCCAAGAAACAAAATTTTCGCAATAATAAGTCAAACAAGGGTCCAAAACCCTCTCAGTCAGCTCCTTCTTTAAAAAATGACAAAGGATCCAAGCCAAAAGGCAAGAAGACTGAGCGTCATTGCAACTATTGTGAGAAAGATAATCATGATGAATCTAAGTGTTTCAAGAAGATGGCAGCCTTGGAAGCAGCAATGAAGAAGCACCACATCAGCCTAGATTCGCCTTCAGAATCTACCTCTCATGGACATGCACTTTGTGCTTCTGGTTATTCTTATAATGCATCTTCTTCTTCTACTTCAAATGAATGGCTCATTGATTCTGGAGCATCTTATCATATGGCTAAGGATCAAGCCATCTTTTCTACTATGCATGAATGTAACACCAAACAAATATTTGTTGGTGATGATAGATCTCTAAGTGTTGTAGGAGCTGGAACAGTTCCAGTAGATAATGGTCATTTTAGTGATGTACTATGTGTTCCAAGAATTTCCTGCAATTTGTTATCAGTCTATCAGATCACTCATTCTGGTGAAGGTAAAACTGTGACCTTTACACCTCACCAAGTTGTAATCAAGGATTTTAAAGATCCTCAACAGGTCCTAGCTACCGGAATTGTTGATGATATTACCAGGTTGTATAAGTTTAACAACTTTGGGTCATCACCTTTCCCTTCAATTTTTGTTGCTCATAGTGATAACTTGAGCAAACTTTGGCATGAGCAATTTGGTCACTTAAATTATCGCTCATTGCAACAACTATGTAAAGAAAATATGGTGACAGGTCTTCCGATGGTATCTTGCAGAGATGGTGTTTGTTCCGGTTGTGTACTCGAAAAACATCATCGGGACAGTTTTGACAAACGTGCCTCTTGGCACGCCTCGGTTCCCTTGGAGCTTGTGCATAGTGACTTGTGTGGTCCTCTTCCATCTGCTTCCTTTTCTGGTTTCAAGTATTTCTTAACTTTCATTGATGATTACACCAGACGCACTTGGCTTTATTTCCTAAAACTTAAGAGCGAAGTATTTAACATGTTCTTGGCCTACAAGGCCCTTGTTGAAAAACAATCTGGTCATCAAATTATCAAGTTAAGATCTGACAATGGAGGAGAATATGTTAACAAATAGTTCACTACTTTCTGCACTGAACAAGGCATCCAACAATAGCACACTGTTCCATATACACCACAACAAAATGGTGTAGCTGAGCGGAAGAACCGCACTTTAAAAGAAATGGCTAATTGTATGATCCAATCTAAGGGATTAAGTCTTCAATTTTGGGCTGAAGCCATAAATTGTGCAAATTACATAGTTAATCGCACCCCCACAAAAGCATTACAAGGTATAACACCGGAAGAAGCATGGAGTAAAATTAAACCTGATGTAAGTCACTTTCGTGTGTTTGGTAGTGAAGCATGGGCTCACATTCCGGATGAAAAACGGAAAGCATTGCAACCTAAAAGTGAAAAGTGCATATTTGTTGGATATTCTGAAGATGTAAAAGGTTATAGACTTCTTCAACCACATTCTCATGCTATAATCATTAGAAGAGATGTTAAATTTGATGAAAATATCTTGGCCTGCGAGCCTAACTCGATGAGTGTGCCATCTTTCGCCTGCGAGCCTGATTCGGCGTTTGTGCCTTCTTCTTCTTCTTCTTCCAACTTCCTTGACAGGTTTCCAACTTCAGTTTCTGATGATGACAGTGAGGATGAAAATCCATCTCCGCCTGCTCATGTTCCTCCAGTTGCACCAGCACAAGTGCTTCCTCGATGGGTCCGTTCAACATGTGAAGCAGCTGGTGATCTTGCCGGTGATCCTAGAGATCAACGTCGAACACGTTCTCAGTTTCAGCGAGTCTCTTCTCTTTTGGCTCAAGTTTCCGAGAATCATGATCCATAAACTTTTGCAGAAGCTTCAGGGAATCCAGATTGGGATGCAGCCATGGATGAAGAATATCGTTCCTTAATGGCGAACGATACTTGGGATCTTGTACCTCTTCCAAAAGGAAGAAAACTTGTCAGATGTAAATGGGTCTACAGAACTAAGTATGCATCAGATGGAAGTGTTGAAAGACTTAAGGCAAGGTTAGTTGCCAAAGGTTTTTCCCAAGTTGAAGGGATTAACTACAATGAAACCTTTGCTCCCGTCGCCAAAATGAACTCCATCCGCCTTGTTCTTTCCCTTGCAGCCTTACACAACTGGGAAGTCCATCAAATGGATGTCAAGTCTGCCTTCTTACATGGTGATTTACAGGAGGAAATTTACATGGAACAACCTCCTGGCTATGTTCAGAATAACTCTAGCCTTGTCTGCCGCCTTAAGAAATCCTTATATGGCCTTAAGCAAGCTCCTAGAGCTTGGTATGCCAAAATGGATAACTTTCTCCTTGACACTGATTTTTCTAGATGCCATTCTGACCCCAATGTCTATACCAAGAAAGTAGGAAACCATCTCATCATACTTGTTCTATATGTTGATGACCTTATTCTTACTGGTAGTGACCATAATCTTATAACCCATGTGAAATCCAGTCTTAGTCAGACTTAGGACATTTGCATTATTTTCTTGGCCTCCAAGTTCTGCAAACCAAAGAATGAATCTTTCTTTCTCAGTCTAAGTATGCTTGTGACCTTCTTCGTCGCTTTCACATGGAAGATTGTACACCATCCCCTTCTCCCTTCCAGTCCGGAGTCAAACTTTCTGCCACTTGTACTTCACCTGAAGTAGATGCCACCTTGTATCGTCAGCTTGTTGGTAGTCTTTTATACTTGACTCATTCCCGTCCTGACCTTTCCTTTGTCGTTGGTCGAGTTGCCCGTTATATGCAGACACCTCATGAAAGTCACTGGAAAGCAGCTAAAAGAATACTTCGATATATTCGAGGTACAGTTCAGTTTGGGATTCATTACAGTACAGGGGGGAAACCTTTGTTGGTTGGTTTCACTGATTCAGATTGGGCCGGCGATCCTGATGATCGAAAGTCTACTGCAGGTTATGTTTTCAGTCTGGGATCTGAACCTATTACTTGGGCTTGTAAGAAACAACAAGCTCTTGCTCTTTCTTCAGCAAAGGCAGAATATCGAGCAGCAGTTAATGCCAGTCAGGAAGCTTTATGGCTTCGACAGATCCTTTCAAAGTTTGGATTCGAGCAGCAGCAGCCTACTCCACTTTGGTGCGACAATCAAAGTGCCATCAAGCTTGCCAAAGATCCAGTTCTACATCAACGCAGCAAACACATTGAGCTACATATGCACTTCATCAGAAATCTTGTTCATGATCGTGTTCTTGAAGTGCTCTTTTGCCCTACAGATGATCAAGTTGCAGACATCTTCACCAAGTCTCTTACAGAAGCGAAGTTTTCTAAACTTCGATCTATGTTAGGAGTTCAGGAACTTGTCATTAAGGGGGGATAGGCTCTAATGCCTCCTTCCTTCTCCTAATAGTGTCACTTTTGTAAATCCTTCAATCCTATCCCAAGTTGTTCTTAAGGGGGGATGTTAGGATATTTAGACACTTAGGAGTTAGTTAAGATCAACTTGTGTAATATATCTGTTAGGGATAGTGTGTTTCTTTAGTATGCATTAGTATGCATTTGTAAATACTTAATCCGACGGTCACGATATGTTTCCGACATAGAGTGATCCGACGGCTCAACTTCTCTTAGATCAAACCTAACCTTGATCTGTGGCTTAACACCCGATTGGTCCATGATCTCTATTTAAAGAGCATGGAGGGTCATTGTTTAGTTGATCGATTATGAGAAGCTCATTTGTAACTTTCTTTCTTTGCATAATAAATTGTCCCGTAGAAGATATTTGGCCGGGACCGTGGAGTGTTTCCCTCAAGAGGGTTTAAACCACGTCAAAACATCGGTGTGTTGATCTGTGATCTGTTTGTGTGAAGTGGTTGCTCTTGGTAATCGGTCCTTTGGTAGTACCCTGTGTACCCGAACAAGAACATTTTTGTTGGCAGCCACATACTTTGTTACATCTTTATGATTCTCACATTCATGGATGTATGGGTGAGACTTCTTTGAGTCATTTGAAGTCTCCTTGTTTTTTCTGCTCATTATTTGGTTCAAATTTTAGTGGAGATTCTTCATTCACTTCTTGGATGAAAGAATACATGGTTGAATATTTTGATGCATATCACATCCTTTTGGAGCAGCATTATAGGACATGGGATCCTCACCTATGTCATTGGAGCAGATTTGATTGGTCACTTGAAGCTTGTATGCACTTGGAAAATCGTGGTCTACTTGCTTGGAGGTACAAGCACTTTCATGATTCTTTGATGAAGCACCTCCTTGATGTACATTTTCATTATGTAGTTATGTACTTTAATGATATATATTTTGTACTCATGATGTTTGGAAGAATGCATACAAGAAAATGGGATCCAGGAATCATCTTATCTGATGGTATGGGTTGGAGAGCACTCTTCATTGTTGGGGTGCAATACAAGCAATGGGACCCTGGAATAATTTTTATCTCATTGGTTTCAACTTTTTGGGGGAAACAAGAAGTATGGGAGATGGATTTACCACTTAATAAAGTGATTTTTATCAGAGTAGTGCAGTAGCAAGCATGGTGGTTCCTCTCTAAAATCTTCATGGAAACTCAAAGACTCAAGGTTTGGCAATTCAATGGCAACTTCAAAGAATTATACAGAAAGCAGGTTCTTCAACACCCATGTTTGAAATTGCTTGAGGACAAGCAATATTGGGAAGGGAGGATTTTTCATGTCCCAAATTTGGAATTGGGTCACAATGGCCTAATCACATTATCCATATTCATTAGAGTTTGTAAAATTGATGTTAAGGGTCAAATAATTGCCAAGGAGGAAAATTACTAGTTTCCTAGGTTTGGGGTGGAAGCTTTGGGATTTGGAATAAGGGGGATAATAAATGATGTTTAGACATTAGAAGGGTTCAAGTATTTAATAAATAGAGTGAATAAAGAAATTCAAGAGAAATCCTAAGTGACAAATGGTTTTGGAGACATATGGAGGATATGGGACCCACACTAGCTTGATTTTTCATAATACATGGTATCTATCTTTTGCAAATTCGAATTAATGGGAATGTGAACACTCTTGGGTGAGTTGGTAAGTCATAACACATGTCATTGAGCATCTTAGGTTGAATTTGGAAGGATTGGTAACCTCCATGGAAGATAAAGAGTCAAAGTGGAAGTTTGTGGACACTTGGGCTAGATTCCCTAGCCCCTATGACACCAATGATGGAGCATTTATGACAACTATGACAAATTGCAGACTTGACCTCTGACATCTGACCACTATGACATGTCAGCGCCAAAAATAGGCTCAAAGAAGGCGAATTTGGGAGTTGGAGAAGCCAAAGAGACTCAAAATCGAATTTGGGAGAAGATGGAAGGTTGGAACTAGGAGACAAGTGGCAAATGTGGAATATTTCCTAAATGAAAATCTATTGAGTCTATTGAGAGGATTTCGACCCTCAGAAGGCTAATGTTGGTTATAAAATGTAGAAATTAAGTATTAGAATATCTTTTGATCATTTTGTAGAATTTGCAATTGCATTTGTGAAGAGGGAGAGCTAGTGGATGACTAGTTTCTTGCCTTAGCCAATTTCGAGGGTGAAAGATTCCCATCCAAGTTGGTAATTGGAAAGGCCATTCAGACCTTTCATTTGGAGCTTTAATGGAGTCTTTATTTGCAGGTGTAAGCTACAGGGCAGCTCATGGTTTCTTCTATTGCAGTTCACTCCTTCAACCATTTCCAGTTTTGATGGCATATTCTTGATCCTTGAGGGAGGGCATTTTTGGTGAGCTATTGTACTCTTTGGGGAAGCTTTTAATGCCCCATTTATTTTGTAATATGAATTAAATACTCTTTTATTCATCTCCAAAAATTTTCAGGTCTAAATTACAAGTAGAAATGTATAAATCTCATTTTTAATGGAAGAACAATGCCATTTCCCCACTACCTTGTTGTGAGCCAATGTATTGATGATGATTTCGAATGAATGGATGATTCTATGATATATTTGTGATCAATATACTGCCATGGATGTCTTATACAAGTTTCATGTACTGTACTTGAGCATTTGAAGCATTTTTACTCAGTTTAGTTGTATTGGGAGGTGAAATAGTGCCATTTCCCCAAGGGTCGAATTGGGGATTTTTGCAGTTGAATGGGAGAGGGTGAGAACAGTTGTAATAATCCATTAATGGTGCATATGAAACTTTAATAAAATACTTAACACATTACATACCTCTGTTCATAAATTTGAGTGGGTTTGGAGGCATTTGGGAAGCCATTTTCAGTACTTACCTCAGGGGGATTTGAACCCCAAATTACTAGTAAAATTGCATACTTGGTCCAGAATCTTAAGAGAGTTTTCAGAGGTATTTTGGTGACCATATGTCATCCCTAAACATCATATTAAAGTACTAATATCATTCATACACCTTCCTTGAAGATTTGAAGGGATTTGGAGTCAATTTGAGACCTAGAGACCAATACTAGTCAAAGGGAAATCACTAGTAAAGTTACCTACATTGACCAGAATTGAAAGAGTATTTGCAGAAGTATTTTAAAGGTCCAAAGGCATCCCTGAAACACATATTTATGTTCTAATATCATTCATATGCCTTCTCAGAATATTTGGGATCATTTGGGGCAAATTTGGGACCTAGAGATCAAAACTAGTCAAAGGTCTAACTAGGGAAAAAAGTGAAAAATTGTCATTTTGATAAAATTCCTAACAAGGGACATTACAGAAAATCAAAGATATGAAAATATGGTTTGCTTTCATTCCTATGGATAGCTATCAGGAAATTTGCAGACAACACAAAAAACCTTTGTGCTATTTAACCCCACCATCCAGATGCTTTAAGTTTTTTATTTCCTCTCTCTCGTAGCACTGTGTACATCACAAGAATTTTCAAAAGCATAGCATGAGTGCCAATTATATTTTGGTAACTAAAAGGATGTTTAACCAACCAATATTTTTCTCAATCTCACATATTACAATGAGCATAGATTTTATACCTAAAAATTGGTACCCAACGGCCATTGTATTCAATATATGAATACAATATACCATTTTTCATTTATTTGTGTAATAAGAAATACAAACTAAATCTTCAATTGTAAGGAGAAATTTTAATTGTGATTCAACAAACATGCTTTTGCAACATTAGTGGGAAAGCATATGAGGACCTGCTACCCCCTCATGTTGAATAAAGCCTTCACTTGTGATAAAAATCAGTGTAGTAGATGGTTTTTCTCATACACTAAACCGAAACAAAGACTGAACTCTCATGTGCTACATTTCCCACCAAATGAAAATAAATGAACATTTATTTGGGTTGTTTAAGCTTGTTTATATAGTAGCTACAAACTCTTTGTTGAATTTGGACCAATGAAATGTTCCAATGGATCTACATGGAAACCTATCAATGTCAAGCATATGGACAAAATCTTTCCTTTAAACCATATATTTATTCCATAAAGGCGGAGAAAAAGGTTGGGAATATATTTATTAAACCACAAAGAAAAGAATGTTCTTGACAGTTCATGAATTCATTCCCTACTAGAACTGATTTTGTGAATATAGATATTTTAAGGATTTTGGTTGTGTCATAAGATTTAATTGATATTTCAATTAAAGATCGTAAACAAAATTTGTAAGAAAAATATTAACTACTTATCCCAAGATTGAGATCATAAAATTGGTGTTATTTATGGTTTAACACGAATCACTCTCTAGTTTTTTAATAGATCTATACCAAATTTAAAAGTTGATACATGTTTTCAAAAGAAAAAATGCTTTTGCTATCCTACCAGGTTGGGCTAGATCTATAGCACAAACATTAAGCGATTTAGTACCAAACACCATGACATCTCTTTGTGATATAAGTAAATCACCAGCTTAACTGTGTTCATGCAGAATATGGCATGAGGCCTAAATCTTGAGAAGTTATAATCTAGAAATTACATCTCTACAATTATGTGTCTATTCATTTCTTCGGCAATACCTTTGTAGCTCTAAGTTCCTTTTATAATTAGGTACATGAACAACCAAATGCAAAAGTAATTCAAGATAAATATGTAAGATCTGTATGTTTGTTTATATACAATAGTTACCAAAAAAACAATTATGGGTGGTTAAATCATCCATCACTACTATACTATGGTGCACTTCAACAGATTGTAGGGGCGACTGGAAGGTACCCCCAATTTATAGGGGGCGGATTGTAGGGACACCTGGAAGGTACCCACAAATCCCCATACATAAATTAACACCACTAGCGTTTGTTACAAATTTTAACTATGAGTTATAAGTTCCTAGTAACCCCCTGTTGAAATACTCCAATACTAATAGCCTATTACCCCTCTTTCGGCAAGGGGTAATTTTGATCACTTAACTCCCCAATTCACTACATCCAAAGTTCCTTCCTCATCACCATCAATATCAGCTACCATCTAGACTTGTTTAAGGATTATTTCACATAGGCTTGTTTAAGGATTCTAGACAATTTATATAATTTCATTTCATTTAAAAACAATATCACCAACAATTATTGCAAATACGCCAAGAAAATGTACCCAAAATCCAACACATTCTCTTCTTACATTCAAGGGAAAATTTATTTTGAATTTATTTCTATACAAATTATAACTACAGGTAAGCTCATCACCTCCACCATTATAAATCCTAATTGCATGAATAAACAAGAAAGCTAAAACAATAGTCAGAATAAGAAACAACACCTCACAGACCACATTATTTCCCTGTAGGTGAAGAACGGGAAAAGATAGAAGTTGAGATGGAATCTTCCCAAAGTAAGCAATATGATCTTGTGTGGCATGGAAAAGAACCTTATATTAAAATCACAACAAATTAGTGTCAAGTAAGTCACACGAAAGTAATCTAGCAACAGAGGAAAGTAATCATTCCCCAAGCCCTGATCAGAAATACTTACAGGATCAAAAATCTTATCAATGTCCACTGCCCCTTTGTATGTCATATAAAAGAAAACATTTTTAGTTGCAATAACTTCTTTTTCTCTTTGTTTATATCTGAAATTAAAACATTTTATAGATATATATTCTACCTTACTTCAGTGGAAAATCTTAACCTAAAAACTATGATAAAAATGCAAAATCAAGAAGAATATACATAAATATAGAGTGAAAAAAAATTGAGTGAAGAACATACATAAGAATATATTCTTCGCTGATAGAGTGAAGAATATACATAAGAATATATTCTTCACTCATAGAATGAAGAACATACATAAGAATATATTCTTCACTCATAGAATGAAGAACATACGTAAGTATAATCAGAAAAAAATAAAATGATGGAGATGTCACCCCTTTTCATTTGAGTGACATAATAGATTTTAGATCAGAGTTGGTAACAAAGATCTCAACCATAATTAAATCTTTAGAAATGATGTAGACTCTCTTGAGAATGAAGCAAAGGTAGATATGTTTCCTTTCCTTGTCTAGTAGGGAAAGGTAGTCTCTATAATCACAAATAAGCTGAACAATATATTAGTCTCGATTGAAAGATGAAATGTTAGATGCATCCCCCGCCCCCTCAAAAAAGAAAAAAGAAAAACTACCGACCAAATCTACAGAGTGAAATGGCACATCTAGATTCTAAACACTAGAAAACCATCACACTCCATATCATAAGGCAAATAAAAATCATTTATCATGCTATACCAGAAAAATAACAAAATCTGCTTCTTTAATTCAAATTCAAAAGGTTTAAAGAACCTCTGGAATTTATTACACTATCACACACAAGTCCAATCCTTTTCTTCCAAGTTGTTATCTTCCATAATGGACAAGGGCCTCATACACTTCTTCAAAAATACCAAAAGCCCCTTCTTTTAATTCTCATCACATTTAAGCAATGTGATTGGAAGTTGGTTCAGTACATGGGAACCCAACCTCTTGAAATTCCCTTAATTTCTACTATGAAATTTCAAAATACAGCCTTGTTGGGCATTACCAAGTAATAATCCTCTAGTCAATTACATGAATATTTGACTTGAAATCATTTCATGATGCTCACAAGCCAAAACTATGCAAAATCCAAGAAAATGCACTCTTTGCATTGTGGAATCACTTGTGAAGTGTTATGGAGCAATATCAGTGCCACATCATCCATGACACATCACCTTCAATGATTAATTGGGACTTCTGAGACTTAAAAACTCCATTAATTGCTCAAATGGAAAATCTGGGACAAAAACAAAGTATTTCCAATAGGCTAACATGCCTTAGCAAAGTGCATGCCAAACACTCTTAAATACATGCCTCATGTAATCCAAAGGTACAATGTTGAAGTATTTCACATGGGATACAACCTGGTGTAATCAGATTTTCCAAAATTGTCTCCATCTAGAAGTTATAAAGCTCCAAAAATGGCAATCTCAATTATTTTTGCTTTTTTGGTAGAATTGGAAAAATGCACCCCCAAGCTTCAATATGCATCCAAATGATGATTTGGAACTTGCTTAGTGTTGTTCATGACCTGCCAGACCTTCCTGGAGTGTTAGATTTTCAATTTCAACCTTAAAACCTCTATTGTTGCAAAATCCACGAAAATTGACTTCTTGGAGAGAGGTTGCAAATCATGTTGACATGGCTCATAAAAATGCATTCCAATGAGTGAATTTGTAGGCCTGATGAAATTAGAAGGCACTAGGATGTAGTATCTCTATTATATCATCATTTTACACTTTCATATGGCATCAAATGATTCTTTTTTGGCCTATTTTAGCTGGAGTAGGAAAAATGCACTCCTAGGAAAAATATGCATTGTGGGTGATATATGAAACATGAACATGATGTGAAACGATTCTCTAGATATTCTATTGTGATTAGGAATCATGATCAAGCTTTAACTTGTTAAATGTAGCATAATGTCTTAAATATGCTAAAACATAGGAAATGCATAACATGCCTAAGATGAGATTGACTCAAAAACAAAACAAATAAACACTAAGGAAACAACTAAATGATTTTTTTAATTGATACATGATTTCCAGAAAGTTGGGGATGCCCCTCCATCAATTGGGATGAATATGAATAATGTTGGGAAAATGAGTGTATATAGAAACTATTTAACTCTAGTTAGTCATTGGCTTTGGAAATTAGTTGCATCCATTGTTTGACTATTCCAATGTTGTAGTTGAGAACCCATCACCCATCATCAAGGATTTAAACTCCCTCAAAAACACATAGTTAAGATACTCTATAAAAAATAATTCCTTATGGAGATGTGTTTCCATAACTTGATTTGTTAAGGTTGCAGTGAAACACCTAAATATTTTAAAATTTGGATTTGCGCTCCACAACTAATGTTTTTCATATTCGGCACCTTCAACCAGATGCCCAAATAAATGACGACAAAACCCAATAAAAAATAGATAAATTGAACAGAAGCTAGTGTCCTGTTTAACTCATAAACAACAAGATATTTCCATTTGTATCAAACCAAAACTTTATAATCATTCAACGTCACATCATAAGATGTGATAACAACAGGGAATGTTGGGCCCATTGTTATGAGCATATAATTGGTCCTCAGCTCGACTCGCTCTTTCTTTGATCCATGATAGAGAAGCACATTTATGCTTGGAACAAATCTACACAAGAATACAATTAGTTAATAACAAATGGTCTCGACTTAAACACAACCTCATACATGCATAAGCATATAACTGCAATAAGTATATGATTACAACCTGTTAAATTCATTCACCCAATTTGAGAGAGTAGAGAGAGGAGCAACTATCAAAAAAGGTCCAAATATCGCCATTCTCTTCAGATGTGCAAGGAACCCAATCATCTGAATAGTCTTTCTGCAACCCATTTGATCAGCAAGAATTCCATTAAGGCCATTTTTCCATAGTGAGATCATCCACTTCACCCCTTTCTTTTTATAAGAAGATCTAAGCCTTCCTCCAATCAATAAGGGTACAAGTTCCATTTTATATTTCTAGAGCCTCTATTACTCTGTCAAATTATCATAACCTTGCTCTGTTTTCTCTTCCTTGCAACTAACAAGCATCGCCTCAACTGACATTCTTGCTTTCTTGCAAGCCTAATTCTCATAAATAAGAATCACAGAGTTAGGAATAGTATGCTAAATCATATTATGCATAGACGAAAACAGAGTTGTTACTTCTATATTATTTATATGTTCTTTTTTTCCTTGCAAATATTATAAGTTTTCCATATTCTTCTCTACTAATGATTTAGGTGCAAACATTTCACCTCCAAGACCAACTTCCAACTATGGTCTCTCATCGACTACCTTGTGAACATACAAAAAACCTTTGAGAGAAGATGTGAATGGGAGAAAAAATGGAAGGAAGGTAGTTAACTTCTAGCTATGGTTTATCATCGACTACCTTGCAAAGTTTCATAAGAAACCAGATGCCTAAAGGAAGGTAGTTAACTTCCAACTATGGTCTCTCATCGACTACCTTGCAAAATTTCATAGGAAACCATATGCCTTTTACAAAAATGATCATACAAGCATTCCTTCAGAGAAGATGTGAATGGGAGAAAAAATGGAAGGGAGGTGGATCATAATTTTGATTAGAGGCCTTTTGGTGAAGTACATAAGAGATTAGGCATGAAATAAATCTTGCAACTGTAAAAGGAGAAGACACTCATTGAACAAAAACCATTAATCATATGGTACCCACACAATGTCAGAAGAAATTGAACATTTATGTCAATGTAGCACTTAGACATTTTAATGAGGACAAAAATAAGGCAATACATTAGAGGAGTTAAAATTATTGCATTGCGGGCAGCAACTACTTTTGTTTTGCCATATCTCTTCACATTAGTACCTTGAGTTGTTTGTGCATTGTCATCAGCACTTGTATTCTGCACATGGGGATAAAAAGACTTAGAAAAAGAAGATATTAACATTGAGAATCAACAAATAAAAAGAGCCTTTGTAGAACTTACAAAAGTCATATCATCCATCTTCTCCAGTAGAAACTGTGTATACATCTCGGTTTGATTCAAAATTTCATCCAATTTTCTAAACATGGAATCACTCGATTCTATATTTTCACTCTTGATTGATAATTCAAATACTCCATATCTAACTGGGTGTGAATGTAGTAAGCTCAGAATTTTTATTGGGTATCCAGGATTTCCAATTGTATGTGTGTATATATCAAATACTATAAAAGGACAAAAACTGTGTATATACATCTATCTATATGATTTATACATTAGTTGGGTGAAGGCAAAAAAAAATTCTGCTTCATATCTATTGTTTTCTGATGCAACTATAGGTTTTCATAGTCAGAGTGCACAACAAAATATGGAAGTGAATCAATTATTTACACACAACTGAAGTTTAAACAATACACAACACAAGCTTTATTTCATTTATTGGAAATCAATAAATGGAAACATCATCCTTTTTTCAATCTTATAAATACAATCTCCACACATAGGCTTGAGGCCTCATCCTCTTCACACATGAAATGACATGGAGGGCCAACAACAAGAAAGACATGTTTCCTTTTGAATTTATAGCAATTTATACTTTAGGAACTGTCGAAACTATTGCATACCGATTTGGAATGTTAAGAAGGTATTCCAAATGATTCATGATGTGTTATGACAGCTAAGAATAAGCCATCTTTGATGCTATCATGCTGCATATGAGCTTCTAGTGTTGGTTGTTAGTTTAAATTCTTTGTAATCCTCCTTCGAACAAACATGAGTGAGTCAGTATTTAGACTTGGAATCCACGTCAACTTCAATTCCCAAACAAAAATGTTATGAATCCTGGAAGCCCAAATCAACTTAGGCATTGGTTATGAAGACACCATGTGACAATCTTGCATTGATCCAACCTTCACATCCAATGACTATTGAATCAATGTATATTTAGATTCACTCCCTACTTTCTCAATCAAAATTTAAGTCAAACTCTCGAACGACAACTTATGACATGTTTGAATTCTTAATCAAAAACAAATTCTTGAACAACATATTGTGATCAAGGAAACTACCTTACTTTTTGCATTTTCATAAACCCCAAGTTCAAATAGAACAACCACCTCCCAATAATACAATCATGCATCGAAATTACTACAACTAGAGTTAACGTTAAATATGATTTCAATTGATATAATTTGTTTGTATTTTCTAATGTAAGGACTTAGCTCAATCAATTGTCACCAATGTTGATATATTTGGCTAATTCTATATTAGCAAATGTTTGGTTCAAATCCCTTAAGTGAGGGAGACTAATCTATACGGACAAGTTTACTAGGGATGCCTCCACAAATGTATGGAAGCATCCATTAGATTTATCCATGAGGAAGGCCATAAATCTCATCAAATGAACTATCCTCATTTAGTTTGTGGTGATTTTTATATTTCCCTCTATGAAATTATCCATTTGGACATCATTAATTTAAGGATGGGGTAAGATGCCCTACCTAGGCTGGTTTTGTAAACATTCATGGTTTCTTTTTATTATGTGAAAGTTCCAAATTTGTAATGTACTTTTTATTTGAATGCTTGCATTAGTTTATAAATAATCAGTGGTTCGAATGATGGGCTTCCCAACAAGGGTTGCACTGGAAAAGTGGTCAGTATGAAGCAATTCAACATTGACATGAAAGTCGCATTTTTATTTGAATATTTGGTTGGAGTAGAATACAAGCTTGCAATGGAGTTGGACATATACGCACTGGTCTAAAATGAGGAAAGAGGGCCCTAGTGAATTGCAATGGCTCTCTATCAAGAAAAAGATGAAATTATGAAAATGATTTTACACTCTATTAAAAAGTTAGTGAATTTAAATTCTTTATAAATATAGAAAAAATATAGAAAAATAAATAAAATTGTGTGTACCCATCTATCTATATCAAATCAGTTGGAAAGACCCTTTCGCTAACTAAGTGTAAATGTACTAAGCTCATAATTGTTAGTGGGCATGCGGGATTTCCGTTTCTCTGTGTATAGAGAAGAATATAGAAGAAAAAACCGTGTATATCCATTTATCTGTATCAAATCAATTGAATGGGCGCTAGTGTTGGAATTCTTAATGATATTGAGAGGGGGGTGAATCAGGATCATGCGCAGATTTCCAAATAATTCACTTTTTAAAACATGCACCAATTGTTATTTAAAAGCACATCAATAAAAACAAACCGTGTGTAGAATATTTGAAGAAACTTTTCTATATATATGTATAAAATGAAATTACATAGAAACATGGGAGACACCAATCTCCACTAATGTGAACACCAACTCACTCAAACACCCATCTAATTGGGACACCAATCCCATTGGAAAACACCAACTTGCAGACTACAGGATTTAACTTGTGAGGACACCAATCCTCTGCGCAAGCACCAACTTGTTGATTTAGGCTCCAACCTATGAGGACACTAATCCTCTGTGCAAGCACCAAATCAAAGTGTCTAGGAACCAACCTGAGTGTAGACTACAATCTCCTTTCCTTGCCACATCCAATCACCCTAATATATAGATGTTGATGTACATTGACTTTAGATCTACGCATAGTTTGATTTGCGCTCTACTTCACTGACTGCTACACTCACTTCTAATGTATTCCGGTTCAAACCGGGTCACTACTCCTCTTGTATTGTATTCTGATACATATTGATTATGCGCACATATACATTCACATGCTTCTTGCGCCCTTCTCACAAATGCTCCTTTTGTCTGTGTGACTGCTCCTTATTCTTCTACATTTCTTGTAACCTCGCACACTTCTTCAAATCATATTGCCTCTAATTCCCCTTAGCATTTCATATATCCCGAAGCTTGCAAATTCATAATATTACTCCATTTTTTATTCCAAGCTTACTTCTCATTCATCAACTTCACTTTTATTTATACTCAACTTGTTCAAACAATGTGTCCACAAGTTGGTGCGTCTCTAAACGATAACACCCATTCTTCCTTTCTTTACAGTCGATCTTACCCAAGCATCTACCACTTGTCTTGTCTTTTGCGAATGCGGTACCATGACTCTATGGGTCTTGCGCATAGTAGTTCATTAGCTTAGTGGGACTTGCGCACTGGAGTACCATGACTAGGTGGGAAAGTCAAAACATTAAATGGACTTGCGCACATGTTTTATATATTTCTTCAAACTGGCACATAGACACCAAGTCCAACAACCTCTTTGACATCAATGGAAACACCAAAGTTCAACAATCTCCCCATTTGGCATTGATGTCAACACCTTATGAATTTGTGCTCCCCCATAAAATAAATTCTACAGTGCCCCCCTATATTCATGCCAGTTTGATCCTTTGCTCTACCATGCAACCTTTGATCAGTATTTCTCTACTATTTTTTAATCTTCTTGTGCTTCCTGCGCAGTTCTTTGTTGTCGATACATGCTTCATAGTATCTCTCCCCCTTTGAAATCAATGGCAAAGGGATACTCCCCCTGACTTTGTGCTTCACTCCATATTCCATTCTACGTAGTATCCATTGTTTTGCAAAATATCGTAGAATGTTATTTTATGTTTGCTCTTATGGATGTAAGGTTGTTGTGAACTTATGTAGAGTTTCATGTGCTGCTGCAACTTTCTTCTTCATTTCTGCTTCTTTTCCTAATATTGCTTCTTTCGCATGCTCACCAGCAGACAATTTCAGGGTTTTTGTGTAACTATCGACAGCTTCTCAAGCTTCCCCTAGTATATGCACAAATTGATTTGTGATCTGAAAGATTTCATCTTGTAGTGGTTCAAGCCTGTTGGCTATCTTCTGATGTTCATCCCTGATCCTGCTGATGTTTCCTATATTCTCCCATTTTGGCCATTTTTTCAGCGACTGGTAGTATGGCCAAGTTGTCGTGTAGCTTTTGCTTTGAATCTTGTGCAATTAGAAACTTATGATCCACTTCCTTGAGCTGCTCATCAACAACCAACTTGCCCCATAGCTGCGCACTTTCTTCATGTAGATTTTCACATTTTAATTCCAAAGTCCTAATATTGCCTATGGCAATATCCATTCTCTCGTTTATGTGTTCTCGCTTAGCTCTGACCTTTGGAGGTGTGCCTGGTTGCTGCTTTGTTGTGAGCTCCTCAATATTAATGTGAAGACTTTGAATAACTTTGCTTATCTTGGTTACCTTTTCTTTTGAAGGGGCATCTTTTTCTATCTATACATATGGCATTGTATCACATACATCCTCAACTGCCTTCTACAATTTGGAAATTTTCCATCGTATTTCCTTTACTTCCTTTTTCAACTTGTCTGTCTTTTGCATTATTACTTCCTTCTCCATTTGCACTTTCCGACATTCCTCATGCAATGCTTCCTTTTTATTGAAACTTTTGTTCCATTCTGTTGAGACCGCTTGATGTCGTCTTTAAATTTCCTACCCAACAGATGCATGCAATGTATGTAACTCATCCATAGGTAATCGTGACAATATCATTTATACTGGAGTTATTGCAAATTTTGATTCTTGCATCTCCTGAGTGGGAAACACCAGTGCTTCAACTGGAATCTTGAAACCTTGTTGTGGTTATGTTGTGTCTTTCATCTTTGCAATTGTTTGTGCCTGCACGTTGATCGTGTGTGTTTCTGAGGGTGTTTGTGCGTTGCTTTAACCTTCTTTCTTAGTCTTCATTATTATCTCTTTCATTGTTGCAAACTATTCTTCAACTTATTGTTTTGTCGCTAGATCTTCCAATTCCTCCTTTGTTTCCACCTTCTCCATAATCTCCTCTATGACAATTTTGACCTCCATGCCAGTGTGATCCATGTCATCTTCTGTCAAAACCCGAGTAAAACTAGGCTTAGATTATTTTCTCTTCTTTCTTGATGAATCCTCCATTGTTACTTTCTGGTTCTTTTCTTTGTTTGTGCAGTCTGCTCTGCGGCATCAGGAAATATTTCTACACTTCCCTTTTCTGTATATTTATCATGTGGTGAAGTGTTATGTTGTACAGGCTTCTCCTGCTGAGAGACTTCTTCTTCTTCTGTTGAGGGAATCCACCATGTCGGATCCCAATCATTTATGATCTACGCAATGTCCTCCTCATAGCAACAGAACATAGTGGGTAATTATTGTCTCTGGGGATCCCTTTTGGCTTGTACATAGATATGATGCATCCCCACTTTGAATCTTGCAATTTCTTTGTACATATCAATAATTCGTGGGTGTATGTGTGGTGTCTCATTTATGATAACTCTAATTTATTCATTGTACAAAAAGAAATTAATGTTGTTCTCTACCTATCTGCGATGAATTTTGGTAAACCACAAATTTGTGTACCTTATAACTAAGAAAGGTTTATTGTTTCTAGGTATAATGAAAAGGTGTACCTTTTTCTTGTGTTTCTTGGAAGTCAGCTAAAAACTCATTCAGTAGAAACATTAGCTAGTTTAATTGAACCCCTTCCATACATTATGATGCGGCTGTGATGATTGTTGCTACGACTCGGTCCTGTCTACTCTTGCGTAACAGACGGGTCTGTTTAGGAAGCACAAGGGGGGAAACAGTTTGAATGAATGAGTCGGCTATGTTATGGCGGAAGCTATAAGAAGCAGAATGAGCAAAAGCAGGATTACACTATACAGATAAACACAAATACGCACAGACAATATGCAGGAATGCTAACTGTTCTTCTCTATTACTTGCAAAAAGATAGATTGATTTATGTTACAATATTATACATGCTTATATAGAATTCTGAGATGCTTGGGTGCATGCCTGCTACATTCAGTTACAAAGAAGAAGTTAGAACGGTTCAATAGTTTAACCGTTACAGTCGACTGGAAGACAGAGAAACAGTTTGTCGAAGTTCGACAGACGTTGGTCGTATGTCAACGCTGCATGTCGATGTCGTGAAACTGTGAGGTTGTTGAACATGTCGAAGGTGCAGAGTGTGTCGCAGTATGTCAAAGTCGAGACTCGTTGGAGTTGCATAGAAATCGGAACCTATCGGAGTTGCTAAGTTTGTCGAAGTTCTATCAACATTGATGACTTGTTGCAGTCGATGTTAGCATTCAACAACAATACCAACTGCGATGTGGATCAGACCTCCTTCCTTAAGAATAAATGGTCCCCATTGTTTGCTCACGAAGGTGAGGAAACTTGTCGGTTATTTCAGTAACAGAGTACCACTTTCCTTGAGATGGGAGTTGTCCAGCTTTGGCGACCTGAAACAAGGGAATTGTGTTCATCCTTGTAAGGTGTACTCGTCGTCCCACGATGGTGTCGCAACGAAGAGGCTCCTGAACATCTGGATGGATGTCTTTGGGTTCTGTTGTCAGTAAGTCGTTCTGTTCCAATAGTGGTGCATGGTATGGTCGAAGTAGATCCACATTAAATACTAGATGCAGACCCAAGCATGCAGGAATGTCGAGCTGGAAATCGTTTTCGCCAATCTGTCAAAGAATACTGTACGAACCATATTGCAAACGTTTTAACTTCTTGAAGGACCTGTGAATCGCTCCTTCTTGAGATGTA
The DNA here is from genome assembly GCA_027924585.1 of Larix kaempferi. Taxonomy (NCBI): domain Eukaryota; kingdom Viridiplantae; phylum Streptophyta; class Pinopsida; order Pinales; family Pinaceae; genus Larix; species Larix kaempferi. The sequence continues at coordinate 8,934,981 of BSBM01001879.1, forward strand.
ACCAGACCTTATCCCCAATTTGGAATGAATGAGGAATACGATGCTTGTCGTGTCGGGACTTAGCTTTCTCGCTTGCTCTTTGCAGCATTTCATGTGCTTGCTTCTGGATGTCGCATATCTGATATCTGAACTTGACTGCTTTATCAAATTCTAGTTGGTTGTAGTCGGTGTCACTCTGTTGTGTCGAGGAGTTGATCAAGTCGATAGGCACCAAGGGTTAAAATCTGTAACAGATCTCAAATGGACTCTTTCCTGTAGAGTTGTGCTGAGCTCGATTGTAGCTGTGTTGAATGTATGGAAGACTTTCATCCCATGTGTGTCGATGCTTATGGTTGTACATGCAAAGCAGTTGTACTACCAACCAATTCACAACTTCCGTCTGCCTGTCAGTCTGAGGATGGAAAGATGTCGACAATGCGAGTTGTGTGTCTAGAAATTTCCAGAGGGTCTTCCAAAATATGTTGAGGAATCTGGCATCTCGGTTGGAAATAATGGTCGTTGGTAAACCAAAGTGTTTCCAAACATGTGTAAAGAAGAGTTGAGCTGTCTGTTGCGCTGTCGTGGTCTTCTTACATGGTATGAGAATCGCCATCTTGGAAAATCGGTCGACTAATACTAATATCGTGTCATGTTGATGTTTGGTAGTAGGATAACCCGTCAAGTAGTCCATAGAAACATATTCCCATGGTCGACTAGGAACTGGCAGAGGTGTGTACAATCCCTGTCATCAATTAAGCAGTTTAGCAATGGCAAAAACCACGCATGATCTAATGTACTTGTAGGCCAAAAGAAATACTTCTGCAGAATAGCAAGTATCTCTGCTACTCCAAAGTGTCCTGCAGTATTTCTATAGTGCACATCCCAAATGAGCTGATGTCGGTGCTCACTGATCAGTACACAAAGTTTTCCAAGCTTGTATAGCAAGGTGTCTTTCAGAAAGTAGTCGGAGGTCGACGACTTGTTAGTCTGTAACTGTCGGTAGACTGCTGAGAAGTCGTTGTCGTCCTCATACAACTGTGGCCAAGTGGTCATGTCGTATCCCTGCATACTCTTCACTATCAAAAGGAGAGTAATGGGGGTTTGACTGAGGAAATCGGCAACGGCGTTAGCTTTACCTTTCCAATACTTAATCACCAACTAGAATTGTTGTAGGTAATTAATCCACTTGAGTTGTCGGTTTGTCTGCAACTTTGATTATGTCGGAGCGAACTGTAAAGGCTTGTGATTAGTGAGAATGATCATTTCCTTGCCAAGGATGTAATGCCTCCATTGCTTCAGAGCTTGCACAATGGCGTACAGTTCTTTTTCGTACATCGAGTATCTTCTAACTGTTTCATTAAAAGTCTCAGAATGAAAAGCGACTAGGTGACAAGAATGAGTGATCACTGTGCCCAAGTCATAGTCCGATGCATCCATCTCAATCTCAAAGGGATGATGCAAATCAGGTAACATAAGTACTGGTGCAGTGCAGAGCCTGTGCTGGAGCTGTTCAAAAGCTGCTTGATGTGTTGTTGGCCATTGGAAGATGGTTTTCCCACTTCCCTTCGTCAACTGATTCAAGGGCCAAGCTATGTGACTGAATCCGAGTATGAATCGTCGATAAAAATTCACCAAACCAAGAAAAGTTCTTAGTTCTTGAATGCTTCTAGGAATGGGCCAATCTTTGAGGATATGTACTTTGTCTGGATCGACGTGAATGCCTGCAGAGTCAATTACATACCCCAAATATTTGATGTTGGTCATCGCAAAAGAGCACTTGTCCATGTTCAGATAGAGTCGATGTTGTTGGAGAGTGTCGAGACCTTGTCGAAGATGTCTGGCATGTTCTTCCCATGATCGACTGAAAATCAATATATCGTCAAGATAAATAATGACCCATTTGCCGATGAAAGGTCGAAGAAGGTTATCCATACACTAGTACAAAATGAGAGATAAGTGACCAAAAAAATGACCAAAATCCACATATAAATGGCCACTTTTGAGTTGGTGACCAGTGATAGCAAATTAGTGGCCATATATCACGCGACCAAAAATGTGGTCATATTTAGCTTGGTCATTTATAGCTTATCTTGTGGTCATATATTTGGTCATTAATGGTCACGTGATAATTGGCCGCTAATTTGCTACCTGCGATCGCCAACTCAAAAGTGGTCATTTATATGCATATTTTGGTCATTTTTTTTGTCACTTATCTCTCATGTTGTACTGGTGGTCGTTTATATGCAAATTTTGGTCTTTTTTTAGTCATTTATCTCTTTTTAGTGGTTTCAAGATATAAATAGGACACGGTGGAATCGAACCACCAACCTCCTGCCTATAAGGCAGGTGCTCTACCATTGAGCTAGCACCCTTAGATAGAATTCCTTATGGATTTATATGAGAATAAAATTTCCAACAGTTAACACCATCTTGCCAAATTCTGGAAAATGGTCACCTACTTAGGTAAGAAACAAAGATTACCCAAATAGTCACCAAAAATGGTCATGTTAATGATTAAGGTGCTATTTAACACAAACATTTTTGTATTCCAAAAAAATAAAATTCATTTCAGAGCTTGATCTAGGGGGGGGAAACAACAGACCCATAAATACGAGAACTCCCTAATGAAAGTATGACAACAATATTAAAAGTCTTGATTGTCCTAAATAAAACGATTACCATATAGGGAATATGATAGACATCGGGGCTTTAATTTCATCAATAGGAAGAGGCATTAATAATCGGGATTCATAAGCTCTGTTCAAAGCCACAAAGTTGTTCTATGTCCCAAAATGGGCTCTTCTAGTAGCCTCTGGGCAAGGCAGCTCTAACTTTCTAAGCATCAGGATTTTGGATCGAAATATTACAAAATGAGAAACCATGACAGAAAGTAAATGCAAAGGGCCAAATAAGATCAAAATGGAAAGAAAATTAATATCTTAAAGTACCTTCCATGCTACCTTGAAATCACAGGTCATCGATTATTGCTATTTCAATTTAAGAATCCCCTAAGAGCAGTATTTAGTTCAATAACCATGTTAAGAAATTCATTAAGGCACCACATCTCCACTATTGTGAATGCCCTCCTTAGGAGTCCTTGGTATTGCTACAGATCTACCTGAAGTGTTTGGCAAGTAATTAAGATAGTTGAGCATTGGTGTCAGGAACTGTAATCCCAATATTCACTTCATCCTGTATGGAAAAAGACCATAAACAAAATTTTCATGGAAATGGTAACAAATTTAACCCACCTACACCTATGATAAAGACAATAATATTGAATACCAAGAAATAAACTAGGATTAGATATTATGTGCTTTGCATATCAAGCCTTTCGTTGCAAACAGACCAAAAATATGAGTTATTTCTAGCATTTTATGTGTGCCTATTTTTAGTAAACTAACACTGTATAAAACCCATTTACATTTCCAAAGCAGATCCTGCTAACGCACAGGGAAATATAATCCACTTACTGAAATGCAAGAGTTACACTACCTAAAATTTTCATGAAAACCTTGGTTGGTCCACATTCATTTCCATTAATAGTATCCAACATAAGACAAAATGCAACGTATTTTTATTTTACAAGGCCTTGACATTAGGTATAACCCTACTCACACTCTGGAGCTGTTGATGAAAGCCTTCATCATCTGAATCCTTTAGATCACTAAAAGAAGGGCGCACAGGTGATGCCTCTGTAGGTTGCGAAGTGGGCAGTTAAGAACCATCAGCATCTTGGGAATCACGATCCCTCGACCAAAAAAAAGGTGCTAATACAGTATTGCCAAAATCATCAATCAAAACTTTATCAGTAGGAGCAACACTTTCTTTGGATTTCAAAGGAGTACCTGCTTTAGCTTCTGTGCCAAAATGCATCCAAATTTCTGAATCAAGGTGCATTTTGTTAGAATTCCTTGGCATTACATGTTCATTAATACCATCATCCTCATTTTGGATTATACTACTTTCAGAGTTGGAAACACGTTTTCCAGGTTCATTAAACCTCCCGGGAAGTGCACCTTACTTATGTTGACACATAACCCCACTTGGGAGGATGCCCTACTTGAGTTGTTGATAAATACGCAACTCAAACCTCATTGTAATATCATCTTATGTGATGTTATGGGCATCGTTATTTTTTATTAGTGACTAAACCTACATGCTCTTTTTCTTTGGCGTTCTCTTGTTCTATGGTTTCATTGTTTTGCCTCTAGTGCACTTGTTTAGTGTTGTTTTTTCCATTACTTTTGCAGGTTTCTCAGTTGGTTGTTTGGTTCCATTCAATCCCATCGTTCTCTAGTGATGTCAACAACTCTATGGTAGCAGTTACCTTACAACAGTGGCTGTCGAATGGGATGTATTGTTCTACAGTCGCAACCCTTCTATAATGCATCAAAGAATATGAACACTCAACAATCAACTGTTGTAGTGTTGACTAATATAAGGGGGGAAGGTGTAATTAATTCCATGGCAACAATAGATCATAGACAGTGCTCTTAGAAAGAAGTTCCAAATGAGTTATTTTAGTATAAATATATTCTTCTTCAACAAAGCAGCCCACAAAATAGCTTAGAACAACTGGGGTCACTAAAAAATACCATCATAGAAGAGGAATTCAAGCCTATCCATTCTGTAGCTTCTCTACGCATGGGAAAGGGGCACATCATAGCAGGGTGTCAGAATCTTTATTTAATGATATCTAAGCAAAGGACTTCTCACAGGTGTCTGTGAGAGTTTTGTTGTGCACAAAGTCCAAAGACCTGTGAAAGATGTCACCCTTGTAGGAAGAAGTCAATTTCTTTGTCATTTGAAAGGTCTAGGTCTCAGGTCCACTTGCAACAACTTCTAAAGCAACCCACAAAATTTCATTCAACAGCTGGGCTCACTGACAAAGACCATCATGGGTGAAGGTCCTTTAGATCTGCTAAGTTGTCTCAAGTAACACATAATGAGAAAGTTGAAAACACATTCTACAAGATTTAATCACATAGGAAACACATGTGGATCAATTACTCCTAATCCCACCTTAAGGCTTAATACAATGAAAACGTCTCCTTCAAATAGGCTCCAGTATCCTTGGAATCTGCACCCTATATCTGATTGCATGTGCATGCTACCAAGTAGAGATTCACACTGTTGTTCTAAGTCTAGCAGATGATCTCTGTCCGATTTTGGAATGCATATTGATCATTAATAAATACACTTTTTTTGAATGAAAATCCCTTAAAAGAGATGTGACCTCATATTTTCCCAAGCTAGAAGTCGACTGGCAGAGAATGCACGGTTGCATTATAATGACTCAATTAATAAAGTGAGAATAAATTCTTCTTGAAAAAATACACCTCCTAAATGCTATGAAATGAATCATGCGCATTGCTAGTGAAGTATGCAACCTGAAATATGCCTATCATTCATGCAAACTGGGCATTGCTCATGCAAATTCAGTCTTCCCACTTATCTTGCATGCAAACTAGGATATTGGCCATGCAAACTCATGCATGCATGCCTTTTTCACCTATTTTTCTTGTTGTTATAGATGGTAATATTATTGTCTCATTGAAGCATGTGAACTGTAGGTCCGAATTGTCATACCACACACATTGTATGTCATCTAAAGTAAGGTGATGATCCCATCCTTATAAACAACCCAGTTCATTACATTCCTTCTTAAATCGCTCTGCAAGGTCAACATACCAGGTTTCATCTACTGATGTGGCAACTACTGATGTTATTCGCAACCGCATAATAGGCACCCACATTATGATTGTGGCTTCAAAGGTTGGGAGGTGACTTTGCACCAACAGCTTGAATCAAAACCCCATCAAAGTCACACCAAAAAGTAAACAGATAGATTTGATGCAAGTACTACTAAGTAACTACAAAGATGAAACAAATAGATGACTCTTCAGGAAAATATAGTTATCCATACCACACCAAGAAAATGTGCAATGAGAACATCCCAATCATTCCTATATAAACCTTGAAACATGTGTTCAATGACACCATTATCCACCTGCAAGAGTAAGTTTGCAAACAAGATGAGATTAAGCATCATGTGTTTTCTTGAAAAAGGTTGTGAGATACTACAGAAACCAAGATTTTAGATAGAACACATTTTGTTGTAAAACATCATGTATTCAGTAAACTGAAAAAAGAGTACTTATTTAACATGTCTGACTAAAAATCATAAATATAAAAACCAAGTGAAAAAAATTACAATTACTGTAGAGTGACTGCACACATACAGTATGAAGGTCCTTGACCCATGAAATTTTTTAAGTTTGAAGGTCCTTGACCCATGAAATTTTCGACAATCAAAAACAACAAACTCTATAAACTTCCAATCGTATTGAGGATAAATTGAACAGATCTCAAATTGGGGAATCAGTTTTTGAATGAAAAAAACTTGAAATCTGAGTTAAATGGCTTAAATTTAACAAAAATTAGTTCAATTATTTGGTTAGAGTATGGCTTTGGCTATATTGAAAAATGAGAATAATGGTTGTGTACCACCATACCAAATTCAACAACTAATCCTTTTCATAATTCTTTGCTTGGATAACTAGTTGGTGTAAGCAAAACATATTGATCTTTGAAATTTTCTTTTTCATTTTTGCAGAGAGTGCCTATACAACTATGGTGGGTGAGACAACATATGTTTCTGGAGCTTGTGACTAGAAAGCAGCGGATTAGTATTGAATATGGTGAAAACAGAGATATTGTTAGTTGGATTTCTAGAAAAGTCAACACTAAGCAAGGCACATTTGAGATTCTGGATCCCAGAGTTTCTGAGCCATTTAGAAATGGTATGATACATTTCTTGAAAATTGTCTTAGTTTGCATGACTAGCAAGTTGTCTGGTTTGTGTCCATCAAGGAGAGAAGTAGTGCACCTTTTGGAGAGGATAAAACCATGCATAGAGATCAAGGAAGAAGAGAAGGCCCAAAGAGGACTAGCACAATGAACTTCCTATGAATTAAAATCCTTGCATATAATAAAATAAATTATAATATAAAAATTAGACTATAATAAAAATTTCATCATCTAACAACACTACCCACCAAACGATATAATACCACTGTAGAAAATAAATTATCCTAAAAAATTAAAGACTACTCAAGTTTAGAAGACAACAATACTCCCATGGATCATTATGAAGACCATTTAAAAACACAGATTACCATCACTATATCTAACGCTATCACATTGATCATCAACAATCAATTTATGCAACAGCAAGTCAGTAAGTATAGACATCTTCTCTGTCTCTAGGAACTTGTAGAATAGTTCTACCAAGGCTGGCCATAGATCCACCATGCCACTCTTTGTCACAAAATGATCCATATCAACAAATAACAAGATAATATATCCAACATGCATCTTCTAGCAATTGATGTTCAGATCTCTCGGAGGGATACTCAATCACTGAGGTCATTCAAAATGAAAGAAATGTAATTCCAAAACATTGCAAGGATCCAAAGGCACATTTATTGGACGATCACTTAGGGTTCATATCTAATTTTGAAGTAGATTATAGATCACACAGGTTTATTTGCTTCTCGGAGGATTGTAACTCTGTTATGGAAATATCTGAATCACTGAAGGAAGAATGATAACATAATAAAAAAATTTCTAAGAAGTATCTCGTTTGTCCTGTCATGAACAGAAATACCATACTGCATCTGTATACTAGACTCTTGGAGATGGTGGTTGTGGTGTTAACCTGAAACATCAAGCTTAAAACCTCTTTCACAGTGATTCCAAAACATATATTGATGATATATCTCACTGTGAAAATCTACATTCTAAGAACTATCGTGTTTGTCTTGTCATTAATAGGGTTTTTATGTTCTCCATCTTTCCAGTAGTCTCCCTGATGATGGTGGATGAAGTGTTTATCCGAAATGTAGGGCCTAGAAAACTCACTCAATGATTCCAATACAGATAGGATTTCCACTTTATTTCAGCACAAGAGATTGCATTTGAAACCAAAAGCAAAGGAAAAAAAAACAATGAAGAAGAAGCTTTTGGTAATACAACTCCCGACTCCCCATTGTTTTCATCTAAATATTCATACGGAGGGAGCCACAGGATCGATCAATGATTTTTAAATCCAAATTGATGCTTCATGAAGAACTATATGTATTGCTAGTGCAGATATTAGACAATGCCTGCAAAATACACACTCACATTTTCAAGGACACTATATAGTCTACAGTATCCTTGAACAACATGTCCACTTCCTGCATAGTCCTCCCACCTGGAATAAGCCTCTGCAACTTCCTCAATATCCTGTGTTTATTCATTGAATATATGCCCATGAATACCCTTGCCTTTGTTTGAATATATCTCTTGCTCTTTAATGCAACTGATCTTCCTCATGCCAACCAGATGGCAAGTCTAACATTTTTCCTGTGGCCGTGAACTCTTGGTCTTATCAATATTTTCTTCATCTTCTGAGAGCCCATTTTTTCTTCTAAAAGAATAGTGTTAGTTACAACTTTCACTAATGTTACATATGTCGAATCTCCTCACCTAATTTGGCCTCTTATCATCAATGCTATTAGAGCTCTAAATATCTTATACAACAACTCTGGTAAATCAAATCAAAACTCTGCATATCAAAGAATATATTCTTACATGAATATTAACACAACCACAACATGCATTTAGACTCTAATCATCAATACACATGGATCAAAATTTCTTAACAACAACAACTACTATGCCAAATCAGAACAAAACACAATACATCAAAAGATAAAGTGACATGGATATCTCGATGAGGTTCAATATACTCACATATGAATCTCAACACTACGATATAATACCACTGTAGAAAATAAATTATCCTAAAAAATTAAAGAATACTAAAGGTTGGAAGACAACAATACTCCCTTTGTCATTGTAAACTCTCAAGAAGGTGCCCCGGGGTGCTCGTTGAGTTCCCACAATATTGGTAGTGAAATCCTGCAGTTAAGGAGAGAGAGACCTATAAGAGACTACTATATTTCTACTATATATTAAATGTCATTGATAACAACACTACCACCAAAAATAAAAAGACCAATAGAAAAGACAACATAAGCAATATAACCTCAACTTTCCAAAGGCAACATAATTATCCATGTTTGGTTCCAATTACACTTATCCAAAGATTTTGTGTTGTTATTGGTGATCTATCTTCAAATTACAGACAAAAAAACATGAAATAACCCCATGTCTCACAATATTGACATAAAATTTCTTTGATAATTTTTTCATGAAGCATTGGATATCTAAAGTAGCACCATGTGAAAAACAACATAAATGGCCCAATGGCACTCTCCCACACAAAGCAGTCATGACACAAATCTCATGTACAATACATGTAGCTTGTTTTAATCCAGTAAACCAATAGCTTGCAGAATGGACATTTGGTTCCAATTCATATGATAATCAAGGGCATCATAAGTGGACGAAAAAGAGGTGAACATCTCACTCAAATTCACATAATTATTCCCACTTATAGCATGTAATAGCATGAGATAATAAGTCATACTCTGCTATTAACTAGCACAAATCCAAAATCCTTATTTTTACAGTTCCAGCAAAATCCAACCCAACACAAATCGCTGGCAAAAATCTGAAAATTATGAGTGAAATCAATTGGCAATGGTACAAATTCAATCTTCCATCTTACAGGCCTTGAAGACTGATAACTGCAGGGGCAATACATATTTATATTGTAGCTGATGACAAATAAATTCCACCATTCTCCAGTTGTGAAAAACAACTCACAGAAAGTACCAGAGCAGAGGTTCAAGAAGACAACCACACGCCATATTATATAGAGACACCTACTTGAAAAGGATAGCTGCAAGATGAAGGATGAAATCTGCACTTCCAATCAAAAATAGGGTAATTATACTAGACCAAAAATTTGCATGTCTTGGTAACAGTGCGACTTTTATTGGTAAAAGCCTTTGTCTTGGATCAAACCACCCTGGCAACTATCACATGTCCACCCAAATGCAGTCCATGCACCCAAGGGATTCAAATCATAACAATGGCAATGAATGGCCACCCTGCAGACTTTGCATTGATAGTCACGAGGCAAGACTGTGAATCCACAGACTTTACATAGTTTCCCTATTTCCTCTGAGACTTGTCTGTTGGCTATGCTGTGCATTTGAAATTCCTCCAAGTTTACAGTGTTACTTGCAGCATGGTATTGATTTTCCTCTGGGATTACTTTACTAGTTGTTCCATGCAATTGAAAACCCATAAGATTTTCTTGTGAAAAGTCATTTGGTAGTTGAGATCCCATGTTCTGTGCAGTGCTTGATGGAACGAGGGGTCCATTGTAAGGAAAACCTTGAGGTTCAACTCCCAGAGGCTGAGAACATGTACCTATTTGTTTATTATTAGACTCGCAATCAAAGGAATTCTCAATAATTCCTTAAGACAGATCAACAAGATCTTCCACTTTATCAGCTTCGGATGCCAGCAATTCTATGAAGGGATTACTATCTTATCACAACCCAAGTTAAAGCATTATTACTATGTGTGGGGAGTCGTCTCAAGACAAAGCAAGATGACATTGGAACTCGATATTTTTAACAAGAAAAATGATAGTGTTGAAGGGATAAATACCCATAAAGATAACCTACTTTGTTGAAACAAAAATGGTGACCTTTGAAGAGGAAGACTGCTGCAATGTTGGAGCACTCATGTGTCGAATAAGTCTAAAGCAAGGGTTTAAATATAATTGTTGTGACAAGTCTAGATAAGAGAAATGAAGGTATCACCATCATAGATCCATTTTAACTATGGCTCTACAAAACACCAAGAGGGTTCAAATCCCTTTAGGTGCAAACCTTTTCTTGCATTTAGGACTTTAAAAGGGGTTTGCACCTCAAGAGATTTGATCCCTCTCGGAGCTAGGTAATTCCATAGTTAAAATGGATCTATGGTGGTTCCTAAACAAAGGCATTTGTATATGGACATCCTTTTGAGTTGAGTTCGTGCTAATAAACTGAAGCATTGAAGTACCGAAGCATTCATACTTCTCATTGATGAATGTGAGTTCATTGTTTTCAACTAGGATGTTGTGAAGCATGCCCATGGAGCAATTAAACATGCCAGTAGACTGAAATCATTCCAATAAAACTTACTTCAAAATATAAGGTAGGCTCTGGTTGGTTACACAGCTCTCCCTCGTTTAGAATTAGTTATATTTATATACCCAACTATCAGCAAACCCAAGCGTACACAAGGCCTACAGATCTTTACAATTTATGAAATGTACATAACAGCATTTGATTTGAACTCGTGTCCTTTCCAGACCAAATTGTTAGTCATTTAGATATTTCTTCATGATATTTTATACATACGTGTGTGATATAGCCATCAATTTATCAGAAAGGTTCCATTTTGGTAAGGACTTGCTTTCAAAGAGATGAGATAAGGAGTTAGCTTCTAATGGAAAGCATGACTAATGCTCAATATCCAAGTAGAAGTTTTAACACCGAGGCATTATGGAAACTAGATCAATTTCACAAATTGAAGCATGCATCATGTTCTCGTAACGTACAACCTCAAACAATCCGAAAACAAAAAGGTCTGAGACTTGTTCTTACAATTTGCTCTAAAAGTCATGGGTTTTCCTTAGCTTGACAATGCAGCTACAGTTTCCATGCTCTTTTTCTAGTGATCGAGATGCTTGATGCCAGATTTGTGCAACTTGAGAAGGAACACACTTCGTTGCAACCTGCACTTGGGAAAGAATCTGTGGTTTCCCTTTCAAATTTGCTCCATAAAGATTCTTGTGCTCATCTATGGTTATATATTGCAGTTCTTCCTAAAAAGAGAAAACCAATAGGAGACATTAAGTAAATACGCTTAAGGTTAATTGTTGAAAGAGTCACTAGAGTCCTGCCAGGTCGCAAACTCCAGGTGGTCAGGGATGGATGTCTTTCCTCTGCAAACTACACGTGTGGATTTTTAGGTCATGTTTTGTCCTATATTGTGTGTTTTCTGGCTTAAATATCATTTTTCGTATATAAAATCTAGATATATTTTTCTTGGATTAGACATTTTAATGGCATGTTCCAAGAGAATGTTTTCTAGCATGCATTTTGGAAATATTACAAATATACAGTTACATTTGCATTTTAAATTTGATTCTATATTTTCTAGGTCGTAGTTCATTTAGGATCTCCAAATCCTCATGCCTCCCATTCTTAGAAAGAAGACTGAAATGTGGCTCATTGTCATCTAGGTTTTCTAATAAAGTTGTTTTGAAAATAACAACCCCTGGATGAGAAAGCAAGAGGGCGACTAACGAAGTTGAGGAATATATCCTTAAATGCCTTCTGCAAGATCCAGGGCACACAATGGAATGAAAACTCTCTTCTCATGAACCTCAACCTAGTTTTGGACAATAAAATAATTTGTGGCCATATCCATGGCGGATGCCCAGAGAGAAAGAGAAATTGCAACGAGGGCAAGTTGAGAATGATTTCAATAGTGACTTGATGGAGATTAAGTTGGATATTCATAGGATTAGGGTATCATCGATGACTTACGCAGCTACATTGCTAGTGATGAGGCCCACTTAATGTTGTTATATATTTGGTAATATAAAACAAAGAGTTATTTTGTCATATGATGAAGATATGCAAATTACTTACTGTTACAGCTCTCCTACTGTGCTATATTCCTTCCATTGACCTTCTTGGCAACCAAAAATGATGCTCATGTTCCAGAGTCCACATTCCTCAAAAACCTGCAACATGCATATGCAGGGATAAGATTGCTTAATATCTACATATATTTGGATGTAAAGATAAATCTAGATGAAATTGCAAATCCAAGCATGGCAAAAATTTACATACAAGTCAATACCTTTAAAATAAATAATTTATTCTATTCAAAGCCTTGATCTTCATTGCACCTCGATTGGATTAGTTTCAAAGCCCAACTGGGATGGAGGAATTAGCTAGGCTAAGAAAAGAAAATGGTTTGGTTTTGAGCCCTAATCGTTGGAATCTTAACATAATGGAAAGCTTATTACCCACATTAATTCAGTAATGAAGGATTGAGGATGCTCACTCAAAGATATGATGCTTGCGAGTGTCCATCCCAATCTATATATTCACCTGCCAAAGAAGAAAAAAACCTTAGATCTGTGAGAGAAGAAGCCTCAAAATGTTCACCTACCAGAGAAGAAACCTCAAATCTGTGAGAGAAGCCTCAAAGTGGGTGTTTGGTGATTCGCGAATTAGAGATTCGCTCTTTCTTTCCTGGCACTTTCTTTCCCCCAATTTTTATTTCCCCCATTTGAGTTTTTCAAATTTGGCATTATTATTAGATTAGATTAGATTATATATTTATATATTAAAAATATATTATATAATAAAAATGTAGTAGGCAATTTTAGTTATTTGACTTATTATTTAGACGTATTTTTATCAGATTTGGCATTATTATTAGATTATATTATATTATATATTTATATATTAAAAATATATTATATAATAAAAATGTAGTAGGCAATTTTAGTTATTTGACTTATTATTTAGACATATTTTTATCATATGACTAAACTAATCATTACTAGTGATTAAACCATGAATTCAAAGATTAAAGAAAGCCCATAAATACAATGGAACCGAAGAGATAAGGGTATGAATTGTTACCTGAAGCATGATTGTGCTGCAGTAGTTGAGCTAGGGTTTCAAACCCACCCCAAAGATTGTTGAAAAAATTGATGGCGAATAGATGATCTGAAGCAAAATCAAGAAGCCTATCACATAGAGATCCTTGCAAACATATGGAGAACTTTGGTTCCTATGCACAATTCGTGGAGATCACATGGAGATCCTTGCAACCATATGGAGAACTTTGATTTCTCTGAGCAATTCGTGGAGATCAGATCTAATATTGGAGGCCCTATCACTTTTCACTTTTTTTGAGTTTCCCTCTATCTGTTACATTTGTTTTGTTTATATTCTTCTTTTTCATAATTTGTTAATACTAGTTACATATATTAATTATATAAATATATATAATAACTATACAATATATTAATATTATATATGAGTGAAAAGATACAGGGAAAAAAGGATTTTGATAATTTATTTATTTTATATGTGAAAGGAGAAGGGGTTAGCTACGATTATGGGGGTATTTTTGTTATTATTAATATTCAAGGAGACAGGAACAAAGGGACTTTTACAAAAAGGGAGGAATTATTTTTTCTTCAAAATGGAGGATATTGGCTATTTCTTGTAAGGGAGGGACCCAGGGGGACTTTAAAGATTTTTGAACTCAGGTGGAAAGAGAACCATGGTGAATGAATGCATATGGAGAATTAATATTGGAGGTTGTGAAATTGACAATTTTAAGCTAACATGACACAAAATACATGAACTTGTTGAAACTTTAACAGACTGCTGAGATGGTCAAACGGCGATGGTTTTGTTCAAAAAAATATGAACACAACCAGTACAACAAGCTGAACGGAGTGACACTAACTTTAGGACGTGACAATTCCAAAAGGGAATTAAGACGACAAATATCGACTAAGACTCGACTCAACCACATGTAGAAGAACTCATCTATCACTTGATAAACTATATGCAAGACATGATGTATTATCTAGATATCAACTCACCACACCTAAGCCACTAATTAGTAGAGAACCCTCTAAATGAGCATCTCAATGATTCTCCTATCATCTAACACAATAGGCATCAAGATGGCCTCAAATAAATGATCCCTTAGAAGACATGTATTGAAAAATAATCCAAGTTGTGTACTATTAATGTTACAATTTAGTAAATTTTAACACTTCAGATGGATTCGGAGACCCCCCTTCGGGGGTCCCAGAAGGGGGGTCTCCGAATCCATCTGCAGTGTTAAAATTTAGTAAATTCTACTAATTCATTATCAAAATTATAATTTTCCATTGTCGGAATGACACAACTAAAAAAGAACACATAAATGACCAATTGTTATATGGTCATTTTTAGTTTAGTTATTATCTCGTGACCAAATTGATCATTTATCTTGGTCATTTTTAGTTTAGTTCTTATCCCGTGACCAAATTGGTCATTTTTAGTCAATTCACTTAAAATTTCTCAATTTTGGTCATTTATCCCTTGAAAAAGTTGTGGTGACCAATTTTTTTGGTCCCTTGGTCACTTATCTCTCATTTTGTACTAGTGATATGTCGCATGAAGGTCGCAGGTGCATTGGTTTAGCCGAAAGGCATGACTAACCATTCAAACAATCCTTCCTTGGTCTTGAAAGCAGTTTTCCACACATCTGAGGGATCGATTGGAACCTGATGGTATCTCGACTTGAGGTCGAGCTTAGTAAACAATTTAGCACCTTTCAGATAGTCGATGAGCTCATCTATCCACGGCATAGGGTAGCGATTCTTTACCAAAATTTTGTTGAGAGCTCTGTAGTCGATGCACATGCGCCAAGTCCCATCTTTCTTCTGAACTAGGACGACTAGACTTCCATAAGGAGAGGAGTTGGGGCGGATATGACCTTTGTCGATTAATTCTTGGATATGTTTGCGAATCTCTTCATTTTTTAGAATGGATCTTCTGTAAACATATGGGTTAGGCAAAGAAGAACCAGGAACAAGTTCAATGGAGTGTTTTACATAACAATGTTGAGGTACTCCATCGGGAGATTGAAAGAGGTTATGGTACTCATCGAAAATATGATCAACTTGATGCTTCTATCGGGAGCTGCATTGCTCGGTGACTCGACTCGTCACTGCAATCTTCTTAGAATGTTACGGCTTGATCATGATTAATTCGAACTTCTGAGCATGATTGATGAGCTTCTTTGTTTGTTTGGTAGATATCAGTGCAACCGTTGGTGTAGGTTGACGCTCTGGTATGCTAAACCATCGATTTCGGATTCTGATAATCACCTTCTGAGGTCGTGACTGATAACTTCCATGTCTATCCCAGAGGTAAGGTTTCCCAAACAGGGCGTCGACTACGGAGAGTGGTGCCACGTCGCATAGTACCTCATCTTCAAAAGGTTTTATGAAGTAAGCGAGCTTGCATTGTCGAGTGATTTGTAGTTCTTGTCCATCCTTCATCCAACCGATGCTGTAAGGCTGAGGATGTGGAGTGGTAGCAAGACCTAGTTTCTTTACGAGATCTTCAGAAATGAAGTTCTTCTGGCTACCCTTGTCCAAAATTAGATGCAATGGGTTGCTCTGGACCCATATCCGTGTATGGAATAAGCGTTCTCGTTCCTCCTCGTCGATGATAGTCGAGGCTGCTGGAGTGGTCGATGTCAAAAGGGTCGTTGCATCTGGATTAGATTCTTCCACCGTCTTATCGAACGTGTCATAGGTCGACACTTTCACCAAAAAAGTCTTATGAGCTTTGCATTCATACGTATCATGCCAATATGAGTGGTGGTAATCGCACCATTTTTCGATAGGTGGTTGTTTGCTACGTTCCCTCTTGTGAAAAAGTATTCTTGCCATGATCTGGCTTTGGCGGTGTCGGCTGAGAAGATTTCGACTTGTCAAAGTCGGCTGATGTCTTCTTGTCGGGTGGTCGTCGTGATGTTGGCTTTGTCGTGAAGCTTGCTTTCCCTTTCTACTTGGTTTCCATTTTTCTGGCGTAGTGGAATGCATCTGTAAGCGTATTAACAGTCATAAATTCCATCTCCTGCTGAATGTACGGGGACAATCCGCTAACGTACTTCAGAACAAGCAATTTCTCTTCTTCTTGGACACCAAGTCTAGCCATGAGTCGATAGAACTCATCTGTGTAACTCTGTACTAATTGGTCTTTCCATTTCCTTAGCTGCTGCCACTTCTTATACTGTTGCTCGAGGTATTTTGGTGGGTACAATTCTTTTTAAATGTGTTCAATGAATTTATCCCACATGTCGATGGGGTCTCCGCTTTTCTCCATCTTTTTCAAGAGGTTCTCCCACTAGTAGTGCACAGATGTTGACATCTTTAAGGATGCAATGGTGATATTTTCAGCTTCTTAGAGTTGATTCAAAGCGTAATAGGATTCCAATTGTTGTACCCAATTGTCAACGGATTCTACATCAATCTTACCTTCAAGATTTGGTATGTCCAGATTCATGTGCACTTTGAAGGGGATGATTTTATCGGAGTAAGTTCTCCTCGAAAATCCTTCGGATGTCGAAGAAAATCGCGTGAGAATTTCGTTGAACTAGGCGAACATTTCAGTCCGTTGTCGAGCCAGAGCTTGCTCAATAAGCTGTGTTGTCTCGTCGGCTGCATGTCTATCGTTTGTTTCTTCTGTCATCTCTGGAGGTAGTGTCTTCTTGGATTGCTGAGATTGCGAGCGAGTTTGAACCGGCATAAGTCAGGTAACTTCGAGAGAAGTGTATACACATAAATTAAGCACGAAAAATTATTGCTCTAATTGAGTCTTGCTCTGATACCAATGATCCAGCTCGTGTCCAGGAAGCACGAGGGGGACAACAGTTCGAATGAATGAGTTGGCTCTATTATGGCGGAAGCTATAAGAAGAAGAATGAGCAAAAGCAGGATTACACTACACAGATAAACACAAATACGCACAGACAATATGCAGGAATACGAATTGTTCTTCTCTATTACTTGCAAACAGATAGATTGATGTATGTTACAATATTATACATGCTTATATAGAATTCTGAGATGCTTGGGTGCATGCCCGTTACGTTTAGTTACAAAGAAGAAGTTAGAATCGTTCAACAGTTTAACCGTTACAGTCGACTGGAAGACAGAGAGACAGTCTGTTGAAGTTCGGCAGTCGCTAGTCGTATGTCGACACTGCATGTCGATGTCGTGAAACTATGAGGTTGTTGAACATGTCGAAGGTGCAGAGTGTGTCGCAGTATATCGAAGTAGAGACTCGTTGAAGTTGCGTCGAAATCGGAACCTGTTGGAGTTGCTGAGTTTTTTGAAGTCATTTCGAGTCGAAACTTGTCGAAGTTGTATCGACATCGATGACTTGTCGCAGTTGATGTTAGCATTTGACAACAATGCCAACTACGATGTGGATCAACTCTTGCGTAACATCTTGCATGCCAGAATATGAGCTGCAAATCTCGCAGCTTTATCATTTATGTGGTTAACATAAAATCCTATGCTTGCTCTTTGTATTCTATACTTTTCTATTACCCTTTTTGCAAGGCCCTTTTCTTGCTTACTGTCCAAAATAATACTCACATCTTCACCCCCAGTAGGGAGTCCAGTGATCAGTTCTATCAATTAGGTATCAATGTACATAGGCTTGTTTGGCCATAAGAATCCACCATGTATCCGTGAAAACAACATCTTTGTGCACATTTTTAGTTGTGGGATTCTTCCAAAATGTGGAATATCCATCATATTTAGAACCCCTGATTTTTGCAGCCCATATGCCCATATTTGAAGTTCCATTATAACTGGTGCATTAGGGTCTGGTCCTCTTCTCCTATTCAAGTAGTTGCTATTGATCAGCTCAATAAAATTTTCTTCTCAGTTATATCATAATCAACAAACTGAAATTTGTACAGTTTACCAAGCATATTTTCTTCAGCGAGCACTCCCTCTAGTATCACTAGTGTCGGTACACTTATGTACTCTATGGTAGGTAAATTAGCTATTGTCGCAGTGGGTTTTATTGGCGAAATGTAGTCACGAGGGAAATTTATCGGCTTTGATGATGACGGCTCATGTGTTTGTGCAGTCTCTTCATGCAGACCCACTAATGGATTCTTTGTTCTGCACTGTCTCTTGGGTGCCATCACTCTTCTCCGACTCTAACTTTTGTTTGCTCTGTAACTGATATTTTCAGTAGAGGCTAGTGACTTTCTTTGTAATATGTCAAAGACTTGCATTAGAAGCTTTGTGTTCTCTTGTTGTCTTTATTATCTTCTGTATTACTCGAATTTACCTTGATTTGGTCCAAATACATTTAACCATCTTCTGTCATCGATCATTAATGACACCCATTTTTAGTCTTGTCGCTACCTGTCCTATCATTAATTCTCATGATTTGTCGCAGTCCTTTGTTTCACGCACTACATTCTTTCTACGACAGATCATATTATCTTCATTTTCTCATGTATTGAAGTATAGGAAAAACAGAGACTTTCAGTTCCAAAATCCCTCAACATAATTTTTAATGCAGAGGACTGAGTCTAATTTTCAACTGTCCCTTCATTTTTTGCGCATAGGACCAGTCAATTGATTTTTCCCTTTTGATCTATTGACATCCTTTTCCAAACCTTTCTACAATTTTATTTTTCTTGATTCCCATAAAATTTCTTCTCAGTAAGGTATAAAGTTTCCTGAGATTCTTCCTTCTATGTTCTTTTCTTGTTTTCTCTTCCAAAATTTGTTCGATTTCTGTAAATTTTTATAGTTAAGATATTTATGACCTAAGATGTTACATTTGTAACATACAACATTGTTGTAGAACCAGAATTATTGCACTTCCAGCATATAACAAGTCCATTGAATTCCTTTGCTTTATGCCCATCTATGTTGCACGAGAAAAAACAATCAAGAAAAGGTTGTTTGTACATGAGTGACTGTTGTCTTCTTGGTTGTGTTGTTATTCTGTATTTGCTTTTGTCAATCTTTGGTGAACTTTCCTTTCCTCCCATATTGACGCCTTCCTTAATATTTTCTTCAGATGATTTGAGGTCTCCCTCAATATTATCTTGATTTTTGTCAAACCCAAGACCAGTCTTGTCATGTGATGATCTTTGACAACTAAGAATGTGTTCCAAAATCATGGTGCGTTTTTCAAACTTTGAAATTGTTTCCAATTGAGCGATTGTCTTCTTCAGTTCTTTCTTTAGTGAAAGAATATCAAGCATTTTCTCTTTGCAGGTTTCATTCTTCTCATAAAGTTGTTTTGTTAAATCTTCTTTAGCCTTCTTGGCCTCAAGTAGTTGTTCCTTTTGTTCATCTATGATCTGTGTCACTTGCTTGCCAAATTTATGAGCTTCCTCTTGGGACTCTTGCAACCTTATATTCATATATGGATTCTCTTTTCTTATAACAACAATGTCAACTTATTGTTCTTGACATATTGTTTCCTTCTTACTTGATTGATTTCCCAAGAAATCCTTACTACTCTTTGCCTCCTCCATTTGAGCCTTTTCTCCAAGTTGTACCAACTGTTCCATTAGCTCTTCATTTTCTCTTTTTATTTTCCTTGACTCGTTTAAGGCACTTATTAATTCACTCTTCCGGTCACCTTCTCTAGTTTCCTCATCTTCAGACTCAAAAGCTCTTTCCTTGATGTATGTGCTGCTCTCATCCTCTTCTTTTAATTCTTTACTTCCTGCAATCGCTTCCTTAGTCTTGTGAAGGTCTTTTATATTTTCCCAAAGTTCTTTGGATGAGACACATTTTTCAACTATATCTTTAATAGACTCAGCCAACCCTTCCATAATGGAATCCATTGCTAATTTGTTATTCATTTTCAATTTCCTTTTGGCAGTAGAATTTGATGACCCTTTTGAAGGAATGTATTCTTTGACAACTGTCTGTCAAATATCAAGTCCACGTGATTGCAAATAAGCTTCCATTCTCATGCTCCACAATAGATAGTTTGTTCCAGTGAACAAGGGAGCTTTATCCATGTTCAAACCATTCCTCACAAGTCATGTATGTGCAGTGATTTGCCTTCCAACTGTTAAATTATTCCTAAAGCAACCTGTTCTGATACCAATTGTTGGAAATATTAATGATACTTAGAGGGGGAGTGAATCAATGTCATGCACAAATTTGCAAATAATTCACTTTTTAAAACATGCACCAATTGCTATTTAAAACCACATCAATAAAAACAAACTGTGTGCAGAATATTTGAAGAAAATTTTATATATATGTATAAAATGAAATTACATAGAAAGATGGGACACCAATCTCCACTGATGTGAGCATCGACTCACTCAGAAACCCATCTGATTGGGACACCAATCCCACTGGAAACCACCAACTTGTAGACTACATGATTCAACCTGTGAGGACACCAACCCTCCATGCAAGCACCAACTTGTTGATTCAGGATCCAACCTGTGAGGACACCAATCCTCTGCGCAAGCACCAACTCGCAGTGTTCATGCACCAACCTGAGTGGAGACTGCAATATCCTTTCCTTTCCCCGTCCAATCGCCCTGAGATATATATGTTGTTGTACACTAACTTCATATTTGTGTGCACTTTGATTTGCGCTCTGCTTCACTAACTGTTGCACTCACTTCTAATGTATTCTGGTTCAAACCTGGTCACTACTTCTCTTATACTATATTCTGATATAGTTCCAATTATTGTATTGATTCTGCGTACATATACATTCACGTGCTTCTTGCGCCCTTCTCACAAATGATCCTTATGTATGAACGACTGCTCCTTGCTCTTCTGCATTTCTTGTAACCTCGCGCACTTCTTAAAATCATATTGCCTCTGATTCCCCCGAGCATTTCATCTATCCCGAAGCTTGCAAATTCAGAATATTACTCCATTTGTTCTTCCAAGCTTACCTCTCATTCATCAACTTCACTCTTATTTATATTCAACTTGTTCAAACGATGTGTCCACAAGTTGGGTCTTCTCTAAACGGTAACACCCTTCTTCCTTTCTTTACAGTCAAGCTTACCCAAGCATATGCCACTTGTTGTATATTGAGTGAATGCGGTACCATGACTTTGTGGGTCTTGCGCACACTAGTTCATTATCTTAGTGGGACTTGTGCACTGGAGTACCATGACTAGGTGGGAAATTCAAAACAGTCAATGGACTTGCATACATATTTGATATATTTCTTCAAACTGGCACATAGAAACCAAGTCCAACAACCTCTTTGATATCAATGACAACACCAAAGTTCAACAACCAGAGCTAATAGGCTGTGAATTTCCTGAGCTCAGAATTGATATTGGATACCCAAAACTTCAATTCTCTACTACAAAAATATACAACATTAAAACATGTTATGGACTTCTATCTCACCACATTATTGTTGTTAACATTGCAATTTTAGACTTATAAAACTATTTATCCATCAAAGTGATGGAAAATCAATCTAAATTTTAAAAGTGTATACTCAAATGGAATGCATCAAGAGGAGGATAGAGAAACAATTAGGGTATGAGATAATGTATAGTATGTCTAATTCATACCTATTTAACAAGATCTTCATATTTTTTCGGGGGAATCAAAGGTTGTCCAAAGGCCCAGAAACATAAAAGGGATAAGGACTCCACCTTCTACAACATAGGTATGTTATAGACATGGCTAATGTTTGTATTTGGAATTGCAGAATCCTGCTTGCTTGGATAACTATCTTGTATCCGTCTACTTCAAACAACAACTGTTCCATAGTTTATCTTGACCAAACATCATCCAAAATTACCAAAGTTGGTTGACTTCCTTTTAAACTAAGATTCTTATGTAGTTGGTTGTGTGCATCCTCTATACTATGGAAAATATGTCTACCAGCTCCAATTATCTTATCCCACATAGTCTCCAAAAGGGCCTTTACATTTGGAGTATCAAGGGTTGATTAAACAATTTGTAAGTAGATTATATTCTTACAAATATGGGTTGTGAACAATCCTCTCGAAAAAGGTGCCTTTTAATGGAAGAATATAATCTTGAATCCTCTTCAAGATGAAAGAGGTGTCTACATTGAAGCAAGGATTATATAGTGCAAGACCAAAACATCTTTACAACCACTACAATGAAGTCAATGTAAGGATTATATGGTGCAAAATCAAAATATCTCTACATGCACTAAATTGATTGTCAATCTGACCTCCACCAGGATAAGGTGGCTTTGAAAAAGAATACGAAAAACGTTTGTAGTAATGTTGATGAGAAGACGAAGGCTCAAAGCAACTTGCTAATATGTTTCCAGTGCAATGGTCATTCATTGGACTGGACAATAAGGATCAATATACCTCACTCAAAATTACTCACAATGTTCATTTTTTTCACACGTTATATACACCTACTTAATCTTCTTCATGCATAAGTCTTTAGAAACTTCATTATTTAGATGCAAGCCACAAATTTTGATAAAGTTATAACAAAATCACTAAGACTACATAGTTTCCACCCCATATCATGGATCTAATGCAATAAGAATTTCAATTTCTGTCAAAGATGCTTCATAATTTTAACATTTTTAATGCTTCATAATTTCTAACATTTTTAATCTTTGTTAAATAATTATTTTAAATTTCACAAATATAAATATATTTTAATTAGTTGATAATACATTTTTTCGTCTCTCTTGATTCAATAGCTTGATATGAAAGTTATCAACAGGTTGTAGTGAGAGGATTCTATTCTTGTCATAAATAATTTCAACAGGTTGTAGTGAGAGGATGTTATTCTTATCATAAATAATTTCAATCCTATAACTTTGGTGGAGGGAAAATTCATTTGGTGATTAATAGTGCTTGTAGATGGGATCATTTTACATATTTTGATCTTTAATTGGATTTGTTAAAGTATTTGGTTATCTACCACTTACTTTTTTTATTACTTTTTGAGTAATCATAGAAAAACCAACACTAATGACATTGATGTCTACAATGCTTACATTTTACTAAAATTTTGTGGTGTTTATTTTGTATGAGCACATAAAACAATATATTTGTGTGATAAAGATTAGTTCTATTAAAGACAAATTAATAATTCTTGACTCTATGTTATTACCAATAAACAATTTTTTCATCAAAACCACATACTTATCACCAAAAAAACATTTATGCTTCATTTGTGAACAATGGAACCCTCAAATCATATCTATTGATGATATTTCCAATTTTGCATATCAATGCACCTTATTGTTTTAAGTGCATTGAAGAAAACCTCCATTAGAACCTCTGTCCACCAAAAAATTTTAGTTGTAGTGAACATCTGTTAAAACCTCAGACAACATCCTATAAAACCTTCATATTTGAAATGCACATTGTTAATTGTAGAGGTTTGAAATGCACATACCTTCAACGGATGGTTCAACCAAGTGAGCTAAACATACCTTCAATGGATGGCTTAACCAATTGAGCCAACCCTTAGGGCTCAAGGTAGGCTAGTTATACGTGTGGTTTCTATAATTTCGTGTTGTCACTACATTAACATATCCCTATGATAGGGATTTGTTCCACATTATTTTTTTTACTGTTATATCTACTTTACTCTTATACTTAGTCCATGCTTCACTGATATGATAGTATTTTTCACCTTGTTACTAACATCATCAACGATTTCAATGATATACTTTGTGGACCCTCTCTTATTGATAGTTGTTAACCCTTTCTTATACTTGTTACTATATGATGTCTTTAATTGCGTACTATCTTATTATAGTGTTGAGAATTTGTTCCACATTTTTCACCATAGCTTAAGTGGTTCACCCACTTGTAAATGTTAGCTATGCAATGTTTATAATACAAATCTCACCACCACATTGACACAACCACATAATGGAACTACATTCGGTGGTTGTGCACTTGTAATTGTTAGCTAAGTGATGTTTATAATGCAAGTCATAAGTCTTACCACATTGAGACAATCCCAAGATAGAATTTTGTTCCACATTAATATTCTCATATCTCATTCTAATCACATTTGTTGTGAAGAATTTGTTACACCAAAATATGAATTATGTGTCCTCTCAATTCCTAAAGCACTTGGGCTAAATGATCAAATGGAGAGTTGATGTTCCCCTTTTAACATTATGTTGTCACTCCAACGCGCCCTGCTCATTGGCAAGGTGCGTTAGACCTTAGGTGACGCGCTCTGCACATTGGCAGAGTCTGTCGGTGACGCTAGTTGCTCTTGTACAAAACGCGTCATCCTTAAATGACGTGAGTTGCTAGTGTGCAAGGTGCGTCGATGTTGGTTAAAATGGAAAAAGAGAAGCTTCGAGTGACTTCTCGAACCTTTGGATGCGTGGAAGCTTATCCCTACATGTTAGGAAAGGTGGCACTCAATCCCCTTACCTAGTGGGATGATCCCTTAAGCTTCTCCCTCAAATCCTCAACCTCTCATATCCTCTTAGGCCTATAAATATGAACCCCCTCTCCATTGTTAAGGGAGGAAGGATAGAGTACCTACATGCTGGTGAAATTCTGCTAGGAGATCCTTTCATCCATAGGAGGCAAGAAGGATTTGATCTTTTGAGGCTAAGATCATTCGAATGGTGTTATGACATCAAATCTTGGTTGTAACTATCTCTCTTTGTACTTTCTGTAATTACATTAATACAAATTCTTCCCATAAATATCTTGTCATTATAGAGTTTAGGATTGGATTCTTTAACCGCTAATCTAGATTGATTTCATGATTATATGCCATCACTACTTGTTTGTTTCCACTTGTTTCATGTTTTGTAGCTGAAGATCTAGAGATCAAAGAGTTGAATCAAGCAAGAAGAGAGGAATTGCATTTATAAGCTGAGTTATCTCTTGGCTTACTTTGCAATTTAATCATTCTAGGTAAGTTGTTTGTATTGTGTACATGTTTTGTTCTAGATCCGAACCATTCGGAATAGGGAGATTTGTTTAGTCCGCATTTACAGATTGTCCATAAACAAAATTGACTACTCCACTAGGGAGATATAGCCCATAAGTTTTGATTTGTTTGTGATTCTTGGTTTTTTATTTCCATCCGATTAGCCTCTTTCTTTATTGGATGTGATCATCAGAGAGCTTCTGGGTGATCCAAACTCTGATTGGGATTTCTTATCAAGTCATTTATCTTTTGGATTGTTGAGATTTTTCATTTTTTGTACTTGGATCTCGCCCGACGCACCTGGGCAGTTTTGGGCCCGTGTCATTGTAACTCTGATGTGCGTTACCTTAAGGCAGCTTGCATCATTGATGCCTTTTGCCCGTTTGCAACCTGCGTCACGGGTGCACTTACCCCTTGTGCAGAGCGCGTTGTTGGGCTTCCAATGCTTTGGTGTAACCTTGCAGGGCGCGTCGCCCTTCAAAACTTGGTGCACAAGTTTGAAAAGTCTTCCCAAAGTGATTTTGGCTTGGTATTTTGAGGTCTATGTGTTACCTTTGGCAGTCATAGAGTCTCCTAGACACAATGTGCTTTGTCTTTGATTTGTTGTTGAAGTTTAGAGTTTGATTCGAGTCTTAAGTAGTCAAGCGAGTGTCACTCTGCTTGTGGGCAATTTCAATCCCTCACGAGGACATTCAGTCTTGTGACTCCTTCTCAGTTCATCTGATTTGTTCACTCTTACTTCTCAGCCCTCTAATAGTTAGTTGTTGTGATTTTTTGCAATTTGGTGTGCTTTTGTGTGTTGTTTAGAGATCTTGGGTGATTAATATTTTTGAGAATTTCCAATTGATTAAAGATTGCGGTAGCAAACATTCTCTAGCTATCTGAATTTAGGTTAAAAGAGTGGCATAATTCTCAGATTCATTTCGAACATTAGTGTGAAAATCAGAAATTTCTTATTATCTACATTTCAAGCACATTACTTGGAATTGGTGCCAAGAGTTTTTTATGTTTTGAAATAATCATCTATGCCCTTTGAAAAAGCTAAAAGTTTATTAATGCTTACGACTTCTTGGTTTTAAAAAGTTCTTTTTATTTCCTTGAAAGTTTTGAGTGCATTTAAGCCTTCTCAAAGTATTCCAAAAATTAGTGAAAGCTCTTGTATTTTTTTATTTTATCTCTACTTCTTTTGATTTTCATTTCAAAAATCAGAGTTATTGCAATCGAAACGGGAATTCCTCTTTTCATTTTTTGCTCATAGGTTTGCTTAACTTGAAAAGAAAAAGTTAAAAATATTTTCGATTTGGTGTTATTTTCATTTTTGTTGGATCATTTGAAAGGGTACTTTTTTGGTCTTTTGGTTAAAAGAAAGTAGGGCTGCTTTGTTCATTTTTACTATCGGAAAAGAAAAGATTTCTCTTTACTTGAATTAGTTTTCATTGAAAAAAAATGAGACTTGCATTTTCATATAGATTAGTTTTGCATCTTTTTTAAATTCCAAGTCTACACTTCATGCATTCACCTAACCGTACAACTTAAAATAAAGCGGTATCCTAGGTTAAAATTGTATAGAAACTCGTGTTCTAGGTTAAAGATGTGTTCCGATGTCTTAAAGTGTGGCAACTGTCATTATTTGCCTGCACTGCATCCCAGGGGCTTGTAGTTCTTCCACGTACCAGTCAGTCTATCGAACAACCTTTCATGTACCTTCGGGTATATAGAAAGTTACTTCACATAATCGACAGTATATCGGAAGGCTCTTGTCGTACGGTTATGCATTAGACAACACCACTACGGATTGGAGCTCCCACGTACCTTGAGTATATCGGGAGCCCCACTAGGATTCCTGAAACCATCAGAGTTAACCATTGGCCGTCTTGGCATGGCAATACACCGAGAACATCACTCGGGGAGCTACTACGCACATACTGCCAGGTAGTCGAGTTATACGGTCAGGGGTACGGTCCTAATCCGCCCTGGTTAGTGCTTTGGAATATTGGGCCGAGTGTCAGGAAAAATATAAGTTAAGAATTCGACATTAAATTGTCAACCCAGGGGCTTGTAAGTTTCGAGGTGTTGACACTATATGTGCAGGATGAAAACCCTAACTAGCCTAATCTATTCTAAAGACTACAGATCATAGGTTGCATGCAAAAGTTCAAGATGTCATTGAGTTGAAAGTTTATAAATTCAAGTTTATGATCTGAATACAAATATTTATGTTGACTCAATGTTTTAAAATTAATGAATTCTTACTACAGTAATAAAGATATGTGATTCTACTCTAATATCTATAGCTACAATTCTAACTTAGACTCACAGCTAACTACAACTCGTATGGAAAAAGTAGAAAACCTATTTTATAGTTTAATTACAATCTAGCTATGCAACAACAACCTAAATGAAATTAACTTCTAAAGTAGAAAACGTTCAACCTTTCAAAAGCAAAACTTGGTTTTTTTTTCAAGTTCAAAAGTTAAGTTTATATATGCAGAAATAGATCTTCAAGACAACGAAAATTTAGATCAACCAAGATCTCAACTTGATGAACTGAGACACCTGAGTTAAACCTACATTGTGCACTCTAAAACAAACTTGGAAATCTAAAACCAGAAATTAAATCTATTTTCAAATAGCAACTTACAGACAATGTCTCAAGCAAATTGACAGAACGAAGCAAATTAAAGAGGAAAAATTGCTACAGGAAAACTGATGGAATGGATTCCATGCTAATTTTGAGCTTGAAATTGTATGCATAATCTCTGAGAATAAAGGAATCTGAATTTAACAAATCGTTGGGGGGGAAATAAAAAAAGGAGAAATCACTCAATGTATTTAAAAGAGGAATTCTACTTGCGGGAACAAAGTATGGACAAAACTTCTACGATTAACCTTTCCTTGAAATCAACTACATAAATTCACAAAAGATTTGGCTTATACAAATTGAAATTTACAAACCAAGAACGTTTTCATACAAGTCCACAATTTCCACGCTTAATAATCAATTTTATGGAATGATTTATGTGCAGAACATCAATCGGAAAGACAAGATGTCAATATAATTTTTGGAATTGATTTCTAAACTGGAATCTTACACAAAATTGACAGAAAAGTATCAATTTTCATGCAGAAATTCAAAAAGTTTTTTTCCAAACTACTCACAGAAATTGATTCTATTATACAAATTGGCAATCAAAATAAATACTATACAAAATCTGAGATGAATTTGCAGAAGAAAACACACATTCGATCCACATGGATGGCCAATCCCTGGGGATTTCACAAATTGTACATAGAATTTATTCTCGGGAATTCAATTCTCAATGAAAGAGATTGAGTTTACAGAGTGTTGATATGATGCTAAGACTCTTCTCTCTCCTACCCAAAAACAATACCATTCTCTAAATTTTACAGCATTTACAAAAGGATGAGGAACACATCGAATCTATGACTCGAACTCCCAGCTAATCAATACAAAATTCCAATATTAGAAACGGTTAAAATGCCTTTGCAATGCCCTTCCGAGAAATTATGAAATTCATTAGATTGGAGGTTAATCATATGCCAAAATCATTACACCAAATATTTTGTTGATTCTTCCTGTAACTACATACTCCAACAATCTGCTAGATTCCTTGTCTCTCTTTAACATGTAATTGGATGCTTTGAATGGAGTTTAGGGTCACTTTTCTTCCACCTGGGATGTAACCACGAACACCACACTGTCTAGGGATTTCAACCTCAAAAACCCATTTAACACATTTGGTAATGGAGGCCCGCGCATATGCTAACCAACGATTCCTCTTCCGCGGATGTGTTGGAACATGTGTCGGATTGAGTGTCGAATTGTAAAATTTCATGTCTGCCCAACGCAACAAGGCCAAAACTAAGTAATTAGTCCCGAGTATGATTTTGAATTTATAAAGGGGTTAAAAATAACTAAAATTAATGAAAAATTACTTTGATTAAGCCTCCATAATATAATCTCCTCAAAATGTTGGATTAAGAACCGAAAGGAATAATTGATATGCACAAACCTAGTCAAATATCTAGTTCCCATACATAATTAGGCTTAAAATTCGATATAAGATGGGAAAAATAGGGACCCATCATCGAGTATAACTGTTGGACCCTATAGTATATCGCGATTTGCGACGCTTTGATAATCCCATGAGGTTCCAAACTTTTGAATCCCACCTATCACACTAATTTGCTTGTGGCTTTAGCTTAAGTATGCCTTGAAGTGTGTTTTTCTTTTTTAGAATACTCTTAGGAGAAGTTTTACATCACCTGCCCTGGTTGAGAAGCCCTTAAGAAGATCCCATAGAATATTAAATTTGCCACTTGAATATCCCCTTAACCAAGGGGAGAACTCGAGAGCAACCATGGATCAACCGACAACATTGGAATCATGCGAAGAAGAAAATCCCAATATTGAAACAGGAGTAAACTATTCTCCTCCTGTAAATCCACCTATCATCGATCCTACCGGACCTTTGTAAGTGGAACAACCTCCTCTGCATGATACATATTTCCATCACTCGCTTGATGGTCTCCCTGGAGATACCAATTGGATTTTCAGTCGACCCCGGACGACTTGATAGTGACCGCGTTTGGTCCAACCGCATCATTTTGGGGAACTTCCCTAGGTCATAACATTTACGATTTTAGTTCACTTCCGATGGTGGAAACTCCACCGCGCCGCTTCCATCCCCGATGGATTCCTAACGACACATTTCTCACACCAGTTTATGAGACTATTGATCATTTACATACATTCGGTGACCAGATTAGACTCTAGAGTTTTCCTCCAAGACCCGATCCAGAAGTACCAGTTCTCGAACAACATTCCCCCATACAGTCTTTTTCTTTCTCTTCACTAGGAATATCAACACCTATCATGACCACCTATGAACCAAGGCAACCATATTTTTCGTCTGGTACACCTCCAAACCATTTGGCCGGTTCTACACCTCACTTGACCCCAACAACTGGAGAGCAACCTTTAGCTACTATTAACTACATGATTGGAACACCACCTCCACCTCAAAATTTGAGTGGAGGTTATCCCCTAGTGAGTAGTCAATAGATGAGTATGGGTCAACCTACCATTAGTGATCAACATATGCTTATTGGGCATACTCCAATGAGTGGACATTTTTCAACTAGGGGGCAACCCCTAGTTAGTGGACAAAACCTAACTGGGGGGCATCATCCAGTTAGGGGGCAAAAATGTGAGCGGAGAGTATTCTTCACATATGAACTATAACATGGTTGTAATTTCACTCCGAGCCATGGGACAACCTACCTGGGAACATCAAATGGGGGGGATATCTACTTAAACCCAACCCCCATGGGGGCATACATACTCGGGCAATCATAACGTTGTTATAAGTCAAAATTGTCCAGGAAATATTTTTCCTGGACTACCCTATCCCGGAAACATGAACACCCCATGGGAGCACCATAATGTTCCACCGACTGGACCTCCAGTCGACGGACCCCCCCCCCATGCCCACCACCTGTCCCACCTCCACCCGGAGGACCCCTGTACTCCGCCGGTGAACCCCCCTACTCCGGAGGAGGACCCCCTTCAGATCCACCTCCAAATCTGGGAGGCCCACCTCCATATGGCCAACACTTTATGGGAGGACCCTATGATCAGTCGATTCATGTTCCTACCAGTACCCAGATGCCTTATCAATATTATCAATATCCACATCCAAACCGACAATTACCATTTTTGGCTACGTTAGATCTACTAAACCTGTCCCGTTTGACCAATGATCCCATCCAACACGGTATAAACTGGTCAACTATTCGTGTGAAGTTACCATCAGACATACCGAAATTTGACGGCAAACCCGATGAGCACCCTAAGAACCACGTTTATGACTTATCATTTGTGGTGTTCCTCTAACTCCTTAATGGATGATTCTATCTGTTTGAGGTTGTTTCAATGAACCCTCACCGACACTGCTACGAAGTGGTACATCGAGTTACCACCACATTCTTTCACCGATTTTCGATCTCTAGCTATGGCCTTTCTGACTCATTTTCAGCTACCGATCCGCTATAAAACCGTGGATCTTTTGACGTACCTTCGACAAACAACCTCCACTCACATTTCCAATCATATTCATGAGTGGAGAAGGAGGCGTCACCTTATCAAAGCTCCTATTCTGGATCAGTTACTTGCCGATTGGTTCACGAAGTCCTTACTACCCATTATAGCTAAAGACGTGGCCATGGGAGGGGTCGTTACAAAAGAATAAGTTATTTCACGTGCTCAGTATTTAGACTTATTCTATGCTCAATCTGACACCTTATACGACATTATTCCTAACGCCCCACACCTTACGCACGACCCAACAAAACATCCTACAGGATCACACGCTGATGGCATCATTAGTTCCATTCATTCCCAGCTTGCTACCCAATCAGGTGGATCACAGAACCACCATAGTTCGACTCCATCCTCGCCATAGGTTGGCACCAACACCAATTGACCACCCAGCCCTGCTTACACTACGGAAGTGAATTCATTTCAGTCTGCTTCACCTCAAAAATCCAGTGGCAAAAAGAAGAACAAGGGTAAATCTAAGAAATATTCTAATCAACAGGAGCCCAAAAGTAATTTCGATGACATGAAACAAAAGCAGAAGGTCAAATATCCTTTTTTACTGTGTGGTGGCGATCACTTCATGAAATAATGTCCACATCGTGAAGAAGTGCAGAATTTTCTTAAAGGAAACCCCACACCCGTAGTTTTAACCGACCCCTTCCCCACACAACAATAGCAAATGATTGCATGACCACCACATCTTTCTTAAGGAGAACTATCCACAATTGCTCATGTTCTCATGATGCGAAGCAAAACAATCAACTTTTCTACTAGGTCCCGCACATACGACTCTATTTTGACAAGGAATCTAACGGAGGTAATACTGAAAAATCCTTTGCATCTACATCTCATATTCCTTCACCTCAATGTCCTTTGGTCATAGAGAAACCTTTACCGGATACAATATTGCGTCCGCCAAAGAGCACAATTATAAAAACAGTTTTTAACCCTAACACCCAGGCTACCCAAAACTACAACATTGTAGAGGATCTAACCTAGGCCCCTTGTGCTATGTCTACGTTAGAAGTCTTACAAAATTGTCCCAATCAACGTAAGACCCTATTATCTGCTATAGGAGTAGTAGATCCTGATTCCTCCAACACCATCATGTTCAAATTAAAGTATTTCAAGCCGAGGCTTTCCCAGCAATTAGCGTTTCAAATTGTGACCAATGTTTCTGGGAAAAGTATCCATCGTATTGTTTTAGACGAAGGAGCCTCTACTTTTTTTATGTCGCTATCCTGCTAGCGAGCCATATGCTCTCCCGAGTTGAACTGCTCCCCCACTACATTGAAAGCATTCGACGGACATGGATTTCAACCTCACGGGTTGTTACAATCCTTAGTCGTAGAGTTGGGAGGCAAGACCGTTTCCATTAACGTGGAAGTTGTCGTGGCTCTATTGGATTATAATTTGCTATTAGGTCGAAATTGGTTTTATGCAATGACCATGGTCGCATCATATGTCTTTCGTATCGTGCAATTTCCCCACCATGGTAAAATTGTTACTATTGACCAATTAGATTTTTGTACACCAAACACCACTACTCATCCTGCGAATAATGTCCCTCTTTTGGGCCATTCTTTGCAAATATATGAGAGTGTGGGGGTAGGACTCCTCAAAGACTCATCTCTGATGGGAGTCTTTCCAACACTAGATCGCCCAAACCATGTTTCCACGGTGAACATGATCTCATCCATGATCCCAACCTCATCCAACTCAACAGACCAATGGGTTATGCCCGATCTGAATCATATGGATTTGATTGGAGATGTGATGCCTCTCAGCCCTGCTGAAGCCACTTATGAGGCCATTCAATCAACACCCGATTTACCAGATGTCCACTCCGTCATGGAATCCAACCCCAATTCTTTTACACTACAACGGAACTCATCCTTATCATCACCCGATCCTCTACTCTAACTTTTCATTATGATGAGTCGATCATGGAGATTACGAGCTTGGATGAGCCTCCATGGGAAGACCTCCATCATTGATCATCCTTCCTTTCACCTCTTGATATGGTAGAGAATGCGATTCATACCATTGTTTCACCACATGTCTTTTCCCACCCTCAATCTCCTCTTCTTACCCAGGATATGGTAACCGAGGGAAATTTGG
Source organism: Larix kaempferi (assembly GCA_027924585.1). Lineage (NCBI taxonomy): Eukaryota > Viridiplantae > Streptophyta > Pinopsida > Pinales > Pinaceae > Larix > Larix kaempferi. The sequence continues at coordinate 8,968,718 of BSBM01001879.1, forward strand.
AAAACATCACGCCTACCGTCACTATAGACATCTCGGTAAAACCAAGCATCGTGTAAAATATTCATATAGGCCAAAATTGTTCTCCCGATGAACTCAAGACTTTTACGGCCTTATTTAAACAATTCCGCGATGTATTTGCATGGAGCTACAAGGAAATGCCCAGGATTGATCCTACCATTGTTATGCATGAGATTCAAACATATCCCGATGCTAAACCTATCTGGCAAAAACTTCGTCCAGTGCACCCTAGGAAGACTGCGGCTATCAAAGCAGAGATAGAAAAGTTGTTGAAAGTTGGGTTTATTTATCATGTTCCCTTAAGAGATTGGGTCTCCAATGTCATCCCGGTTGCCAAAAAACAGGGCACCATTAGAGTTTGTGTCAATTATAGGGATTTGAATAGGGCTTGTCCCAAGGACAATTACCCTACCCCGTGTATCGACCAAATCATTGACAACTGTGCCAGAAGTGTCATCTTTTCTTTTATGGATGGATTTTCTTGCTATAATCAGATTGAGATCCACCTAGTCGACCAACATAAAACTGCTTCCATCTACCCATGGGGCACGTTTGCATATTGCAAACTCCCCTTTGGTCTTAAAAATGTTGGTGCTACATTCCAGCGGCCCATGTTGTATGCCTTCCATGATGTGAAGGATTTTGTGGAACCTTATCTCGACGATCTTCCTGCTCATTCACATCTTCGTGACTTCCACATTAATCATCTAATGACTGTATTCCTTAGATGTCGACAGTACAATATTTGTCTAAATCCTCATAAGTGCATATTATGTGTAGAGTCTAGACGCCTCCTGGGCTTCATCATTTCTAAAGATGGGATCCGCATTGATCCCCTCAAGGTGGAGGCTATTGTCGCCTTACCACCACCCACAGATATTACGGAACTTCAAAGTTTGCAGGGGAAAGCAAACTACCTACGTTGTTTCGTGTGTAATTTTGCGAAGAAAACACAAGGATACATGCATTTGTTAAAGAAGGACGTCCCGTTTATTTGGGATGACTACACCCAACAGGCCTTTGACAATATCAAACATGCTATTACTCATGCGCCTGTGTTACAACCACTGGATTACACCAAGGATTACATCCTTTATCTTTTCGCCTCTACTTCAACTATTGCTATGGTTTTAGTACATGAAGATAGCAACGCACAGGAACATGTGATATACTTCCTTAGTAAAAGTCTTGTTGACTCTGAAACCCATTACTCACATGCAGAGAAGTTAGCTCTGGAAGCAGCCATTGTTGTTCAGAAGTTCTGTCACTATATCCTACTCCAGACTACCACTATTTTTGCCGACTCTAACCCTATGTACCACGTTCTTACACGTCATGTATTAGGGGGCAAATATTCACGCTGGATCGTGATTGTACAAGAATTTGATCTTCAGTTTGAGAAAGCCAAATCCAAAAAGTCTTTGGTATTTGCGAAGATCAACTGCGATCTTCCCATACTGATCAAGAATCCAAGCCCATTGACTCTCTCCTCGATGAATCCTTATTTCTGATTAGTACTTCTGACCCATGGTACAGAGATCTCACATTGTATCTCCAAACCCAACGCTTCGGTCCTCATTTATTGTATCTGTCACCACGCCAAATATTACCTAATCATTGGTGATACACTATACCGTTGTGGCATTGACTCCATTCTCTGACGTCGTTTAACTCATGAGGAGGTAGAGCATGTCCTGAATGATTGCCACTCGGGGGCATGTGGCGGTCATCTTTTTGGGATGGCGAAAGCCCATAAAATCTTACGCGTTGGATACTATTGGTCGTGCATTTTCAAAGATTGTATGGAAGTGGTCAAGAAGTGTTCTCCTTGCCATCTTTTTCATTATAAAAAGTGCTCACGCCCAGCCCCACTTCATCCAGTTATCGTCGTTGGTCCCTTTGCAAAATGGGGCATTGATTTCATGCATTGTAAGCCTACCTCGTCTGAGGGGCATGGTTATGTCATTGTCGCAGTTGACTACTTTACCAAATGGGCCAAGGCTATGCCTACATACAAGGAAGACGATGAAAATGCTGCATTCTTTATGTTTAACCATATCATTGCGAGATTCAGAGTCCCTCAAGCCATTGTCACCGATCATGGATCCCATTTCCAAAACAAGATGGTGGATGAACTAAGCAAAAAGTTAGGTTTTCAGCACGAAACCTCAACCCCCTACTACCCTCAATCAAATGGACAAGTAGAGGCCATTAACAAGGTCTTGAAAACCATGATTCAACGCATGGTGGGTACACACAATTCAAATTGGCATGTGATGTTTTTTTCAACCCTCTGGGCATATAGGACTTCCATTAAAACCGCCATTGGTTTCACACCCTTTTAGTTGGTGTATGGACTAGAGGCAATATTTCCTTTTGAGTGCGAGATTTCATCTTTAAAACTAGTGGTTGAACTCCTACCGAACACGACTGTCGAGGAAGAACAATTCTTATACTTGGAAAAACTCGACCAAACCCGTTGTGATGCAGCTCTAGCTAATGAAGCGCATAAGAAACACATCAAGGCCCAATATGATAAATTTGTAAAACCCCATATCTTCAACGAGGGTGATTTGGTCCTTATTACCAAAAACACGATAAGCTAGGGGCAGGAAAACTTGAGTCCATGTGGCATGGTCCATATGTAGTAAAATGTGTTTTGGAAAAGGGAACCTATGAATTAGTCGATTATGACGAAATACCCCTAGGGGAGCCTCACAATGGGCTGTATCTAAAGCGGTACTATGGTTAAGCTATTTTGCATTTGTGCTTTGTATATACTGTACATGACGTGTGTTTTTGTTTGGTGTGACACTTTCATTTAGTGTGTTAGGATCTTATCTCGATTTTGCACTTATACCATGTTCTTCCTAGATGTGCAGATGGTGACATGCTATGGATTCGCAGACGACGCTATCCGGCACACCCACAACCTCGCTTCAGCAACATGGGTACTTTATTCCCTTGTCGGTGAACTGATGAGCTCAGGAGGAACTTGGATAGGTTTTGCAACCAATAACACCGTTGAGTATGACGAAGTGATTGGATCATTGACCTACGTTGTTTCTCCTGGTGTGGACCACATCATTATATACCTTGATTCACAGTTAGTGGTCTCCCATTTGAACCGTGTCTACGCTATCCGTGACCCCATATTAATCCACCTATTTTAGTAGGTACGTCTCTTGGAAAGGTCTTTTGAGTCCATTCAATACCTACATATTCCAAGAAGTGTGAACACAATTGTCGATTCCTTATATAATTTTATATTAGATTGGTATATTGCACATTCATGAACATTTTCATTTTAAAAAAATGCATAAATTAACAAAACATGTAAATTACTCATAGTGCATAAAGCAAACATGCATAAGATCTAAAATCCATTATAGAGACACATGTATAAAACCGCTAGATGATGTCATATATATATCTGGCAAAATGTTATACAAAAAATGGTACCAATTCAAAAATATGAAGCTCATAAGGTTTCAAGTATATCTAAGGATGCTCATGAAATCATCATTACATCATCCTACATGCAACCTATTTCTAAGGATGCTCATGAAATCATATAACGACTCTAGCCACTCGACGGAGTAATCGACCGAACTGTCCAGAAAATTCAGTTGTTCGACGTTGGTAGTGTCATGGAATATCATCAATAGAGATGTCTGGAATATTGACAACCAATCTTTGTAGGTTCTCCTCCAGGTTATCCAGTTCCTCCACCGCCTCCTATTGGGATGCTTCCATCTCTCGCATGACTCCCCTCCTCTCGATCGGAGAGGAACCCACTGGTCGAGACGGGCCAACATCCGCATGAAACATGTATGAAGTATCAATACTATACAAAATATATATATATATATATATATATAATACATAAAAACAAAAAGAGTTTCATTCTTACCAATGTATCCCCATTTCTCTCCCTCCGGAAGAGCCATATCTGGATCCCCTCTAAAGTCTGTGTCCGCATAAGCATAGTCCTCAATCATGAGGAGCTTCCCACGTAGCCACCTGTAGAATCTTGTCCCGTATGTGATCATAGGTCCCCCGCCTCCATGGTGGCCATCACCTCCGACCACCTCACCATGTGTGGGTCTCGCAGATCGAGATCATCCAGCTCAACCTGTGGGTGCAACAATGGAACTCTTTCTTGGAAGAAAGAAACCACGATGGAACCGTAACCAAACTGTTTCAACTCACCCCTTCGACACTTTGTGAGTTGATCCTTCATTTTCACGAGGAGCCCCTCGCACCCGTTGAAAAATGTCGGTACCATACACTCAATGGCATATAACATGTGGGCCTTGGTGGCCTGATGAGCAGCCCTGCTGCCCACCACCCGCTCAATGGTAAAGAGCACGCTCCTCAGAGGTTGGTCCCGTACATTCTTGATGGGAATTTTCCCACCTGGCATCTGCGTACCCAGTGTACAGAACTGTGATATAAGGCTCTCAGTAGAATGATCACCACCTCGGGGTCCGAATAGTGATACAGGGGCCCCACGTCTCGATAACCCCGTAAAAAATAGATGTCCTCCACATCCAATGTGAGGATATGAGCACCTACCCTAAAGAACTGTTGATTTGGGTCCCACAACCTGATCAAATAGTCTAGTAGCTGTTAATTTTTTAGCATTAATTCAACATACTCTAGGATCTTTACTGAGAGAATAACATGTACAGCATATCAAGTATAACAATGCATATCAATCACACCAAGCAATCACATGAGACAATAGACACACATAGTTTCACTGGGGAAAACCATAAAGGTGAAAAACCCCACAACTTCCTCGGAGATAGAAAGAGCAATGATACAACCCAAGTACACAGAGATAGTCCTCCTAGCAGCTAAATCTCCTCCTCCACTAGTGCGTCACTTTCCAAGTAGTGTAGAAGTGAATAATGAGATAATTAACTAGAGTGCCTCTCGCACTCTCTTTATACATGACCTGACCTGCCTAATAAATTAGCAGGGTTGACTTGTCTAACTCAGTCTAATAACCCATGGTAATGCCAATCAAGGCCGACCCCACACTTGGTGGTCTAATAACCCATCACATGCAAGTTGCGACACTTGTCAATACAAATGACAACACTTACGTATAGAGGAATAATAACATCTCTATAGGAGTACAATATACATAGGTGAAATACATTCCAAAGTTACATATACATCAACACTCCCTCTTAACTAGGAAGGTATTTCTCGACACAGATCTACTAGCACAAGTCTTCTTCTCTGGATCATCGTCATTGGATCATTGTCATCGAATCATCGTCATCGAATCATCGTCATCGAATCAACGTCATCATCACTGCTGCTGCTATCTCAATCAATCTTTGATCTGCTCGTCATAGCAAGTTCTACAGAGCTAGTCCTTTTTCATACTGGATGTAGGCTTGCCACCTGTAGGTCTTCATCATCTACAGATCTAGCCCTTTTTCATGCTGGATGTATCACAAGGCCAGCCCTTTTTCATGTTGGATGTGACCTAGAACATATCTAGTATTTCCACCACAGAGCTAGTCCTTTTTCATACTGGATGGGACCTAGAACAAATCTAGGATTTCCGCCACAGAGCCAGTCTTTTTTCATACTGGATGGGACCTAGAACAAATCTAGGATTTCCGCCACAGAGCCAGTCCTTTTTCATACTGGATGGGACCTAGAAAAAATCTAGGATTTCCGCCACAGATCCAGTCCTTTTTCATACTGGATGGTGTTATAGCTTGAAATGACACCTCTCCGTCCGTGACGACACTTGCTTCCCTTGGTCGCATGACGACACTTCTTGAGATCAAGTTCAGTCACACAACAGGACATTTGTGGATGGAGGAGTCATTTGGGACACTAAACATGGTTGAAATTACCTCATTCTTGACCCATTTGATGTATATGACCCTTAGGAACATTTTTCCAAACCAAACCATCTCCTGAAAATGAGCAGAAAAGCCTGTTTTTGGCCATTTTTTAACATGAGCGCTAGTACACAGGCATGATAGTAGCGTGTATACCCTATTGAGCGCGAATCCACTGTTGAAATAATAGCGCTCAAATCCATATGTACGCGACTTTGTCTACTATAGAGTAGCATACACCCCTGTTTTGGTCAAAATCTCAAAATTCGAGTAAGTTAAGTTGGTTGGGAAACCTCTTGAGCGGTTATAACTTCTTTTCCTCTTCCTCACTGATTATATAAGGAGGGTAGAAGGGCCATGTGAGGGGACTAAGCCCAATTACAAAGTTATGCTGGAGGAATGGAGACCCTCATCCCCCTCTCTTGTGCTTCAGTTTTGGTAAACCCTAGCACAGTTGCTTAGAGGCTGGGATCCTTGGAGAACGGAAGCAGGAGACCTTGAATCTAGGTTTCGTGAAGTGCCAAGCTTGAAGGAAGGTATAACTTTATGTACTTGATTTCATTCATTAATAAAGATCAGACATTCTTCTCTTTCCAAATATGACCTATTAATGTGTCTCAGATTTGATTACTATTTGATTATAGTTTGATGTCTCTTTATATCATGGATATCAGTATTATATATGTAGTCAAATGTATTTGAGAAAGGTATCAAGTTGTTTTGCAGGTCTGGGCATTGCAACACTGGATAAGCATTGAAGAGCAAGGGAGGCAAAGCTAGGATCAACCTTCTGAATGAGGTGCCTACATCTCTAAACCCTAATCTCTTCATTTATTTGTTGTACTTGCAGAATGCTTGTAAGTCTATCTTTATCACCGTAAGTTGGTAGTTTCTCCCCTGAACTATAGGTGATTTCTCCCCACAACAGATGGGACCTAGAACAAATCTAGGATTTCCGCCACAGAGCCAGTCCTTTTTCATACTGGATGGGACCTAGAACAAATCTAGGATTTCCGCCACAGAGCCAGTCCTTTTTTATACTGGATGGGACCTAGAACAAATGTAGGATTTCTATCATACTGTGGAATCCTTGGGACTTATTACGTGCAACACAAAAACCTGGCCAGAGCATCCCAGGACTCATTACGGGCACACATCCCAACCTATTGGATCTCCCAGGGAAATCTTACATGTCCTCCCAGAGCAATGCCTCGAAAGAGCATCCCAGGACTTATTACGGGCACACAACCCAACCTATCGGATCTCCCAAGTCAACTTACATGCTCATATGCACAACCTGTCCATGGCCACAGAGCATCAACCTGATACTCATCATACATCATCCTAATGTACATCATCACGTGATCATCCTGATCATCATCATAGCATCATCCTGATGCATATCATCTGGAGCAACATCCTGAAGCTCGTCATCCACCATCATCCTGATCATACAATGTATCCACCTGATACATATCATCTGGAGCAACCTCCTAAAGCTCATCATCTATGATCATCCTGATCATAAAATGTATCCACCTGATACATACAGAGCATTAACTGGAGCATCGTCTTGATTCTCATTATCCAGCGCTTACATCCATAGCCATGGGAAGGATCCTCCTCTCACCATGCTAGGAATGGCTCTTGCAAATGTGTCCATCACTTCTTCCTCGAAGTGTCATCAATTTGAAGAACACCAAGCCTCTCTCTCTGAAGTACTCAAACTTCACTCTGGATAGTGGTTTCGTCAACACATCTGCAACCTGCTCATCCGTCGCAACATACAGGAGCTTCACTGCTCCTCTCTGCACCATATCCCTGATATAGTGATATTTGATCTCAATGTGCTTCGACCTGTCGTGGAACACCGGGTTCTCAGACAGCTTCACACAACTCTGGTTGTCACAATAGATACCAGTAGCATCCAACAGGAGATAAAATAACTCAAACAGTAGCTTCCTCAGCCATACTGCCTCACAACTAGCCGAACAAGCTGCAACATACTCTGCTTCAGCTGTACTCAGTGCTATGCAGGACTGCTTCTTGCTAAACCAAGAGATCACACCTGATCCTGTACTGAAGCAGCACCTAGAAGTGCTCTTCCTATTTGCAGCACTGCCTACCCAATCTGAATCAACATAACCCTGCAGGTTAAACTTTTGATTCGCATCATACTTGAGCCCATAATCAATTATACCCTTCGGGTACCTCAGAATATGCTTTACAGCAACCAGGTGAACACCTCTGGGATCCGTCAGGAACTGGCTCAATGTGTTCACCGCAAAGCAAATATCTGGTCTCGTGTTCATCAAGTACATCAAGGACCCAATCATCTGACGATACACAGTGACATCAACCGGAACAGATGAAGCATCACACAGAAGCTTCAGGTTCGATGCCATAGGTGTGGCCATGGCCTTGCAGTCAATCATCCTGAACCTCTTCAGGAACTCTACTGCATACTTCCCTTGTCCAAGGAAGATTCTATTTGCACTCTGCCACACCTCCATACCTAGAAAGTAGTGCATCATCCCCAAGTCCTTCATCTCGAACTCGACAGCAAGCTTCCTCTTCGTGTCGGCAATCAGTCTATCCTCACCCGTAACAAACAAGTCATCCACATACAAGAGTAGAATCACAGGATTGCCTTCCTCAACCTTGTAGTAAAGATTGGAATCCGCTTTACTCTTGGTAAAGCCCAAACTGGATAGAAAACTATCCATCCTACCATACCAAGTCCTAGGAGCTTGCTTCAAGCCATACAAGGCATTCTTCAACCTGCACACATATGACTTTCTGTCATGTGTTTCAAAACCAAGTGGCTGCTCCACATACACTTCCTCTTCGACTACACCATTCAAGAAAGTTGTCTTGACATCCATCTGGTGTATCTTCCATTTCATTACTGCAGCCAGAGCAAGTACTGTTCTGATGGAAGTGTATCTGGCTACAGGAGCAAAGGTCTCTTCATAGTCTATTCCCTCTTTCTTAGAGAAGCCACGAGCTACAAACCTTGCCTTGTATTTCTCTATGCTACCATTTGCAGCATGCTTGATCTTATAGATCCACTTGGAAGTCACAATAGACTTCCCTTCTGGTCTTGGGACCACATCCCAAACATCATTCTTCATGATCGATTGGTATTCCTCGACCATGGCATCCTTCCATTCTTTCTTTTCCGCTGCCTCTTCATAACTGGAAGGTTCTTTGTTCATAATGTCATAGAGCAAGGCAACATAGCTAGTGTGTGACCTTGTCCTTTTCCTTTCTCTGCGTTCCTCTTCTAGAATACCATATCTTTCTGCATCTTGGATGAGCTCTCTATCCCATGCAGGTTTCCTCTTGTGAGAGTTCTTCTCATGGGGTGGATCTATAGGTTCTTGTGGATCTTCAATTTCACGGGTTGCTTCTGAAATTGCTTCATTCATAGTGGTATCTTGAAATCTGATTTCCTTTGGTTCTTCATGATCTTCAACAGGTGTCTTCCTTGATTTGATATAAGTTGAGTCCTCATCAAATGTTACATCCCTGCTGACATCGATCTTCTTGAAGCCTGGAAAGTATATTATGTAAGCCTTCGAGCTTTCACTGTACCCCACAAAGATGCCCTTCTTTCTTGAAGGATCTAGCTTAGTTCTCTTTTCCTTTGGAACATGAGTATATACTGGACAACCAAATATTCTGAGATGGTTGACTTCAGGTTTCTTACCATAAAAGACCTTTTCTGGTGTCTTGTTGTCCAATATCTTGTGAGGTGATATATTCTGCACATATACAGTTGTACTTGCTGCTTCTTCCCATAGATGCATAGGAAGATCTTCGTCATGAAGCATTGCCCGTGCTGCTTCCATGATAGTTCTATTCTTCCTTTCTGCAACTCCATTTTGTTGTGAATTGTAAGGAGCAGTCAACTCCCTCTTAATACTTGAATCGATGCATAGCTTCTTGAAATCACCTGAAGTGAATTCTCCGCCATTGTCAGATCTGAAGATCTTGATCTTCTTATCAGTTTGATTTTCCATCAATGCTTTGAATTCCTTGAATTTATAAAATACTTCATCTTTGTTCTTTAGGAAGTAAACCCAAGTCTTCCTAGAGAAATCATCAATGAAAGAGACATAGTATACATACCCACTCAGAGAACTTGATGACATTGGACCGCATACATCGAAGTGGATAATTTCCAAGATTCCTTTTGCTTTACTTTCACTGCTTGGAAATTCCTTCTTAATGTTCTTTCCTTTTGCACATCCTTTGCAAATACCTTCATGCTTTGTCTTAATTTCAGGAAGACCTTCTACTGCTTTACTTGCAACTGGTAGTGCTTTGTAGTGCACATGTGCAAGCCTTCTATGCCAAAGTTCACTTGGCTCCATGAATTCATGTACCATGACATGTTCAGGTTGTCCCTTCAATTTGTACAATCTTCCCTCTTGTTCTCCAATCACTACTGCATCATCTATAGTTTTACCCTTTGGCCACATTAGGACTTGGCCATCTACAAATGCAACCCTCATGCCTTTTGCATCCAATGCAGATATGGAGAGTAGGTTCTTTTTTATCCCAGGTACATATAGAACATCTTTCATCTTCAAGGACTTCCCAGAGTCTAGGTTGTAGGAAGCTTCACCACTTCCCTTGATAGGATATTGATAGTCACCCCCAAGTTTCACTTTATGGGGTGACTCATGTTCAGATAGATTTACAAAAGATTCTTTAAACCCAGTCATGTGTTTGGAAGCCCCACTATCAATAAGCCAATCATTATATCCATGAGAGATAGTACCTGTGAGAGCAGAGATTAGAACATATTCATCTTCACTTGATGAAGCATCACTTTCTGCCCTAGCCTTCTTCTTGGGGGGTTCATCATCCTCAGTAGCATGAGCATGGTACCTCCTTTTGCTGCCCTTCTTCTTCTTGTTGAAGTTGTTGTTGTCCTTTTCGTTCTTGGTACAATTTACAACAATATGTCCCTTCTCATTACATGTAAAACATATTCTCTTCTCTTTATGCTGATGGTGGTGAGAAGATTTCTTGAAATGAGATGGCTCTCTCTTGGGCTTTCCTTTCTTGGTGTGTGTTGTGAGAGCTTGATATTCATTCCCCATCTTTTCTTCTCGGGCCAACAACCTTGCTTCTTCTTGTGAGCATTCCTCCCACGGTCTACTGAAGGAGATCAGTTTTCTTCTTGCACAGATTCCTTGGATAAAGGAATCCCATGACCTAGGTAGGCCATTCAAAGTGGTCATAACAATTTCACCATTCTCCACCACTTCATCCACATCTTCAAGTTGTTCCTTGATCTGAGAGACCTTAGAGAAGTAGGATTGAATGGTCTCTCCATTCTGAAGCTTTACCCCTTTCAATTGATTCCGTAGAGTCATCTTCCGATTTATGTTCTTTCCTTCAAACAGCTTGGTCAGGGAATCAAACATCTCCTTGGGTGTCTTTAGAGATGACACATGTGGTATGATATGGTCTTTGATAGAATCAACAATGATCATCTTTGCCTTGACCAAGTTCTTCTTATGCAAGGTCTTGTTAAATTTTCAGAATTTACTTCAATCTGATCTAGAATCTTAACTGAGAGAACAACATGTACAGCATATCTACAGCATATCAATCATGGAGACAATAATGCAAGCACACAAGAGACACAAAGATTTACTTGGGGAAAACCATAAAGGTGAAAAACCCCAATAACTTCCTCAGAGATAGATAGAGCAATGATACAACCAACCATGAGAGATAGACACAACCTAGCAGCAGATCCTCCTCCTCCATAAGTGCGCCACTCCTCCTTGAGTGCATGAGTGAGAAGTGAGTGAGTAAATAGAGTGCCTCCCGCACTCTATTTATACTTGACTTGACTTGCCTTTTTACCTAACTCATGTAGGCTCGAACTTTACCACATAACATAATGCTGAGTGGGCCGACCCCCAATAGGGTGGTCTAATAACCCTTTGACCCACATGGCCTACCCCCAATAGGGTGGTCTAATAACCCTTTGACCCACATGACTTATACAGGGCCGACCCCAAATAAGGTGGTCTAATAACCCATCAAGTATAAGTTACGACACTTACAATATAAATGACGACACTTCCTTATAGAGGAATAATACCATCTCTATAGGAATACAATATACATATATGTGAAATACATTCCGAAGTTACATATACATCAACAGGTCTTAGCCTCTTCTTCCTCTGGGACAGGGACCTCAGAACTTATGTAAGTATCCAATTCATTTTCTTCAAGAATTAACCCAATCCTATACTTCCATGCTCGGAAGTTATCAGCCCCTTCAAGCTTATCCTCAAGCTTGGTGTGGTGAGACATCTTAAAGAGTACTTCAAATGGAAAAGAAAAGATTTAGGTATTACCACTTGATTTGCAGAAATATGGATATGGTGTTGGATTAGGGTTTGTTAGAGAAACCCTAAAAATTCAAAATGTGAATTTCAAACTTCTGAAAGGATAGAAAGATGCGCCTCGATGAGCTGATTAGCCTGGTATATCAGAATTTGAAATTTGCAAAGTTTCACCCTTCAGAAATGCCTTTTAGTCTTCCTGGATTCACTAAGGAGGACCCTGAATTAGGGTTTGAGATTCCTGGAGCTTCACCCATCCAAAAAGTTTGATCCAAAGCTCTAAACTTTGATTTTTCCAAGGAGCTTCCAGCTATGTCCTCATATTTCGGAAATTCCTATTTTTGTGGAAACCCTAATTTTTAGGGCCAAAAATGAAAGTGCCCAGAATTGAATTATGATTGGACAGAAAGATGCACCTTGTCGAGGAGAGTCAAAATACCCTATTGCCTTTCAAGATCTGTGGAGAGAAACCCAATAAACAGGAAACCCTAGTTTCCGCAACTGCATAGTGTCTTCTTCTCAGGTTAGCTCTGACACCATGTTAATTTTTTAGCATTAATTCAACACACTCTAGGCTCTTTACTGAAAGAATAACATGTACATCATGTCAAGTATAACAATGCATATCAATCACACCAAGCAATCACACGAGACAATAGACACACAGAGTTTCACTGGGGAAAACCATAAAGGTGAAAAACCCCACAACTTCCTCAGAGATAGAAAGAGCAATGATACAACCCAAGTACACAGAAATAGTCCTCCGAGCAGCTGAACCTCCTCCTCCACTGGTGCGCCACTTTCCGAGTAGTGTAGAAGTGAATAATGAGATAATCAACTAGAGTGCCTACCGCACTCTATTTATGCATGACTTGACCTACCTAATAAATTAGCAGGGCCGACTTGTCTAACTCAGTCTAATAACCCATGGTAATGCTAATCAGGGCCGACCCCACACTTGGTGGTCTAATAACCCATCACATGCAAGTTGCGACACTTGTCAATACAAATGATGACACTTCCGTATAGAGGAATAATAACATCTCTATAGGAGTATAATATACATAGGTGAAATACATTCTAAAGTTACATATACATCAACAGTAGCTGCACTTGTGTCCTCATCTCTTGCACGTGGAATTTTTTTAGTAATCCACACCCCCGCAAAGCATTACAGGGTGTGGGTCATTCACTACTTGTGCATCTTCAAGTTCGTGTTCACGCTCCTTCCATTGGACCATATTGGTGGCCAAAGTCTGCATAAACATCAATAAGGTAATTATTAGACCCTCTTCAATGCTTTGAGATTGGTTTTTTGGCCCCCATTTTTAAATTTGGATGTCAAACTGCACCGACACACCCTGCATGTGCATACAGTATGATGGTGACACTCTTTTCCCATAGGGAAGGTGCATCAGAACCCTAATGACGCACTTCCCAAAAGGAGAAAGCGCGTCACCCAGGGCGCGCACAATCCCCTCCAATATGAGCCCCAACAACCTAAAAAATTGCGCTAAAATAAAAATTCAAACCATTGAAAAGCTTAAGGATGAGATTTAGGCCTACCTACAACTAACGAGAGGTTGATAGGCTGACTAAGGCTTTCGCAATCGCCGTCGAAAGATCGAGCTCCAAAGAGGTTTTTTCTCCAGTATTCCAACTTGGTAAAATGAATTGGTATATAATTTTTTACTATTCAGCTTTTTATATAGAAAAACAAAATATTCATTTTTTAATATTTATTTTATGGGTTATTTGCTACAGTTGGTATCTTATTTATGTTTTAAAACCTTATTACGAGTCCTAACTTGGTTTCGGGAGCTTGCAGATGGTGGAAACCAGTGTTTTGACTATGTTGGTGACCATCGTAGACTTTCATGCTTCTTATGAAGTATGAATGAGTCTTTGAGCGTTTTTAATACCATCATCACGCTCGTTAAAATCATGTATTTTTTTTTTATAGTAACGGTTGGAATATATATATTGAAATCAAAATGAGGTTACAAAATGTTGGGAGACTGTACCCATCAAAAGGAGGGAAAGTTCACCTCTGTCCCAGTCTGAGAAATTCAACTCACCAAATTTTTTGACAAAAGAGGGAAATAGGCACCTCTGGACTCCTTTAGAACTACATGCCGACAACTATAGACCAACTTCTAGACCTACCAGAGAAAATGAGGGGAAAAGACACCTCTAAAAACATCTTAACTTCAAATAGACAGCTTACATAACATAACTTAGATAGCTTCACAGGTAACTGGACCTTCATTAAACATAACATAAAACAGAGCAGCTTCACAGAGGAATGGCCTTCTTTAGATTCTGGGAGACAGGGTCTTCTTTTTCTTCCTTCCGGCCGCATCGTCTTCATTGTCTTCTATGCCCAGAAGAACCGCTGGACTATTGCTTCTGCTGGTACGAATGCAGTCGACCTTGGCCTCCACTATCCTTAACCCACTATGCAAGGAATCAATTTTGCTTACCAACCCTTCAAAGAATTCTTGCATTTTGACGTTGTTGCCTCTGATGTCCGAATTGGATATCTGGACGAAGGTGGCCAACTGGGAAATGACCTTCTTGATGTCCTTGCTTTCTCCCCTTAACCATCCAACCTGTGCATCAATATCGTGCAGGTGCGAGAGCACTCCTGGCGGAGGGCTTTCGGGGCTGCAAGGGGAGTCAAGGTTCCCAAGGCCTCCAGCACCCCCATTCACATTCCAGAACTTGGTGTCCCCGGGATTTTCACTGACCAGGTGCAGAGCCAGGTTATTCTGTTGACCGAGACCTTCCTCCATGTTTTTCCAATTCTTGTCGTTCTCCTGCTCGTAGCCAATGTATCCTGCATTGAGATGCAGCCTTTGCCTTTGAGCCGGTTCCATCTACGAATTGCCACCACCAATTTCAGTGTTTGGCCGACGAACACGCTTGGCCGGAATGCCCACTGCCCCTTGAAAATATTTCTCCCCATTTCCTTGAACCAAATCAATAGCCAACGGGAAACGCTGTGTCC
This sequence comes from Larix kaempferi, assembly GCA_027924585.1. Classification (NCBI taxonomy): domain Eukaryota; kingdom Viridiplantae; phylum Streptophyta; class Pinopsida; order Pinales; family Pinaceae; genus Larix; species Larix kaempferi. Next base: position 8,983,999 of record BSBM01001879.1, read on the forward strand.
CAATTCCTCCCGCAGAGACCTGCAAATTTGCCAGACAAGTCTTACACTAGAGAGTCGGAAGGCATAGCCCTGAAGCGCTCCCGACATTCCTTCTATCCATCGTGAGACGAAGAACCGTAGAGCTACCAGAACACAATGACAGTGGCGAGCAGAAGAACAACAGAAGATCACTCCGGGAATCGATCGCCAATGTTCCCCTGCATATATGCCACCTGCCTTCTTGTCAATTAAACCTCCTGCATGTGAAACAGGTGTGGCCTGACAAGCCATGCCGCCTCTTTGCGCTTGGGGATTCTCAACCGGATCTAAAGTGGATTTGGAATTTAATTGTCTTTGTCCGCTTTTGAACACATCTCCTGTGCCACTAAGGCACCCACTAATGCCATACAAGCCACTAAGGCACCCACGGCAAATTTCCGTGTGCTCCATTTCTTGTTAACACACCATAGTTCCTCCTAGCCCTGAGATTGTCCATGATATCGGCCGCAACATTATTCTTCCTTAGGACATGGAAAAAGGAAAGTGAGTCATAGTTGTAGGAGTTGATCGAGCGAGCGAGAAGAGTCTGGTATTTTGATAGTGGGATTTTTTGTTTTCTTATGATAGCCCTAGCGGTTTTAATGACAATGAGAGAGTCGCTAATCACTACAAGATTTCGGATGTTCCTCTCCTGAGTGATATCGAGACCTTTGATCATGGCGAGCCACTTTGCCTGATTGTTGGTTTGTTTTCCTAACCCCCAAGCGTAGTCTTCTACTTTGCTTCCTTCGGATTCCATCAGAACTCCCCTTGCACCTGCCAACCCAGGATTGCCTTTTGAGGCTCCATCAAAGAAAAGAAAGTAACTGTTACATGTTCTCATCCAATCCTTGAACTCACTTGTCTCTAGACGCAGCTGCCAACCTGGCGGTTTTTTTGCCAGTCGAGGAGCCATGAGGGGAGAGTTGGGGATCAGAAGATCCGCAATCCAAATCTTTTCTTCGATGCTAAGGGGTTCTTTGTTGAGATTATGCAAACCTCTAGAGGAGAGCGTCTCGATCCATAGGGCAGTTGCGTTTGAGACTACCTTGCTCGGAGAAAGCCGAGATTCTTCAAATATTTCCTTGTTTCTTGCATTCCCGATCTTCCAGCATAAAAATTTGGGATAAGCTAGCCAAGCTCTTTTGAAGTCTGGTTTCCTGGCAAAGGTGTTATCATAATAAAAATGCCAGTTAGCAAAAAGATCTCTCCAGGCAGTGGGGAGTATGAGCCTTGGTTGAATGACCTGGTATGCCCTGCTCCAAACTTCTCTGGCAAAACTGCATTCTAGGAAGAGATGCTCAACCGTTTCTTCAACGACTTTACAGAGAACACACCTTGCTGGCCCATGGATATTTCTTTTTTGGAGGTTTTCTGTTATTAGGATCTTTTTTGGGGCGAGAAGCCAATTGAAAACATTTACCTTTGGAATCCCATCCTTGCTCCATATACGATCCCACTTTCTGTCTTTATTGCAAGGGTATCTCAGGGCATCAAGATATTTATACCCCTCCTTAACCGAATAAGAGCCAGCAGTTCCCCATCCTCTCTTGTCTTTCTCAGAAAGGTGGATGGGGGTTTCCCCATGAAAGAGGGAAAGCAGGAAACGATGAAAGAGGGAAAGCAGGAAACGATAATCAGAAGTAAGGTGGGCTGGTAGATTAAGAGTTCTCCAACCTGCCCATTTCCCATGACTTGTCCAAGTGGAAAGATCATAGAGTGTATGTATATTGACCTGTTCCATCCAAAGTTTCAGATTATTGAGCTCCTAGAGGTAGTTTGCAGGTGAAGTTGTGCAAAAGTTGTCTTGCCATATCTTAATTTGTTTCCCGTTGCCAAGAATCCAAGTAAGATTATCCTGAATTACATTGGCTGCTTTTTGCAAAGACTCCATATATTAGTTCCCTTTCTGTCCAATTGGATTCTTTCCACACATCTTTTCCTGATCCCCGGCATCTATTTTTTATAGAGGATTTCCTTCCACCAAGTTCTCTTGCCTGTAATGATTCTCCATAAGATTTTCGCGCCAAGAGCTAAATTCATCATGGAGGGATCTTTGATACCTGTTCCTCCAAACTTTTTTGGTCTGCAAACTGAGTCCCAATTAACTAAATGGAATTTTTTAGTGCTGGTGTTTTTCCCTCCCTGCCAAAGGAAGCTGCGAAGATTTTTTGTGATTTTCTTCATGACAGTGTTGGGTGCAATTGAAATGGAGCAAGCATATAGAGGGTAGGCGGCCAAAATGGAATTTATGAGGACCATTTTTCCGGCTGGGTTTAGCCATCTAGACCCCCAGGACAATATCTTGTTTTGTATTTTGGAGATAAGTCCATTCCAATCTGCCACTTTTTGTTTTCCTTTGAAAATGGGTATTCCAAGATATGGAAAGGAGTTCCAATCCCCAATGCCCTCGAATCCAAGGATCCTTGAAATTCTAGCCATAGTTCCCACAGAGCAGTTCCGCCATAAATTTTGGACTTGGTCGAGTTGATTTTACCATCCGAGGCACGCAAGAAGGAAGAGAGGATGGTGCCAAGTCTTTCAGCAATGATCGTTGAAGCACCTCCCAACAGGATAGTATCATCAGCAAATTGCGAGTGATTGACCGGCTTGACACCTCGGACAATTTTTATACCTTTGAGCTCCCTTGTTGATTGAAGGTAATGCAACTTCCTACTCAAAGTTGTTGCAACTAGGAGATAAAGAAAGGGGGAAAGGGGACACCCTTGGCGCAAGCCTCTGGAGACAGGGAAAAAGTTGGAAGGCCTACCATTAACAAGAGGAGCTATCCACAGACTGTGAATACAATCTTTTATCCATCTCACAAATTCATTAGAGAAACTGAATTTCAACATAATGTCAAAGAAGAATTTATGGTTTACTCTATCAAAGGCATTTGCCATGTCGAGCTTGATAGCCATGCCCTAGTGTTTCTTCTCAATGCTTGTGTGAATAGCTTCCTGCACCACTATAATATTGTCCAAAATTTGTCGACCAGCTAGAAGTCCTCCCTAAGTTTCTGAGATAAGCGTACTCATGAACTTTTTCATCCTGGTAACAATAATTTTAGTGAGGATTTTGTAAGATGTGTTACAGAGAGAGATCGCCCTGAATCTTCCCATAGAACCTGGGTTTTTTTCTTTAGGGATAAGTGCCAAAAATGAGGAGTTTGTCGCTCCTCCTATCTTGTCTTTCCTCCTCGTCCAGTTGAGCATTCTTTTAAGATCATCTTTGATAATGTCCCAGGCTGCTCTGTAAAAATTTATAGTAAATCCATCTGGTCCAGGCGCTTTATCCGGATGCAAGGACCAAATAGTTGTGGTGATTTCTTGATCCGCAATTGGTCTAGTGAGATAGTGATTGACTTGTCCCGAGACTAGAGTGGGAATTTCTTTATTAAGATCTGCCTGTGCCTCCGGGTCTGCTTCACCGCTGTCAGAAAAGAGATCTTTAAAATGATTGTAGGCGTGGGCTTGAAGATTATCTTGTCCATTGATTTTCTCCCCTGTCATATTCTTCAATTCTCTGATGGCATTTTGACTTCGACGGGCTTTGGCTTGGTTGTGGAAGTACTTGGTGTTATTGTCTCCACCTTTTAACCAAATTTGCCTGGATTTGACTCTCCAGACTTCTTCTTCCTGCTTGGTAGCCTTTAAAATTTCCAACTCCATAGATTTTTCCTGATTAATGAGATGTTGTGAAACATCCCCTTCTTCCATCCGTAATTGCAGATCCGCTAGCTTGGCTTGACAGCAGAGTTTGCTATGACTGGGATTTGTGAAGGAGACCTTGGCCCAATGCTTAAGCATATACTTGACCGAGCGAAGTTTAGACTCCCAAACAAAACTAGGGGAACCGCAAACCTTGACATTCCAGGCTTGTGCGACAAGGGAGAGGAAGTCTGGATGCCGATCCCATAGAGGATTGAAACGAAAAGGTATAGGCCCGAGGTTTTCTGGGGGAGCAATAGAGAGACCAATGGGTTTATGGTCAGAGGAAGCACACAGAATGGTAAAGGCTGAAATTAAAAAATCTAGATTGCAGAAGGAGGAACTTACTAGAAATCGATCCAATCGGGCCGCTATATGTCCCTTTCCACTTCTTCGATTGCTCCAAGTGTACTTAGCATTTTTGAGTGGGATGTCCATCAGGTCCAGTTCTACTATTAAATCCTCAAGTTTTTCCCCAAAGGGATCCCGAACGAGATTACCACCTCTTTTTTCCTACTGGGACTTGGTCACGTTGAAGTCGCCCGCTATGATCAAATTTTTCCCTACCATGCCTCCCTTGAGGCCGATGAGATCCTCCCAGAAGTTGATCTTGTCTCTGTAGTGATTGGGCCCATAAACGTTGCAAATGTAATAGACTTTGTTGCTATCATTGTCTTTAATTTCGGTCAACAACCAATTTAAATTAGAGATGGTGGCAACAAGAGAAAGCTTTGGAGAGAGCAGGGTGACGATACCCCCGGATGCCCCTCGGGCGCTAATAGCTGTACCATGGCAATCTTTCCAAACAGAACGCGAGAGTGCCAAAACCTCCCCATCCTACAATTTTGTCTCTTGCATTAGAATGAGGTCTGGTTTTTCCATCTTTATTATATTTTTCAAAGCTTCAACCTTATTTACACCTCCTAGGCCTCTACAATTCCAAGAGACGACATGCATTACTTCTTACTACTTTGAGGCCTTGTTCGGGACCTACCTTCCTTTGCTCCATTCTGCGTTTTCGAGTTATGCATTATCTTCATGTCTTCCAGGCTTTTTTGTCTTCCCAGCTCTATTTCTCTCTCAGTTTCAACTTCTCTGTGGTATCTGTGTGATTTTCTTCCTTGGGTGTTTGGAGGCTGCACTTCCTCAATTTCCTCTAGGGATTCCGATGAGTTATCCAAGGAAGCTGCTAATGGCACGAACTTACTTTTGACCTTGTCCTCCCATGAGCCACCAGGGGTACTTGAGTCGCCATTGTGAGGATTTTTCCCCTGCTCTGGGGGTGGGGATGCTGGGACAACATGTTCTTCCCCTATTTTTTCAGCTTCCACTTCTTCCTCGGCTTCGATTTCTCCTTCTTCCATGGCTAGTTCTTGGAATTTGTTGTTTGTAGGAACTTCTTTTTCCATGACTAGAGTGGGTTGGGACCCGGGCTACTTTTCCAGAGTGTGGTCCTGCTGCAGATTTTCTTCCTTTTTTCACTTGCTGCCATTCCTCTGATTGCCCTTTCTCAGGGGATTCCTGAGCTGTCTTGGGATAGTTTTTAACAAAATGCCCATACTCGTGGCATTTTTTACACTTGAAGGGCAGTTGCTCATAATCCACCTTTTGTAAGTGCTCCCATCCATCCATGGCAAGATTTACCTCTTCCGGTAGGCCTTTTTCAAGATCAACTTCCACACATATGCGTGCGCAAGAAAAGAGAGGAGCTTTTGGTTCGGCTTTATCAATGTACTTTCCTAACGAGTTCCCAATGGCTTGCAGGGTATCATTATTCCAGCAGTGAAGGGGAGATGGGGAAGATGAACCCAAACAGGAACTGCAAACGGAACATCCTTTTTCCGGGTTGAAGGAGAGACTCTAGCGATTCAAGTAAAGGCCACAAGGACCCATGAAATATGGTCCACTTCTAAAAATGACATCCCGATCGATTTTGTTTTCAAAAAGAAAAGTAAAAAATCCCTTACTGCAGAAGCAATTCTGAAGGCCACCCGAGATCAAGGGCATCCAGTTCTTGTTGATCCAGGATTCTATGGATTTTGGGGAAGGCCAAATTCCTGTGAACTGCCCAATCAACCCGCGCTCACTTAGGGCAAGAGCTTTGAGTTTAGAAGCTGTCGACATGATTTGGATACGAGGGACATTAGCTCTCTTAACGAAGCTGTCATCCGAGGCATCCGCGGAAGAGGAGAGAGGGGGAGTCGCCTTAACCAGGGCCCGAAAGGCCTCTTCTAGGAGGAGGCGGCGATCCTTAGCAGAGGGGGGTTGATCCGAATCAGCCATCGCAGGAGAAGCCCGCGAAGGAAAAAAATCACAAGAGCACGCAGAGCCGAGCAGAGGACGCCGCGGCTAGGGTTTCAAGGCCGATTTTTGAAACTCCGATACACCGAATCCTTTTTCTAACTCCTACAGTTATCTTTTTACCACACTAAAATCATTTATTAAAGGTATTGAGTTGAGTCTTTATTCCTTATCGTGCTCGTAAAACCATGAGAATAAGTCATCGAGTTACATTTCATCTCTTTTTCAAGCTCGTAAAGCTCCCATGAAATAGGAACCCCTTGGAGTTCTTCTTTAAGCTCTTTTTAGACTCCCTAAATAAGAAAAGATTACCAAGTGAACTTGATTCTTTCACGCTTGTAAAAGTATTTGAAATGTCGTCTTTCTAATGATAGTTTACCCCTTTTTTAGGACCAGTAGGACTATTTACAAAAAATGAGCACTCTAGGTTATCATGACTATAAGAGGAGACTAACATTCATGAAAAAGAACCATATGGAGTTTTCGTTCGTTCGTTTCAGACTCTCTGAATATGAAACCTCACTGAGTCTACCTTCTTTGGACTCGTTAAAATCTGACATCGAAGGGCCCTTTTTGGGATGAACCCCTCCTACCTCAGGTTCATTAAACATGTGAGATTGGACTCATCTGGAGGATAAGCTATACCGAGCATCTGTTACCCTCCTCAAGCTCGTTAATAAACAAAGATGTACTCATCAACCATGATGGGGAATAATGAGAAGAGTTTGCGTTTACTTGTAATAATGGCAGTACTTAGTCACTCTTGAACACGGTACTCGTTTGCATTTCATTCGAACCACTTGGATAATCTGCTTGCCCTCGAGTCTCACCAATTCCCTAATTCATTTTACTCCTTTGACTCAACCAAACAATGCTTCCATCATTAGTTGTATTAGGTCTAGGTGTTGATCTCGTCATGTCAATGCTTCCAAGTTCATGCCATTCCATGATCAAGACGAGTCTGTCGATCAAGTCAATCTCTGCAGTCATTATACCTTCTATTATGTCGGTCTCCCCCGATTCAATATCAAACATTGCTCTACGGTCCGATCTACTCCAAAATATCTTTGATCTTGTTTCGTGTCGATGATGGGGGAAACATCATGGACCTCCTTCGATGGGTTTATCCTTGTCGACTTCAACACATCATCCAAGGATTAAACCTAGAAACCAATCAAGTGCCTTGGGCCTTCATGCCTCAATGGCAGTGTTAGGAACCCGTGTCAACCCTTCTCTTTACTATGTTAGTATATTGTTGTTGGATGCATATGCTTTGTAAGTCGTCCCGTAGTATTTGTTGATCCATAGTTTATATTATCCCATAGTATTGGACGCATATGCTTTGTAAGTCGTCCCGTAATATTATATGTCCCATGGTTTTGACTCATAGTATTGGGCATAGACTTAGTATATAAGTGTGTGTTGAGGTCATTGAAGGCACCGTGAAGTTAATTGTATTGAGCTTGCTCAAAGGAGGTTGCCCCCTCAAAGTGGCCCGTGATCAATATAAAAGTGATTCTGAGTTCTATTATTTCTGATATCTCGTGTATTTCCATTAATTAATTATTGCAGGTTCTTCACATTTGGTATCAAAGCACATTCTTGGGCTCGTTGGGTGGAATTTCTGCCATTTTTTTTTTGCGCTATTACAAGTTCGGATCTGGGGATAACCCCTATCCGCTTAACTGTGGGAAGTACTTGGGCATAAGCCCTAAAACTCATTGTGAGGAGTACCACAAGAACCCCAAAATAGCTGGCCCATTGAGAGGACCTGCCAACAAAAAGGGCAACGACCCCTACCTGATTGACTAGTTCCCACCCGTGAGGTAAACCAAGAGTTGTCGTTTGTGGCAAAGCGGTTATCAGTTTTACCTGAGCCGTGGAGTGAGGGGTACTGCCCCAATATGCAAGCCGTCAGACAGCATTGGTGGCCGAGTGAATCCCCTGAACCGATAGGAAGCCGCACATACCTGGGGTCCATATCTATTTTCAGCTGAACTATTGTCGATCACTTCCGCTCCAGATCCAGCCGTTTCAGATCTATTCTGAAAGTCGTTCTAGATCCAGTCGCCATTTCAGATCCAACCATTTTCGATCTCTTCCGCGCCGTTGCAGATCCATTTGTTGCGGATCCATTCCGCGTCGTTGTTACCGATCCATTTCTAAAAAAAAAAATGTATAAAATTATGTTTTTCGGCTATATCTCTCTTGTTTCAACTCTGTTTTCCCTGAAACTTCACTGACATCCCTGCAATCCCATTCTGCATATTTCATTCCTGAAGACCCTATCCCAAATTCCACTTACTAAGACCAGAAATCCCACATTTGTCTATTTTTAGGGTTTGCCATAACTCCTTCAATTTTCACCCAAACGCCTTCAACTTTTGCCACCGTGTTCCTTTCCTAATTCTGCTTCCTTGTCCCTCTCTACCAAATTTTCTCATTCTTTCACCCCGCTTTTGAAATCCCCATTTTTAGCTTCCTTGTCCATAAGAAAGCGTCCAAAACCTAGTCAAACCCCAATTACCTATCCGAGTTTTTCCCAAATCCAAATCTTCCTTTACTAAATAAGCTTTTGTTTGTGTTTTTCTATCCATTTCAAAAAAAAAAAAACTCTTGGCTGTGGTTGTCACCTGTGCAGGAGCAAAAACCATGGAGGGAGCACTTGCAGCCATCCAAACCAAACTCCAAGATCTAAATGAAAAATTTCTCAGCCTCCATCTTCAGCATTCAGCCATGAACAATAACGGACAGCCATAATCTTTTGCAGCCACCGAGTTCTCTTCTTCCAGCAATTTTCGTGGGCTGAAGATTGATTTTCCTCGCTTCAATGGTACTGATCCGATTGGATGGATATACCGTGCAGAACAATATTTCAGTCTGCATAATACTTTTGATGTCCAGAAAGTTTGACTTGCATCCTTTCATTTGGAACAGGAAGCCCTTCAATGGTACCGTTGGTACATCAAAGCTCATCCCGAGCCAAACTGGACAGATTTTTGCCAACTCCTTTTGCCACGATTTGGTCCTAATGCTTTTGACGACTTCACAGGAGCACCCACTAAACTTCACCAAACTGGCACAGTGAGAGAGTATCATACAGAATTTGAGAAACTCGCCAATCACACAGAAGGATTGTCTGATGAATTTTACAGGAGTTGTTTTATCAGTGGTCTTAAGGATGAAATCCGGTCAAAGGTTAAAATGTTCTGTCCCAACACAATGATGGAAGTCTGAGGGTTGGCTAAGTTGGCAGAAGACAAGCTTGCAGCCCAATAACGCTCCAAACCCACTTTTGTTCCCTTCTGAAATATGGGTTCTCAACGACCTCCCATCCCGCTAGCTCCTCGACCAACTCCTATCAAGCATTTGTCTGAAACCGAGATGAAGGCACGCCGAGAAAAAGGGCTTTGTTATAATTGTGATGAGAAATTCACTCGGGGACATAGATGTGTTCAACAAAAGCTCTATCTCTTGGATGTGGATTCTCTACCTGCCTCTGAACTTGGTGAAGAAGCTCCAGATACAGTAGATGATCAGGTCGACATTCAGTACCCGCCTGTTGACACCCCATCTCAGGATGACCCGCCCGCGATCTCTCTCCATGCTGTAACCGGTGTCACAACCCCACAAATAATGCAGGTCAGGGGATACTTCAAAAAGTTCCCTCTTACCATACTCATTGATTCTGGTAGCACTCATAACTTCATTGACCCTCGGATTGCCAAACAGGCTGATTGTTTTGTCCATCCTTGCTCCAACTTTGAAGTCATGGTTGCCAATGGGGGCACCTTACCTTGTAAGGGCAAGTGTCACAATGTGCGTATCTCTATGGAAGATTATAACCTGCGCTCTGACATGTTTGCCTTGTCCTTAGGCGGATGTGATGTGGTTTTGGCCGTTCAATGGTTACACACACTTGGCCCCATCTTATGGCATCTTGCTGAACTTTGGATGCAGTTTTCAGTCAATGGGGCACAACACAAATTAATGGGCTTACAACTAGGGTCTCTCTGCATCATCAGTTCACATCGCCTGGAAAAAATCCTTAAGAAGAATTCACATGGTGTCATCGCTCAGCTCCATTCCATTCAGATGCACCCATCAACGGTCTCCACTACTTCCTTGGATAGATATGCAGGTGTCTTTGCTAAACCAATGAGCTTGCCACCTTCAAGAGACCTTTTCGGTAAGAATTTAGTCGCATCTACCTCTCAGCAGGAAATGATGGCTATTTTGCATGCAGTACAAAAGTGGCAGCCATACTTATTAGGGAATTATTTCTGCATCAAGACTGATCTCCAGAGTCTGGAAAATTTTCTGGAACAATGGGTCTTCTCCCCAACACACCTGAAATGGGTTATCCCTATGCGATCACTTACAAGAAGGGTAAGGACAATATGGTGGCAGATGCTCCTTCTCGCACAATTGATGACCCAGTTTCTCTTACAACTCTTTCTCTGCTTGTTCCAAATTGGTTGCAATATGTTCAACAGGGCTATCTCTTCTATGAACTCCATGCTTCTTCATCAGCAGGGCACTCTGGGTTATTCAAAATATATGACTGGGAACAATGTAACTTCTTTTGGCAGGGACTGAAAATGACAATTCAACAGATGGTGGTTGACTGTGATACTTTCCAGGTCAACAAGGGTGAAACGAAACTCCTTTCGGGATTGCTCAAACCCTTGCCCATCCCTACGCAACTTTGTCCAACTATTGCTATGGATTTCCTAGCAGTGCTCTGGTGGTACAATACCACATCTCAAAGGACACCATATGAAGCAGTCTATGGACAGACACCGCCAGTTCTTCTTCCATACACCCTTAGCAGCTCCCCAGTTTAGGAAATTGACTTGGTTCTTCAAAACTGCGATAAGATTCTTCTCATTTTGCAGGACAATCTTCACATGGCTAGAATTCACCTGAACCAACAAGCTGATCCGCACCGTTCTGAGCGCATTTTCCACGCAGCTGATAAGGTTCTTCTTCGTCTACAGCCTTCCAAGCAATCCTCCCTGACACTCCAAAGGCGTCAGTGGCTCGAAATGCAACCCGAGGATGCTATTGGGGAACCATTCCTTCAGATTCTGCAGCAATTTCTCCAACCAAAGCTTTGAGGACAAAGCTTTTTCTAAGGGAGAGGGGATGTTAGGAACTCGTGTCAACCCTTCTCTTTACTATGTTAGTATATTGTTGTTGGATACATATGCTTTGTAAGTCATCCCGTAGTATTTGTTGATCGATAGTTTATATTAGCCCATAGTATTGACCCATAGTATTGGACGCATATGCTTTGTAAGTCGTCCCGTAGTATTATATGTCCCATGGTTTTGACTCATAGTATTGGGCATAGACTTAGTATATAAGTGTGTGTTGAGGTCATTGAAGGCACCGTGAAGTTAATTGTATTGAGCTTGCTCAAAGGAGCTTGACCCCTCGAAGTGGCCCGTGATCAATATAAAAGTGATTCTGAGTTCTATTATTTCTGATATCTCGTGTATTTGCATTAATTAATTATTGCAGGTTCTTGACAGGCAGGTTACCTTGCTTTCAACAGTAAGTTCACATCATTGGCTTCTAATTAAAGGATTCCATTGAATGTTCAACCTCAACTCATTGATTCACATTCGGTGGTATGTACTATGATACCTTGGGAATCATTGACATCAATGGTGATTTCCCTCGTGTTTGTTAACGGTATACATTAATGGTTGGTGATCAAGTGGTTTCTACCATGTTCGACTTCAAAACATTGTAATCACATGGTTAGATTCGTATCATTACGGGCTTGGTTTGAAGACCCTGGGTTAACTCATGTATCTTTCCTAGGCTGCGATGGAGATTTTTTGAGTCATATCACACAGATCCACTTTTGTATTGGTCGTGGTTGTGTAATTATATCATCATGGATCTATGCTTGTGTCTAGTGGCCATGATTGTGTTTAGTCGGTCGATGCTACCATGGATCTGCATTGTATTGGTCGGCAACCATGTTATGAGTCATTTGAGACATATATCTCAGAGTCTGTTGTACTGCAGGAGTCTTTATTCATCACTCCAACCGATGATCCTTGCCTCAAACCCTCATATTGCAAAGCATTTCACCTACCCTATTTTGCTATCTTAATGCTTTGGGGGGCATTCTGTTACACAAAAATCTCGTCATTATGAGTTATGTGTCCTCTATATGCCTCAATTCCTAAAGCACTTGGTCTAAATGATCAAATGGAGAGTTGATGTTCCCCTTTTAACATTATGTTGTCACCCTAATGCGCCCTGCTCGTTGGCAAGGTGCATTAGACCTTAGGTGACGCGCCCTGCACATTGGCATAGTGCGTCGGTGATGCTAGTTGCTCTTATACAAAGCGCGCCATCCTTAAATGACACGAGCTGCTAGTGTGCAAGGTGCGTCGTTGTTGGTTAAAATGGAAAAATAGAATCTTCGAGCTACTTCTCGAACCTTTGGTTGCGTGGAGGCTTATCCCTACATGTTAGGAAATGTGGCACTCAATCCCCTTACCTAGTGGGATGATCCCTTAAGCTTCTCCCTCAAATCCTCAACCTCTCTTGTCCTCTTAGGCCTATAAATACGACCCCCCTCTCCATTGTTAAGGGAGGAATGATAGAGTACCTACATGCTGGTGAAATTCTGCTAGGAGATCCTTTTCATCCATAGGAGGCAAGAAGGATTTGATCTTTTGAGGCTAAGATCATTAGAATGGTGTTATGACGTCAAAGCTCGGTTGTAACTATCTCTCTTTGTACTTTATGTAATCACATTAATACAAATTCTTCCCATAAATATCTTGTCATTATAAAGTTTAGGATTGGCTTCTTTGACCGCTAATCTAGATTGATTTCATGATTATATGCCATCACTACTTGTTTGTTTCCACTTGTTTCATGTTTTGCAACTGAAGGTATGGAGATCAAAGAGTTGAATCAAGCAAGAAGAGAGGAATTGCGTTTATAAGGTGAGTTATCTCTTGGCTTACTTTGCAATTTAATCATTCTAAGGAAGTTGTTTGTATTGTGTACCTGTTTCGTTCTAGATTCGAACCATTCGGACTAGGGAGATCCGTTTATGTCCGCATTTAAAGATTGTCTATAAATGTAATTTTACATGCATCACAATGGTGTACGAAAAGTTTGCTTATTAAGGCTTGAAGTTGTTAAGTCTTACCACATTGAGACAATCCCATGATGGAATTTTGTTCCACATTAATATTCTCATATCTCATTTTAATCACACTTGTTGTGAAGAATTTCACATACATAACAATGGTGCACACAAATTTTGCTTATTAAGACTTGAAGTTGTTTGAGGTTTACCTAACATTGTATGCAAAATGCATAAACAAGGTCCTTTCTTGCGCACAACATACACCATAAAATTGGCATTATACATAAACTATCAATTGCACCTTGGGGTGCAAAAAAAAAAATGCCGTATTGCAAGGGGAGGTAGGAGATGAAGAGGAAGAGGCGGTTTTCCTCTCTTGATATTCGACTAGATCCCTCATCAACTCAAGCGAGATTGGGTATCTCAGATAGCTCGATATTGTTACATTTTCAAAACCCAAAACACCAAATCTATGTGCTTTTCACTGTAGATTTATGAAGTGCTTCAAACTTGGATCTGATTTCTCAAGCAATTTGACCCTAGATCTGATTTCTCAAGCAATTTGACCCTAGATCTGATTTTTGTTGCAGATGTTATAATTTCCGCAAGGCACAGTCCATTTCTTTGTCAAATCCATATAAACAAAAATCCCAAATACCCGGAGCGACAACACTCTACCAAGTCAGTGGCGTGTCACATGAAGACAGTAAAGTAGGCCATAGCCCATGCCATGTCCCGATTGGGTTTAACATCAAAAATTCCACGAGATTGGCATCAACGGACCAACTGCTCCGAATCGTTAGTAAACTGATCAAAAAGTTAAGAATATGTAAATCGTCAAATTTGTAGAGTCAATCTCACATGGGAAAATGCCTTACGACGTAAATATAATGATCAATTAAATCAACATTATGATACAACCACATGGATACAACACTATCCCAAATTCCACAATACTCACAACCCTAGATAAATGAGATTCGACCTTATCCCATAACAATGGTGAAATAAGCAAATTAATAAAACATTCTCTTACTTAAATCGTCATCCCCAATAAATTTAAGGTCCCAAAATATTTGATATAATTCCGTATAAGCCCTTTTATGATTGTTATCCATGTCACCTAAAATCCATATGACCGAGACTTTACAATCATAACATAAACAACAAAGCAAATCAGGCGGGTCACCCAATGTCGTAGCCTAAATTCCTTCGGAGTCCTCACTCCTATCTTTCCGCCAAATCCAAACATATTGCCCCGTTTTGTTTTCCTCGTGAATTCAAACACCTATATTCAAACCCTAATCACTCCACACACACACTGCAGAATCAGCGTCCATCCACAGCACAACGATTGGAGCTCCGGCGAGGAAAATGAGAAATCCGACTTTCCGCTCTATTCGCAGAGATTTTCGGAGCTCAAAATCACGAGGTACAACAAAGCTATCGCCAAAACCTTCTCATAAACTCTTGTTTTGCACAGGAACATGTCTTTCATCACCGAAACCAGTATTTTCAGCTCCTTTATATCTCTCCCCAGATCACAATTCGTCGAAGAAACCCCGTCACTCTCCATCGTCAGCAAATTCTAGATGTAATTTTAGGTTTTTTGAAGCAAAATTATATTCCTTGGCTTCATTTTATTCTCCGATATCCTCTGCCAATGGCTGCTATTGTCATCCCATTCGCTTCCAACACACGGCGGCCACAGCGTCAGTAGACGACCTGGTTGTCTTTTGGGATTTGGTGCATCGTGTTTGTGCCCTAATTCGGCAACCTGCTTGGCAGGAGGATGCGGAGTTGAAAAACTTGGCTTCTCAGTTAACTTCCAAGCATGTAGCGAAAGTTTTGCAACTTCATGGCGATGCAAAGTCTGCTCCGAGCTTTTTTCACTGGATTGAACGGTACCCTGGATACAGACACAATGTGGATTCATATGTTGCCATTATAAATTTGCTAATATCTGTGCAGCTTTGGGGCACAGCAGAGAATTTGAGGATTGCTATGATAAATGCCTGCGGTGAAGCGGATGAGATTGAAAAGGTGATTGAGGCACTCAATCAAATGCACAAGAAGGGTTTTAGGCTGAACTGTGAAGCGTATCATTATTTATTGAAGGTTTTGGCAAAGTTGAACATGGCCACAGCTGCACAGAAAGTTTTTTCTGAGATGCTGGCGAATGGAATTAGACCAGGTGTTTTGACCTACAATACGATGATCCATGTGCTTTGTAAACAGGGTAAGGTGGAGGAGGCGAAAATGTTTTTTGGTGTGATATTGCGAAGTTGTTGGCATCCTGATAGCTTTACATATACGTCGTTGATCCTTGGGTACTGCAAGAATGGAGAATTGGAGGAGGCTTTCAATATATTCCGCCAGATGCCCGAGCAGGGATGTGAGCCCAATGTTGTGACATATTCGATACTCATAGATGGTTTATGCAAAAAGAGTAAAATTCAGGAAGCCTTTGATATGCTCGATCAAATGGTTGGGAAAGGACTTAACCCGACTGTCCATACCTACACAATGCTTATCACAGCTCTCTGTGATGCAGGCAGGACACAGGAAGCATTTGATATTCTCAATGAAATGAAGAAAAATGGTTGCATGCCAAACGTCCATACCTACACAGCATTGATCAGTGCGCTGTGCAACGAAAGCAAACTAGAAGAGGCATGGGAACTATTCGACAAAATATTGGAAATAGGTTTAGTTCCCACTGTGGTCACTTACAATGTTCTTATTGATGGGCACTGTAAAGAAAATAAAGTCAATAATGCTTTCGAGATTCTGAATAGAATGGAAAAGAGTGGCTGCAAACCTAATGTTCGAACATATAATGAGCTGATAAATGGACTATGCAAAGAACGGAAGGCGGGGAAAGCAATGTCGCTATTAAACACTATGCTCCAAAGAAGTTTGATCCCAAATAATGTGACATATAATACTCTGATTGATGGATTTTGTAAAGAGGGTCAGATAGATATTGCCTTTAGTCTTTTTGACTCTATGAAGAAAAAGCGTTGTAAGCCTGATGAATGGACTTATACTGTACTCATTAATGGACTTTGCAAAGAAGGAAAGCTACAGCAAGCTTGTGACTTATTCAATGACCTTCTTGAGAAGGGCGTTGCTCCTGGTGCAGTAATTTACACTGCTTTAATTGATGGGCATTGCAAACGTGACAAAATTGACATTGCCCTTGCAATAATGAATAAGATGGTTGAAAATGGCTGCGAACCAAATCTGTACACTTATAATGCATTAATTAATGGACTGTGCAAAGAAAACAGGGTGTTTGAGGCAGATAATATCTTTGGTAAGATGTTAGGAAAAGGGTTAGCTCCCTCCCTGGTCACTTATACAACGATTGTTGATGGACTGTGTAGAGCAGGTGCCACGGACCTTGCATTTAAAGTCTTCGACACCATGTTAAAGCAAGATTGTTCTCCTAATGTCTACACTTACAGTGCACTGATCTATGGACTTTGCAGGGAAGGCAGACTGGAAGAGGCTGAAATGTTAATTGTTAAAATGAAGGAGAAAGGCTTAAATCCCAACCAAGTAACATACACATCATTAATTGATGCCAACATCAAATCAGGCAGGTTGGATCATGCTTTTGATCTATTAAGTAAGATGTTAGATGAGGGATGCCGACCTAATTATCGAACTTATTGTGTGCTCATGAATGGTATAGTTAAAGAAAACAAAATACAAAAAACACACATGATTCCTGATGAGGATGCAGTAGGCAGTTCAGATCCTGGTAGCTTAGATGAAATTCAGTCCCTGGATGGAATGCCGCATGAAATAAACATTGATCTCGCGTTCAAGCTTCTTGACAAAATGATGGAGAAGTGTTGTCAGCCTACTGTAGATACTTATAGTGCCTTAATTGCAGGATTATGCAAGGGCGGCAGACTCCTAGAGGCAGATCAGCTGATAAAAAATATGCTAGAGAGAGGCCTCTGTCCTCATGAAGCAATTTATACATCTCTAATTAATGGGTACTGTAAACAGGGAAACTGTATCTATTCTCTGGAGCTTTTGGATAAAATGGTTGAAAATGGTTATGAACCAAGCCTATCTTTATGCAATTCTGTTATTCATGGACTCTGCAAAGAGGGCAAGGGCCAAGAAGCGGAAAGGTTGTTTGGGAATGTATTACAAAGTGGCTATAACCCCGATGAAGGGACGTGGGTAATGCTAATTGATGGTCTTCTTAAGGATGGAAAAACTGAAAGATGCCTTAAGCAACTAAAAGCAATGGAGGAAAATGGTTTTGAACCAAATGTTAAAACATATACGGCCTTAATCAGAGAGCTTTGCAAAGAAAATAAGAACTTTGAAGCAGAATTACTCATCAATAAGATGCTGGAGAAGGGTTTGGTTCCTGAGAATGACATCTCATGTTGAATTTAACAATAACAAGACTATAATTTACTCTCTGAACAAGCTTGGTTTGATAAACAGTAGTTCGAGAAAGCTAATTGATCTCTTTAGTCGAATATAGGAAAGAAGTGTTTCTTTCCTTTAAGAGATCTACAACAAAAGCTTTGAGGACTCTGCTGATGTGATCGAGGGTTCAAATGTTTCTTCTTAAGGCTTATAATATACTTGGTAGCATCTGATGATAGCAGAGATGACTTCTTGGAGCAAATGATTGACATTGCATCACAACGCATTGAGATGTTAAGTTCATTGGCAAGCTATGAATACAGCTGATCAGTCATATGTCACTGTTCTTGTTGGTAAAGTGATCTGTAAGTGAATGCTAGCTCCTCTGATCTTATTTTACCTTATAATTGAGGATTGCATGCATTTTACCTTATAATTGGGGATTCCATGCATTTGTTATCGTCTATTTCACATTTATATTTTGTTTGGATAGATCTGAAACAATGGTTCACTCCAGTAGATTTCTGGCAATGACTAAAGTATGAGATCCCGTTCTTTTGTGCAACTGTAGGCCTTTTATAGTATATACACATCAAAGTAGATTGTACCAGACTTTTATACTGTGATCCTGGAGATTCAACTTTCTCTGATCTAGGGAAAATCTATTTCTGTCTCTTGATAAGGTGTAAACAGGCAAACATGTGAAACTTGGATGTGGACAGCAGGACATAGCTAAGAAATGAATCTCTTTTCCAAGAAAGGTGGAAATTTCCTTATACATCAAGTGGTTGTCAAATGGTGATTTTGAGTAAAGCATGAAATTGATGCACACTTAATGTATTTTGTGTAAGTTTGTACAGCGTTTCACATTAATTGCAGAAATAACATTGAGCAAGAGGCAAATACTTTGCATGCAAAGACAGTAATTTACTTCCCAAATTAGTGGTTGTTGTTTCGACTCAGTGATGCATGGGTAAATGTAAAGGGATCCAGTGCTGATATGTCAGAGTGTACAGACTTTGAGGAAACAATTAATCCATTGAACACAGAAGGCTAATTCCTGTCTTTTCTCCCACATAGAACTGACCTGCAATTTCCTGAGGTTAAAACATATAATTAAAATGGAGGAATCAATTTCAAATGCACAGCAAACTGACTGTTGACTCAACAGTCAACTACACAATGGTATAAATGATAAATGCTTTCCTTGTTAAGATCATATGGAAGTAGTAGATCTATGGCAAACCAATTGGCAAATCCTAATCCAGAAACAGTATAACAGCACCAATCACAAGAATAGATCATACCAATAGGTGCACCTGAGAGATAGAGAGATCACCGCTTAACCGAAACAGGAAATAGTCCAAGAGAGGTGTTGTAAGGTCTCTGCCTATGACTGGCAGTAGGTGCACTGCCGGGCAGGCATGGAGGGTTGCCGAGGATGGATGCGATGCTAGACGTTGCCTGCCGAAGAGATGAACGGAGTGGTGAACTGTTCATGTTATAGACTTGGAGGTGCCTTGGGTGCATGATTTGGAGATGCAGACCCAAGGGAGCTGAGCCCTCCTTAGTCGGTGAGCTTGCCTTTGATGGACTTGATCAGGTGGACTCGGGTGCACTGGTGGGCATACATGCAATGGGTGCACATGCAATGGATGGACGTGCGATGAGATTTGTGACAGGCACACTTGTGGGCATGCGGGTGTTGGGAAGACTTGCGACATGCATGCTTATGGGCACACTTGTGGACATGATGGCCAGTGGATGGAAGTCACCAAAGGAAGGAAGGTTGGATGCGGGCACTTGGGTCCACTGTGGTAGCAAGGGGCACCTAAGTTATGGGGTTTGTGCAATAGGGCGAATTTGGACTCATTGTGTGAAACAATAAAGTGAATAGGACCTATAAGAGGTAGGCCTATGGTAGCTACAATGGTTGGATTGACAGTTCTGGGCAAGAGTTGCCTATTGTAATTGTAGTAAGTAAAAGAGTTGCAGGCAGTTGCCTAGCTCCTCTATTGCCCATTGTAAGATACTTCATCTAATAAAAGTTAAGGCACTGTTATCACATATATAGTAGCCGGGCTACCATACATTATTTTTCTGATGCCAGTACACTATTCAGCCAGTTCCCTTACATTTGAGATGCTGAGATGAGCATCTATATTGGATCACTATCAGATTTTGGACAGCAGTTGTATTCCCCATGCCATGACAGAGTCTCAGGACACTCAGAGAAATGACCGACATAGCCATTATACCATTGGTACAGAGCAGTCAGTAGTGCCCAGAGTTACAGCAGCGGTTTCAGAGGACAGATGATGGTACAGGTGATGAGCAGTCAGGTATATGACTCAGCAGGTATATCATTGTGTTATGGTTATATTGCTTTTATATTTATTCTTATAGCATGTCTTAGCACCTAGTGTCATGATTTGGCGATCATATAGATATGTGGACTTGGTTGATCTTATTATATATACTATATTGTCCCTACTCAAACTTAGAAGTTCACTATTCATACTCATTGGTTTTACCCTCCTTAGGGAGAATAGAGGTGATCATTCCACCATACCTTGGCTTGCTAGTGTTGGCTCCATTATTCATTGTCTTCATCCATCCATTACCTACCTTTTAGTTTATCACCCTGACTTACTACTTGACTAGTGGCATGGAGGACTTTTCCCCACTGTAGCCTCTGTATTGGATGAGCTTCCTTGTTTATTGTGTCTCGGCTCTGAGTTGGTGACAAAACTTACCTATGGTGAGTTGGAGTTCCTTGGAATTCCCCCTAGTCACTAAAGTTGTGTTGGCTAAACCTGAAACTTTTAGTGCTGCCATGAATACAAAATCTGGAAAAAATGAAATGCTATATCTTGTATGAAAAGCCCATTCATGCAATGTGTTTCTAAACACACATGAATGAAAGGCATGCCAAATGAAAATGGCCATGAAAATAAAATGTTATATCTTTTGGAAATGTAAATACCTAGGTAAACAAGCTGTATGTGACACACCTAGAAGTGCTCAGGTAAACAAGTGCCTTAAAAACACACCTGCAGCAGAAAGCCTAAAATAAATGTAAATCTATGCAATGTGTTTATAAACACACATAGATCAAGGCTATGGAAACTTCAAGCCCAAAAAGCAATGGAACTTAAATGCTATATCTAAATTATTGCTGGCCTCATTTGTATTATGGATTGTGCGCATCTGTTAAAGGTGAATAAACCTTCTTTGAACAACTCATCCATTTGTGAGACACCGCCATTCCCTGTGTTGTTGCTCATTCAGTATATACTACGGTGTGTATTCCCTTTCCCTTTGCCAAAGTGTCACAAAGTTAAGTTAGTCAAGTCATCCCTTAGCCTAGCCAATTATTTTAGCGTTCACCCTTCACTAGCAAATTGATCACAGCTATGAAGTGAGTATGATCTTGAAAGTCTAGTCTGAGTAATAATAATAATTAATGACATTATATATTTGGACATTAGATCGCTAGTAATGATTACTTTGTGTTATAATTGTTATTTGAATAAGTTGTAGAGCATGCATTAACCTTTGACACTTTGCAGCAGCTTCCGATGATGGTCTGAGTTATATTTGGTCATGTTGACTTGGTTAAACCTAGTTTGACCAAGGTCAACCATAGGACATGAGATGGTTGGACCTTGTGATGATATGGATAGATGATATATGGTCTATGTACATGTACATGATGATTCTATGCAATAGCTACAGGTTTATGATGATGATTCATGGTTTACAGCAGTATTTGATCATTTACAAATTATTATTATTTGACCTGTTCCGGTATATTGGATATATATTTTGACCATGCAGAGACTCATATGGTGTATGAGTACACATCTTGGATGGATTTGGACCTTCTCAGACCAATGAGGCAGTTTGTTTTCAGTTCCGGGCACTTACAGTGATGATTGAGCCTCAGTAGGCTATCCCAGTGCAGTTTTGGTCTGTCGGAGACCCTGTCAGAGCAGATGTGATTTTTATCCGGTTGACCTAGGGCGCTGTGCTTGGAGGGGGTGGTCCAGCCACTTGTTTTTACCATATTACCCCCCTCCTGGACACACTGGTGCCCTCACCTTGATAGCGCAGGCACTCCAGGAGGCAGTTTGGGGCAGTTTCACGCTTCCCGAGGCATTTCAAGATTGGTAGAAATGGCTATTGAGGAATTCGATTTGGGCTACTGAGGCAATGTTTTGGCATGGGATGATCAGTGATGATTAATTGATGTCTTCCACACCTCCTCCAGCAGTTTCAGCTTCATCAGGGCCCGCATCCATCACTTATGGCACTTTCTGATGATTTCTGAGGTCTTTTGAGGCCTACGATTTGACCATAGAGGCACGATTTGGTATATTGATGACTATTTTATTATTATTGTGCTATGGGGATTGACCAAGGGTGGCTAAAATTACCCCTTGAACCCACCATAAGCTTCCTATTATATTTTGTCATCATGATTTGGTGGGATTCCCCTCTTCTAGGGCGATTTTGTTCACTTATATTATATTTTATTAGTGATCCATGTATTTTATTGTTGAGCTCATCTCAACCATTGATTAGACATTTGTATCTTTTAATCTTAGCCACTCATTCAAAAAGTGGTTAGGATTTTGATGCCTTTCCTTCCTATTTAAAGGAGAGAGCTTCTCATTGTAAAGGGGACTTGTGGCTCTGAATTATTGGAATAGAAAATTATTATTGCATCTATCTCTAGTGTTGTGGTGAATGTTTTTGGTGTTCGTTCGTTGGTTCTTCCTTTGCACTGAGTTATTGGAGATCTTGTTTTGCCATATATTTTGTACCACGTTTTTGCATCTACAGGTGGAGGCCGATTTGCTTTGAGGAGGAAGTATTGGTAGGGGAAGACTCTCCCTACTTCTTCTTTGGATCTCTTCGTTGGTAACATGGAGTATTACTGTCCCAGGACCTTCTTTTTTTTTTTTTTTTTTTTTCCTTGGAAAAAGTCGTAATTTTATTATCAGAAGATACAAAATTACATTCTGCAGATATAAGGAGTGCAAAAGCTGCTCCATACATTGTCACATATAAGTGGGTACAGTAAATGAGCTCGGGAACAAACCCTCATTGCACAGAAAAAAGAACTAGAAGCTCAGCTCACTTTGTAGCAGACCCTCCATAGAAAGATATAGATCCGTCAAAACCCAAACCCTCATCGGAGGAAGCAGAAGATCCATGTCTGTGGACAGAGCAGCAGACACGTTAGACCTCCCAAACCGGCAAAAACAGCCAGCAAGCAAACCCCTGATGAAGAAGCAGCCAGACAAACCCCATTTTGGATTGGAGCAGTCCGCTGTAGCAAGCCGAGCGTCCCTGAAACCAAGAGCCCCGCCATGGGCACCGCCCCCCACCGGCCTCCAAGAACCCAAAGCAACGGCTCTAAGAAAATCTGCTCGTGATGAGCTGCAGAAAGGTGAAAGAAACCCTAAGAAAAAGCTGCAAGAATTGCCAAGACGCTGGAGATTCGACCCCACACAAAAAGGTAGCAGAGCCACCGGATCTGCACGCCACAGTGGAAAGTCCTCTGCAAACCGCCGCCACGGATCAGTGCCCAGCCACCACTGTGCAAGCTCAATCCAACCACGTCCGTGAAAATAGTAGCGACCGCCTCCGCTCAAGATGGATGCCCTTACGCCGCCGCTACAGGTCTGCACGAGCTGTTCTTGATCGCGCCTATCCTGGAAGTGAATAATTGCATCCACTGGATCTGCAATATATCGCATCAGACATTCAGCACTGCTCGGCACAGAGCTTATACTCCAAGATCCCACCGGATCAAAACGCTCAGCTCTGCACGGCGACCGCACTAGTGGAAGTCTTGCAGTCGCGAGGAATCGATCGGTGGTCGACCGCATTATCCCATGCAAAGAAAGAGATGGGCAACTGCAGTAACAGCAACAGTAGCAACAGCGGCCATGGCAGTGAACAATAATTGCAGAAGCAGAAGCAGATTTTCAATCAAATACTGATGGCGTTCTTGAAAGGTTATCCCCAGGCGCGTTCCAGGCCCTTCCCGGTCTTCATAGCCGAAGGCAAGTGCGTCGATCTTTACGACCTCTCTGCCCGGGTTCGAAACCTGGGCGGTTACGAGGCTGTCACGGAGCTTTTCCCATAAAGTTGTTTAAGAGTTAGTTTTGTCCCCGGACCTTCTATTCTATGTTATCATTGCATTTTACTTGTATTTCCTCCATACTTGGACTGACAGGTAGAGGAGGGCGCACTTGTGGGCCAGGGCATCAATTTGGCAAGCAAAATCAACAATCTCTCATTTGATCTCTGCGGGAATCTTCCTCAACATCAAAGCATCTCTCTTCATCACTCAGGTATGATCTCAAGGTAAGTTCTATCTCCATGATCTATCCACTTGTCTAAAACATTTAAAACCCTAATTAATCAAAACCCCAATTTTTACATTTTTTCAGATCTACTAAGATCTAGTGGCTTCTTGGGTAAGATATTTAAAACCCACCTCTATAGTATCCACGACATCCCGGATCTATAGTTTGGTGAGGATTGGCCTCCATTTGCCCCTCTTCCCAAGGCATTTAGCCTTCTCCAAGCAAGGGCGCACTTCCTAGTTTGGGTGGGTCGACCTAGATCCAGTACGTGGGTAGTTGAGATTCCACTTGATTCATGATCTACACATCCATTAAGCTACCCCCAGATTGTCATTAAGCTACCCCCATTTGTCCCTCTTCCCAAGGCATTTAGCCTTCTCCAAGCAAGGGCGCACTTCCTAGTTTGGGTGGGTTGACCTAGATCCAGTACGTGGGTAGTTGAGATTCCACTTGATTCATGATCTACACATCCATTAAGCTACCCCCAGATTGTCATTTTTCTGATTTCTACCTCGTGGGCCCTATTCCACATTTTAAGGGATTTAATCCCCATTTTGGACCACTTGGTATCTTTAAACTCAGATCTAGTAAGATCTAGCCATCGGATTGCCTTGAAATTATAGATCCACACCCTCACCTGATCAACCTACTTGGATCTAAAATTTGGATGCCATTGGACTTGTCTTGACTGATTTATCCCACTTTTTAGCCTCCTTGGGTAAAGTCGCACCACCTTGGAGAAGTGAGTTAGCCCACTTCTAGGACATGGGTACATGAGATTTTAGTGGATCTGGATCGGGCATAATTCAAAACTTAGGTCTAGTGGGTCACTTCATCAAATCTTGCCTTGGGGATAGTATTCCTTGTTTTAAGGGATTGTGGTCCACTTAGGTCAAACCTAGATTTAGACCTATTCATCCATCAAGACTTTAATTGCCCACTTGTCTCATGCAATAGGAGTCCTTAACCACAAGTTAACCTTACTTTGACTCCATTATCCCAATTCCCAAGGCACTGGTCTCTCTCCAAGTCAATTCGACTTTCCTAGATTGTTGGATTAACTTGTGGTTTGACCCTTGTGTGGTGAACTAAACCCTTTGATGCCATCATACTTCATGATCAAGTTTGTCACTTGTACTAGTTACCCCCAATTCAACCCCTAAACTACCCTGCATTGGACATGGTTCCCAAGGCAGTGGATTTTCTCACATTGAACTAGTACTTTAATCCTGGATCTCATTTTAAATATTATAAGTCACTCTCACATCAACAATGAACCAAAGCTATACTCATTGAACCCCTCACTTGTCTTATGACTTCATCCTTAGGTCTAGGATAAACCATACACCTTACTTCATTTAGAGTTAACTTGATTTGGTGTCTTGGTTTTGATCTCTCCTGTCGGGAGTAGATCGGGTCTCCCCCTTTGTTGTCTGGGCTAGATAACATAAAGCGAAGGTTGCCTCGACTGGCGTGACAACCATCTATTGGAGGTCGAGGTGATCGTGGTTGCACCTTTTGAGTTGCCCTTCCCTATTGCCATCCATGAGTGGATACATCCATAGGGGTAACTACAGTTTAGGTGACAACAGGCACCTGCATGCCTTGGGTGCTAGTTGCACATGTGCTTTGTGTTCTCTTCGTTTGGATGAATGTTGTTATATTTCTTGCGGTGCAATGTATGGCTAAATTGTTGTACTATTGGCGAAGTATAAATACTGCTAGGATGTTTAAGGCCGTGATTGGACATGTGATTATTGTATTGGACGAATTGGTTAAGTAAGAACTTAGGTTGCACATCCAACATATTGTAGTCTAAGGCGAAGTTATGGGTAGACCTTAGGAGAAGAGGTGTAGTCTAGTTGTAGTAGGCACAGGTTGGACTCACCCTTGTGGTTGAGACAAGTCATTGTTGCACGATCAGAGATGATGAAAAGAAAAATTTCGGGCAAGACTCCTAGGTCCATGATAGTTGGTATTATTAGAGTACTTTCTTCACTCTTTCTTTGGTGGAAAGTGGAAAGAGGGTGCAAGTTTTGCAGGAAGTTGGTTTCAGGACCTTGTTGGGTGCCCTTCACCATGGCCTAGATGGGTGCAGTAGATTTGGAGGGTGGTTTAACCTGTGCGAAGCAACCTTGCAATCCGCTCTCTACAAAGGGCTTGCTTGGGAAGGCTTGAGGCCCCCTTGTTCAATAGTTGTCCGATGGGTCGCCTGCAATGGGGAGAGACTAGATGAGGGTGGAGGATGGTCAAGAGCTGATAGGCCTTGGAAAATTCCAAACTGGATTGACCATTCATTGAGTGTCATGTCCCCATTTTGACAGCACGATGGAGCAATCACTAACCCATCCAACTCCATGGGTTCTAGTGGAAAATCATTAAATTAATTAATAAGGGAGTAACCTTGGCCAAGCTACTTTAGGCAATTAAATAAATTAGCTAGGGAATAAATTCTGGCTATAGTTATTTTGGAATAAATTAAATTAGAAGTGATGAAGTTTATGTTTTTGAATATTTAATTATTTTTAATTATGATATGAGTTGGAAAAATGCCAAGAGGGCCCATGAGGGCGCATAAGGAGATAAGGATGGATTTATGAGTTGTCAGCCACCAAGGAAACTAGAGCATAGAGCAGAAAAAGCAGTGCAAAGCAGAAAAGCAGTAAAAGCAAGAAAAGCAGATTGAAAGCAAAAAAGCAGTAAAAGCAAGAAAAGCAGACTAAAAGCAGAAAAGCAGATAAGGCAAAAAGAAAAGCAGGATAAGCAATAAAGCAGGTAAAGTAGAAAGCAAAAAAGAAAAGATTCAGAAAGCAACAAGTCCTAAGCTTGCTTATAAAGGCGCATTGGGCTAGGTAGCTTGCACGAGAAAGTATAGAGAGCTTTCCTAATTTTTGAAGATAAGAGAGATTGGCAAAAGCAAGAAAGAAATAAAAAGGCTCAAGGAAAGTAACAAAGGCTAACTTTAGCCAAGGAGGGCGAATTCATGAGGCAAGTGGGTCCAAAATGCAAAAGCAACTTGTCAAAGAAGTCCCACTCATCACTAAATTCTAATTTCATAGATGGCAAGTCCTAGAAGGCAAGAAGATAAGCTCAATTATGAAGGAGAAGTTTATAAAAGGAGGATTACAATTCCATTTCACATCTTTTGGCTAATTATGTTTTGGTATTGGTAGCTCTTGAGCTCTCAATTCGACTTGGGAGATGTGCCCCTACTGCTTCAACTAGCTGATTCTTCAGTTAGATGTTTGGATGATGGCATCCATCCATTGTCAGTGATTTTATTGCAGGTCCTGAAGTTGATTCAAGTCTGGTTCTAAACTCAAAGAAGATATCGTGAAGTTTGTGGTTCGGATTCTCAAGCATTCCAGTGTTTTCCAATGCTAGTTGATTGTATTGAAAAAGGTCAAGTCTTCGGGCTATTCTGAGAAGCCTCTTGGCTCCCATCTGATGTATTTACTGTTATGTTGAACCCTTGATATTAGTTATAAACTTTCATAATGCAGAAGTCTGAATCATTTTGAGTTTTCTACAACCCTTCTAGATTTGCATAGATTTTAATTAGTTTTTATTATTGCTTCAGTTTACCATCTTCTGCTCCATGAATTTTGATTTTGTCAGTTCGTGATGTCAACTAAGATCTTAATGAACACAATCCATGTCAGAGTTTGTAAATTCGATGGTCTTTTATGCTGTTTGGGAGATCCTGAATATTAACTAGTTGTGTAGTCCCGGTGTTACCAAATCTTCTCCATGATCCCAAATTTCACCAAACCAAGTCTGAATTGTATTTTTGAAGTCTAATGGAAGGATTGAGACTTAGACACAAGTCAGCCACTTCCATCAAGCACCAGAAGGCGTTGAGCTCCACATAAGTTCCGTGGACCATTGCCTTATACTCTTGGTTTTAGCCCAAGGGGTCTACTCGAGCGTGTTGAGCTTGGAGAAAGTGTTGATGTCGAAGTAGGGAGCTTGTATAGGCTATTGCTGCTGTCAAAACCTTCAAGTTAACCTTTACCAAGTCTTAACCAGTGCATGGATACATTAGAGAAGAAAGAAGAAGAGACACCTAAGGAGGAGCGTAAGCCACTCTAGGAAGATTGCCAAATAGAGGAAAAATGTCTAGAAGCAGAGCTTGAAGAACATGAAGCCGAACCTACATCTAGTTTTGTCGAAGATGTAACACAAAGGTATGGATATAATTCTGATTTTTGCAACAGTCAAAGTCCTTTGTATCATCATGAGATTGCAACAACTTCCGATGAGATGCTTTGCATGGAAGAATCTCCCATTGTTAAGATTCAAAATGTTGGTGTCGAAGATAATTTCGGTGAGAGGACCAAATTGATGGATGGGAGTTTGCATGACTCTCATGAGTTGGATGAGACCACATAAGGCAGCATACCCAATGTTGAGAAGTTTCCATTGCATTATTTTGAGAGTCAACTTTTAGTCTCAGAAGAGAAGGTGTTGCAGGTATTGGCAAGAATCGATGGTGCACATAAGGTTGTTGAAGACCTTTCAAGGGGGACCCAATTGGAGGAGAGGCATAAAGGCTTGTTTGAAAGAGTCTCTAGTAATGAATTGTGCACAATACAAGAAGAAATGGTAAGACTAAAATCAAATTACTTGCAACTTTTAATGGACAGAGATCTAGCTCTCAAAATCGCATAAGACAAGGCCATGAAGTTGGAGCAACTTCGTATGGAATTGGGAGGATCACATTCTTCCTCCAACCTCATTGCAAATCAGATTTATATGTTTGGTGACAATCATGATTTGAGAAAGGAGCCTCAAGAGAGGATTATACACAAGGAACATTCAAACTTGTAGGAGATTGAGGAACAAAATGTCTTGGAAGATGTTGGCCAAGCAATTGTTCCACTACAAGAGGACTATGAGATGCCTTTATGTGAAGAAGACTCAACTTTGGAGAAGGTGGTTGATCATATTCTATTTGGATTAGAAAGCAAGGAAGCCTATTCATCCATGGATTGGGTGGATAGATACATTACCGAAATGGAGACCCAAGGGTGTGCAAGACTTGCTCACATCAGTGAGAGTCTCTTTTGCATTCGTGATGGATTTACTGGTGCATTTGATAATGTCATGTTTTGTGAACATCGACAAAGGAATCAATGGCTACAATATGATGCCTTCCATACCCATCCATTCATGCCTTGGATGGAAAAATACATAGCAAATGTGGTGATAACTCATAGCATGAGTTCCATTGTGAAGCATGGAGACTGTGAGTGGGTTGCTAAAAGTATTAATACCACTCAATGCACAAGTATGGACTTCTCACATCATCTTGAAGACATTGTGAAGTCGCTACAAAAGCATGAGAAGGTTCCTGAATACCTTCCACTGGGTGGACCACCTGATAAAGGAGTGAAGCACAAGGTCAAGTTGAATATGGGTGCACCACCCAACATGATCTCATCTTCCAAGCATCCCATTTCTTTCGAAAGTAGAAGCTTGCAGCCGCATGGAACACATCATACCATCTTTGACATAACCATCGTCACCATCATGCATGCAATGGCTAAGTCTAGACAATACTAATTGTGGAGTGAATGTGGGGTCAAGGTTGATCACAACAGTTGTATGCATTTCATGACACCAAAGGAGCTTAATGTTTGGCAACCAAGATTGGTAAGTGAAGTTCAAGTTTATAATTCTGATCATGAATGCAAGAATGTAGTAGTAGATGTTCTTCTTTCTTCAAGGGAAGATTTATTTGATTGGGAAAGTCATTTAGTAGCAAAGTATCCCAAAGGCAAATTTGCATATGAGCTGCTGAATGGTTGGTTCGAGAAGAACAATTTGACATCATGGATGAAGGTATCTATTGGGA
Organism: Larix kaempferi; assembly: GCA_027924585.1. Classification (NCBI taxonomy): domain Eukaryota; kingdom Viridiplantae; phylum Streptophyta; class Pinopsida; order Pinales; family Pinaceae; genus Larix; species Larix kaempferi. The sequence goes on from BSBM01001879.1 coordinate 9,013,795, forward strand.
GCCAAAATCAGTTTTGTGGAGGAGTTTATGGGAGTTTCTCCTGATTCCCTCCTAGTTGAGCACTTCCTTGAAAAGGGAGTAAAGGCTCAACAAAAGTTCACCCACACATACAAGCATATCAAAAGATTAAAAGGTGAAGGGACTTTGAAGGAGTTTCTTGAATTTGGATTCACAAAGCTCCATGTATTTCTAATTAGTTCCACAATACCTTGGGCAAAGGTGAGGAGCGAATGGCTGAAGGACAAGAACTTCCCCAAGGTTGATCTCCACCTTGGCCATCTTCAATTTTGAATGAAGGAAGAGCTTCTGCAAGAGATTAGGGCCGTTCTTGATTGGCAAAGTCTAAGGAGCCAAGTGGAGTTGGAAAAATTCAGCCACAACACTACACTTCACACATTCATTGAAGTATCTCCATTCCAAGATTTGTATTGGTATGGAACTCCTATCCATATAAATCAAATTTATGGAGAAGGAAATGCACAAGAAGAGAAGGCTTGGGACGATGCAAAGCATGGCATCTTGAAGACATTCCAAGGTAATTTGCAGAAGGTGCAAAATCAGCTACAAGTGTGTGAAGACAAAGGCAAGATAGAGCAAAGCTTCTTGCTAGTTGAATTGGCACATTCAAAGTTTCAGTCATACAAGCAACTTTCCTTGAAAAGAAAGGGGGCTGAAAAATGGGATCTAATGCCATATGGTCCATGCAAAATCACGGGGATGATGGAAAAGGCTGCTTGTGTGTTCAAACTTCCAAGAGGAAGCAAGTCATACCATGTATTTCATGCACTTTATCTTATGGCAGCAGTTGTACATCAAGTGGCAACATCAAGGAAGGTTCCTCCATTTGATAGTGAACACTTGATTCTCGTACCTGACTGGATCTTGCACATGAGGGAGAAAAGGTTGAAAATAAGAATCACCCAAGTGTATTTTGTGCAATGGAGAGCTTTGTCCAATAAGGAGGCAACATTGGAGAAGAACAAGTTCGGCATCACCTTGGATTGTTGTTGCTTGAGGACAAGCAATCTTGGGAGGGGGGACTGTCATGTCCCCGTTTTGACAGCACCATGGAGCAACCACTAGCCCATCCAACTCCATGGGTTCTAGTGGAAAATCATTAAATTAATTAATAAGCAAGTAACCTTGGCCAAGTTACTTTAAGCAAGTAACCTTGTCCAAGTTACTTTAAGCAATTAAATAAATTAGCTAGAGAATAAATTAAATTAGAAGTGATGAAGTTTATTGTTTTGAATATTTAATTATTTTTAATTATGATATGAGTTGGAAAAATGCCAAGAGGGCCCATGAGGGCGCATAAGGAGATAAGGATGGATCTATGAGTTGCAACCAACAAGGAAATTGGAGCATAAAGCATAAAAAGTAGTGCAAAGCAGAAAAGTAGAATAAAGCAGGAAAAGGAAGAAAAGTAGGTTGAAAGCAGAAAAGCAATGGAAAAGCAGAATAAAGCAGTAAAAGCAAGAAAAACAGAAAAGCAGATAAGGCAAAAAAAATGTAGTATAAAGCAGTAAAGCAGGACAAAGCAGGTAAAGCGGAAAGCAAAAAAGAAAAGCTTCAGAAAGCAACAAGTCTTAAGCTTGCTCATAAAGGTGCATTGGGCTAGGTAGCTTGCACGAGAAAGTATAGAGAGCTTTCCTAATTTTTGAAGATAAGAGAGACTGGCAAAAGCAAGAAAGAAGGAAAAAGGCGCAAGGAAAGCAACATAGGCTAAATTTAGCCAAGGAGGGCGAATTCATGAGGCAAGTGGGTCCAAAATGCAAAAGCAACTTGCCAAAGAAGCCCCACTCATCACTAAATTCGAATTACATAGATGGCAAGTCCTAGAAGGCAAGAGGATAAGCTCAATTATGAAGGAGAAGTTTATAAAAGGAGGATTACAATTCCATTTCACATCTTTTGGTTAAATATGTTTTGGTGTTGGTAGCTCTTGAGCTCTCAATTCAACTTGGGAGATGTGCCCCTAGTCACAACTGGGAGATGTGCCCCTGCTCCTTCAACTAGTTGATTCTTCATTTAGATGTTTGGATGATGGCATCCAACCATTGTCAGTGATTTTATTGCAGGTCCTAAAGCTGATTCAAGTCTAGTTCGAAACTCAGAGAAGATATCATGAAGTCTATGGTTAGAATTCTCAAGCATTCCAGTGTTTTCCAGTGCTAGTTGATTGTATTGAAAAAGGTCAAGTCTTCAGACTATTCGGAGAAGCCTATTGGCTCCTATCTGATGTATTTATTGCTATGTTGAAGCTTTGATATCGGTTATAAACTTTCATAATGCAGAAGTCTGAATCATTTTGAGTTTTCTACAACCCTTCTAGATTTGCATAGATTTTAACTAGTTTTCAGTATTGCTTGAGTTTACCATCTTCTGCTCAATGAATTTCAATTCTATCAGTTCGTGATGTCAACTAAGATCTTAATGAACACAATCCATGTCCGAGTTTGTAAATTCAATGGCCCCTTATGTTGTTTGGGAGATCCTGAATATTAACTAGTTGTGTAGTCCCGGTGTTACCAAATCTTCTCCATGATCCCAAATTTCACCAAACAAAGTCTGAACTGTATTTTTGAAGTCTGATAGAGGGATTGGGACTTACAAGTCAACCACTTCCATCAAGCACCAAAAGCTGTTGAGCTCCACAGTAGTCCCGTGGACCATTGCCTTATACTCTTGGGTTTAGCCCAAGTGGTCTACTAGGGCGTGTTGAGCTTAGAGAAAGTGTTGATGTCGAAGTAGGAGCTTGTATAGGCTGCTGCTACTGTCATAAACCTGCAAGTTAACCTTAAAAGGGTTTTTGGGTCCAGTTTTAGTGTTTGTACAAGTTTTCTTTAAAGCTAGTCATTGTCTTTCCTTCAATCTTCTTTCTAGTGTGCCTTACATCCAGAAAGGTACATTACATAGTAGGCATAGGTTGGACTCACCCCTGTGGTTGAGACAAGTCAGTGTTGCAAAGTCAGAGATGATGAAAAGAAAAATTTCGGGCAAGACTCCTAGGTCCATGATAGTCGGTATTATTATAGTACTTTCTTCACTCTTTCTTTGGTGGAAAGTGGAAAGAGGGTGCAAGTTTTGCAGGAAGTTAGTTTCAGGACCTTGTTGGGTGCCCTTCACCATGGCCTAGATGGGTGCAGCAGATTTGGAGGGTGGTTTAACCGGTGGGAAGCAACCTTGCAATCCGCTCTCTACAAAGGGCTTGCTGGGGAAGGCTTGATGCCCCCTCGTTCAATAGTTGTTCGATGGGTTGCTTGCAAGGGGGAGAGACCAAATGAGGGTGGAGGATGGTCAAAAGCTAATAGGCCTTGGAAAATTACGAACTGGATTGACCATTCATTGAGCGTGAATGCCTTATTTATACAAAGGAAAAGTGACCTTTGGCCTTCAACTTCCAAAGGTACGTGACTCTTCAGCTTAGTAACTGAAACTAAACTAGATATTTACATTATTTACAAAAGGAACCATAATACTTATGGATTAGGTTTCTAACATTCCCCCCCTTAATTCAAAGGGGTGTTTGTGAGTCCAAACATCTTTCTGAACTTTTCAAGCTTTTGTCTTCCAAGCAGTTTGGTGAAGATGTCTGAAATTTGCTCACTAGTGGAACAATGTCTCAAATTAATAGTTTTGGCCTTTGCATGATATCGAATCAGAGGGTACTTTGTGTTGATGTGCTTAGTTCTATAATGGAATCTGGGATTCTTGGCCAACTTGATTACAGAAGTATTATCAATTAGTAGAGGAGTATAATTCACTTGTTTCTCTTGCAAATCTTCAAGTATCTTCCTAGGCCACACAATCTGCTTTGTTGCTTCTAGAATAGCCACATATTCTGCCTCTGTTGTGGAATCTGTTGGGACAACTTGTTTGTGTGATCTCAGGAGATAACTGTCGATCCAAGACTCATGAGGTAGCTTAAAGTAGACACTCCATTCTCTTTGTTGCCATCAAGGTCTAAATCAGAATATACAATCAGTTTGAAGTCATCCACCTCAGAAGATTTGAGTCCAAAGTCTTGAGTCCTCTTCAACTAGCTTAGAACTCTTTTGCAGTAGACCAATGTCCTTCACAAGGTTTTTGCATAAATTAGAAAAGGATCTCAACAATAAATGAAATATCTGGTCTATTGGTGGTAAGGTGGATAAGACTCCCCACAAGTTGTCTGTACTTGGTTGCATCCTCAAATTCATTTCCTTCTATTGATGTGAGCTTCAAATTTTGTTCCATTAGAGTAGAGAGGGTTACACTCGTCATGCCAAACTTGTTCAACAACTCTTCAGTGTACTTCTTGTAGTAGATGAATATGCACTTTGGATTTTGAGTCACTTCAATTCCCAAGTAGTAGTGAAGATGTCCCAAATCTGTCATCTCAAGGCCTTTCTTCAATTCTTTGTTTATGGATGCAATGTAGCTTTCATTGTTTCCTTTCATCAACAGATCATCTACATACACTACAAGATATACAATAGATCTTCCAATTTTCTTGACAAACAATGTTGCATCATCAAGATTAAAGTATTTGAAATTCAATTTCAGAAGATGCTCGGTTAGCTTCTCGTACCATGCATGAGGTGCTTGTTCTAGGCCATACAAAGACTTGATGACTTTGCATACCTTCTACTCTTGTCCCCTCACAACAAAACCTTTCGGTTGAGACATGAAGACATTCTCTTTCAAGTCTCCATTCATGAAAGCAACCTTCACATCCATTTGATGAACTTTCTGTTGGATTTTGTGCAACTTCGAAAGATTTTATTATTGTATTTGATTGCACCTCCTAAGGGAGATGAGCTTGATGTAAATGACTATGTAAACCCTTGAAAGAATCAATGTAAACCTTGGGGAGGAAAGAAGCAAAGTAAAAGATTAAAAATAAATTATTAATTGCCCCCCAAGTGTAGTTAGCCCAGTCCCCCAGAGAAGTTGGCCCAATTAGGGTAAAGGGTCAATTTGCACTTGTATAAATAAGAGGTAAAGTGCACCTATTATCTCATTCACTCACTTCACATTTTCGCATCACTTGGGAGAGAGAGAAGTTCGCACTAGCTGGAGAAGGAAGCTGTTTTGGGGTTTCTACTTTTGGAAGACATTTTCCATTTTTCTCTTTTATGATTGTACTCTGATCTCGGGATTATCATCTCTATACGAAGGTTGCTGGGTTTTCTCCCATTTGGGTTTCCCAGCTTAAACTTTGTGTTGTTGTTTTGTGCTTTGTCTTTCTTCTAGTGATCCTGTTTATGCAATTGAAATATTATGCTATGAATGTATGAAATTTAACATGGTATCAGAGCAGTTCTAGAAGAAGTCATTGCTGGAACATTGTCAGAACCCTGCCGGAACTAGGGTTTCATCTTGTGAAGTCTTCACCCATCATTTTGGAGAAAAAGAGCCTTAGGAATTTTGTTTTTGGCAAGGCGCATCTTTTGGTGAAGACGGAATTAAATTCTGAGAAATTTTTGACCTAACTCTTTAGCTGCAATAGAATTAGGGTTTCATTTTAACCCACTTCTCTCCACAAATTTGGATCAGCCCTACCTCAACTCAACTCTCCTTGGCAAGGCGCATTTATATGTGGTTTCAGTTTTTCAAATTATCAACTTTCATTTTTGACCTAGCTCCTGCTAGGGTTTCTGGACCATATTTGCAGACAAGATGATTGGCATGAAGGTTGAAGATTGTCTGGAAGGAGCTTCCAATTTTATCTACCTGAAGTCTAGGGTTCTTCTGCTCCTAGAAGAAAATGACCTCTTACTATATGTAAATGAGAAGGTTCCTGAACCAGAAGCCGAAGAAGATAAATCCCAATGAAGGAAGAATGATGCTAAAGTAAGAAGGATTCTTGTGGATTCAGTAAGAGACCACTTCGTCCCACAAATCTCAGGAAAGAAGAATGCTAGAAAAATGTTCAAGACCATTATGAAGGTGTTTGAACACACTAGCCTTAATGTATCCATGACCTTGAGAAGCCAACTCTCAAATATGAAGATAGCCAAGTCAGAATCCGTTGCCTCATACTTTATGAGGATCACAGAATTCAGGGACAAGCTCAACACTAGTGGAGATCCTATTAATGATAAGGAGCTTGTCATCACCACTCTGAATGGTCTTCCACCATCTTGGGAGTCCTTTATCCAAAGCATAAGTGGTAGATCTAAACTACCAAAGTTTGACAGGCTTTGGGCAGATTGCACTCAGGAGGAGACAAGGATTGCAGCACGCAAAGACTCCATGGCACTGAACGTGAGGAGAACCAAGCTTTTGTTTCCCATGCCAAGAAGGGTAAGGGAAAAGGTAAGAAGTTCCATAAATTCAAGCACCAAGAAAGGAGATCAAGTCCCCGCCAAGAACAAAAGAAGAAAAGGGATATGTCACAAGTTCAATGCTATAGGTGCAGAAAGTATGGACATTATGCAAGTAGCCGTCGAAGCGAAATCAAAAGGAAGCATGAAGCATCCACCGCCGATGTGGAAGAAGATCACCAACACCAGAAGCAAAGGAATGAAGATCACAAAGAATATCTATTCATATCAACTTTATCAGGTACTATTCCCACCACTAGTGACACTTGGCTCATAGATAGTGGTGCATCTAGACACATGACAGGTTAGAAAGAGAATCTTTCAGAATTAGTTGAGAAAGCTTCACATCTCAATGTTGTACCTGGAGATGATGCAAATTATACTATGAAGGGATCTGGAGCCACCACCCTTCAACTAGAATCAAATGATACATTGCGTCTGAGTGATGTGCTCTATGTACCTAGAATGAAAAGAAACCTTGTCTCCATCTCAGCCTTGGAGGACAAGGGATATAAAGTAGCTTTCTCAGAAGTGAAAGTCCTTGCTTGGCATAAGAACTCAAGCATACGCACATCCAAAGTTATTGACATAAGAGAAGAGAGCTTGTATAGACTAAACACTCCACCAGTCCAAGCCCTAATACACGATGCTGCAAGTATGGGCGAGTTATGGCACAGAAGGTTAGCTCATCTGAACTATCGAGCTCTCCTAGTTCTGAAGAATATTGTGACAGGTTTGCCAGGGCTCCAGGTAGACCATGATGGGACATGTAGAGGATGTGCACTTGGCAAGAATGCCAAGAAATATTTTCCAGATAGCGAGAGTAGATCCAAAGGGATTTTGGATCTGGTACACTCTGACTTGTGCGGGCCTATGACAGTTGTGTCATTGGATGGATATCATTACCATATCACATTTATTGATGATTACTCACGGAAGACTTGGATATACCTTCTCAAGTCAAAAGAATCCGAGGAAGTGCTCGACAAGTTCAAAGAGTTTAAAGCACAAGTTGAGAATCTATCAAGAAAGAGGATCACGATTTTGAGATCCGATAATGGTGGAGAATATACCTATACAAAATTTAATGATTTATGCAAGGAAGCAGGAATTAAGAGGGAGTTCACAGTTCCCTACAACCCTCAATAAAATGGGGTTGCAAAAAGAAAGAATAGAACAATTGTGGAGGCAACCAAAGCTATGATACATGACCAGAGTCTTCAAATGTTCTTGTGGGCAGAAGCATCCAGAACCGCTGTATATGTACATAATAGATGTCCACATAAGATATTGAAGAATATGACTTTAGAAGAAGCGTTCACAGGTGTGAAACCAGAAGTGGGCCATCTTCGGATCTTTGGCTGTCCAGTCTACATACATGTGCCCAAAGAGAAAAGGTCAAAGTTAGAACTTTCAGGCAAGAAGGGAACCATTGTGGGATACAGTGAGTCTTCAAAGGCTTACAGAATTTACATTCCAGGATCCAGACAGATTGATGTCAGTAGGGATGTGACCTTTGAAGAAGAGATGGCTGTCAGGAAAGGCAGAGGATCAGATATGGAGATCGATGATGAAGAAATGCTAGAACCAAAGGAGATGAGATCATCTCCCCCTCCAGTTCAGAGGGCGCTAGCAGAAAAGGATGAACCTATAGATCCCATAGATCCAGTTGATATCCCCAAAGATGTTGCAAGTTGGAAAAGACCTAGATGGGCACAACATACATTGCAGGATGCAGAGGGGCATGAAGCTCCACATGGCGCTTTTCGAGAAAGCAAAAGACCTCAGAGGTTCTCTAGTTATGTGGCACCTTTTACTCTTGTCCCCTCACAACAAAACCTTTCGGTTGAGACATGAAGACATTCTCTTTCAAGTCTCCATTCATGAAAGCAGCCTTCACATCTATTTGATGAACTTTCTGTTGGATTTTGTGCAACTTCGGAAGATATTATTATTGTATTTTTTTTTTATTGTATCTGATTGCACCTCCTAAGGGAGATGAGCTTGATGTAAATGACTATGTAAACCCTTGAAAGAATCAATGTAAACCTTGGGGAGAAAAGAAACAAAGTAAAAGATTAAAAATAAATTATTAATTGCCCCCCAATTGTAGTCGGCCTAGTCTCCTAGAGAAGTCAGCCCAGTTAGGGTAAAGGGTCAATTTGCACTTGTATAAATAAGAGGTAAAGTGCACCTCATTATCTCATTCACTCACTTCACATTTTCGCATCAATTGGGAGAGAGAGAAGTTCACACTAGCTGGAGAAGGAGGCTGTTTTGGGGTTTCTACTTTTGGAAGACATTTTCCATTTTTCTCTTTTATGATTGTACTCTGATTTCGGGATTATCATCTCTATACGAAGGTTGCTGGGTTTCTCCCATTTGGGTTTCCTAGGTTAAACTCTATGTTGTTGTTTTGTGCTTTGTCTTTCTTCTAGTGATCTTGCTTATGCAATTGAAATATTATGCTATGAATGTATGAAATTTAACACTTTCCACCCATTATGTGTAGCCAATGCCAATAGAGTACGGATGGTAGCCCATTTTGCTGTGAAGGAAAAAGTCTCCTCACAGTTAATGCCTTTTTTTGTGCAAAACCTTTTGCCACAAGCCTTGCCTTGTGCTTGTCGCCAATTGGTTTGGTTCCAAATGGATGGTCCACCTACTTCCATGTTCCATTCCTGATGAGAGCATCATATTCATTTCGCATGGCTTCATTCCAGTCATCATGAGAAGCAGTTTCTTCAAATGAAGTTGGTTCAAGGTTAGCAAATAAATTCAATTCACAATCATTTGAACCATCCATATCATTTACATCACCTAATTTTGAATCATCTACATCACCTCCATCTTGTCTTCTTGAATTTCTGGTTCCCGTCTTTCCAACTTCGTCAAGATGAACACTTTCAACTTTTCAAGTGTCTTATGCACACTTTGGAACTTTCTTTGAGTGTCCAGGTTACTCAGCTAGTGGTGCATCATTTTTTTCAAGATTCAATCTTCCAATCCTCTCAATCACATCATCCAATTGAATCTCCTGTTCTTGTGAAGTGGCAAGAACTTCATGAGGGGAAGATGGTGCTACAAAAGGAGATTCCAATGATTGATCCAAGATAGGGATCCCCCCTTCAAGATGTGGAATCTCATTGTCCAATTCATGATATATCTTTACCTGGGTAAATTTATCTAGACGATCAAGCTGCCTCTCCACAGACTTATCATGTTTATTCATTTCAAGAAAAATCACATCTTTAGAAAGAATAAAATTTTTGTTTACCTCATCATAAAGACAATATGCCTTGGTGGTGTTTGAGTATTTCTTGAAGATGCACTCTCTACTCCTTGCGCTAAGCTTGTTTCTTTGTTCCTTTGGAATTAAGGCGTAACAATTGGAGCTCAAGACCTTGAGATGCCTCACCAAAGGAATGCGCCATACCACATTTCATATGAAGTCTTGTTGGCAAGAGCATGAGATGGAATTCTGTTTCTCAAATAGACTGCACACATAACTGCATCACCCCAAAACATCAATTTCATATTCTTGAAAAATAGCATGGAGTGTACTATATTCTATAGTGTCTTGTTCATTCTTTCTACTACACCTTTTTGTTGAGGATTATTTAGAACGTTGGTTTGATGCATATTCCCATGTTGACGAAGATAGTTTTCAATTTCATTAGAGGTATATTCTTTTCCATTATCACTACAAAGAGTGCTAATATGAGATTGTGCTTCATTTTCAATCCATGCATGAAAGTTTTTGCGCTGAGAGGCGCTCTACAAACCAGTATGGGAGAGATCTTGTAACGTGATGTAACGTTAGTAACATGTCAGCCAAAAATAATAGTGATAGTGAATATAATGGGAGAGATCTTGTAATGTGATGTAACATTAGTAACGTTTGTAACATTAAAGTAAAAAGTAGTAAATATTAAAGTAAAAAGTAGTAAATATTATGTCGGCCTAATAATGTAACATTATATGTAACGTTTGTCTTTATTATCGGCTAAAAAGTAAAAAGTAATACTATGAGGGAGATCTTGTAACGTTACATGTAACGTTTGTCTTTATTATTGTCGGCCATTAATTAAAATGTAAAAAAAAAGTAAAATGTAATAATATTTTGTCGTCCATTAATTAAAAGACGTGTATTTAAAATAAAATATAATGAAAAGTATTAAAAAATAGATGTTCGTTTATAAAATAAAAACTCAAAACTTAAACCCGGATCTATCAATCAAGAGAGATTAAATTTCTTGAGTTTAAATTTAAAAAAAGAAATACACCTCAAGAAATTGGATCCCTCTCGGTGCTTGATAGATACGGGTTTAAGATGGATCTATGCTGGTTAAATATTTCAAATGCCTCCGATTTTTGCTTCAATAAATAAACCCAACAAATCTTGGTGTAATCATCGATAAAACTCATGAGGGATTTATTACCATTTGCAAAAGCAACAAGCATGGGGCCACACAAGTTAAGAGTGTATCAACTCTAATTTTCTACATGCTCTAGAATTTGAATCGTGGAAAGGTTGCTAACTATGTTTGACAAGAATACAAGCATCACATTGTTTCAACTTCTTTGGAATGGTGGGAAAACCAGAGACACCATTCTTCTTCAACAAACAAAGACCATCTTGATTGATATGCCCATATCTAGCATGCAACAAAAGATTGGATGACAATGGACCTTCTTCATGTTGAGAGTGGTATGCAACATTATGAGCTCTTGCAGATGTCCCTTTTCAGCTTCAACAGTCTCTCATCTTTCCATTTAGTCATGAGGACTTGGTTGTCAGAGAATCTCCTTGGCTCGACTTGCCCATCAAATATGTCGATGGAATGGCCTTGTTGTCGAATCTGTACAAGAGACAACAAGTTTCTTTGCAACTCCGGAAGATATAGAACATTATGCAACAAAAAGTCAATGAATCTCGACAATTTGAGCATGATGGTGCCAATTCCCTTGGGTTTGAGGTTGGAATTTTTTGCAAAATATACTACACCATCTACATTATTATTTACTTATTTGAAGAAGTATTTTCTAAATGTCATGGGGCAGGTTGCACCAATGTCAAGCAACCAAGTATCTCTCTAAGATGCAAATGAAGTATTGAACAAAATTTCATTTATGCCAACATTACAATGTGCAACAATGAAATAAGTAGATTAAGGAGCTTTACCAGGCTCATGAGCTTTACATCTATCTTCTTTTTTCTCTTTCTTCTCTGTTATCTTATTCCAAGGAATTCTGCATGTCTTTGCTCATGTCCTTTCGTGTCACATCAGACACATTGAGGATCAAATCTTTCACCATGGTTGTGTCTACCCCTGCGTCTGGATTTCATTCTTCCATGTCCTCTTTTGCTGCCATCTTCTCTAGAAGAGTCATGTGGTTGATTCTTCCTTTTTGAGCAAGGCACACAATCTCTTTAGTGGGCTGAATTATCGTCTTTCCAAAGGCTTTCTCTTGTTCTGCAATTGTTTGCACCAGAGTGTCAAATTTGAGGTCTTTGAGTTGGCCACTAGATTGAAGTGATTCAAGATAGTGTGAATATGTGGGCTAGAGTACCTTGATGAAGGTAGTGAGAGGAAGGTCTACCTTCACACTAGTGGCACTAATTTCATGCATGATGGCTTTGATCTCTGATGCCACAACCATAGAATCACTATCTTTCAACTCTAGGTTGAAGAGCTCCAACAACAACTAAATTAGCTCCAATTAAAAATGCGAGTCATACAAATCTTTAAACTTCTTTAGAGCATCATAAGAAGTTTTAGCAGATATTATATGCCAACTCACTACTTCACTTACTGTAGCAATGATCAATGCATATGCCTTCTTATCTATGTTCTTCCATATGGCAAGCTCTTTGTTTGTTTTAGGCTCTTCAAGTGCAACATCACCTTCTCCAACATCACATTTCCTTCACAAATGTCATCCCATAGATTGTTGAAGAGGAGGGTGTGCTTGATCTTTATTGACCATTCTACATAGTTGTCCTTGCCACTGAGCACAACTCCGACAATGGAAACTAAGGAATGCATCTTTAACAAGGCTGACTACTATACAAGATTTTCAATACAATCTGCAATATACTTTCTGCAACAAACTCTATAATACAACAAGCTCTGCAACAAGCTTTGCAATACATGTTACAAAGCAATCTCTGCAACAATTTACAAGAGACTTCCAATACAGTCTCTGCAATAGTCTAAAGTAAAACAATAGCAATTTCTGTAATACAGTCTATTCAGTCTGCAAACTATACTACAGTCTGCATTACAATGCAGTCATTGTGATACAAACAATAGCTAATAGCAATCTCTGTTCATTGTGTAGTCATTGTGATACAAACAATAGCTAATAACAATCTCTGTTCATTGTGCTTTAGAAGATATAAATGATGCCTTTAGATGCCCATACAATTTTTTTAGTAATGCAATTCTTCTCTAAGAAAAGGCTCTAACTCTCCCATAAGAGGACTTACAAATGAGTAAAAGAGTAGTGGACATATCAATGCCTATTCCCAAAGGTATAATCTAGTTTACCTCCAAATACAATGGAAGCCTACTCAATTTGTTTTCTCCCTTTCGATGAGTCAAGTCCTACAACACATATAACTATATGCATATAAGATGGCAAAGGATTTTCTTCATATTGAAAGTTGGATCTTATTCATGGTGCACGACAAAAGGATGCTTTGCTCCTCGAGCACAGAGTGGACTCTGTATTAGATAACTTTGAAGAACTCCAAACACAAAATGAGTTATTGTTGATACAGTTTAAAGAAGAGCAGGCTAGATCTCAAGCTTTGAATGAGAGATTACTTGAAAGAGAAGCAAGCAATAACAATTTACAAACGTTAGGTATTGTGGTCGTGGTCGTGGGAGAGTAGATACCCTCCGCGTGAGGTTGATTGCACCAGGTCTTGAGCTAGGAGATGCCTTTTACGTGAGGTCGCATTGAGTAAGGAATAATCCTGGCACAGTCTTCACCTTCACTAGGTCGTCGGAGATACAATGTTGTGGAGAGGATTACCTAGAGAGGACTTCAAGCTAGTAACGAGATACAATGTTGTGGAGAGGAAGAAACACATAGAATTGGGAGAGGAGGAAACATGTAAAGTTGGGAACAATGAAACCCTAAGTCGTGGAGAGGAGGAGACTCAAAGTTGCGAGAGATACTCCAAGTCGTAGAGAGGAGATACTCCAGGTCATAAGAGAAGAATGGGTAGTGTGAGGATGCGTGAGGCATGGCGAATGGAGACTACATAAGACACCATGTGAGAAGATTGCATGAGGAATAAATTAGTGTTTGCAGGTTGTAGGTGTGGTAGAACAGGTATGTAGAGGAGTAGACTGGAGCAGACTAGAACAAAGGGAATATGCCAGGAGCAGAGAGGACATAGGGAAAATCAAGGAGTTAAAAATAAACCAGGGCTCTGATACCATGACAGGCCTTGGAAAACTCCAAACTTGATTGATCATTAATTGAGCGTGAATGTCTTATTTATATAAAGGAGAAGTGACCTTTGGCCTTCAACTTCCAAAGGTACGTGACTCTTCAACTTAGTAATTGAAACTAAACTAGATATTTATATCATTTACAAAAGGAACCATAATCCCTACGGATGAGGTTTCCAACTTGTTAGTGCTAATTGGTAATCGAAATACTCAGGATTTATACATTGAGACCATTGCTAGCTAAGAAATCAGCATGTTGGGGTGTTAGCACTAATTTCCGCACTTGTAATGACAATATAGACCTCTGAAAATCAGAAATGGAAATTAGTACAACTTATAGGAAAATTCAACCACTTTGTCACCAATGAATTTCCTCTTCGTTTGGGTTGGTGCATGCCAACCTCAGGGGGGTGTCCCTAATCTTTATTTACCCCTGTCCAACCTATAAATCTGCAATAAAACATCATATAACAGCATCAAAGAATGATCTCTGGCTCGCAATTAGGCTACCAAAGAGATATAACAATAGTTTCTTGATTTTTAATGGTGGAAAATCCCGAATGCAACAGTTTTAAATGTAAATGAATGGGAGAAAAATGCTCTAAATGATGGCTAATTATCAAAACAAAGGCCTATTACTTCTATAAATCCATACACGAATACATTAATGCATCGACGAATTAAAGAGCTAGAAGTTTAGCATAGTCAAACTTTTCTTTACATTAAATCAAAAGGTTGAATACACCATAGAGACAATAACAAAGCTGATCCACTGACGATCCTTGCACAGAAATGAAGAAGCCAAGAGAGAAATGAGGAAGAATGGAGGAGCAATATGTCACTGTTGTTGAGAATTTCGACCTTCTTCCTCTCCTCAAACCTCACTATAGCTTGGCTTAGAGGCCCTCACGTGCCTCCCATTGATTGATCCGACATGCATTGAGGGAGGTCCTCTCCAGATGTGACCGAAGATGAGAGAATGCACTCCCCTTCTGTTGGAGTTCATTTGTGTCTCACATGCGAGTTAAGTGCCCAGTTCAACTGAACTCGTCCTCATACGCTTCACCCTCGACCTCGTGTACTTCACCCTGTTTGCATGTCCTAGTTAAGTGGAAGAGATTTGAGTTAAGTGGAGCAAGTCTCATGCATGCATCATGTTCAAGTTTAGTTCACTCTAGTCTCTCGCATGCTCTCTAATTCTGCCACTAGTTACAACAGAAGACCGCCACATGTTGCACATGCATTGATGCGAGATGTCGCGCATGCACAAATGCCACATGTAACACATGCATGGCTCAGAACTAAAAAATAGGAGATAGTTTGCATGTTTGAAAATTTTGCATGCAAAAACATGCATGTCCCTGCATATGCCATGTAATGCCCTGCAACTCAAACCCTAACTACCAAAAATAGAAGTATCTCACATTTCATTCGAAAAAAGCTCACTTGAATCTCGAGCTAGCAAGGATGCCAAAAATATGATCATCTTTGCTGTGCAAACCTTCGAACTCTGTCTCCTAAAACATAGGAAAATTCGCTAAAAATAGACATCTCCTCTAATACTGATGAAAAACCTGTGCAATGTCTCTAACTTTGAGCCTGAATCATTTCACTGAATCAGCTTGCATTTGAACCCTAAGGGAACCAACCTGTAACCTATGAAAGTTCTCTCTTTGGAACAAGTCCGAATACCAACTAGGTGAAATAAGCTGGCTCTTAACCTTCCAGATTGTCAAGGGCTAAATCTAGGGGTTAACACAACTATTGTTGCTGCATGTCATGGTCGGTTCAGGAGCAACCCAGTTGAGTGCCCCACTGCGACACAGTGTGTATTTTAGCCAAGTCAAGATGCATGCAACTGTCATAGAGGACACACTTGGGGCTGTCTTGGGTGCAAGGTGATTTGGAGTAGACCTTTGGAAGTCTACACTGTTTGGTACCTATGAACATGCCACTTCAGGAAAAGGTAAAGTTTTGGCTTTTCTTTTGACTGTTTATTTCCTCTAACTAGTTGGGCACAACATAGTTCTTTGGTAGATGAAAGGGAGAAGCCCCTCTCAGAGCAGTCTTTGTGAAGGATTGGTGCTTAGCTAGCAACCAAAGACGAATCCACAACCAACTGTGTTAAGTGGATTTGATTGTCAATGGAAGTCCAGTGAAGGTGTTGGTGGATTCTGGTGCCTCCCACAACTTCTTGAAGGAGTTTGGCAAGTGAAATTGGGATTAGAGTTCGATTGTGCAAAACTTTGGTGAAGGCTGTCAACTCTAATGTGAAGGCAACAATAGGTGTTGCAACTGTAGTTCACATATAGTTGCTCAAGTGGCAGACTTCATAGTGGTGCAGATAGATGACTTTCAAGTCATTCTTGGGTAAGACTTCCTAAGGAGAGTGTAACTGGTTCTCATGCCATTTGTGGACAAGTTGGTGATACTTGGTGGACAAAAGACTTGGGTTGTGTGCAGAACAAGGAAGCCGAACGAAAAGGTGCAACTGGTGCATGCATTAAGCATGGAGAGGGCACCCAGACGCCTAGAATTGTAGGTTTTTGCAATAGTCATTAGGGAAGTAGATGAGGGTGGAGTCGAGACGTCTGTTTTGCCAACTCTCGCTGATTTGTGGGAAGAGTTTTCCGATAGCTTGCTTGACTCTTTGCCAAAAGAGCTCCCACTGAGGTGCACTGTTGACCATCGTATTGCGCTTGAAGCGAGGTTGCAGCCTCTAACAAGGTTCCTTACCAGCTTTCATGACTTGAGCTAGAAGAGTTGTAAAGACAGTTGAAAGAGTTGCTTGATGCTGGCTTCATTACACCTTCCAAGTCTCCATGTGGTGCACTTGTTCTCTTCCAAAAGAAGAAGGGCACCCTAGAGTTGAGGATGTGCTTGGGCTATCACCTATTGAACAAGAAAACCATAACAAATCAGTAACCCTTACCTTTGGCAACAAATTGCTTTGATAAGTTGGCTAAGGCCAAAGTCTTCTCAAACTTGGACTTGGGGTAGGGATACTACTAAGAGAGGATCTATGTCATAGGGTTTGCCGAACTTCAAGCTTGAAGTTTGAAGTTTGTTGAACCTAAAAAAGTAAATCTAGGGTTCGATTAGGTTCATCGAACATGAATCATTTCTCATGCTGCGAGTTTGTTTTTCAAGGTGGCTAAGTGCTTTGAGGCAGCATACTAAAGATATAGTTCTGTCTATTGAGGTCGCAAACTCAAATCCTACATTCGACATGAGCAAAATCTATAGTTTGACGGGCGTCTACGCAGTGTCCAGATCATACTCACCGACTCGCTATCACCCATCCGTCGAATACTCGACCTTGCTACTTGTGCAAGCACTTCGAAACTTATCCATCGAACCCTCGACTCTATCTCTAAATGATCCCATCATTTCGAAACCCGTCGAGCGATCGCGACTCTGCGCTGCCTCTTCGAAGTTGGATTCATTTCGTATTTTATTATTGTTACGAACTTACAAGTTTGTTATTTTTTTTTTGTTGGCAAGTGGTAGTACTCCCTGACTAGCAGGGTTCACCATTGGCTGAGAGACCACGAACTAGGGGCATCTAAGCCGTCAAAATCACCTGGGGATCGCACTCGGCTTAGACCGCACCAACCCTTAGCATGGTTGGATTTTTAGTATCCGCGGGGTTTCGAACCGACGACCTCTTTGCTTTGGGGTGTTTTAACCATCACCCGCCACCGACTGTTCTACATCTCACGGATTACATGTTTGTTATTTTAAGTTATGTTTAGAAGTTTAATTAATTTATGTATTGTTATTTTAAATTAATTTTAAAGTTTAACAGAACTATATATACATACATATAACTAATAATTAATTATTTTAAAATTAATTTATTAATTATATGTATATATAATTTTATTAAACTTTAAAATTATGTTAAATTGAATTTTGAAGTTTAATATAATTTTTTTTTCTTCATTGGAACATGTCATGGGGAAACCCTCAGGTACTTCCCCTCATTTTGAGGATGGTACCTGTTATCACATATATAGTAGCTGGGCTACCATATGTGTTATTCCAGATTCCAGTACATTTTTCAGCCAGTCCTTTACATTGAGATGCTATAGATGAGCTTCTATATTGGATCACTATTATGATTATGGGCAGCAGTATATTCCTATGCCATGACCGAGTCTCAAGAAACTCAGGTTTGATGACCGATGTAGCCATTTAGCCATTTACAGAGCAATATGTATTGCCCAGAGTTGCAGCAGCATGTTCTCAGTGGACAGATGATGGTTCAAATTGTTTACGCACAGGTATATGACCCAGTAGGTATTATCATGTCTTATGGTTATTATTGCTTTTATACTCATTCTTGTGGCATGTTTTAGCACTTAGTGTTATGATCTGGCGATCATATAGATATGTGGACTTGGTTGTATTATTTATTTATATATATGTCCTCACTCAGACTTGAAGTTCCTGGTTATACTCATTGGTTTTACCCTCCTTAGGGAGAATAGAGGTGATCATTCCCACCATTTTTTGGCTTGCTAGTGTTGGTCTCATTATTCACTTTCTTCACCCATCCATTACCTTCCAGTTATTGTTGTTACCCTGATTTACTACTTGATTAGTGGTATGGAGGACCTTCCCCCACTTTAGCCTCTTTGTTGGATGAGCTTCCCTGTTGTATTGTGTCTCGGCTCTGAGTTTCCTAAGTTGTGTTGGCTAAATCTGAAACAGATAGTGCTACCATCATTACAATGTGTCTGGAAATGAAATGTATATCTTAAATGAAGCCCATTCTAGAATGTGTTTCTTAACACACGTGAATGAAAGGCATGTGAAATGAAATGTAAATCCAAGAATGTGTTTCTTAACACACACAGATCAAAAAGCCTAATAAATGTAAATCCAAGAATGTGTTTTTTAACACACACGGATCAAGGCTATGGAAATGTATTAAAGGCCTAAAAAGCAATGGTTTAACAAATGCTATATCTAATGAATGCTGGTCTCACTTGTATTGATTTATTCCTCACTAGCTTGCGAGTTATCATGTGAGATGGAGTAAGGGACAACTAATTCTAAGTGTCCCCTAGAGTCTTGAGTTACGGTTTGTCGGGCACCTAGTCATGGCGGCTCTAGAAAAGATCCTCACGGAGCTATATTAGCTAAGCAATGGTTTAACAAATGCTATATCTAATGATTGCTGGCCTCACTTGTATTGATTTATTCCTCACTAGCTTGCGAGTTATCATGTCAGATGGAGTAAGGGACAACTAATTCTAAGTGTCCCCTAGAGTCTTGAGTTACGGTTTGCCGGGGTACCTAGTCATGGCGGCTCTAGAAAAGATCCTCACGGAGCTATATCAGCTTGGATGTGAGTTGTAGGCATTTGTCAAGGTTGAATAAGCACTTCTGAAACAACTTACCCATTTGTGAGACACTGCCCTCCCCTGTGTTACTGCTTGTCCAACATATGCTTTAGTGTGTATCCCCTTTCCATTTCCAAAGTGTCACAGTGTCAAGTCAGTGGTCATCCTTTAGCCTAGCCTTATAGTTTTTAGCCTTCACCCATCACTAGCAAATTGATCACAGCTATAAGTGAGTATAAGTCTTGAGGTTCTGGTCCGAGTCAGAATAATAAAAAACATTGAATACTTGGTTTTAGATCACCAGAGAATTGATTACTATATGTTATATTGCTACTTGAATGATTTGTAAAGCATGTCTTAACCTCTAACACTTGCAGCAGTTTGATGTTAGCCTGGGTCATTTTATGGGTCATGTTGACTTGGTCAAACCTAGTTTGACCAATGTCAATTACAAGATATGAGGTGGATAGACCTTGGATGATGCAGATGGACGATAAATGGTCTATTACAGGTCACCAGATGGTTCCATGCATTGGTTACAGGTTTATGATGATGATCTGGCATTTTGTCATATTTGATCATTTACAAATTATTATTATTTTTATCTGTTCGGGCATATTTGAGATATTATATGATTATGCAGAGATCCATAGGGTGTATGAGTACACAGCTCTAGTAGATTTGGGCTCTCTGAGTTCAATGAGATAGTTGGTTTTCAGTTCCGGGGAGTTACAGTGAGTATTTTCCTCTGTTTATCATTCTAGTGCATATTTGCCATTAAAAATTGCCTGTTAGAGCAGTTTGATGATCTTCTTGGTTCACCTAGGGCGCTATAGAGGGAATAGGGGGTCCAACCACTTATTTTTACTATTATGCCATACTCCCGGACATTATGGTGCAGTCAGATTTGGTCCCGGATGAACCAAGAGAGAGTTATAGGTATTTTTATACTTTACAGAGGATTTACAGAGGCATAAAAATGGTGAAAATAACTACTTAGGAAATGGATTTGAGCTACTGAGGCAAGGAAATGGCATGGGAATTGTTTTGATGATGTGTTTGATGTCTCCCACACCCTCCAGAGCAGTTGTATCAGTGAGTGAGGCCTTCTCACATTTCTTTGGCACATTTTGAGGTTTTATGGAGCCTTTGGAGGCTCACGACTTTCCCAGAGGAGCACGATTTGGTGCTAGGTTGAGTCATATGTTATTATTGTGCCATGGGGACACACTAGGGAGGTTAGATATTTCCCCCTAGACCCACCATGAGCGGGTTATCATGTTTTTCTAGTCATATTGAGTGGGACGTCCTCCTAGAGTGACTTTGTCCATGTATTATGTTATATTTTTGAGTTGATCCATGTACTTTATGTTGAGCTCATCTCAACCGTTGATTAGAACTTTTATATCTTTTAATCTTAGCCATCCATTCTAAAGGTGGTTAGGGTTTTGGTATCTCTTCTTCCTATTTAAAGGAGAGAGCTTGTCATTGTAAAGGGTCTTTTGGCTCTTGGCTTCTGGAATAAAATATTTTCTTTGCAAACTCTTGTCTCTTGGTTGTGGATGCTATTGATGTTGATTGAAACTGTTCTTCCTTCGCACTGAGAGTATTGTAGAAGATCCTTTGCATATTTTTCTCCACGTTTTTATCTACAGGTGAAGAAGTCGATTTGGTGAGGAAGGCGCATTGGCCGGGGAGACCCTCCCTACTATCTTCTCTTCTCTTTGTCGGTTACAGGGAGTATCACTGTCTTAGTGCCTCTTACTCTTTGTTTCCATGTTCATTACTTGTATTTCTTCCATTCTTGCATTAAACTGATTGATCGTACTGTCCTTGGTTTATCAGGAAGAGGAAGGTGCATTGGTGGAGCTGGGCAATTCGCACAAGCAAGGAAACTCTTCAATCTCTCATTTGATCTCTGCGGGAACAATCCTCGACATCATAACAAACATTTCCATGACTCAGGTACGCTTGTAAGGTGAGTTATTTATTCTTCTATCCTACCCATCTGTCATTTTCATTGAAAACCCTAAGTAAATTTCTTCTCAAAAATCCTGCCTCAAAAGACTTGGTTTACAACATAACCATTTCTGGGTTTTTGGTATCCGACAATTATCTAGGTGGGTTCTCCAAGATGTCACTCTTGGAGGACTCCATAGGCCCAAATCCCAAGGCACTGGCTTCCTCAAACCCTGACGCATTCCCTGAGCTGTCTGTTTTGCTTGTCTTTTGATCCACCTTGCTGAGCTTGTGTACTTTGATACTGTCAGATCTATCTTATAAGTTGTGCTAGAAAGCCCTAAACCTTAGATCCACTCTTTGGGACACTTTTCCTGTTTTAAGGGTCATGTTTCCCAAGGCAGCTGAATTTGATCATTTTAAACTAGCACCTGAATCCTAGAATCATACTTAATCATTGAATCACTGTGTGTAATCATTCTTTATCAAGTCATATCTTCCCTAAGCCTCCACAATGATCTCATTTCCTTAAATCTAGGGTTCCATACCTGTCACCTTACATATTTCATCTTACCTGATTTGATCTGGTGATTGGGTTTGATCTCTCTTGTCGGGAGTAGATCTGGGTCTCCCCCTTGTTATCTTGGCTTTGATAACTCAAGAGAAGGGTGCCTCGATTGGCGTGACAACCAATCCATTGGAGATCGAGGCTCTCGAGGTTCACCACTTTGGTTGCCTATCCCCTCTACCATCCATTCTGGATCCATCTTTAGGGGCAACTACAAGATTGGTGACAGCAGTACCCAAGGTAAACTATCGACCCTGATTACGGGGCCTAACCCGGTGGGGACATCAAGTGAGGCCCTTATATAGCAATGTATAGCCACCTGGGGATTTGACCCCGAGACCTTCTGCTCACAACTTACAACACTAAACCACTTGAGCTAGCCCACCGGGCTTGAAGTTTAATATAATTATATATATATACATACAATTAATAATTAATATAATTATAAGTAATTAGTAATTATACTATTATTAATAATTATATTTAAAGTTATTATAATTATCTATATTTTGAAAAATGTATATAAAAGAACCTAATGGCAAACCTCATCCGAACCTTATGGAAAAATTCGAACCTAAAGGTTGTTGAACTCGAACCCAAACTCGAACCTTGTGACATAGGAGAGGATTGCAGAAGAGGACGAGCCAAAGACATCCTGTGTGATTATGTATGGTAGCCACAAGTTTCTGGTTATACTTTTTGGGTTGTGCAATGCTCCAACCAACTTTTGCACTTTGATGAATGATGAATGACATGTTTGGACCATTCTTGGACTAATTGATTGTTGTCTAACTAGATGATATTGTTGTGTTCAGGGAGAACATGGAAGACCACAGGAGACACTTGGTCGAAGTCTTTGAGGCATTGAGGCAGAGTCAATTGTGCTTCAAGAAGTCCAAGTGTGTCTTTGGTCAAGTCAATATTCCATTTTTGGGTCGTTGGATTGGACAAGGATGCATCTGCATGGATCTTGCAAAGATTAGGGCGATTGAGGGTTGGGAGGAGCTCAAAACGGTTCATGAGGTAAGAAGTTTCCTTGGGTTGGCTATCTATTATAGCAGATTTGTTGAAGGGTACTTAAGGTTTTGGCACCACATAGTGATTTGTTGAAGAAGGATAGACTGTGGAATTGGACGAAGAAGTGCAGGCAAAAATTTCGCAAACTCAAATGCGGACTTGTGATGACACCTGTGCTAAAGTTGCTAGACCTTGAGCAATCTTTTGAGGCACAAATAGATGCCTCAGTCTTTTCCATTGGAGGAGTTTTGTCATAAGAGTCACCGAGTGGCCTATGAGACTAGAAAGCTACAGGATCATGAACAAAGGTACCTTGTTCATGAGAAAGAGATTACTGCAATTGTGCATTGCGTACAGGCATGGAGGCATTACTTGTTAGCAAATTGTTCATTGTAATGATGGACAATTTTGCGATGGGCTACTTTGCAATGCAACCAAAGTTGTCAACTAAGCAAGCATGGTGGCAAGATTTCTTGGCAAATTTTGACATAACCATTGAGTTTTGACGAAGCAGGTTTAATGTAGTAGTCAATGCCTTGAGCAAGAAGACACAAGTTGCAGTCTTAGAGTAAGACGAGTTGTTGGTGTTGACAGGCAGTCATGTTGTAACGTCCCCTAACCTCCCTGCCGGTCTTCAGAGGCCATGGAGTCCCTTCCTACATTTTTCTTTTGTTCGATTTCTTCTAATTCCACACAGTCGCAGTAGGCTTGGATCTGCAATCCGGCATTGCAGGATTCAGTATCCTCAAAATGATCCTTTCGATGATTTCTCCTTCCACATTCCGTAATCCGTGATCCACATTGCAGATACGGAAATCCCGATTTCATCTCCGGAAGGACTCTTCCTCCCGCAATCCGCAATCCGCATTGCGGATGCGGAAATGCGGTAGTCCCCACCGGGTGACTTTACCTCTCGCAATCCGCAATCCGCATTGCGGATGAGGAAATGCAGAAGCCCACATACGCCGCTCTGACGGTCAGCCCTGACCTCCGCAATCCACAATCCTCATTGCGGATGCGGAAGGGTCCTTGCGGATGCGAAAAGGTCGGGACCATTGACCCCTGCTCCTGCAAGCTCTTAAGGAAACTTCAGAGGATGGTAACTTCCTCATCCTTGGTCCAAATTTGACAAGTCTGGTATCGTTGGAAAGCTCTATCCAATGGTGCCAATCCCCACCCCATCTGAGCACTCTAACTGTGCCAAATTTTCCGGCTGAGTTTCTATTCATAATCCCACCAAGGTGACTTAGCTTTCTGCAAGGTTTTTGTCCCCTTCCTGTCATAACTTCTTCCTCCACTCGACCTACAGAGGGGTCCTGAAACCCACTAGGGTTAGCCTTTTTCCTTCCCCAAGCCTAGGAGAGGTCCAGTCATCCTTTTGAAGGGAAATACCATGCATAGACCAACATATCTACTGAACTAAGCTAGTTAGCTTATCAACCATATACTAGGGTTAGCCATGCATATCCTTCATGGAACAATGAAGTATTCCAACACACATCCCATCATGCCTTCAACTCCATGCCCATCCTTAACTCTCTAATGAGCAAGTTCATGAAACCATCCATTCATTAATCTAGGGCATGACAAGTATAACAACGCATAAGGTGTATGAAGTTAGGTCTAACCGATACATCTACTACATGCAAGTTTTATAATGCATTAAACTCATGCAGATGGATGAGGTATCCAACATGAACTCAGCCTCCTACTTAGGCTTATACATAGTACACCTATTACTCACATTCATACAAACATTTATTCAACAACTTGAACAAAACAAGCATAATATAACACATGAAATAACACCATTCACTCTGCAGAAACACTTATCTTTGGATCTTGAAGTTGCCCAAGCAATTGGCTAAGTGAGAGCAACGCTCCACCCAACCTTAGGTCTCTGTCCAGCTTGTACTCTTTCAATTGAGAGACCACCCTCGAGCTGGGCTGTGTATCCACTAAGGAGGGCTAACTAGGCTCTCTAACAATCAAGGTCCACTTCAATGCTAAGCCAACCTATAGTTGGGTTTATCAAGCATACATACGCAACAGGGAGGATATTGCTAAGCCAGTGAGTTCAATCCATCGAACTACAGGCATCTCAACACTTAGCAGACATGGCACCCACATTATCTACCTCACCCAACACAAGGAAGGTCCTCTTCTTTGCTACACAGTCCCTCAAGGCCCCTTCCCTTCCAATGCTATTCAGGGTGGGCATAAGAAAGTCTAACTGCTAGTTCTATGAGATTACAGCCTTCACTGGGTTTATCAAGCATTCTAACCCTAGTTCTAACCTTCTACCTTTGTTAAACAAGCTGGGCTCTTCACAGGGTTGTGGATTCGACTCTGTCTTGCAACTTGGCTCTCTGCATACCGATTCCGGTCTTCTCACGTCTCCCTCAAGCTGTTAACGCTCTGTAACTTCTTCTAGGGTTTGCTTACAAGGAATTTATCAATAGATAATGCATCTACACGGGGTTTTATATGGCATTCGGCTATGTGATTACGCAGAATCGCGTTTTCTTGTCTGTTTCACGACTGACTTTGCATTTCGTGATGGCTATGAAGTTCGGGTTCACTATTGCATAGTAAAAAACATGGTTCCGGTTTTCCTAGGCGATCAAATGCTTTCAGGGCGAATGAGCTGAACCCCCATTTCGGATCTCAGGGCAGTTTTTATCCCCCCAACCCTCTCTACGCCGACTTTCCTTCCCCCACTCCCTGTAAGCGAATTCTGGGTCACGATGGGGAATCAAAACGGTTTCTCCTGTACGGGTGGCAACATGGTTCCCATCCCATAACCCCCTCACCCCTCCCTAGTGGATACCATCGCCCCTTCTCATTAGCTGCCTCACTTAGCCAGTTTCCTTAGTATTTCATTGCAATATTAAACGTTTACATCAATTACAATATATCATGGCTTAGTAGCACATGAATAGTTCAAATGTCAAATACTTGCCTATGCAACAAACTTTAAGCAGCCACTAGTGGGGCCTTGGCCTTGAGCTCCACACTAGGGCAGACACACATTTCATATACACAATATTCATATTGAGGCAAGGTAGGGGTATTACAACTCCCTCCTCCTTAGAACAACATCGTCCTCGGTGTTCTCAAAACTGAACAAAAATGGGAATGCCTCTCTCATGGCATCCTCCATCTCCCATGTAGCCTCCTCTGGATTAAGGTGCTTCCATTGCACCTTTACCCATCCGATGGCTTGCTTCCGGAGTAAGGTAACTTTCTTGTCGAGAATGCGCACAGGTTCCACTTGGAAATCTCCCTCGGGTTCCACTTGTATCACATGCCAATCAACAAGGTGATTAGGGTCATATACATACTTCTTAAGCAAAGAGACATGGAAAACATTATGAGTTTTCATGCTAGTAGGCAATGCAATCCTGTATGCAACTGGTCCTATTTTATCAAGGACTTCAAATGGTCCACAATATCGGGGTGCCAACTTGGCACAACTTCCCAACTTAATGGAACTCTTCCTTGGTCTCACTCTCAAGTAAACATGATCCCCAGTCTGGAATTCTTTGTGTACTCTCTTTAAATCTTCATAACTCTTCTGTCTGTCCTGGGCTGTCTTCAAATTTTGCTTGATCTTAACCACTTCTTGTTCCATCTCCTCAATCATTTCTGGTCCAAGCACCACCCTGTTCCCTGGGTTGTCCCAACTCATTGGAGTTCTACATCCTCTGCCGTACAAGACTTCAAAAGGGCTCATTTTCAATGATGCCTGATATCCATTGTTGTAGGCAAATACTACCAAGTGTAGGTAGTCTTCCCACTTGGATGATATACTCTCTCAGTCTGACCATCTGTTTGAGGATGATATGGCGTACTGAAATTCAACTTAGTCCCCAACTCTTGAAATAACTCTTTCCAAAAATTGGAAGTGAATTTTGTGTCCCGGTCTGAAATTATTGCCTTGGGCAATCCATGCAACCTGAATGTCTCCTTCATGAAGATATTTGCAATATCATTTGCCTTGTGAGTAGACTGAACTGGGATAAAGTGAGCTACTTTTGATAGCTTGTCCACTACAACCATAATGGAATCATGCTTCTTTACAGTCATGGGAAGGCCTGTTATAAATTCCATAGAGATCGCTTCCCACTTCCACTTTGGAATGGGCAATGGCTGCAATAATCTTGCTGGATGCTGGTGCTCTACCTTGACCCGTTGGCACTTTTGACACCTAGCAATATACTTTGCTATGTCCTTCTTCATTCCATGCCAAAAGTACTGCTTCCTTGTTGTTGTTATAGTTTTTTGGTATCCTGGGTGGCCAGAATATAGCTTTTGGTATATCTCACCCAACATAAGCTCCTTCAATTCTGCACAATTTGGAATGTGTTTCCAATTTGTTCGTACCATAATTGGATTATCTGAAGAGCCACCATTTGACAAACATGATAAGTGTTTGACTCCAGTGTATCAGATGATCCAACATTTGTGACTAGCTAGTTTTGTTTTTTGCGTCGACATGACCATGGACCCATGGGGTTTTGTAATAAAGTGTGCTAGTAGGATCTGAGTGTCTCGGTTCCCCATGACTTGATTAAGCAACTAAGGTATTCCAGGGAGTTTTTTCCCTTGTCAATTATACTTTGCTTATAGCCGAGCTATAATCGATGAGGTTTTCTCCCGCTCCTCCAAAGCTGGAATGCCCGATTTTGAAAATTTTAGCCATGGGGGGTTATTAGAGTTCAACTAATGTATATAAGCCTACTAGACACTATTAGAATAGGTTCTGGTCATGTCCCCAGTCTCTAGGACTCTCAGAAAAAATTTTGAAAAAATTTTACCGGGTTCGTCGAGTTTGGGTTTTTTAATTATTTTTTAAATTTTAATAAATTTCTCTATAGTTTAAATAGAGAAATATTAATTTGTAATATGTCAGTCTTCCGGGGTTCGAATTCAGTGATCGATGGCTCGTTTCATAAGCCAAAAATCACACATGACCTATGGACCAGCTAAACCCAAGTTTCGGATGTCATTTAGGCCTCATAATTAATATTTTCTCTAAAAACCCAATTACAGAGAAAATATTGATTAAATTAATAAATTTTATTATTTTGGAGAAAATCCAAAACTCTCCAAAATAATCCAAATGGAATAAAGTAAAAGGCTAAATGACATGGCAATAGACACTCATGATGATTCCAATCAACTCCAAGTTCATCCAGTTGAAGATACAGTCAGCACAAGCTTACTCACCAAAGAGAATTCGCCCTCCTTCACTAAAGCTCATGAATTGGTTATGTGTCAAAGGTTGAGTGGGTTGGTTGATAGCTATTACTTCAATGGTGGGCGCATCCCTAAATTTGTGCAACCACATATGCATTGGCTTTCTTCACAACTAAAATCAACACTTACCACAAGGCTCACGCATCCCTCTTAAGACTCACACATTATGGGCTTGGAGGGCGAGTTTACCACATGGCAACTCATCATTTGTTTGGTGGAGTTTACAATGAAGAGTGGGGGGCGCCTTGCCTAGGTGGAGGCCACCTCCCCACTCACACCAACCTCAAGACTCGAGTTGTAAGCCAAGCTCGCCATGTGTTGAAGTTTTGGCTCACCTTTGATTGGAATTCGTTGGGATTTGGCTCTCTTCTATTGCCATTCGACCTAGGGTTTTAGCTTTCTAGTTTTGTTATATAAGAAGGGTCTTTTAGACTTGTTCTTCATGGAGATTTTGAGCATGAACACTCTGCCAAAATATTGTTGTAATATCTGTTTAATATTGAATAAAGTTTAGACTTTGGAGGTCCATGCTGGAGCAAGTTGGGATGTTCTTCACACTATTGGTGATATCTCTTTCATTTGTTTATTGTTCATGCAATTTCATTATTAGATGTATGTTTTAACTTTGATTAGAAATACATCTTTCGGTTTTTGTATGCTTCATAACAAGTTTTTTGCAGAGATTTCCCAAGGTGGAGAAAGGCTTATTAAAGACTAAGTCACTCTTGACTTAACAGTGGTTCTTGGCATCTAATCAATCTGTCTTGCAGGTCTTCAAGCTCTTCTCTTATTTTCGAAGGAAGAAACTTTCAAGTAGGAGTTTTTGGCCTCTTCCTCCATCAACACACTTTCAAAACAAACCTTGGTTACTTAGCTTTGAGCTTCTTTTCTTCGAGCTCCCATTTTTCTCTTTGAGTCCTCTTTGCTTTGACACCCATACCCTAGATCTCCCTTGCTATCGTTCTCTTTTCCCTACCTTCTCTCCACTGCTTTAGTTTTGCCCCTCCTTTTCCATTCGTCCCCCTTTCTCCTTATCATTGCTCCTCATCTTTCCAAGCTCCTCTCCCATTCGTTTTCCAACCATCTTTCCTCCCTCCACTCCTTTCGTTTTTCCCTGACTTGCTCCTCTTGTCCTCATTCCAAAAAGAGCCCTAAAACTCCAAAAACGATTTGCTTAAGGTTTAGTGTTAGTTAGATCTCAGTTTTTGCATCTTGTTTACAATCACATGCATTGAAAAAAGTTAGTTTTAAAAGCATTCTAGATCTCATTTTACATTAGTATAAACTTGCATTTGTTTAGACATTTGTTTCCATTTCAAAGATAGCAAAGTTTGCATATAGGATAGCCTAAAATCTTGTGGTTTCAATCTCATTCCCATCATTTTTTGGAGCATATTAGCTTGCTGGTCTGTTTGATAAGAATTGCATTTTTAAATTCAAATCTCATGCTCTTTTATGTTTTAGTCCCATTTTGCAAACCTAGACTTGATAGTTTCAAAGTTTGTTATTTTTCTAACACTAATGGGTGCATGAGTTTGTTGATTTATCCTTTGTTGTAGGATTGTGAGAAGAGAAGAACTCTTGAAATAAAAGACCAAACCAAAGAGAGAAGAAGAAACCAAATACCAAAAACAAAGGGATCCAAAACCGTGAAATTCCAAACCAAGAGAAGACAAATTTCAATACATATTTTTTATCCTTTGTAAAAGCCATTAAGGGCTTCAAGCTTCTCTTTTCATAGTTTGTTTTAGTTTATATCAAAGTCCTTCAAGGTTTCAAAACCCAAGGCACTTGTAATCTCATAATAAAATTTCAAGTGGAGGAGGCCTCCACTTTTTTGGTTTCTTCCCCATTTGGGGAAGAGTGTGGTGTTTGGTTCAGTTAGATCTTTCAGTTTTTTGCTTTAGAGTAGTTTTTATTTTTTCATCTTGTCGCTTCTCTTTCAAGTTTTGACCAGAGTAAGCTAACTTTGGGATTGTGTTCCAAAGGCCATATAGTTTTGTGGTAGCTTCTCGTTCCCCCATCAGCATCTTGTGGACATCCAGCTAGCTGGAAGGTTTCCAGGACTGATGGTTCTAGTGATTAGCCTTGTTCGGAGGTTGATCCCACTTTAGAATAAATTTGCTTGGTAGAACACTAGATTTTGTTTTCTGTTATCTTCAAGACTTTTCTTTGTGGTTATCCTTATATTTTTCAGTCATTTTCAGTTTCATTTACTTCTTTAAGTTTCGCAATCGCTTCACTTTTTGCAATAAAACGAACAAAGCCTCTTGAACTTGGCCAAATCCAAGTCAAGAGCACTCTCTGTCGGAGAGCATATAGATTTGCACTTTCCTCTTGCATTAGGCATTTTAAAGTAGGAAGTCTCTTGAACTGTGGTCTTAAGACTAAGTCAAGAGCACTCTCTGTCGGAGAGTTGAACAAGTGCTCCTAATAATAAAACACTTCAATCCACATTTCCCTTTAATTAATTTACTTTGGTTGTGTGTCCAACACCCGTATGCTCTGCCAACCGGAATCGGTTGGGCTAGTACTCAGAAAGGTGGAAGACTTGTTAAGCTCATAAGTGATAACTAATAAAACTTTCACCCCCCATAACCAACCAATCCGGAGTTGAGCGATAAGATAAGTTCAATGGGTAATCTCCTAGTTGGGGGCACCGGGGGTGCCATGTTTAGCCTCTAGTTTGCTGGTTAGCATTGCGCGACCTGACTAGAGCACTGGGTGGTCCGACATGTCCTTGAACAGAGGCACTTGATACTGTCTTTCTGGACACTCTCTTGATATCCTTGGTTTTATCCTAATAATCAAGACCACTAAAATCTTCAATTTACAAAGATAATCTGCATAACGATCTCACGAACGACACTTCTTCAAGACCCACACTTTCAGCATCACAATCCTTACTTTTTTTCGACTCCATAAGGCACTGGTTATCTAAAAATTTATATATTGATCAGGACCATTTGTCCTTGTGTTTATTTCATATTGTGAATGCTTTAGTGATTTGTCAAATCTTGAATCATACTGCCATCTTGTTATCTTATCTCGCAATGTGGATTGCTTATTATCTGTTGTTTATCTTTACATATTTTTGGCCTCATCACAAGAAAACTCCTAAACAGCACCCATCCGCATCATTTCACCAAAAACACTTAAAAAACATAAGAGCCTTAGACAACTCTTTGTAGGGACTACCCCCCTTGGCTTCGTTAGGAGTTAGCCTAAACGGAGGAGCTGGGATTCAGGTGACAATACCTGGCTCATTGCTTGCTCCCAAGGCCACACCTCTCTCACTTGTAGTGAAGAGACAACTTTCGAAAGATTTCCGCTGCTGGTGTGCAATCTGGGGGACAACAGAATGTACAGTCTTGTATCTTGATACATAAGAACAATGTCTTTTCCAATCTGATATCCTGTACATTTGTCATCCACATTACCTTGCTGCAACTTCTCTTTGATTTGGAGGTAAGCTTTATCATGAGCTTGAGCTTCAAGGATCCTTGCCTTCAAATTTGATTTAAAAACACTTATTGCTGCAATATGAAATTTTCTGCTGAATGCATCAACAACGTTATTCTCTTTACCTTTGACATGCTTAATCTCCAAATCAAACTCACAAAGAAACTCCATCCATCTAGTTTGTCTAGCATTCAGATTTGGCTGGTCAAATAAATATTTTAAGCTCATGTGTTCAGTCCTGAGTTCAAGTCTTCTCCCCAAAAGGTAATGTCTCCATTTCTTGAGAGCATGCATTATGGCTGCTAGTTCCAAGTCATGTGTGGCATAGTTCCTTTCATGCTCTTTGAACTTCCTTGACTCATAACTGATTACAAACCCTTCTTGCATGTGTACTCCACCTAGCCCTTCAATGCAAGCATCTGTGCACACCACAAAGTCCTTACTTGGATCTGCAATCTTTAAAACAGGGGCATTGGTAAGTAATTCTTTTAACTGCTGAAAGCTTCTTTCACATTTTTCAGACCATATGAATTTGACTTCCTTCCTTTGCAATGATGTAATTGGGTGAGCTATCTTAGAGAAGCCTCCAATGAACCTTCTGTAGTAGCTTACAAGGCCCATACAAGATCTAACATCTGTAACATTTCTTGGAGTAGGCCAATCCTTTATGGCCTCAATCTTCTTTGGATCTACTGCAATACCTTCTGCTGAAATAATGTGACCCAAATATTGCACCTTCTCTTGATAAAAGTCACACTTGCTTAACTTTGCATACAACTGGTGCTCTCTAAGGACTTGCGGTACCATTCTCAAATGCTCAGTATGCTCTTTTTCATTCTTTGAATACACCAGAATGTCATCCAAGAATACAATCACAAACTTATCCAATTATTTGCTGAAGACACTGTTCATAAGACACATGAAAGTAGCAGGTGCATTGGTGAGACCAAATGGCACCACAGTGAAATAGTGTCCATATCTTGTTCGGAAAGTTGTTTTGTGAATGTCTTTATCCTTTATCCTCACTTGATGGTAGCCATACCTCAAGTCAATCTTGGAAAATACTTTAGCTTCTTTCATCTGATCAAACAAGTCATCAATTCTTGGCAATGAATACTTGTTCTTGATTGTTACCTTGTTTAGCTGCTTGTAGTCTATACATAGCCTTAAAGTCCCATCCTTCTTAACAAACAACACAGGTGCACCCCAAGGAGATACACTTGGTCTGATATATTCTTTGCCCACTGATTCTTGTAGTTGCATCTTCAATTCTATCAGCTTAGGTGTGCTCATCCTATAAGGAGCTTTGGAACTTGGTGCTGCCCCCAGAACAAGATTAATGGAGAAATCAATGGCTCTCTTGGGTGGTAGTCCTGGCACTTCATCTGGAAATACCTCCTGGAACTCCTGTAACAGCTGAAAGTCTTCTAACTTTGGTCCTTTATCTTCTGCCGAATCTGATATATTCACAACATATGGTTGGCAGCCCTTTTTATAGAACTTTCTCAGTTGTAAGGCTGAAATCTGCCTTACTGAAACTTGCTTTGGAATTCCTTTAACCAACCTTGGTCTTCCTTCATCCTCAATGCACTCAAGAACCTTATTATAACAGTCAAGCTTGGTTCTATGTCTTTCCAACCAGTCCATACCTATCGGGGCATTGTAAGATCCTAAGGGTAGGACATTCAAGTTTACCTTCGTGCGATGCCCATTGAGTTCTATGGGGCACTCCACCACTTCTTCACTCACCTTCTTCTTAGTTCCAGTGGCTAGTTGAACTAACCAAGATTTACTATGCTTCACTTTGCTAAGAGAGCAACTTTCAACCACCTTAGGAGACACATAACTATGAGTGGATCTTGGGTCAATTAAAACAGAAATAGATTGCTTAGCAATCTTACCTTCAACTTCTACCACTGCTAATTGGTGGTCTGCTTGGTGATCATCCAGTGCTGCATAGATTCGAGGTATTGTTCTGGCCATATCTTGTACTGTGGTTGCTTCT
This sequence comes from Larix kaempferi, assembly GCA_027924585.1. Taxonomy (NCBI): domain Eukaryota; kingdom Viridiplantae; phylum Streptophyta; class Pinopsida; order Pinales; family Pinaceae; genus Larix; species Larix kaempferi. The sequence continues at coordinate 9,047,199 of BSBM01001879.1, forward strand.
CTTAGGTGGTGCAAGCTTCGGGTGTTCTCCCTTTGGTGTGGACAATCTCTAAGCATGTGGTTGTCTCCACATCCTCAGCAATGAAGTGGTCCCTTTGATGTTTTCTCTGCTGCCACAGCTGGTTTGAATCCACTTCTTGTTTGTTGTCCTTGTGGAAAGGTTCTGGATGGATTCCTGAAGGGTGGCTTGAAGCCACTTCTCCTTGGTTCAAACTTTCCTTTGGGCTTCCCTTTCCATGCTGGCTAAGTTTCTGACTTTCCTTTATTCTGCTCGTAACAATGCATGGCCATTCTAATGGCTTCATCCAAACTTGGTGGATGGACAAACTCAATCTTATCCTTGAAATTCTGTGTCAGGCTTCCAAGGAAACATTGAATCTTCACTCTTTCATCCTTGATGTAGTCCACATACCTTAATAATTCCAAGAATTTATGAACATGCTCCTCCTTAGAATTCTGCCCCAACTTGAGTTCATTGAACTCCTTTCTTTTGTTGTCATAATACCTAGCTGATAGGTATTTTTCCTTGAAGTATCTTTTAAACCGCTCCCAATTGATCCACCTTTCACTGGTTCTCTTCACTTTCATGAGGTGTTCCCACCAAATGGAAGCTCTGCCATTCATATTGTAAATGGTAACCCTAGCTTTCTCACTTTCTGAATAATCATGCATTCTGAAGTACTTTTTCATCTCAAGTAGCCATGCCTCTGCCTCTTGGCCTATCTTGTTTTCTCCATCAAAGGTAGGAGGTCTTGCTTTCCTAAATTCTCCTTGTGGGATCCCTCTGGACTTCCTCCTTCTCTCAGTCCTGTTGTAAGTGTGCCTTGGACTCCTTCGAGAGTCTCTGGAGTGTCCTGACCTGCTGGAAGGAGATCCCAAAGAGGATGTTCTGTGCCTTCTGCTCACAGAACCCCTTCTATGGCTTGGAATCCTCTGCCTAGAATGACCTCTAGAGTGACTAATTGCATTCCTTTCTTCCCTGCCCATATTACTTGGGTTGGACCCCATATTTACCCTCTGATGCATGTCAGTGAGGCTATGCAAAATGGATGCATTGAGCTAGTGCTGCTCTTCCTGAGCCTTTATCAACCTCTCATTAAAACTTACCATGGTCTCAACCAAGTTCTGGGGAGCCACCTATTCCCTTCTTTCATTAGACATTGTTTCGGCGTGCTCTTCCTGCATGTTTTCCCGTAGTACGTCTTCTTCAGGTTCGTAGGGATCCTATGCATCATTAACGGTCACCATCCTTGCTTTCATGCACACGGCCTTGCTGTACGATTCAACTATAATCTGTTGCAATCACTGTGCATGATATAAATGTCTATTAGACAACATAGAACTTGAAACATCCATACAATCTGGAAATTATTTATTAAACAATTAATAAATAAGAGTTCTGTTAGGTTAAAACAATGCCATGGGCATTTCCCTGCGTGCGATTCCTTCCATGATTCGGCCCTAATAGCCCTAGTGTTGTAACCGAAGCTCTGATACCACTTTGTAATGTCCCCTGGCCTCCCTGGTGGTCTTCAGAGGCCATGGAGCCCCTTCGTACATTTTTCTTTTCTTTGATTTCTTCTAATTCCACACATAGTCGTAGTAGGCTCGGATCCGCAATCCGCCATTGTGCTCCGCAATCTGCAATCCGCATTGCGGGATTCAGAATGCAGAATCCTCAAAATGATCCTTCCAATGATTTCTCCTCCTGCACTCCACAATCCGTGATCCGCATTGCAGATGCGGAAATGCGGAAATCCCGATTCCATCTCCGGAAGGACTCTTCCACCCGTAATCTGCAATCCGCATTGCGGATGTGGAAATGCGGAAGTCCCCACCAGATGATTTTACCTCCCGCAATCAGCAATCCGCATTGCGGATGCAGAAATGCGGAAGCCCACATACGTCGCTTCGATGGTCGGCCCCCGAGCTCCGCAATCTACAATCCACATTGCGGATGCGGAACAGTCCTTGCGGATGCGGAAAGGTCAGGACCACTGACCCTTGCTCCCGCAAGCTCTTAAGGCAACTTCAGAGGGTGATAACTTCCTCATCCTTGGTCCAAATTGGACAAGTTTGGTATCGTTGGAAAGCTCTATCCAATGGTGCCAACACCCACCCCATCTGAGCACTCTAACCCAGTGTTACAAATATCGTGTCGGCGAATATATTGCCGAGGGTCCAAAAAGAAATTATCGGATTTATTGGCGAAAATGTCGGCAAACATCGGCAATATATCGACAAACTTAAAAAAATACAAAAATATTCATTTTTTTTCAATTTTCTAAACATCTAAAGCAACAAGAACATCAAATAAACACATTGCCACATGCATATGGGAAGAAAATTGATATATAAGATGTATAAAACGTATTGCTAGACATCACACACAAAAAATGAAACGTGTCCTCCATTTTTTTTTCTATTTTCTAAACATCTAAAGCAACAAGAACATCAAATAAAGTTTAAACACAATGCCACATGCATATGGAAAGAAAATTGATATATAAGATGTATAAATAATAAGACGTATCGCGAGACATCACACATAAAAAATGAATCGTGTCCTAGATCTTGAGTCCCCGACTCATGAATCACCAAATAAATACAATCAATGTATCTCATAGAGTCAACTGTCATATGCAATGAAATCAACTAAATAAAGTAAACTATGGATTCCCTCTACCCCTTCTACGGGTAAAGGTAATCGCTCTAGTAATGGCTCTGCCTCTAGAGCTAGAAAGCCCAGGTGCTCATGGGGGTCGTCGTGGACTCTGGTGTCCTCTACCTCTAGAAGTGCCTGGAAACTGATGTACTCTAGAAGAACTAGAAGAATGATAAGGTACTAGGTCACCCTCATCAAGTCCTCTACCATTGCGACTGCTACCACTGCCCCTATATCTGGAACCCTCTGACTGAGATTGTGGCCGTGAAATTGGTGGCCGTGAAATTGGTGGCTGTGCAACTGGTGGTTGTGCAACTGGTGGCTGTGCTACTGGTGGCTGTGCTACTGGTGGCTCCGGTGGTGGCACACTCTCAAAGCCAAACCCCTCATCCTCCCATATCTCACTCTGGGGATCCTGTGTATCATGATCATCCTCTAACCAATTAGGGGCTGCCTCCATAACAGGTTCCTCAATCTCCACTCTCCGCGCAGCAGTGATGTCAATGACATCCAATGAAATAGCCTCCACCTCAGGTTTTTTCTCAAGCTGCTTCACCCACAACCTGATATTGTAGGAGACGTACACTAGATCATTCAGGCGTTGGGTATCCAACCTGTATGAGGACAGTAAATTTATTAAATTAGAATTTAGAATACATAAATTAGAATTACCCATGGGACATAAATTACAATAGATAATGAATTTCGAATTTAATTTCAAATTCTCTAACCTGTTGCCCTTTTTGGTGTGTATTTTTTCAAATACAATCCAGTTGTGCTCACAACCAGAAGAGCTGCATGTCTGGCTAAGGATCCGAACAACAAGCTTTTGGAGATGGGGTACTTGTCTGCCATAGGTTTCCTACCAAGTATCTACAATGAATTGGAGAAAGTTAGAAACATAAGAGAAGACATTGAAAATTTAAAATTTAAAACAAAGAAATAAATAAATTGAATTTTCATTCTTGAAAGTTGAACTTGAAATAAGGTGAAGCTTACTTGGCATTATGTTCTTCCTGTCTTTGATAGCCATATCAAACCCAAATGTTCCCATGGCCCTCCTATGGATTTCCAACTCTAAACGATTAGCTTCACTTGGCACCATCCTATGGACACATTCCAAGAACCCATCCATTACCTCTACATGAAACTCGAAGCCACAGGAGTAAGAGAATGCAGGGTTGAGGAATAGCCCTGCAGCATGAATGGGGCGATGAAGTGTGTTGTTCCATTGCTGATCAATCACCGCCCATATCAATTGTTGCTTCGCTTGCCCCTCATCCCCCCTGTCCTCATAGTAGGCACGAATGGCCTCTTTGGCCCTATCCATGGCCTCATATAGGTAGCCCATTGCGGGCTTGTCTCCATCAACCAAGCGAAGAACCTTTACCAAAGGTTCACAGATGGCACACACCTCCTTCACCCCATCCCAGAAGCTCTCCTGGTATGACACTAGTCTGAATATGGCAAGTCCCTCCGATTTAGTGCTAATCGATAAAGCACGCCACTCAGGTGAAAGGAACATAGTCTGCAAGTCCCACATAGAAGTAAGGAGAGACTGAAGAGAGATGAAACAAGTGGCAAAGCGAGTGATGGCAGGACGAACCAACTCCCTGTCACGAGTAAACTGCCTCATCAAGCTAAGCACAAAACCATGATTGTATATAAATTTGGAGATGCTTCTTGCTGGATCAATGACATCCTTGATAAACTCAATATTTCCCATATCCTCTAAGATCAAGTCGATACAGTGTGCAACACAAGGGGTCCAAAACAAAGTAGGATACCTGTCCATAAGCATCCTGCCAGCTGCCACATAATTCGCAGCATTGTCCGATATTACTTGGACAACATGCTGCGGACCTATCTCCTGGATGAACCCATCCAACAACTGACATAGTAATGCTGCATCTTTGATATGTGCAGATGCATCCACGGATTTTATAAACATTATGCCCCTGGGACAATAAACCAAGAAATTGAGAAGGGTCCTACCCTTCATATCAGTCCAACCATTTGACATCACTGTGCATCCCGTGACCTCCCATGAACCTCAAAGCTTCTCCAACCTAGAAGTGCAATCAACCTTTTCATTATCAAGGATGGGCCCTCTCAGCTCCTCATAAGTGGGGGGTTTATACCCCGGCCCAACAATAGCAACAACCTCAAACATAGGAACGTAGAATGGGTTCCTCACAAAGTGGAATGGTATATCACTCCATAAAAGGCATCGACCCACAAGTTTATCTGCTTCCTTTTTCTCATTTATCTTGTACATTGACCTTATACCTGGTTGTCCACCAGGCACGGATCTCGGAACAAAGAAAGGAGTTGTAGATGTAGGCATGGCGGAAGATGAGGATAAGGTCTCACTCCCCCCTCCTCCTAAAGTGTGTCCGGTTGTCCCAGATCCTAATGACACTCTCATTCCAAGTTCCTGCCTGAAATCTTCCCTTTCATCTTTCTTCTTGCCAATACTTTCAATTGCGAGTTTGGCCCTATGAATAATTTCAGCCGTGGAGTTTTTACAAATATCCACCTCATGCCTTGAAAGTTGTGCGAGGTGGTATTTGAGCCTACTTATCCCCCTTGCCATCTCTTTCCCACTCAAATTGCATTTCAGCTTTTGTCGATTATGTGGATCAACAGGCTCTGCATACTCCCAAAATGGATCCAAAGTCTTCGACATGTTTGCAACTTTGTAATACGGATTTTGGAAACTAGTTTGAAACCTGCATCATTAAAAAAATCATTTTCTAGCATATTTTTATTGCAAAAAATTACAAATCAGACAACAAGGATTGCAAAATAATAAATATTATACAAACAGGGATTGCAAAATGAAAATATTCTCAAGATAGACAATTGACAAACTACAAAGTTACAAACTCAAAGTGACCCTAGATTCCTAGCCTCTAGGGCACACTAATGGCATTTTAATTTATAATTTTTTATGGATTTAAAATGAAGGTTTTGGGCCTATAATAAAAACTTTAAGCTGTTCAAGCCTCAAGGATTGGTTCAACTTCAAAGTTCAGACTTCAAAACTTTAACCATAGTGGAAAATTCAAAAAAATTTAAGCAATTTAAATTTTTAAAACTGTTTTAAGTTTTTGATTTTAATTTTTAACCCACGGGCCACATACCTTGACTTTGTTGAGGTTTGTGTTTCCTCCACGGAGTCACAGACAGCCTTCTCCTCCACGGGTCTCTCCTACACAGGCTGGCGTTAAACCCTGGTCCCTACGGCTACCTCTCTCTTTCACGGATCCGTGTTCTCAGTGCTCACTATCTTAACACCCTAGCTCACAGCCGACAACACCCTAGCTCTCCCGAGTCTCGCCTCTCGCCTCCTTAACTTCTCAACACCCTAGCTCGCTGCTCTCCACAACTCTGTTTGGCAACGAATGAGCTCTTTGTTTGCAACCCAAAGGAACAAAAAAAACAAAAAAAACAATGTTTAAAACTTTTATTATTGAACCCGTGGACGCCGACGATGTCACCTCCATCGGTGATAAAATCGCGATTTTTTCGGCGTAAATATCGTTTAAAATATCGCGGCGATGTTTCGCGATAATATCGTCGCGGAGTATGTATCGCGATGTTACCGATATATCGGCGATATTTGTAACACTGCGAGTCTAACCATGCCAAATTTTCCAATTGAGTTTCTACTCATAATCCCACCAAGGTGACTTAGCTTTCTGCAAGGTTTTTGCCCCCTTCCTGTCATAACTTCTTCCTCCACCTGACCTATAGAGGGGTCTTGAAACCCACTAGGGTTATCCCCTCTCCTTCCCCAAGCCTAGGTGAGGTCCAATCATCCTTTTGAAGGGAAATACCATGCATAGACCAACATATCTACTGAACTAAGCTAGTTAGCTTATCAACCATCTACTGGGGTTAGCCATGCATATCCTTTATGGAACAATGAAGTATTCCAACACACATCCCATCATGCCTTCAACTCCATGCCCATCCTTAACTCTCAAATGAGCAAGTTCATGAACCATCCATTCATTAATCTAGGGCATGGCAAGTATAACAACACATAAGGTTTATGAAGTTAGGTCTAACCGATACATCTACTACATGCAGGTTTTATAATGCATTAGACTCATGCAAATGGATGAGGTATCCAACATGAACTCAGCCTCCTACTTAGGCTTATACGTAGTACACCTATTACTCACATTCATACAAACATTTATTCAACAACTTGAGCAAAATGAGCATAATATAACACATGAAATAACACCATTCACTCTACAGAAACACTTATCTTTGGATCTTGAAGTTTCCCAAGCAACTGGCTAAGTGAGAGCAACGTTCCACCCAACCTTAGGTCTCTGTCCAGCCTGTACTCTTTCAGCTGAGAGACCACCCCCGAGTTGGGCTGTGTATCCACTAAGGAACGCTAACTAGGCTCTCTAACAATCAAGGTCCACTTCAATGCTAAGCCAACCTATAGTTGGGTTTATCAAGCATACATACGCAACAATGAGGATATTGCTAAGCCAGTGAGTTCAATCCACTGAACTACATGCATCTCAACCCTCAGCAGACATGGCACCCACATTATCTACCTCACCCAACACAAGGAAGGCCCTCTTCTCTGCTACACAGTCCCTCAAGGCCCCTTCCCTTCCAGTGTTATTCAGGGTGGGCATAAGAAAGTCCAACTGCTAGTTCTATGAGATTACAGCCTTCACTGGGTTTATCAAGCATTCCAACCCTAGTTTTGACCTTCTACCTCTGTTAAACAAGCTGGGCTCTTCACAGGGTTGCGGATTCGACTCTGTCCAACAACTCGACTCTCTGCACACCGATTCTGGTCTTCTCACGGCGCCCTTAAGCTGTTAACGCTTTGTAACTTCTTCTAGGGTTTGCTTACAAGGAATTTATCAATAGATAATGCATCTGCACAGGGTTTTAGATGGCATTCAGCTCTGTGACTTCAGTTTTACGTAGAATCGTGTTTTCTTCTCTGTTTCACGGTCGGCTCTACATTTCGTGATGGCTATGAAGTCCGGGTTCACTATTGCATAGTAGCAAACATGGTTCCAGGTTTCCTAGGCGATCAAATGCTTTCAGGGCGAATGAGACGAACCCCCATTTCGGATCTCAGGGCGGTTTTTATCCCCCCAACCCTCTCTGCGCCGACTTTCCTTCCCCCACTCTCTGTAATCGAATTCTGGGTCACGATGGGGAATCAAAACGGTTTCTCCTGTACAGGTGGTAGCATGGTTCCCATCCCGTAACCCCCTCACCCCTCCCTAGTGGATACCATCGCCCCTTCTCATTAGATGCCTCACTTAGCCAGTTTCCTTAGTATTTCATTGCAATATTAAACGTTTACATCAATTACAATATCTTATGGCTTAGTAGCACATGAATAGTTCAAATGTCAAATACTTGCGTATGCAACAAACTTTAAATAGCCACTAGTGGGGCCTTAGCCTTGAGCTCCACACTAGGGCAAACACACATTTCATATACACAATATTCATATTGAGGCCAATAATTATTGAGGCAAGGTAGGGGTATTACACATGTGTAGGTCTTTACAAACTTGCATGAGTAGATCAAGGAAGGATTGTAGAAAGACCCCTTTGTGATTAACATCATGAAGTAGGAGAAGGAAGGCAAAATGAGGAAGTTTTGGATAGACGGTGAACTTCTGTACTTTGGCGATCACATCTATGTGCTTAAGTTGTCCAATCTTAGTCATCAATGGTGGTTTGTAGTGTCAGTGAAAGGGGGTAGCTAATATAGCTCCCACCAGATTTCAAGTCATACTAAGTGACATGCTCATGCTTGTAGATGCATGTGAGTGCACGAACAATAGTTGGGTCTAGGCTCAAGTATTGGGTGACTTTGGCAGGATAAATGCCCTCTACTCACAACTCGTAAGCTGAAGGCAGTCGGATTGAATGGTGCTAGTGGTTCCCCATATTGCTAAATTTGGGCATGCTAGCATCTTCGTAATAAGCATAAGCTAGTCCAAATAAAAACGTTGAATGTCGATACATAAATGTGAGTGAGACAACACATTGCACCACCAATCTTGTATAACCACCTTGTTACATTAAGACTTGGCTTAACTTAATTTTGATTTAATACTATTTATAACATGTGACTAGCAAGTCAAGTCACCTTAACTTTTTTGACATAAAAGTTTCCTTTGACTCTCGATAAACATTATTTTCAAAACTTTTATATAAAGAAGGGCAGGCCACAAATGCATTGTCCGCATGCAATAGCATGAACTAAGCAATAGATTAAAAACAAGTTCTAACATCACTCCATGACCATAACCTAGGTTGGATGAGCATTAGGCCATTAACACCTAAACAAATATTTCCCTTTATATATAGATACGATGAGATAATTTTATTAACGTCCAACAAATGAACACAAAAGTAGGTCAAATTGGATTCTTGTGTATAATAGTGTCGAGACATCGTGGGAATGTGGGAAATGATTCCTAAATAAAGCAAGACGCAAAAATTAAAATGAAGTACTGTTCTAAGCTAGTAAGATAAGATAAATCGAGTACAAGCTCTAAGCTAAGACAAATAAAGCATTGGTAGCAGAAAATAGATTTGGGAGAAACAAACCCAGAATTTGAAATACAAATAATGCAAGCATATCAAGATTCGTTATTACTCCCCTAACATTTGAGTTAAAAGGGAGGAAACTCCAAATACAGTGTTGTTTGGAGGATGACTTGGAAGATAATTTGGACTGTGCATTGTGCTACTGCTTGGATGAGGTCGCTTATCGCTAAGGCTTGGGGGGACTTGTCTTATTGTTGGTAAGGGATTTGGATCAATAATGATGCTAGTTTTTTTGTGAAGTAGGGATAGCCCCTTGAGCCCACATTGATCTAGAATCGAGAGTCACATTACTAATGATTTGTCTATTGTCACCCTTGGTAGAAGGGAACTGTTATCACCTAAGCTGTAGTTGCCCCTATGGATGGATCCAGTCATGGATGGCAATAGGAAAGGGCAACTCAAAAGGTGCAACCACGATCACCTCGACCTCCAAATATGTATGGTTGTCACGCCAGTCGAGGCAACCTTCGCTTTATGTTATCTAGCCCAGACAACAAAGGGGGAGACCCGATCTACTCCCGACAGGAGAGATCAAAACCAAGACACCAAATCAGGGTATTTCTAAGTGAAGTTAGGTGTATGGTTTATCCTAGACCTAAAGATGAAGTCACAAGCCAAGTAGGGGGTTCAATAGGTATAGCTTTGGTTCATAGTTGATGTGAGAGTGACTTATAATGTTTGAAGTGAGATCTAGGATGAGTGTACTAGTTCAATGTTGGAAGATTCACTGCCTTGGGAACCGTGTCCAATGCAGGATAGTTAAGGGTTGTATTGGGGCTAACTAGTACATGAGACAAGCTTGACCATAGTTCATGATGTCTTCAAAGGTATAGTTTACCATGCATTGGTTAAACCACAAGTCAATCCAACAATCTAGGAAAGTTGAATTACCTTATAGAGAAACCAGTGCCTTGGGAATTGGGAAGTGGAGTCAAAGTGGGGTTGACTTATGGTTTAGGACTCCTAACACTTGAGACAAGTGGGCAATAAAGGTCTTGATGGTTGAATGTGTCTAGATCTAGGTTTGACCCAAGTGGACCACAATCCCTTAAAACAAGGAATGCTATCCCCAAGGCAAGATTTGACAAAGTGATAGTCTAGACCTAGGTTTTGAATTATTCCGGTTTCAGATCTGCAATAATCTCAAGTACCCAGTTCCTAGAAGTGAGTGAACTCACTTCTCCAAGGTGGTGCGACTTTACCCAAGGAGGCTTAAATTGGGGTTTAGGTGGGTCAAGACAAGTCGGATGGCACCCAAATTTTAGATCCGGGTAGATCAATCAAGTAGGGGTATGGATCTATAATTTCGTGGCAATCCACCGGTTAGATCTTAGTAGATCTGAGTTTAAGTGTTCCAAGTGGTCCAAAATGGGGATTAAATCCCTTAAAATGTGGAATGGGGCCCACAAGGTGAATTTCAAGAAAGAGACAACCTGGGTGTATGTTATTTGATGTGTAGATGTCAAATCAAGTGGAATCTCAAACACCCACCACCTAGATCTAGGTCAACTTGCTCAAATGGTGAAGTGCGCCTTGCTTGGGAGAGGCTAAGTTGGCCTGGGAAGGGGCTCAAACGGAGGTCAATCCTCACCAAACTATAGATCCGGGATGCCGTGGATGCTATAGAGGTGGGTTCTTAATGTTACGCCCAACAACCCAATAGATCTAAGTAGATCTGAGAAAATGTAAAATGAGGGTTTTAAGATATTTAGGGTTTCAACAATTTATGAGCTATGTCAATGGATTGGATAAAGGAAAGAGAAACAAACCTGTGGATCTTACCTGGGTAACCTTGTAGATGCCTTGATGATGATGATCTATGCAAACCCGATCAATTTGAGAAGCTTTGAGGTAGTTTCTATGCAAGTCGATTTGGTCCAAGAAGCCAATGCGCCCTCTCTCCTGCACAACAAACGTCAACAATATCAGATTTGATGCATCAAGAGATAAGACTAATGCCACAAAAGAAGTAACAGAAAGATAGCATAGATCACAATGATGCTAATGATAACCCCCTGATACAAGCGAATGCCAAGAAAGTCGATTTGAAGAAGCCTTGCAAAATCGCCCTTGTTGAAGTCGCCCTCCTGTAGACAAACAATGATTTCCAAAAAAGATAGATCTTGCCACAATTTCCAAATGCTAGGTTGCAATAGACTTTCCAATCACCATCTAAGAACACCAGATGCAAAGGAGACCACAAGAATTTCCACAAGAATATTTTTCTATACCAATAATCCAAGAGCCAAAGACCCTTTACAATGAGAGGCTCTCTCCTTTAAATAGGAAGGAGAGGCACCAAAACCCTAACCACTTTTTGAATGAGTGGCTAAGATTATAAGATACAAAAGTCTAATCAATGGTTGAGATGAGCTCAACAATATAATACATGGATCACACATAAAATATAACATAAGTGGACAAAATCGCCCTAGAAAAGGGGAATCCCACCAAATCACGATGATGAAATATCATAAGAGGCTTATGGTGGGTCCAAGGGGTAATTTTATCCCTCCTTGGTCAATCCCCATAGCACAATAACCAATAAATAATCATGAATGTACAAAATCGTGCCTCTATAGTGAAGTCGTGGTCCTCAAAAGACCTCAAAAATCCACAGAAAGTGCCATAAATGATGGATGCGGGCCCCGATGAAGCTGAAACTGCTGGAGGAGGTGTGGAAGGTCCCGATCTATCATCATTGATCATCCCATGCCATAACTTTGCCTCAGTAGCCCAAATCGATTTCCTCAATAGCCATTTCTACCAATCCTGAAATGCCTCGGGAAGCGTGAAACTGCCCCAAACAGCCTCCTGGAGTGCTGGCGCTGTCAAGGTGAGGGCACCAGTGTGTCCGGGAGAGGGGTAATATGGTAAAAACAAGTGGCTGGACCACCCCCTCCATCATCAGCGCCCTAGGTCAACCGGATAAAAATCACCTCTGCTCCGACAGGGCCTCCAACAGGCCAAAACTGCACTGGGATAGCCTACTGAGGCTCAATCATCACTGTAAGTGCCCGGAACTGAAAACAAACTGTCCCATTGGACTCAGAAGGTCCAAATCTATCCAAGATGTGTACTCATACACCATATGAGTCTCTGCATGATCAAAATAAATGTCCAATATACCAGAACAAGGCCAATAATAATGCGCTGTACATATACAAACACTGCTGTAACCTCAGAATCATCATCATAACCCTGTAGCTGCTGCATAGAATCATCCTGTATGTGTACATAGACCATATATCATCTATCCATATCATCATAAGGTCTAACATCTCATGTCCCATGGTCCTCCATGGTCAAACTAGGTCCAAACAAGACCAAATATAACTCAGTCCATCATCCAAGGCTGCTGAAAAGTATCAAGGTTAATACATGCTTTACAATTTATTCAAATAGCAATTATAACACAGAGTAATCATGACTGGCGATCTAAATCCAAATATATAGTGTCGTTAATTATTATTATTACCCAGACTAGACTTTCAGGATCATACTCACTTCATAGTTGTGATCAATTTGCTAGTGAAGGGTGAAGGCTTTAAATTAACTAGCTAGGCCAAGGGATGACTTAACTGCCTTGACTTTGTGACACTTTGGCAAGGGAAAGGGAATACACCATAGTATATACTGAATGAGCAATAACACAGGGAATGGCGGTGTCTCACAAATGGATGAGTTGTTTAAAGAAGGTTTATTCACCTTCACAGATGTGCACAATCCATAATACAAATAAGGCCAGCAATTGTTTAGATATAGCTTTTAAGTTTCATTGCTTTTTGGGCCTGAATTTTCCATAGCCTTGATCTATGTGTGTTTATAAACACATTGCATAGATTTACATTTATTTAGGCTTTCTGCTGCAGGTGTGTTTTTAAGGCACTTGTTTACCTGAGCACTTCTAGGTGTGTCATGGACAACTTGTTTACCTAGGTATTTATTTTCCACAAGATATAACATTTTATTTTTATGGCCACTTTCATTTGGCACGCCTTTCATTCATGTGTGTTTAGAAACACATTGCATGAATGGGCTTTTCATACAAGATATAGCATTTCATTTTCCAGATTTTGTATTGATGGCAGCACTAAAAGTTTCAGGTTTAGCCAACACAACTTTAGTGACTAGGGGGAATTCACAAGGAACTCCAACTCACCATAGGTAAGTTTTGTCACCAACTCAGAGCCGAGACACAATAAACAGGGAAGCTCATCCAATACAGAGGCTACAGTGGGGAAAAGTCCTCCATGCCATTAGTCAAGTAGTAAGTCAGGGTGATAATCTAAAAGGTAGGTCATGGATGGATGAAGACAATGAAATGATGGAGCCAACACTAGCAAGCCAAAGTATGGTGTAATGATCACCTCTATTCTCCCTAAGGAGGGTATGTACCAATGAGTATGAATAGTGAACTTCTAAGTCTGAGTAGGGACAGTATAATATATATAATAGATCAACCAGGTCCATATATCTATATGATCGCCAGATCATGACACTTAGTGCTAAGACATGCTATAAGAATAAGTATAAAAGCAATCTAACCATAACACCGTAATATACCTGCTGAGTCATATACCTGAATGCACATCAACCTGTACCATCATCTGTCCTCTGGAACTGCTGCTGTAACTCTAGGCACTACTGTCTGCTCTGTACCAATGGTATAATGGCTACATCGGTCATCTCTCTGAGTGTCCTGAAACTCAGTCATGGCATGGGGAATACAACTGCTGTCCACAATCTGATAGTGATCCAATCTAGATGCTCATCTCAGCATCTCAAATGTAAGGGAACTGGCTGAATAGTGTACTGGAATGAGAAAAATAATGTATGGTAGCCCGGCTACTATATATGTGATAACAGGAACATCGGAAAAAAGTGTCCAATCGAGTGAAGGCTAGTCTAGGAGGTGGCCAAAGAATCTAAGACCGGAGTTTGAGGGACTCCTTTATGTATTAAAATGTGTGTATTCATGTAATGAAGTGACATGATCTTGACCATCAAAACCTAGTAATCATCTCAGACATGTCCTTCATGGGGTATGCAGGGAAAATCACATCCCCAAGGCTACTTCAAACAAGCAACAAGAAATCCTAAACTACACAAGGAGTTGTTGATTTGGGAGAAACTTTGTCAAGAGGGGGTAAATCCTAGTATATTGCCCATGTGTACACAACATCACAATAGTAATTGCCACAAATTCCAAACACATCTCATTGCCAACATAGAACCACCTAGGTTGGGTCGTCACCACCATCATGGAGTAGGGAAATGTAGCTGTTGCAAACAACATCACAAGGCAACAAAGCTTGTTTGAGAGCACGAATTGGCCACTAGAAACATGGCAACATAGTGCCAAGCAAAAACGAAAGACCAAATTTGTTGCGAGAGACACATTGACATAGCCTCAAGCAGAAATGAGAGGATAAATTGACCACCAAAAAAACACCTAGTTGTAAGCAAATACATGTATCGATGAAACCCAAAAATTGTAGACCATGTGAGTGTGTTCTTGGAGTTGAGATAGCATGAATGAGAAGGTGTTTGTAGTATAGATTTGATGCCCTCTCGTTGCCAAAATTCAAAGACCAAATAGACGATGTAAAATTTGAACCCAACACTCTCTAGAGGTGCCTTGGCCTCACTCTCCTCAATGCAACCACCTCCTCACATTGCTTGGTGATCAACATGCTTCTTGCATATAGCGAGTGAAACCCTCGTCATGTTTGAGGTAGGGGTTTTTGGCGGAGAGGGTGGCGACAAGTGCCTCTCCTCCTTAACTTCTCTTCGTCTATTAATACATCACTTAACTTCATTAAATGACTAACAATAGAGTACTAAACTATATAAAAACACATTATCATTTGTGACCATTATAATAAAATAACTCTTAACAACCACTAAAATTCAAGTCTTATAGACTTCAGAAAGAATACCTAAAATATCTTCTAGCCCTGACTTTCTTTGAAGTAGATAGCCTAAGGCTTTGATTGCCATGACAAAGCGTAGGCACTACGGGGCAACCTCACATGATAGAATGAAACAAACCAATTTCCTTACACTTAGATGCCACTTGATGGTAAGGCAAGATGACACATCAACAAGAAGAGTCCATAACTAATAGAAATTAAGTGCCAAATTCTAAGGCCTATAACACGACTAGGATAATTGGCCACTTAATCTTGTTCTAGGCCTTCTCAAGTATATTGTTATTTTTACTTTTCTAAGGAAAACCTCGTGAGATCTCCCCCTCTTCCTTGGAATATCCGGATGGAAGCCACAATAGCTATTGGTAACCTCGACAAAGATCGGATTTGAACATGTGACCTATGGCCTCCTCATTGGCAATGTGCCCTAGGCGGATGATTTAACCAATTGAGCTAACCCCTTGGTGATATGGCCTTCTCAAGTATATAGGCCAATAGCTTGGGCCCATTCCATGCCCTCCCAAACAACAATTGTATTATCCAAAATGTATTGGGTCTTTGGTGAAGGTAGATTGCTTAGTACGGGTGATCTTAAGAAGAAGAAAATTCACATGGAAAGCAAGGGCTTTGGCTATAATCTTGTTGGAAACATTCAATAGAATAATTCACTGCCAACTAGTGATCTTTTTGAGATGCCTAGCCTTCAATTAATTTAGTATTTCCTCTATTAATTAACTTTCCTAAAATTTGCTTCGAATGGCTTCTTTGTACAGTGTAAATTCATAGGAGATTAAGGCCCACAAAATCTTAGGTGACTTTTTAAAACTCTCACTAGAAACAATAAAGTCTCGGAGATATTTGATTAGCCATCTCTGCCCAGTGCCAAGGCTGTGTACAACTCATCCAAGGACAGGGGTTGGTTACAAATCATAGTTTGATTTAGACTCTAGAGAACCTCTAAGGGACAAAATCGACACAAAGTTGCATGCCTACCTTACGTTCTTGTCATTCCCTGAGATTGAAAGACATTTTTGTAACGATTAGCAAACTCTCGCAATGTTGGCTTGTTGGGTAAGCCTACTGCCATCCACCTTAAGTGCAAACATATCCTTAGTGACCTTCTGTTTACACTTGAACCTGCACTGCTTCGTCAATGGAGATCCGGTGCAACTTGTAGACTACACCCACTGTCACCTCGACATACGTGCCTCACCTCGACATACGTGCCTCTTGCTTAGGGTTGGTGCATGCCAACTCCAGGGGGGTATATATAACTGTACCTGCAACTTGTTAGTTATTTTGCTTAATGAGAAAGAGCTGCAAGTAAGTCAAAATTGTGTTGAACCTATAGAACCAGGAGAGGAGGATCAGAGAAGACCAGTGTCTTTTCAGGGGTCGATGGGGTTAAAAGTAGGCTAGAACAATTGTCTAAATAGGGGTGGAAAATAGGGGTGAGGCTTCCGAGATGGAAGAATCTTGCCACCAGACAAGGTGTGGCTTTGAATAAATGGGTTCAGATGGATGAAGACTTTATCCTGTTCGTTATGAGGGAGCTAGGCGGTCATGTAGCACGCTGCAGGTCCTGAGGGGCTAAGGTAGCTCACTAAAACCTGCAATAATTGACACAGATCAGAGATACAATTGTCCAATCTGCCAGTTAACATAAAAACCTGCATGAGAAAGTAATCGAGCATATATTGTCCAAATATTTAAGCAACATGAAAGCAAGAAAGTGATGGTGGAGCAACAAAACTGGAAATACAATAGGTGGTCTCCGGGATTCCGACCCTTAACAATGAGCCTTGATCATTATTTTACAGGCTTCTATTGACCTAGATCAAGGCACCCTAGGTTCGAATGCACATGCATGGCATCAAGACGACTTGTTTAGTTACTGTCTTTTGGAAATCATTCCCCCTACTGCTGTACATCTCCCCTTATGCATGAACCTGAAGCCAAATTGTAAGTGTGTGCCCTCCCCTTTAGTAGATGTATGTTACCGTTTGAATGAGACTTCATTGATAGCCCACTACAGTTAACTGCTGTGTACACCATGTTGAAACTGCCGATCTGCACAATAGATTGCCTTCTCTTCTAACTGCACCTTTGTATGAAAGACAACTCCCTATAACCAGAACACCAATTTGCTGTATTTTAAAAGAATGGCAAAGCAGTTCCTCTTAGGCTGCGCTCCTTTGCATGCAGAAATTTAAGACAACAAACGAACCAAGTTGCGTCCTCTCAAGAATTGCAATAGGTAGTCTCCGGGATTCCGACCCTTAACAATGAGCCTTGATCATTATTTTACAGGCTTCTATTGACCTAGATCAAGGCACCCTAGGTTCGAATGCACATGCATGGCATCAAGACGACTTGTTTAGTTACTGTCTTTTGGAAATCATTCCCCCTACTGCTGTACATCTGCCCTTATGCATGAACCTGCAGATAATTGTAAGTGTGCGCCCCTTTGCATGCAGAAATTTAAGACAACAAACAAACCAAGTTGCGTCCTCTCAAGAATTGCAATAGGTGGTCTCCGGGACTCCGACCCTTAACAATGAGCCTTGATCATTATTTTACAGGCTTCTATTGACCTAGATCAAGGCACCCTAGGTTCGAATGCATATGCATGGCATCAAGACGACTCGTTTAGTTACTGTCTTTTGGAAATCATTCCCCCTACTGCTGTACATCTCCCCTTATGCATGAACCTGAAGCCAAATTGTAAGTGTGTGCTCTCCCCTTTAGTAGATGTATGTTACTGTTTGAATGAGACTTCATTGATAGCCCACTACAGTTAACTGCTGTGTACACCATGTTGAAACTGCCGATCTGCACAATAGATTGCCTTCTCTTCTAACTGCACCTTTGTATGAAAGACAACTCCCTATAACCAGACACCAATTTGCTGTTTTTTAAAAGAATGGCACAGCAGTTCCTCTTAGGCTGTGCCCCTTTGCATGCAGAAATTTGAGACAACAAACGAACCAAGTTGCGTCCTCTCAAGAATTGCAACCAACCACCAGACAGAACCAATTGTGCATGTGTCCTTTATCATGTGTGAGTGTTGTTAATCTCGAGTTTGAACCGAGTCTAAGATAGCATTGAAGTCAATGTTCAGTTAACTAGTTTGTTTGTACGTCTTAATCTGAAGTTTAAATATTTGCATAGCACAACTTTAGTCGTCTAAGCAAGTGCGCTTTTTCCTGACTGCTAGTTTTTCCTCTGCATCATTCGCTTTATCTTGCACTCCTTGAACAACTGCCTCAGGAGCTTTACTTACAAATTTTGGTGAAGCACAGTTCTTCATAAGTATGTCATACTCGGACTGAAGCTTTGTTAACTGCTTAGAAACACGCTCAATTTCAGTTGAATTCTTTCAGGGGCAGATAGGCTTCGTGTCCATCCCTCACAACATGGTGTACAACTATTTTTGCATGTTCATGGGAATATCAGTAAAACAAACATTTCCAGGATCTAATCGAGCAAGTAATGCTAACACTGCCTTTTCTGTAGAGATTTAGTCTTGTATCTCACGTGTTGCAACAATGGTTGCAGAAATCTGCTTTGCATGTTCTACATAATATTCTGCTCAAGCATTACGAATCTAACCAAGAATTGTTGTTTTTTGAACTTTTTACAGCATCTGTTTCTCTGGGAAGCAACCTGTCAGGTCAATCTGTCACTATAAGAGCAGTTCTTCTGTCAGCGAATGCCTTCCAAAGTTCTTCCGTAACACAAGGTATGAATGGACAAAGTAACTTTAGAATATTCTGAAAGACATAAACAAGCACAGCTTGTGCACAAACAGCCAATGAAGAATTATTGTTTCCATAAATGTGTGTTTTGTTGGCTTCAATATACCAGTCAGCAAATTCACTTCAAATGAAATCGTGGATTGAACGTCCAATCCTCGCCATAGTAAAACCTTTAACTAAATTCATAAGTTCATGAAGTTTTGTGACCACCCAACATTCAGTTAAAGGAAGGTGGAGCAAGACTTCTTGTGTTATTATTATCAGTGAAGATATTTCATATTTATGCAGGGTTCAATTCCACTTTATGATAGGGAAATACTCATCATGAGTACATTCAGGTTGGAAAGGGACGAGATGTGGGACTAAACCAAATTGCTTTGCTTGAGGGTAAATCTGCTGGTGGCAATGGAGAACAGGTTCTCAGCAGAGATATGTATGGACTTGGACAGCTCTTTGACATCTTCAGGATGTTGTCCTTCTACTTCACTACTGCGAAATTTTGATATTGTGAATCATTGGTATTTGGAATGGGGTGGCTCATGATACAAATTGCTTGAGAAACCTTACTAATCTTCTTGATCTTATTAGGTAGATATGACAGATCACAAGCAACCTGTCACAGACTCACACCATTCGCTCTACCTTTTTCATCAAACGCCACCTTGCAATCTGGCTTGTTAAGCATGTAAGTTCCACCATAAACAGCACTGAGTCGTGAAAACTCCTGAGGAAGTTCCCCCTACCCATAAAATGGGTACATGTACGGTGAGCCTCCTTGAAAGCGTGCAATAGATTCTGCTCACAGCTATATTGGTATCCTCTTCACTGTTTCTAAGGCAGGCTCATTAAGATAGTGGTCATCTCGACAAAGTGCCAAGCAATGTCCAATGAAATCCACGGTGTTGTCATCTAAGATTCTAATCCATATTCATAAAGAGTTCCTTTGCTGTTATTCCTGTGAGCTATAGGTTTTTGGGTCAGTCTCCAAATACTCTTGAACATATATAAAGAACTTCCTAGCACGACGCTTTTTAAAGATCCCCATAAAAGTTGACTTCAGTGCCTTCATATCAGTAGTTGGAATTTTATGTATCTTTCCTTTATTATACAGATAGCTACCATCCACTGCATCAAAGCATAAATATTTGGTAACATCAGTGTGAATGAGGACTCAGACCAATGCTCCATTTGCTATCGTAAACTTGGGGCTCATGTCAACGTTGTAATTTCTGCTAGATCCAAGATGTGTAGGTGGGCTGTTGCTGCTTCTGAACCTTTTTTCAAAGCTGGATGATATTGAGAGACACAGATTCTCCTCCATAATAATCATTTCTATCCTTATGCATGACTTTTAAGTTCTTGAATGGTGTCATGCAACTTTCTTCCTAGAAGCTCTCTGTTTAAACCCCTACAGCATTGATTCCTGTTATCAGCTAAGTTGCACTTAGGTCATTTCAAGTTGAGCCTATGAAGATAGAACAAGTCTACTTGTTCATAATCAGAAGATTAGAAGTCCTAGCGGGCCTCCTTGGCCCATTTTTTTAATAAAATCACATGTCCATGCCCTGCGGGGAAATTGTAAAAAATGTCATAGCATGATGGTTTTGTAAAGGACTCGACTTTCCTAGGACTTAGTTATCAGTCCGACTACCCCAAAGTGTTTTTTCCCTTGTCAATTATACATTGTTGAACAAATGACATATAATTTTCAAGTTTTTCACTCATACCTCCAAAGTTGGGGTGGTCGGCATGATTTCTTGGTCTTAGGAGGTTATTAGAATTCAGGTGTCAATATATATTACCATGCTAGATATTAAAATTGAGTAGTATGGACATGTGCTAGGTCCCCCTAAGTTTTTTTTAATTCCGAAGAAAATAAAATTTTCAACAAAATTAGACCATTTTTAATGGTTTAATTGGAAAATTTTAAATTGTAATAAAAGTGGGGTCTGGAGGCGGATTTTGGTGTGGGGATGCTCGTTTTCACACTTAGAGCGTCCTCTTTACCCTAGGACCCACATTCCCTATGTTTCAGGTGGCTACGTCATCTTTGGAAGCATTATTCCTTAAATATGTGACAAATTGACAAATAAATGCTAAAAAAACACAATTTGACCCAAAGTGAAAATAAAAAATATAATAAAAAAGGGTCATTTGGCATGCCATGTCAAATGAAGGGCGACCCCATTAGTTGAATAAAGCATGTCTTATAAAGCAAAAACTTAGGGTAGCAATCTCATATCTCTTTTGGATGCGCCTTCCCTCTCTATCTTCACGTGATTGCTATGTGGGTGCCCACTCATTAGATGGGCGATCATTCCAAGGAGAGGGGGCGCACCTCTTGTAGAGGTGGCACCCACCTCATCACACAACTCTAACTTCTCCCTAAATCAAAGGGATTCAATCCCTCATTCTTCTCCCATCATGTGCCCCTCTTTTCATGAGCTTATGCACCCTACCTTCTCCCATTTGCTATTTAAAAGCAAGCCTCTTTCCTCCTTTGGGCTGGTTGGAGTTTTGTTGAGAGAGAAGCTTGCCATTGTAATATTTGTATTTGCTCTAGTTGTTGGAATAAAGTTGAAGCTTTGGAGGCTAAATGGTGCCATGCTCTCTTGTGGATGATCATTGTTGTATTAGCTTGAGGTAACATGTATCTTTAGATTCTTGCTTTATCATATTGTGATTTTGGCCTTGAAAGGATTGGTATCAATTGATAGGAAAGGATCAAGTAATAAGCTTATTGCTAGTTTCTTTTAATGATGCACATCTAGAGATCTATTGTAGCATTGTTTAATAAGATTATTAACATGCTTCCATGATTTCTTATGTGTATGTTACCATATCTCATAATCTCCTTGGCAAGTTTCTGATTAGTTACAGGCTAAGTCACCTGGTTCGAGTTCGTGTTCGAATTCGACGACCTTGAAATTCGACAAAAAATCAGCAATGAAAAATTTGGTGATAAAATTCGACATTAAGTTCGAGGGGCTATACATTTCAAAATTTTAATATATATATAAAATTCTAGGCAATCGTTAAATATTATTGAAAATGAAAATTGCATGCCAACATTAACATATATAATTATATTGCAAAATGATGGTATCTTGTTAAAAATTTAGAAATTTAGGTTAGGTTTTTTGTCTTTTTTTTACCTTTTAAAATTTGTATTGAATAAATTTGATTAAATTCGCCTTGAAATTCATCTTGAAGTTCGTCTTGAAGTTCGAATTCGACTTGAAGTTCAACATCAAGTTCGACTTTGAAATTTGGCTTTAAGTTCGGCTTCAAGTTCGAATTTGGTTGAAGTTCGGTGAATTTTGAATTTCAAGGTTGAAATTCGCCGAATGCGGTGACTAAGGTTACAGGTTACAGAGCGTGGAAAAATATTGGAATAAGTTTGTTCTTGTATTCTCCAGGGATTCATCCAACATAGTCCACAAGTTGTCACTGAAAGTCTCCTCAGTCGATCCATCCAACACCAAGCTTCTTTTCTTCCTTTCTCCCTCTTCTTAATTTTAAAGAAAAATCTCCTTTGTTACTTGGGCTTTTTTCTTAGATATGATTTTAAATAAGCTTATATCATATTTCAGATCTGATTTATAAGTTTTACATGCTTAGATCTAGATTGCTTCAAAAGATTTAAATTATTTATTTTAACTAGATCTAGCTTCAAAAAAGTTTTTATTTTACAAGTCAAAACATTAGTAGATCTAAAGGCTTGTTAGATTAGCTTCTGTTTTTGGTATTATAAGATCATATCTAGCAATTTAAAAGTGCTTTGATTGGCTGTCACAAAAGGCAAGCCAAGATCCACAAGAAAGCTTCCTTTCTTGTGTTCGTTTTTTGCATTTTACACTTCGAAAAATTTTCGCATTTGTTTTTGGTAATTTTTGTTGGTTATCCAAAAACACTAAAGTGTTTTTGGGCATTTTTTGGAACTAATAGCTTGCTGGTTTTTAGCAGGTTGAAGGAAAAAGAGAGACTTTGGCGAATTTTTGAATTTTTGGCCATCCAGGGCATCCCGGGACCTCTCTTGTTCACAAAAACTTGTTTTTCTAAAGCATTGTAAGCTTTGTGATCCCATTTTACAAGGGATCACAAGCATTTCTATATTGTAATAAGGGACTAAAAAGAAGAGCAAGTGGGCCACCCATCACCCACACCCCATCCCCCCTGGGGGGATTCGCAATTTTTTTTATGGCGTGATTTTTTTTTAACAAGTTTTATTTCCTGTTTAAATAAACCAATCTAAAGTTAAAATTTAACATTTGAAGTGTCTGATCCAAATATCGGTCTTCAAACTCACTCAGGACGTAGGAACACCTAATTTCTTATTTCGCAAGCAGTATACTCTACATATCAAGCAAGTTTTATTTTTTTTAAAGTATTTTTTGCCAAAGAAATAAATACTAACCCACCACGCTCCACCGAAGTACTGAAAGGGAAAAGATATTCGTGGTGTAGTAATTAGTTCAAACAACTTACTTTCAGTCTTTGCTTTTGATAACGAACTTGGCATTGCTTTCCTGAAGTATGCTCTCGCCGTCACATAAAGGGCCTTGCTTGAGTATGTGATCAGATGATCAGAAAAGAGACTCTTTGCCTGTAGTAATTAGCATAACATTTTACTTTAGTTATTTATCTTTTCTGCAATCAAAACAGAACAAACATTCAATTTCCAACTCAAAGTATGCTCTTTCCCCTTGTGGACATTTGCCTGGGCTTGTGGGAAATCAGAAAGAGTTGCAACTATTCCTTAATTTTTCACATCTAATAAAGAACTCATACTAATAAAATTAACAACCCTGAACATAGTGAAAATCCGACACTCAAAATTTAATTACTGTGTGGGGAAATTTCTCAGGAGAAGCGGGAACCACTGGGAGGCGAACTCAAGGCATAGTTAAGCTACACCCTTGTTGGTGTAGTGTTGAACACCGCCCTCGAGACTCCATTCCAGCCCACACGTCTTCGTGAGAAGCCACCTTTAGTTAATTTCCGGACATTACTCCTTGTACCTCACGGTATATCTGGAGCTCCCGTTTCTCCCGTAATCAAGTTTCATCCTATATTAAATTAAAACTGATCAAGAAGCACTCACAAAACATTTACAAATACAACAACATGCATTTTTTGACTCCATTTTGGCACTGATCTTGTCTATTTTTATGTTTCAATATTTGATTCAGATCTCATGTGTTAAATGATTATATTATGTTGTTGATCTAAATTTATAGTTGCAAGTGATTTTTGCTTTCGGTTAAATCTTATTTAAAACTCCTAAAAAACTTACCCATTCAAACTAAATCGCTTAAATAGCCTTAGTAAATCATAGGGATTACCCCCCTTGGCTTCGTTAGGAGTTCTGCCTAAACGGAGGAGTCAAGATCAAGTGACAATACTTGAATCGAGACTTGCCACCTAAGGAACGCATCCTAGCAGCTTGAAGATTTCTGCTGCGATAACCCCCGGGTGCGTGTTCCGACGACAACAATTCCTTTGTTAAAAGTGCCAATTTGATCATTCATCTATAGTCAGTTCAAAGGGCAAACAACAGTGCTCCATATTTTATCCTCCTATAAGCAAACCAGTGCTTTGATGTTAGATTTTATACAATTCTAGTAGTATAATTTAATTGCAGATAAAACAACAAGATCACTAAAAGAATAACCAAGCACATAAACAATAGACACAAGAATTTTATCCTGGGAAACCCAATAGGGAGAAAACCCAGCAACCTTCGTATAGAGATAAATTTAGAGATCAGACTACATCTAGATATCAAGAGTAAGAGAGAGTGAAAGAGAAACTTGTCCAAGTGTAGAAACCCCAAAAATACTTCTCCTAGCCGCAGTAGTGAACTTCTTCCTCTCCTTGGGTGAACTTGCTTGAGTTGAGTGAGTGAACAAATGAGAGGTGCGACCTCTCTGTTTATACTAGTAAAAAAATGACTTTTTACTTAATTGGGCCGACCTAACTTTCCATAACTGGGCCGACCTGACTCGGGCAGTTCTGCCCATTGTTTGGGGCAGACTGTCCACTAGGCCGACCTGTCTTGGGGGAATACAAAAATTACATTTAATAAATGTTTTCTTTGGGTGATTCCAACCCAAGGTTTACATTGATTCTTTCAAGGTCTTTACATGATCAATTACATCAATATCTTCTCCCAAAGGAGGTACAACAATAATATAATAAAGTACATTAAGAATAACTTCCGAAGTTACATTATTTCCAACACTCCCTCTTAACAAGGAAGGTATTCTTCGGACACGGTCATCATCAGCATCACTGGAGACGATCATTTAGATCTCAATTGTACATTACATCTCTCTCGAACATCTCTATATCTACGGAAGGTCTTCAACATAGTCTCAATCCGTCGAGAAGTGTCACCATGCTTCAACTCAACCAAGTCCATCGAGGAACGTGCACCAACTCAACCAGTCCATCGGTGAGTCCATACATCAACTCAACAACCCTGCACAGTCCATTGGAGAGTCCATCATGCATCAACTCAACCCAGTCCATCGAGGAATATGCACCAACTCAACGAGTCCATCGGTGGGTCCATACAAGAGTATTAGTGTGCGCCAGCCTCTCCATCCCATCTCAGGATGTTTGAGAGATCTCCTCACTCTTTTTAGAGTGATCGGGAGAATGCAGTAAATCTTTCCATGAGAGATCTCCTCACTCCTTTCGGGTGATCGAGAGTGTACGCTGGCCTCTCCATCCTTTTCAGGATGTATGAGAGATCTCCTCACTCCATCTCAGAGTGATCGGGAGAATGCAATGGCCTCTCCATCTTATCTCAGGATGTCTGAGAGATCTCCTCACTCCTTTTGGAGTGATCAGGAGAAGGCTTGGTCTCTGTATCATCGTCCTTCCCTCTTAGCGAGGGTTATAATCATGGAACCAATCTCCCCACTCCATCACAGAGTGTTAGGGAGTAAAGTCAACCTTCCCTCTTATTGAGGGAGTCAATCATGGGACCAATCTCCTGACTCCTTCTCGGAGTGTACGATCCCATCCTGAATCATACCTGCACACATATAAGCTAGCAGAGGCATCAAGTATATCGAGGCAAACATTTCCGTCCTGCCCTATTCTAGTCATGAAATGAAAATAAATGAAATAATAACAAATCACATGATTGAATTTATGCACCTGCATGGGAGAGTATCAAGAGACTAGTCTCCCCACCCTATCACAGGGTGTCTGGGAGAAGATGCGGTACTACCATCGGACCACTCACCCTTAGCCAAGACACATGGCTAATGGTTGTCCGATATTACAATCATGCTCATCACATCTCCCTCCGTGCTCCCTCTGCAACTTAGTATTGCTCCCTCTCTGGAGCTATCCACAGGTAGGTCCATCAACCTATCACTTCGAGTGCCAATATGAGCATCAACTTTCACAGAGCAAATGAGCACAGTTCCTTACTAAGATGTAAGTATCCAACCTGGTCCCGACTCCTCCGTTTAGGCAAACTCCTAACAAAGCCAAGGGGGGTAGACCCTAAAAAAGAGTTTCTAAAGCTCTTTAAAGTTTAAGTTATAATGGTTGGAATGGATGTTTTTTAGGAGTTGTTTTAAAATGAGGAAAAGATTTAAACCAAGTATTGTTCACAATTATACATCCACAGCATAAAATTGAAAGACAACAACAGTTTTTCCCAACTTAAATCAAAATATGATCCACAGCATGATATGATAAACAACAATAACTTAAGATAGATAAAAAGCAAAGATTTAGAAAATATTGTTGCTGCTCACTAGACCAATGCTAATGGAGTCATTGTCTGTAAAATGTTGCCGAGGGAATGTTGTGCGAATGCCTCTTGGTTTATTTTATTATGTGATTTGAAAGATGAAGTTGAATTATTGTGGGAAGGGGGGATTTCCGATATACCTTGCGGTACAGGAAATATGTCCAGAATATGATCTAGGTGGCTCCATACAAGGACGTGTGGGCTGGGACGGAGTCTTGAGAGCGGTGTTCAACACTACACCAACAAGGATGTAGTCTAACTATGCTCTGAGGTCGCTTCCCAGTGGTTCCCGCTTCCTTAGTCAAAATTTCCCCACTTTCGATCACAACGAGGCAACGCTGGATTTTTGTTGGTTTTTGCAGGACTTGATTTTATTAATGAGTATTAATTAAAGGTGAAAAATTATGAAGTGCAAAACAACCGCTTTTGATATCCCAAAGCTCAGACTAGCCTGCGATGGGTAAAGCATACGTGGTGTTCGCAAAAATATTCGTTAAGATTGACTCTCCGATAGAGAGCACTCTTGATCCACTTTAAGAGCGTGATTCAAGAGATTTTATGAACACTACCTTGTTGAAGAAATAAAATGTTGAAATTAAAAGAGACAAGTTTTCTAATTATCTACCCAAGAGTCTCTTTCAGGTCCAAAGACCGTACTCGGGAGAGCAAGGGGATTAGCAGTTCTTTTTAGTATGAAAAAAATTGAATCTAAACAAGAAGCATAAATCAACTTTTTTGAAAAAAAGAAACTATCCGAGCATGCTACTTTAGTTTGAATGCAGGTAAAAAGCAAAGTAAAAGATACAGGCTTCCCCCAAATGGGGGAAGAAGGGTGTGGGAGCCGTAATCCCACTTGCTTTTTATTAATGATTTTTTACAATAAATTAACCCTTCGATAGAGAGTGCTCTTGATCTGCTTATGCAACGTGATTCAAGAGACTTTTAGGCCTAAGAAGGCAAATGGATAGCAAAGGGATGAAGAAGAGGGAAATTTTTGTATTTATGCCTTAAGTTTTAGCAATCCTACCTTTGCTTTTTTCTGTAAAACAACAAGAAATCAACGAACAAAAAGTTTGTTAAAAGGTTAGTATTTGTTAGTCAAAAGTACATGAAGATTACAATACAATATTTGATAATGATAGGAAACTAATACTCTTAAAGAATTGCTCTGTCCTCAAAGCAAGGGCAATGGTGTGTGTTGTTGAAGAAAGTTCTCTGTTTACCAGGATGAGCCCTCTTTTGGCATGTTCTTCCACTTAATAAGATATTCTTTAATAGTTATGGAGTGGAGTTTTCTTTCTTTAATGGTGAGTATACCACCAGGTTCTAGGATAATTCTTCCTTCGTCATCCATTATAAGACGTTCAACTTGTGTTGTTTGATGTTGTCCCAACACCCTTTTGAGGCTTGATACATGGAACACATTGTGGATGCAACTATTGTTCGATAACTCTATCCCATAAGCTACTTGGCTAATTTTTTTGTTAATTTGATATGGTCCATAAAATTTAGGAGTCAACTTTTTCTTGCCTGGTTGCTTGAGGGACAATTGTTTGTAGGGCTGAAGTCTTAAAAACACCCAATCACCTTCCTTCGAACTCTCTTTTGGATTTATGTTGATTTGCTGGTTGTTTCGTTTGATTGTAAGCATTTGCTAGATTCTCTTTTAGCAAATGAATGGTCTTTTGATCTTCCCCTAATTGAATTTTTACTGCTTGCACCTAGAGCTAAACAATGCAAAGTCCTTCCATTTGGGTGGTTCATGTCCATATGGGGCTTGGAAGGGATTAATTTTAGCTGAAGTGTGGTAAGTAGAATTGTACCACCATTCTGCTAGATGTAGCCATTGGGACCATTTATTCTGCTTATCTGTTAGAAAGCAATGTAGGTAAGTTTCCAAACATTTATTTACTATTTCTGTTTGTCCATCTATTTAAGGGTGATTTGTTGAACTTAAATTTAGAGATAATAAGATAAGATAAGATAATTTTATTAATGTCCAACGAATTACCACAAAAGTAGGTCAATGGGACAAGATGATACATCCAATATGATTACAGTGTGGGAGCACGAAAACGTAACTCCTAGAAAGTGCCAAAGCTAAACTAAAACAAAATAACATAAAGAGAGATATCCTCTTTTTGTGTGCATAATTCTTTCCAAAAGATCCTTGAATTTTGCATCTCTGTCACTGACAATGCCCTTTAAGAAGCCATGCAATTTATAAATATTCTTGCAAAATAACTCAGCTATTTGTTTAGCTGAATCTGTTTTCCTTACCCCCATAAATTAGCGTATATACTTAGTCAGCCTATCAACTGTGACAATTTTTTTATCCTTTCCATCAGACATTGGTAATCCTTCAGTGAAATCCATCGGAATTTCTTCGCACTTTTGGTTAGGAATGTGTAGAGGATGGAGTAATCCTAGTGGCATAACATTTTTGCTCTTATTTCTTTGACAAGTATCACATTCAATGACATACTTTTGAATGTTCTTGTACATTCCTCTCCAATAGAAAGACAGTCGTACATTGTAATAAGTTTTGAAGAATCCTACATGTCTTGTAGCTGGAGAGTCATGTGATTCCATTAAGAGTTTTAATTTAAATATTGATGTTGAATTTAGATAGATTATCCCCTTGTACCACAAAATGTCATTTTTCCATTCAAATTTTGGATTTTGTCCCAAAATATTAATGATGGAAGAAGATTCGGGGTTTTGGGCATATTCCACTAGTATTCCATCTAGCCACTTAAGAATTATGATTGATGTTGCATATGATGTTACCTCTTCATCCTTGTGTGATAATGCATCGGCAATGACATTGTCCTTCCCTCTTTTGTGTAGTATCTCCATATTGAAGTTGGAAATTCTCTATACATTTTTGTTGCTCCGCGGACAATGTTTTTTGTTGGAGTAGATATTGAAGACTATTGTGGTTGGTATGTATCAGGAATTTACTACCCAAGTGATATTGGCGCCATTTAGCTAATGCATGGATAATAACAAGCATCTCTGTATCATATGTAGATTTGAAACTTTCCCTCTTATTGGGCTTCCGACTTTCGAAGTCTATTAGATGGTATCCTTTCATTAACACCATGCTTATTCCAAAACTTGTTGCACCGAGTGAAACGAGGTGCTCTACAACCCAGTATGGGGGAGATGTTGTAACATGTAACGTTTGTCTTTATTATTGTCGGCCATTAATTAAAATGTAATGGAAAGTATTTAATGAAAATTAAAAAAGTAAAATGTAATGAAAAGTAAAAAAATAAAATGTATTGTCGGCCATTAATTAAAATGTAAAAAAAAGTAAAATTATGGAAAGTATTTAAAAAAAATCCATGTCGGCTCATAAAATAAAATATTGTGAAAAGTAATTAAAAAATAGATGTTCGTTTATAAAATAAAAACTTAAAATTTAAACCCGGATCTATCAATCAAGAGAGATTAAATTTCTTGAGTTTAAATTTAAAAAAAGAAATACACCTCAAGAAATTGGATCCCTCTCGGCGCTTGATAGATACGGGTTTAAGATGGATCTATGCTGGTAGCATCACATTCAACTACAAAAGGTTTTGTGAAATCCGGAGTTGCTAACACAGATGTTGATGACATAACCTTCTTCAAAGTTTCAAAACATTTTTTTGCCTTGTTATTCCAATAAAAGAATTCTTCTCGACTAAGTTTGATAGTGGTGTTGTGAAATCGGGAGTTGCTAACACAGGTGCTGATGACATAACCTTCTTCAAAGTTTCAAAACATTCTTTTGCCTTGTTATTCCACATAAAAAAATTCTTCCTGAGTAAGTTTGATAGTGGTGTTGGATCGTTGGTAAGTGTGCATAGTTCTTGACAAACCCTCTGTAATACTTTGTTAACCCAAAACTCCTCTTAATTTGGATATGTTATTCAACTTTTTCCATTCCATGATTTCTTTGATATTGTTTGGATCTACTTTAACCCCTTCTCTAGATATGACATGCCTAAGGTATTCTACTTCTTCCTTGACAAAGGTACACTTTGAAATTTTCACATAAAACTAATTTTCTTCTAATAAGGGCGAGTACTTGTTCTAGGTGCTTAAGATGCTCTTTCCAAGTTTTACTATATATCAGGATGTCATTGGAAAATACTTGTTATCATGATTCTTATATTTTTCCCTTGGGATGATCTTGTCCAGGATGGTAGAGGGGAAGGCAACCAAAGTCGTGAACCAAAAGTGCTTTGACCACTACTGATAGGGTAGTTGTCACATCGGACAAAGCGCTCCTCACTTTAGGCCAAGCTAAGAGCAAGACCAAGGGGGAGACCCTTGTTAACCGATGAAGGCTAATAGACAAGACAAGACAAGACACGCAAATGACAAATTAAAGCAAAGGCAAGCAGAGGTATCTTGACTTGTATCCTAGATCAATAAGAGACTGTCACCAAGTAAGATTGAAAAAAATTGTTTCGGGATAAGAGATATATCAGCATCAAAATCAGATTTGTAAAACCTTGGTAGCAAGTAGTTTAAGCACTGGATCTAGGTTGAAAAAGAGTGCTAGGAGACGATAGATGAATTTCCACCTGAGGGGAATTGAGCTTATGCAAATTAAGGTGACCCAAGAGATAGAAATTTTGACAATTAAAGGGCTGTCCTAACACTTAAAGTCTGCTTGGATGAAAGATAAATCGAATAGAGAACAATCAAGCAACACCCACATCACCAAACCACCAAATTGTGGAGATGCCCAAGAAGGGCGATTTTACCCTAGGGAGACCAGTGCTAAAGATTGGGGAAATGGAGTTGGAATCCATTGAAATTTGGTCACTAGGGGTTTTATGTGGCTTCCTACTTGGGTTTTCAACCAAATTTGGGTTGGGTGACCATAACTAAGAGTTGTGAAAAATGAGGGTTTTAATTAAATTATTTCAGTTTGACTTATAGAATGGAAAATAAACAAGAGATGAATGAATTGTAGTACTTACTTGGCCACCGTAGATGATTGTCGAAATAGTGAAGATTATCCTCACAAAGATCAAATAGAATGATTTGGTGAAGCCCCAGTTTGGAGATGAAGTGTCGAATGACCAAGTGTACCCCCTTCACCTTGCCAAACAAAGATTAAAATATCAGTTTGTTTAGTAAACAAAATGAGCAATAAAAGGCGAGAAATACATGATGAAGAAATAATTGATTGACAAATAAAATCACTCCCTGTTTAACTGAGACTTGGGAGAGGGCAAGAGTGAGTTTCCCCAAGTGGTGTGCTCCTCTCAAGTTGATTTCTTTGTCTGCAAATAAAATCAGATCTGAAATATACTGAAACTACCACCAAAATCCTCTAATGCAATGGCAAAATAATTTCCAGTCACTATCGCAAACATTTAACACACAAGAAGCACAAGTTTTTGCTCGAAAATTGTCTCTCTATTCACTGTCCAAAATGCTAAGAGTCCTTACAAATGAGTGAGAGATCCAATGTATAGAATTCTCAATACACAATCCCTAGCATCGATGGCTGGGATTTAATCATCAGTTGAAGTGATCAATGGCTGAGATCAACTCTCAATAACACATCATATCAGCTAGCAAAGGGGGGGCGAATTTCCCTAGTGCGCCCAAGTAGAGATGAGGGATACACAATATAACATAATAATTTGATGAGGGGGCTGCCTAGGAGTCTAAGTCTCTCTTAGGCACCCCCTTTACAATGCCAAAGTGATATAAATGATGAAACATAAGTGGCTACCCCACTAATGCACCCCTCATGAGGAAATCAATTTGCCTAGGAGAGCAAGTGGATAGTGGGGGCCACACAACATGGGTAAAGTGTGCCCCATGAAGTCTAAAGTACATCCATTGAATAATAAAATCAACTCTTTGCTGATTTACCTCCTATTTTCCCCTTTGTTCAACATTGCTAAGTCATGGTATTCTGATTTTTATTAATTAATATGCTGATAAAATTTCCAGATCACTAAATTGACCGAAAACACTAATTTCCTTTGCCCAGATGCCTGATTTGAATGCATAGATGAACTTGGAAGGTCCAATTCTATTAGAAACATTTACTTACATGTCCTGAAAACTCCTATATATGACTTGGTAGTAGAATCCATGCCTAGGCCCCAAATAATAAAAATTAAAAATCTCACCAATTGTGGCCCAAAATCACCAATTGAGGCATGGAGTGATGTAATGGAGGTCCATGGGTACCAAAAAATACAAAATCGAACCTTCGGATCTAAGTTCATCCCAAAGCCAATATTTTGACTGGTCAAACTTGGTTGACCAAGTCAAAACTGGTCAACAAATGTACTAATCAACATATATGTATCAATGTCTCTGCATGCATGGGGTTAATAAAACTCATCTTTTAAATACATTAGTAGTAGAGTTAAAACAAAAGCAGCTATATACACTGGTGATAAAAAATGCCAAGGTAAGCATAAAAACATGTCAAAGTGAGACAGTAACATAGTGGCAATGTGGTCTTGATTATATACTTGCTTTCACATTCACCCCGTTGAACAATAGAGGCCGTCCTTGACTACCCCTGAGTGAGATGAAAAAAAAACTAAGGCTTGCTTAAGGGATGTGACTTGTGGATAGACTTAGTGGTCTCTAAGAGGAAGGGGAAAAGGGAAACCAAAGTGAGATGTGCAGGATAGGCGAACACTAGGGGAAGGAGGTGTCTCACATATGGGTAGAGTGCTTAGGATGTCTCCATTAGATTCTAGCAAGCAACTTATAGCTCACTTCCAAGCCTGAATCAGTCTCCATGATGATCTTTTTTAGAACCATTGTGCTAAGTGCACAACTGACTGTAACTTTGATTTCAGGTTCTAGGGGACTCTTAGAATTAGCAGTCCCTTACTCTATCTCACTTCCCTGCCCTTTTGGGCTCCATGAGGAATAATCATTACATCTTTATTCTATACAATGGCCAGTTTTCATTTTGATTTTACATTTGTTCCACATCTGCTTTTTATTTGGCCCTTTTTTATTTCATTTCATACTTAGCCATTTGGCTTTTCATTATTTTCATATGGCCTTTTTGGTCGGCATTTCTTCAGATATAGCATAAGTCACATTGATACATGTAATGATGACATGATAACTTGCTTGGAGGACTAGTGAGGACACTTTCACACTCTAGAGCCGAGACACAAGTAAGCATGGGGGCCTATCAATACACAGAGGTCACAGTGGGGGCGAGGGATAACTCTTTGATCACACTAGTCAAGTCCATAGCCATAGGGTAGCCTACTGCATGGAGGATACAGATGGATAGAAAGACAAGTGGTAGGGTGGTGCCAACAAATAGTGGGAGATGAGCTCAACTGACAAAGGATAATCCTACCGGCAACCATATATCAAAAACACAACCTTGACACTAGTTTATTGTTCTCAATTGGCGCTCAGGAAGATAATGATCACCAGTGATATCACTGCAAAAGCTAAGTCGTCTACTAAGATAAGTAAAAGAGAACCATAATGTAACACCCACATGCTATATACCTGCTCAACCATATACCTGCCCTAAATCTGTCCCTAGTATACTGGCAAAGTAAGGAAATCTCATCAGCCACATGTACAACCACATGTACCTTTGCTGCTCTGCTCAGAATAAACCATGACATAGCAAACCTCCCTCTGAGGTCAACAAGAGGGCTCATCAACGAAGAGGACAAGCCACATTACTTCGGCACTCTGCATGTACTCATCCACTGATCACTGTTGTCAAAATATGCTCATCTCAATGTAGGACTAGCTCTGGTTTGGGACAGAAATATGGTCTGTTGCATCAGGGTAGCCCGACTACTATGGATGTGATAACAAGACTAACACAAACTTTCTTAAATAAGGTTGGAAGAGCTCTTTCATAGTTGCTTGAAAAGTAGTAGGGGCATTTGTTAAACCAAATGGCATCACTTCAAATTCATGAATCATAATGACCTTCGTGAGTTCGAAAAGCGGTCTTCACCCACCCCTTCTAATCTCACTCGTATTTGGTAGTAACCCGACCTCAAGTCTAGCTTTGAAAAATATTTGGCCCCATGAAGTTCATCCAACATTTCGTCTATGAATGAAATAGGAAACTTGTTTTTGATCGTTGTTTTGTTACTACCTCGATAATCTACACCACTCGTATTGGTAGTAACTTGACCTCAAGTCTAGCTTTGAAAAATATTTGGCCCCATGAAGTTCATCCAACATTTCATCAATGAACGAAATAGAAAACTTGTTTTTGATTGTTGTTTTGTTAAGACCTCTATAATCTACACATAGTCTCGAAGATCCATCTTTCTTTTGCACTAGCACTACTGGGACTACGTACAGACTTCTACTTCTTGTGATTATACCACATCATAATAGGATCCTGAATCAACCTTTCTATTTCCATTTTGTGGTGATGCAGATATTGGTAAGGTTTAATGTTAACACGTGTTGAGTCTGGTTTTACCTCAATTATGTGTTCAATTCTTCTTTCCAAAGGCAACTTCATTGGTAGGTTTGAAAATACCTTCTCATATTTTTGGATTAACCCTTGGATCTTAGGTTGTTGTGAGTAGATTACATACTATGTTGATATCTCCATTTGATGACATTGGACCTGTTATCACACAACTTGTAGTTGCCCCTAAAGGTATCCCATCCGGGACGGTAGAGGAGATAGGCAACTAAAGAGGTGACCCAAGAAATGCCACGGTTCCCAATGTAAGGTGGGAGTCACGTCAACCGAGGCACTCTTCACTTTAGGTCAGAGTGTAACAAGACCTAGGGGGAGACCCTATGACCAATCACAGTTGATTGGATCCAAACAAAGGTTTCTAAGGGTAAGTAAATGAGGAGTTACGGAAACCAATGCAAGGTTAAGTGGACCTAGAAGTCGAAGTATGATTGAAGGTGTGTGAAGAGATTGTTAGTGTTTCAACCTATGTATGGTTTAGGCCACATGATGGGGTATGATGACTAGGTATAGTACCATATGTTTACACAAGTGGGTCTTATTTCCTTGGGAAGTGTGAAATGGTCTTAAGAGGGCCCACAAGGTGAAGCTAGGTTTAATGTTGGTACTAGAGGTTAGATAATGACTAGATCTATAGATCCAAGTTGATTCTAGAAATACCCATGTGCTAGATCTAGGTTTTGACACGAATCCCAAGGAGTGCGACTTGCTTTGAGGAGGACTAGTGCCTTGTTGGATGGGCTAATGGGGTCAAAAAGTATGTCAAAGTATAGATCGGGACACCTAGAAGCCAAGTCAAGTGGGCTAAATGAGATCTAATGGTTGGATCTTGCTAGATCTAGGTTTTCAAGTGATAACCTTAAGTGGACCACAATCCCTTGAAACAAGGAATGCTACCCCCAAGGCGGATCATGACAAAAGAAAAGTCTAGACCTAGGTTTCAAGGTATGGCCGTTCCAAATCTCCAAGAATCCCAAACACCCACTTCCTCAAAGTGGACAAACTCACCTTCCCTAGGTAGTGCGACTTTGCTCAAGGAGGGTTAAAAGGTGGGTTTGGTGGACCAAATCAATCCAATGGTCACCAAACTATAGATCCAAGTAGCTAGTACCCCGATCTATGCATGTCCCAAAAATCAAGTCAATCCAAGGGCTAGATCTTAGTAGATCTGAGTTTTGAGGTGCCAAGAAATTTAAAAGGGGGTTTTGACCCCTTAAAACATGGAAAGATGTCCACAAGGTAGATTTCACCAAAGTAAGAATCTGGGGGTAGGTTATCAAGTGTCTAGATTGCAAATCAAGTGGGATCTCACCTACCCATGTGCTAGATCTAACCAAACAAGCCTCTCATTAGGAAGTGCGATTTAGGTTCAAGAGGGCTTTTTGCCTTGAAAAGTGTGTCAATTTTAAGCCAATCACCACCAAACTATAGATCCAACTAGGGGTGGATGCTATAGAGGTGGGTTTTCAAGATCTTCTCCAAAGCAAGGCTAGATCTAAGTAGATCTAAGAAATACCAAAATTGGGGTTTTAATGAATTAGGGTTTTTATGACCAATGAAGATAGAATGGATGAAAGAGGCACATACCTTGTAGATCTTACCTCAATTGCTTATGGCCACCTTGCAAATTGATAGCATTCTCCTATGTGTATATTCAAGAGTGAGATCCAAGAGCTCCAACCAAAACGTCCTTCTCCAAGATAGCCAAATCGTCCTCCTCCTACAAGACAAGATCAAAGAAACAAGTCAAGCAAGATGATTATGAAAATGGTAGAAAGATGTAATAGAAAGCATCAACTATGTCACTAAGATACAATAATGATACTCCCTGTCACAAGATCAACCCAAGAGAGACTATGTGGATCCCTCCAACAATAACCCTCATGAAGTCGCCCTCCTCTCCACCAATTCGACTTTCCTGTAAAAAGATTAGTAGAAGCACCAAAATCCACAATGATACATAGAAGAGAGACTGTATATTCAATATGCAAGAGAATCCACAATACAAGAGAGATGTGCTCCACAAAGAATTTTTCTATTCCAATATTCCAGAGCTCCAAAGGTGAGCTATACAATGGGGGGTCTCCTCCTTATATAGGATAATAAAGACCAAAACCCTATACCACTCCACAATACTACATCAATCGAGTGGTTGAGATTAAAAGATCTCATCATACAATCAATGGCTAAGATGAACCATAACAATATATCACATGGATCACTCAATATAACAATAGCGCCCCCACTAAATGGTACAATAAGAGGGTGACGTCATCCACTAGAGAAACATAAGTACCAAAATCCAACTCATGGTGACTAGGACATGACAATATAAGCTCATGGTGGGGCTAGGAGGAATCAATCCTTACTAGCTCATCCCCAAGGCACAATAAAATAATAAAATATGTCCAATATAATATAAATGACCAAAAACTGTCCTCAGAATCCATGACAGTCAAGCAGTAAATGTCCTCCTGTGATCAATCTGGGCATACCCACATGGTGAAAACTGACGGGAAGATAGTGATGCCACCCTGGAAGACCTCTGTGAAAACCAAATGCCAAAACCTTGCCTCAATTGCTCAAATCGATTTCCTCAGTGACCACTTTATCCCATTTTTTAACTGCCTCGGGAACTGTGAAAGTGCTAAAACTGCCTCCTGGGGTGCTAGCGCTGTCCATCTGAGCCCACCAGGCTCTCCAGAAGGGGGGGTAAATGGTAAAAACAAGTGGCTGGACCACCCCCTCCATCATCAGCGCCCTAGGTGAACTGGCCTCTCGGGTCCCCTGCTGCTCAGGCTGGGAAATCAGCCCCAAATCTGGTCAACAAGTGTAAAGCTGCATCAATCACTATCAGAAGTGCCCGGAACTGAAAGATAAGTGTCTCATTGGATCCAGAAGACCCAAATCCACTAGGAATGTGTACTCATACACCATGGGTTGCCCAAATGGGCCAGCTGTAGGGTCCACCATATATGGACAATGCATAATCTGCTGATCTGAAGAAGTAATAAAACCTGCTGAACTGGATCAATCATCATCTGTATCCTATGTCCATCATATGATATCATCATCAAGCATGTGGGCCCATCAATCATCATCAATAATCATCTATACATGGTCCACATCATCATAGATCCCAATAATATACAACCAAGGATAAATCACATCAGTAGACTAAGACAATGCTTCTCTAATCATTCTCACAGCTAAGCTCAAAGTATAAATTCCATTCAGTGGCATTAATCAAGTTAACATATTCTGTTGTTATATAAAATTGCTTGCACAATAGTTCAAATGACAAACTCACCCATTGGACATGGTCAGACTGCTAGCGAAGGGTGAAGGCTAGGAACAAGTTTGGGCAAAGAGGTTGACTGGGAGAAAGGGGAAAGCTACAAACTCTGTGTTGGACAAAAGAACACGGGGAATGGATGTGTCTCACAAATGGATAAGTTGTTTAGAGAGTGTTTATTCAACTTAGGCATCATGTCTACATCAAGTTGATCCAGGTTCATTAGGATCATTCAATTTTATTCCATGGCCTTTTTGGCCTACATAACCCTTCGGATTTCAGATGTGCTGAGAAGCACAACTAGTTGCAGCTTGCATCCAGGGCATGTTTTTTTTCAAATATTTATAAGGTCAGCAATTGTTTAGATATAGCTTTTAAGAACCATTGCTTTTTTGGACCTTTTTTATACTCTTCGAGGAGTATTTTTAGCTGTTCATCGCTCTTGCCCTTTTTTGTTTCCATGGGCGAATTTATAAGTTTCCATAGGTAGAACATGGGCTTTCAGTTTTAGCCAACAACATCTCAAGTGACTAGGGGGAGTTCGAGCCAATGCCAAACATCGGGACAACCGACCAGAATGATTTAGGCCTACAATCCAACTCACCAAAGGCAAGCTTTGTCACCAACTCAGAGCCGAGACACTGAATACACAGGGATGCGGTCCAAACATAGAGGTAGAAAAATGGGGAAGTCCTCGGTATCAGAAAGTCAAGTGAGACAAGTCAGGGTTTAAAGTCAAACAGGAAGGTCATGTATGGATGGAGTCAAGTGAATATGGAGCCTACACTAGCAGACAACTGGTGTCAGGAAATACCATATCTATGTAAGGTGAAAAACCAGTGGGTTTTGTTAAATGACCTAAATGTGCAAGCAACTGTCCATTTTATGATTTACAGTTCATTTTAAACAGTTTGCCACATCAGGAATAATATACCAAGCACATGCTGTAATCATGACTAAATCAACAAGATAATAATCCACAGTCAGTGATAACATATCCATAGATCATACAACATCATCAAAAAAATAATCATCGTGCACCATCTGAAACACTGCTGCAATACATCTCTAGGCACTGAACTGAAACTGTATGGGATAAAGGGTCACATCGGTCACCAAATCTGAACTCTCAAGGCTCAGCCTTGACACAAGGTCAAACATACGTCTGAATAATATACTGCTCTGATCATGAGTGATCCAAAATATATAGCCATGCTCTGGAATAATGGAAGCTCTGGAATGTGCAGATATCTGCTGAACAAGGATAGTAGCCCCGCTACTATAGTGTGATAACAGGACCACATGCAAGTGCCCCCTTTTGGATTAGCTTTTCCATTTGTCTTGAAGATAGAATTTGGGTATAAGGTGGTTGGAACCCATAAAATTTATATTTTCTTCCTTCCCACTTAAATTTAAAAAATTGCTCTTGATGATTTGTAGAGTAGGTGCTTAATGTTTGTAGCCATTGGATTCCCAAAACAACATCTCCTCCTCCCAATGACACCGTGTAAAATCCAAGCTCCAAGTTATAATCTTCTATTTGCAGTTTGACTTTGTGTCATTTTTCAACACCATCAATTTATTTCCCATCGGCTACCATAACCCTTATATTTTTTTTCCTTGTAAGAAGTCGTGGGAAAATCTTCAGGTACTTCCCCTCGTTTCGAGGATGGTACCCAAGGTAAACCACCGGCCCTGATTACGGGGCCTAACCCAGTGGGGACATCAAGTGAGGCCCTTATACATCATTGCATAGCCACCCGAGGATTTGACCTCGAGACCTTTTGCTTACAACTCACAGCTCTCGACCACTAGAGCTAACCCACCGGGCTAACCATAACCCTTATATTTGCTGCTGGATATATGAACAAATTTAATCTTTTGTCCACATTGACATCTATAAAATTATGGTGCTCCGTTTCTATAAGTATGGTGACATTTTCTTTTTTTACATGCCCTTTTAATTTCAATGTTTGTGGTTGAGCGATGCCTGTAATTGCAGCTAGGGATATCTTGGGCATTGCCTCCAATTTGTATTCGTGTCCTTACTTTCCCCATTGCTTCCTTCGTCCTCAGAGTCACTATCTGATGTGTCTGGTTCCTTCTCAACCTCACAATTATATAATTTCTAGTTGCTGCACTTATGCCTCGATGGCCATTTGTATCCACAATACCTACACTTATTTATCCATGTTTTATCTGCATCTTGATTTTGTTGTTTATCGCCCTCCCTTTGAGGTAGTTTGTATCTTTCCACCTTCTTTGTGGAATATTTATTTGATTTGTCATTGGCATACCTATTTGATCAGTTGGACCCTGTGAACAATGACGTGTTCACATTATTTTGTTGTTGAATTAACTTTGCTGCATGTTTGGTGTCTTTGATAGTTCTAGGATCCACAATTTTAGCTCACTACGGATGTAGTCCTTCAACCCATAGATGTACATTTTTAGTATTTGCTCATTTGAGAATCCAGTCTGTCTTGTTGCCAAGGCCTCCTATTCTTGAGTGTAATCATTTAAATTCCCCTTTTGCCTGAGATGGACAAATTTGATGTAAAGGTCATCATCCTCTTCTTCATCATGAAATCTCTTTAACAATAATGTGGTGAATTTTTGCCAATAGAATCGACAAGCTTCACACTTTCTGGTCCACCATAGGAACCAATTATAAGCTTCACCTTCTAAGTTCTTCGAAACCGTCATTATTTTTTCTCATTCACCAAGTGGAGGATTTGATTCAAAGATACCCTGCATTTTGTTAACCCACACGATGGCCCCTCTATGATCTTTGCCATCATATTTTGGTAATTCCTTTTTAATTTTGTGGTAATCTCTACTATGAAATCCTGAGTTACTAGTATTTCCTATGAGAGATATCGCTGGTTCTTCTCTATCTGGTTCTACTCTTTCTGGGAATGGAGAAAACCGAGGTGTTAGTTGACCCAATTTTTCCATGATCATTTTAAACTTCTTGTTGATTGCAGCATTTGCGGCCTCTCTTTCACCCTTCTCCATCGCAATGCATGCACTTTTGCAATGCAATTGTATGCTCTTTTCCTTGTTTGGATAATTCTTTCAATTCTCCTGTTTGTGTTTTCAAGCTGCTCTCAAT
Source organism: Larix kaempferi (assembly GCA_027924585.1). Lineage (NCBI taxonomy): Eukaryota > Viridiplantae > Streptophyta > Pinopsida > Pinales > Pinaceae > Larix > Larix kaempferi. The sequence goes on from BSBM01001879.1 coordinate 9,088,828, forward strand.
GCCTTCTAGACGAGACTTCCAACACCTTAATTTCTTCTTTGTGGTTAAATAATTTTCTTATTTATTTCATCATTGGTTACAATTTTTTTCTTTCCTGATTCCATTTAAATCTCTGAATTTGCAGCTGACTGTACGGATTACGCAGAAGTATGGAAGTACAGATGATGTTGTATGGCATGTACTACTGTACGGACTGCACAGAATTGTATGGACATACTGACATATGCGGATGTACGGAATATGTGGACTGTATGGAATCCTCACAGCCTTAGTCTGTGCCTGTATATCAGCAAGCTCTGATACCAGTTTAGCGGAAGCGTATAAAATTTATTTGATAAAAAATATCAATGGAATAAAAATGAATGATGAATACAATTACAAATGAGACCACCTTTAAATAGGTCTATTTGTGCCTTTTCATTTGAACAGGTATGTCTTTTAGTTTAATAATAATAGTCTTTTATTTATTTATTTCTAATTATTAATATTTGTATTGTTTATTATTTTTATTTATTTATTTATGATTCTCCTCTTAGTATTATTATTATGTATTAACTTAGACTATGTAGATCTATATACATAACAAAGTTATCTGGCTTCATTGGTTCCATGGGGAACTATATCTTGCTGGTGTTAAATTGATAGTGATATCCCGTGACAGCCAAAGTATCATTGTACTTTTGAAGAATTCAAAGCTTCATGGGAGGTTGAAGCATAGTATCATTTTGGTTGAGAAGTGGTGAATCATGTTGTATTCAACTGGAGGACAATGGCACTAATTGAATGGTTGCTTATGCATTGGCCAAAGGCACATCAATAACAAACAAGAATGGTGTCAATTTGAGTCTGGAGTTCTGAAGCAAAGGTAGGTTTTGATTCTCAAGAACTTGGTTAATTGCTGATTGGGAGGTTGCTAGTGCTGTTAATTAACTATGTTCAATATGATTGGGATTAAAATGGTTTGAGCGGATTGGATGTAGAGTCGATTTTGATGGAGATGGTTGACATTTGAGGTTCACGTTCTGGTTCGATGATATATAGTAGAATCCGTTGGTGGATGTCGAGTTTGAATTCAAAGTCACCGAAGTTATTTATGCTAAGTCAATGGTAGTTAAGGTGGAGCGAACTGTTTGATGTTGGGAATTATATGTTTTAGAGTTCTATAAATAGGACTATTTGGGTTAGTATTGGAGAGCATTCCCAAGGGGTTAGGTGTTATTGCAGTCATGCTCTGTTGCATATGCTTTGTTTTTGTATCTATCTCCATGTATTGAGCTCAATGAAACATTGAAATATATGAAAGGATACTGTTGTATCCGAGTTAATTCCCTATGTTCAAATATAGAATTGTAATAGATTTTCCCTTATTGCATTCCATGGATCCATCCTTCTGCATTACATCTTCAAATTCTTATAATCTTGTTAATCCTGTGGCAAGAGCAGGTTCTTCAGGCCCTAATTGGGCTTGGTGCGAAAGCTTTCTTGGGTTCATTGAAGTCTTCTTTAGTTCATGGAAGATGAATTATTCAAGGGTTGGTCTAATCTTTCTAGGGAACACTAGAAATAAATTTGCATGCCAGGGAATTTCATTGACACTGGACAGTGGACAATGAAACCCAACAAATTTCCCTACTGGGAAGTTATCCACCCAGTCAGAGAATGCATACCAACATATTGCAACAGACCCATGGCCTGTGCTGCATAACAACCATGCAGCTCACAGCCTCCTTGAACATAAACATGAGAAAACCTTTAGTCATATTACAAATATACTTGATATGACCTTGGTATGGCTCCTACTATTTCCTAATCCAAGCCATCAGAGGGGATTCAACTTTGAAAGTAGCCTACTAGATCATTCTGGCTATATAATCAGTGCAGGCTTCCTTGTGTTTGTCAATTGAAATTTTAATAGGTGGATTAGGAGTTTTAGATTCATTAGCTTTTGGTGGAACTTCTGAACAAACTTTCCCGTTTTCTTCAGTCCATGATCCTCTATGGTTGTTAGAGAATGAGAAACACCTATGTTGTGCTCTTTAGGCCCCTGCCTAACTTGCAGGAAAGGCCAAAGTTGCAGGATAGTCAACTGAATGCGGATAGAAGAGCACTGCATCTAAAGCATGTGAAAGCTAGAGGCACTTAGAGAGTGGCAGGATTGCCATGAAACTACTTACAGCCTTCAAGCCCTAAATTCAGTGGAATTGTGTTGCTATGAATTCTCATGCTTACAATGTTCATACATCTGCACATATTATATGCATATCTAACAATTAATCCATATAGGGGATGATAACGGGAAATGATTAGATGGTTTTGTAGCTAAGGAGGCTTAAACAAAGTGAGCTAGACCAAAGAGAAGAAAAAGTTATGAACAACCACACACATGAAAGAACAAAGTTACCGATTCATGGTGTTAACAACTTATTCCACTGCATAATTTATGTTGTGACGTTTGTCTATTTATTTAGAGAGAACTAGAATAAATGAGCAGTTAGTCCTTGAAGAGCCTTAGTTGGCTAAATATTTCTGGGTGTAGCATAAACCTTGGACTGAGCATTAATAGTTGACAATAACAGTCCTGAACTAAAGCACTAAAGGACGTTGATTAGTGGTGGCCATGAATAATATTTAAGGGTCTATACTTGAAATTAAATCAATATGGTAGTCTGTGATTATTGTTGAAAATCAGACTAAATCTAAGTTCTGTTTGCACACAGTTCAAGGACAGATTTAGTCAAACACTTCATGAACCTCTGATAATGAACTTCTACAGTCATACACACACCACATATCACAGGCATGCACTTATGAGTGGCCGTAAGTCAAAATGCTGTTCATAAAGTACTATAAGCAGCGGAAATTAATAAAAAAACAGCAGACTGTAATCAGCATTTGCACACACTTAACACAGGAATTTTTGGTCAACCATGACCCTGGAAAAACCCCACACTTCGGGGAAAAAACCAGTCAAGAGAGAGATTTATTGAGCTGCTGAATAAAAGCAATATCTAAGAGTACAACAGCAGATTTAGTTACAGCAGAAAGTACACAGTACTATCTCAGTCACTGTGTAAATATTTTCCTTGGAAACTGTGCCAAAGAAGACCCAATCAATAGGCCCAAACTTGCATAGCAAACAGTACTTAGTTTACAAATACTTATGACAGCAGACAACCACCTTGAAAATAAATAGTGCAAAACAGAAGTACAAAATACAACAAAATCACCTCGAAGCATGTGCCCACTGGCTGCCTCGATTTCTGTGCTATACGGCCTCACTGTCTCAGCTGTACGGCCTCTCTTTCTGCTGGAACAGAACAGCATTCACTGCTGCTCTAGCTTGCTGAAGGTGCCACTCTCTTGCTCTTCACTAGCTGCTCTTGAAGGCTGCTGCTCCTGTTCACACTTAGGGAAGTGCGCCCCACTGGTTTAGCCTTCACTCTTTAGCTCAACCCTCACTCTCTCTAGAAACTCGTGCCTCTCCAAGCTGCTCTCTTGGAATGTGTGTCAAAGAATAGAGACTCATTCACTTTTTATTTACCCTATTAGGGTTACTCTCATGACTTTTCAACTTCAATGGATGAGATTATATCTTGGCCAAGAGATCTATGGCTGGTATCTAATCTCTCACTCACTTAAATCCCCTAAGTGAACTTTACAATAAATTTTCTTTTTGAAAAGTCACATTACCCTAAATATATACAAAGTACACATTATGACTTAAAGTCACTTTAGAAACATAATAAAGTGCGACTCACTTTTAAATCATAAAGTCACATCAAAAAGGCACTTTAATAAAAACACATTAATAAAGTCACTTTAAGAATATAAATGAGACTCCACGTTATTGACCCCTGCACCTAGGCACCTGATGCAGGAGTGCCACCGAGCTATCAAATGCTAACACTCCCTCTTAGCGAGGGAGGTACTACTGTCATCAGCTCCACCTGGATCTCTCCCTCCAATAACTGAAGCTCCCTCTGAATCTGAATGCCTCTCAGATACCTGCACTGGATCAACTGTTGAAGGTCTCCGTCTGACAACTCTGAACTGAGAGCCCTCCTCACCCTCCTGCTCATCCTGAAGAATCATATCATACCAACTCTGTTTCCTCACAGAGTTGGATGAATCCTCCACACTGACAGCCACTGCTGCTGCCACTGAGTCTGATCTCTCACTAGGCTCACCATCCACCGGATGCCCCAAAACTCGGTATATCCGGCCATCACGGATACCAAGCAGACTCGCTGCACCCAAGCCTCCACTCACCGGATATATATAAACACGTCCACTCACATGAAGAACCGCATATCCGTCATCCTCCAAAGTTGAAACTGAGACCAAGTTCCTCTTCAGCTCTGGAACAAACAACACATCACCAACCTCCAGATAACCACCAGACTCGAGTTGGAATAGGACTTTTCCAACTCCTTCTACTGCATGGGTGCCGACATACCCATCCTCAGTCAGTATAACTCTGTCAATATCTGTCAATTCTCGGAACACTGCTCGTATCCCCGTCATATGGCGTGCTGCTCCACTATCTATGTACCATGCTCCAGTATCCAAACTCTCTGCTACACTACTGTCTGAAAGAATTGAGACGAGCGAGAATTCCCTCTCGAATTCTATCGCAAAGTCTCCCACTTCAGCTGGAGAGGCCGCCTTAGGCTCTTCTTTCTTCTTGTTGGGACACTGCCCAACATAGTGACCATAACTCTGGCAAGCAAAGCATTTTACTTTGCTCAAGTCTTTGGCTCCATTGCTCGAGCCACCCTTTTTCTTTCTACCCTTAGCTGAAAGGGCCACATTCTCATCATCAGCAATCTGCTAAGTCTTCCCTTCTCGGATCTCCTCCCGAGTAAAATCATCCCACAGTCTTTCCCAAGAGGGAAAGTTCTCTCTACCAACTACACACTTCACGAACACATCCCACTCCTTAGAGAAGCCCTTCAGGGCTATCCGCACTAGCTCGGGATCAGGAATCATCTCACCAACTGCACTCAATTCATCTTTTATCTGTCTGAGTCTAGTGAGGTAAGAGGCTACATTTTCACCTCTCGCCATCTTAGTGCCATGAAGCTTATCTTTTAGGGCCATTTCATGATTTTCATTGTTGTTCTCATACAAACTTTTTAAAGTATCCCACATCCCCTTAGCAATTAGTTTCTCTGCCAAATGTGGGATGAGGTGATCTCGAACACCATCCAGAAGCAGTCTCTGCGTTTTGGCCTCCTTCACCTCATGTATGTCAAGGGCTATAGGATCAGCTGCGGGAGGAACCACTGTGGTATTGACAAAGGCCCATAACTTGTTTTCCTTGAGAACAACTGTCATTCGGGCTTTCCACTGTAAGTAGTTGGAAATCCCTTCCAACCGATCTTCAAACCGGATGCAAGCCATCATTTACTTCTGCTCTTTTTCCAACAAGGCACACTTTGCCTTGACCAAAAATACTCAGCTGTACTGAACCAACACCTTTCTGCTCACTCTGTAAAAAATTAACAGACAGCTGTTACTTCACATGCACATCATCTGCAAAAAAATATCAGCACTTCTCTGCTGCCCAATAGTCCACTGAAATCTCAGAGCCCTAGCTCTGATACCATGTTGAAAATCAGACTAAATCTAAGTTCTGTTTGCACACAGTTTAAGGACAGATTTAGTCAAACACTTCATGAACCTCTGATAATGAACTTCTATAGTCATACACACACCACATATCACAGGCATGCACTTATGAATGGCTGTAAGTCAAAATACTGTTCATAAAGTACTATAAGCAGCGGAAATTAATAAAAAAACAGCAGACTGCAATTAGCATTTGCACACACTTAACACAAGAATTTTTGGTCAACCATGACCCTGGAAAAACCCCACACTTCGGGGAAAAAACCAGTCAAGAGAGAGATTTATTGAGTTGCTGAATAAAAGCAATATCTAAGAGTACAACAACAGATTTAGTTACAGTAGAAAGTACATAGTACTATCTCAGTCACTGTGTAAATATTTTCCTTGGAAACTGTGCCAAAGAAGACCCAATCAACAGGCCCAAACTTGCATAGCAAACAGTACTCAGTTTACAAATACTTATGACAGCAGACAACCACCTTGAAAATTGTGCAAAACAGAAGTACAAAATACAACAAAATCACCTCGAAGCATGTGCCCACTGGCTGCCTCGATTTCTGTGCTGTACGACCTCACTGTCTTAGCTGTACGGCCCCAAGTACTTCTGCTGTACGGCCTCTCTTTTTGCTGGAACAGAACACCATTCACTACTGCTCTAGCTTGCTGAAGGTGCCACTCTCTTGCTCTTCACTAGCTGATCCTGAAGGCTGATGCTCCTATTCACACTTAGGGAAGTGCGCCCCACTGGTTCAGCCTTCACTCTCAGCTCAACCCTCACTCTCTCTAGAAACTCGTGCCTCTCCAAGCTGCTCTCTTGGAATGTGTGTCAAAGAATGGAGACTCATTCACTTTTTATTTACCCTACTAGGGTTACTCTCATGACTTTTCAACTTCAATGGATGAGATTAGATCTTGGCCAAGAGATCTATGGCTGGGATCTAATCTCTCACTCACTTAAATCTCCTTAGTGAACTTTATAATAAATTTCTTTTTGAAAAGTCACATTACCCTAAATATATAAAAAGTACACATTATGACTTAAAGTCACTTTAGAAACATAATAAAGTGCGACTCATTTTTAAATCATAAAGTCACATAAAAAATGTACTTTAATAAAAACACATTAATAAAGTCACTTTAAGAATATAAATGAGACTCCATGTTATTGACCCCTGCACCTAGGCACCTGATGCAGGAGTGCCACCGAGCTATCAAATGCTAACAATTATAACCATAATTGAAGAGGAATAATTAAAGAAAACAATAGAGAATTAAAAGGATAAGTGAGAACACATATCCCTTGCTAGTACGATGTCACAGGATGCATACAATAGGTGACCTAAGCCTAGACAAAATGGAAAAGTCATGAAAAAATTGGAAGGAGGAAGACAAGAGCCGTTATAATTAACACAAGACTAAAGGTAAAATGTTGTAAGGTGGTGCTACCAATTTTGAAATTTTGACTAGTTGCTGATAAATTTGCTCTAAAAACCATCCTTGGAAAAATACATAATGTTTTTCAGGTGTTTTGACAAGTGATGCTAAGCATATTCTGTTGGTAGAAACTCTAAATCCATACCTTTTGTTATTATGCAATTTAGCTTTTATGGTTTATGGATTGAAAAATGTATATAAATATGCATAATGAAAAGGATCCTGTTCTCATGGTTGGATCTGTTGGAAAGCAGATGAACCAGAGGAAGAATACAGTACAGAGCCTTGAGGATCTTGGACAGGTGGACTAATTATACATAATGAAGATGAGGGATGTGAAACCAGAGGATGTGATCAGATAAGAGTACCTGTAGGTTCTGGATACTTTCATTGCAAAAAGGATGGTACTTCTTCTGGGGAAGATGTAATCCCCACAATTTGTCCTTATTGCTCATATTATTGATGAGAAAATATGGTAATTTTTGTTATATTATTCTGATGATGTGAAAGTGTTGTAATAAGGGGTTGGACCCCATCGCCTAGTGATATTATGATTGGCATTCTTAGACTCAATAATTTGCTCGAACCTCGTAATGGAGCAACCCTACCCTCACTGGAGCAGTAGGCACGCACCCCCTTGTATTTTGAAGAGGTGAGAGGGGAAAAATAAAAAGGATAAAAGATTAGGAAGGAGGACCTTACCCCATGATGGGTTAAAATATTTATGATTGTTCTTAATGTCCATCTCACAAATGAGCCAAGTGGCTTGATAATGTAGGTATAATTTTAGCATGGCTAGTTATTTAATTCAGAAAGCGCCTTGCATATGCAAATGTTTTAATGAGCCCCTTCTATGTGAAAGACAACAATTGGCATAACCACACTCATGGTCGATTCACAATTATTTTAGCCACACTACAGTCTTGATGGGCATATTATGTGACTGGCATTAATTACATACCTTCCACTTCATATTCTTAAGCATGCTCATGCCCTTAATCAGTGATGGTCATATTATGTGACTGGCATTAGTTACATACCTTGTACTTTGTACTTCGGATTATTAAGCATGCTCATGCCCTTAATCAGGCATGTTCGCATTTTAAGGAGCTGTTTACGAGGATAACATTTTTTGAGAGTACTTCTCTAAACTCAGGAGGAGCATTACAATTGGCCCAAAGAGGTTTGGTACCAGAAGCAGCTGGCTTGCACAGGGAAAACTACCTCGAGGGGTTAACCATTAAACACAAGCACTCGTATTTGGCTAAGCTGCCACAAGGGGTTGCTCTTTTGTCAAAATCACCGATGACTTGCACTTGGCCCCAAGTACTTATTTTTGTCTCTGGGGTCATTTGACTATGGTGGGTTGCGTAACACACCACTGTCTTTCACCACTAAACCATGATATCCCATTGACCATGGGGAGATCATTGATCGAGTTTTTTAATTATTGGTTTTTAAGCCATGCCAATTAACTATGTTGTTAAGGACTCATTGTGGGACATTGTTTTTTGTGGAGGCTCATGTGAAGGTAGGGGTATCTGGTAAATTTGCGGCCATTATGCAATTACCGTGAGGGGAAAAGATGAGCAGTTGGTGTAGTGTTGTTATATTGTGGTTTGTTGGTTTGGGTGGTGCAGATCTGTTGGTGTTGTTATGATGTCAATTGCAAGTTAGATGATGCATGTGAGTTGGTAGCGTGATGCTATTGAGATGAATGGAGATTGTGGAGATAGTGTTTGGGATTGTTTTCATAGGTCATTTTTTGTGCCAAGAGTGGAGAATTTTTTTTAAGATTTTCTTTTGGGTTGATATTGGTCCTTTTTGATCTTGTGAGCGGTTCCTTTTGACTTGTGGCAATAGTCAATCTTCTGCACAAATGAAGTTATTGTGATGGTAGTACCTTTTTCACAAAAGCAAAAAGAGTTTGCTAGGTAGAGTGTGTCGCCATTTGGAAATGTTTTTTCTAACAAAAATGGTTAAAAAGCTTTATGTAAAAATTCACTGCTTTCCCAACCCGGTTTCAAGTTTAGCTTGGAACATAAGTTTGAAGCACATTCATTTAATGACTGCTGCAAATGAAGTTTTCACTCATAAACAGTTCTGTAGCTTGAAACACTGAGAAAATTACAACATTTAATGAACAGAGTTTCTAAACAGTCAAACGATTTCTGTGGTGAGATGGCTGTTCAACCTCCCAAGGGTTGGATACTCATATTTTGTCTTCATAACTCTTTGTACATGATGCCATTTCACAATAAGAAATAATTATTTAACATTAAACAATATTATTTAACATCGTGAAGAATTATTTAACATAATTCTTTATGCATGATGCCATGATGTGTTTTTCAATAAAAAATAAAAAATATTCAATTACATTTTTCTTTTAAACTAAAAAAACTTACCATTTATATTTCCAATTTATATATTTTCCTAAGTTATTTCTTGTTAAATACATCCAAACTTGTGGAGAAGGAAAATGGTTTCAGGTTGCGCACGCGCACATACACACACACACACACACATATTGCATAGTCATTTCAGTGTGTATATATATATATATATATATATATATATATATATATATATATATATATATTTCCAATTTATATATTTTCCTAAGTTATTTCTCGTTAAATACATCCAAACTTGTGGAGAAGGCAAATGGTTTCACGTAGTGCGCGCGCGCGCACACACACACACACATATATATTGCAGTCATTTCAGTGTATATACACACACACACACACACACACACACACACAAAAATGACTATATATATATTGCAGTCATTTCAGTGTGTGTGTGTGTGTGTGTATATATATATATATATATATATATATATATATTGATTGCATAGTCATTTCAGTGTGTATATATATATATATATATATATGGGGCATAAATGAACAAGAGCTGCGTACAACTTAGTCCCAGCCTTTTAGGTTCAGAAATATAAAGAACTAAAAAAAAGCTAGAAAATGCCATTTTAACACTAGAATATACACGTTAGATTTCACTAATTCGGAAATTTGATAAAAAAAATGTTCAATGAATCATATAAAAGTACGAATCTAACAATATTACATCAGTATCCAAAAATCCAATTTTAAAATTCTTGTTATCCATTGTTATCAACAAGATAGCAAAACCAAAATGATGTCCCCATAGAAAGCATAAATTAGAATAATGGAGAGCCAAAGAATCATCTCGAAAAAAAACCAAAAAATTCACCATCTTGGGTTAGTGCATATCTCTATAAGCATTAGTTTTTGGTAGCCTCGAGGTAAAATATGCATTTGTCTCACATTTTCAACATTTTATGTTCAACATTCTTTAAATTTGTTTGAACATAAATTAAGTGAAAATATTTGGTGGTTTTGAATTTTGTATTTGATGAGAAATGGTGACCATAAAATTTCAATAGTGATTAAACATATGAAAATGGTCTCTCACCTATGATACTATTTTTGCATTGTGTTGATAAGCTACATAATAAGGCCAAATAAGGTATGTACATAGTTCTTAGCCATAGTGCTAATGACAATATTGCCATAACATTAAAGGAAGCATTCTCTAGAGTTTAATATTTATCATCATCTTGATTATTAGAAATCCAAGTTATTTATCACCCTCTCTTGTAAGTAGAACTTAACAAATTAATTATCATAAACATCCCCTAGGGCAAAAGCAAATAGTATTTCACCAAACTGAAGAAATACAATGTTGCATTGCATAACCTAGATACATTGACTATAAAAACATAGTACATAACTCTGTAAAAACAATAAAACTCATAAAAGTAACAAGACAAACAAATGATCAGCATGCAATAAAAGAACTGATAAATACAATGGATCTGATATCCTGTAAATTTATCAAAACTAGTATACAACCAGAAGCATCATGCAATGAAAGATTTGAAACAAAATAGTGTATCTAATCAACAATAGAGCAGAAAATATAGGAGTCATACCTGGATAGATGACCTAGTAGCTACCATTACCTTGATAGCTCCAATAGTGCAACTGAAGATGAGGGGACGACTCTCCACCCAATCAACCCCCAACCAAACAGGCTGGGCCCTCGAGCCCCCAACAATTAACCCTATGCTAGTGCTATCTTGCTTTCCTCTCCTCCAGAGCTCCTCTTCCAAGATGGCCAAAGACAAGCAAAGAAAAATACCCTTCTCTTCACTCCTTCTCCTCCTCCCCATTTCTTAATTTCTTATTTAATTTATTTCTTTATGCAAAATTTGCTTTCCGTTACTTCTTTTTCTTGTTTCTTTTTATTATATTATATTTATTATATTAAATATTCCCTATATTTGTATATGAGGGTTGTTACATACCCCCCCCTTCAAGAAACTTTGTCCCGAAGTTATAATATTCAAGCAATAAATACAATATTTATTCAATCAATCAATCAAGTAAATACTATAATATATAGGTAGCTAGTACTATTGTGAAGTTAAGAGATTTATATGTGTGGCCACCACATAGAAGTATCCAAACCACACTAATACAATCAAACGCCATAAATTACAACATGCTCTTAAGTAATTCCCTATGAGTCTAGTATGCAACCATATCAACAATCATGCATCATACATACATAAGCATTAGATAATTAATTAATAATTAATCACTGTGTGTTTGTTTACTTCCTCTTTCCTTACTCAACCTCTCCCTGAGAATCATACCATCCGATCAATGTCCCTACACCTCTCTTTCAACTCCGGATGGTCCCGCTCGCCATGGCACGGGCCCTGTACTGTAACCTGTCCATGGATCATACAGTAGGCATCAGAAGTTCCCCGGGAAGTTACCGCGGCATTGCCACCTTCCCAACTTCTGGTAATAATAAGGCCTCATCGGATTCTAATCGGAATCAGGGCCTTACCGGTACTAGCCGGCATCTGGTTCCCGGTACCCCCGATCCTAATACTCTCGGTACCCCCGATCCTGATATCAGGATCATTATACCCCAGGCATCTCGGAAGGCTAGCCTAAACATCCTCCACCGCACCCTCAAGGCACTAGCCCCAGGCATCAGAAGTCCTTCTACATAAACCTCCCTCCCCGTGAGTATGTCTCCAACCGTGGCCCCTGGTCACATCAGAAGTTCTCCGGGAAGTATCCATGGCATTGCCACCTTCCCAACTTCTGGTACAAAAGTCAAGCGCTGCTGGCATAGAGCTAATTGTTGGGCTTGTCCCCCAGCCCACAATTTATTTATAGTAACCATTCTCATTCGTGGTTATGGGCTCCCACGAAATCATAGAATACTTAGCCTCATCAGGCTATCTGAGTGGATCACCTGGAACAACTTGCACTTGCCATAATGAATAATCATTAGTAACCATTTCTCAGTATAATAATATCATGGATCAACCTTGAATCCTGTGCTGACAAGAATGTCTAGCCACCAGTTCATATTGCATTGCATTACATCATAAGCCATTGTCACGATAATTCATGCCAAGTTTAACATCTCATGCATTTAGGTGCTTTTTGCTACCATTATAACATAACTGGTCATGGTACTTTCATAATTTCACTAAGCATCTCATAAACATGTCATCATAAGCTGCCATTTTTCAACATTAGTACTATCAACATGGAGTAACAACCAACATAATCCATCATCATATCAAATATGCATTATGACAACCCACATAATCCGTCATCATATCAAATATGTATTCTACGGGGAGCAATAAGGGTTAGCATGAAACAATAACATGTCATACCAAATATCTGATATATTCTCTCATTTTCCACTAATACATGATAGAGCTGTAAAATACCATATTAAACCACAACATGATTTTATACCATTTATGTGCCAAGTGTCATTTATCCCTAGATGCCATGATAAAGCTATTAAAATGCTAAATTAATGTCATCACGAATTAATATCATTTTACGTTCCACACATCATCTATCTTGTAAAGCACCATAAAGTCTTGAAATAACACCAAGAAGTATCACATGCACAACTCATGGCTAGAAATGGCAACATCAAATTTCACATGAATAATGCATGACCATGAAGGCATCATTCCAAAAACAACATGTTGAAACACCATATTATGTACCACATGACTTACATCTCAAGATGCCACAATTAAGCCTATAAATTACCAATTGAGTATAAAAAATCAACGCATCATGTGCCTTATGTCCTATGCATCTAGAACCCATAATAAACTGAGTATCGACATGAAATATGCATCATGAAAGCTGAGTAGCAGCAGGGAAAAATAAATTGAGTATCATCATGAAATATGCAACATGTGTCCTCTAACTTTAGAAGCCATGCAAGATAATTCAACAACTACAATAGGACCCTATTTCACTCGATAATTTTTGCATGGAAGAATTTATGATTTACTATGGTATTGACATCACCAGATTTTATGTAAGAATTATCAGATCAAACAAAAGGTTCTTTTGGAATTGCACACTTCTCCAATAGGAGGAAATTTAGGGTTCTTAAAACTTACCATATGATCAAGAAAGATTTTTCTAGGAAATGATTAAAACTAATTTCGAGAAAATTCTCATAGAATGTTTGGTTTTCTAATAGAACAAGGGAGAGACAAACAGGACACCAAGTCTACTACAAGCATTATCTATACCAAGTCAACATTGGGAAGAGGTCTCAATAGATTTTACCATAGGTCTACCAAAGTCGGAAGGAAAGAGTGTCATCATGGTAGTAGTGGATTTACTCCCAAAATACGCCCATTTATTCTCTCATCAACAATAGTAGTTTGCAAACATTTAAATTGTGTATTTTGAAATGATAAAGAGCGAGGGTGAATTTGTTTTGTTGTTGTTGTTGTAATGAAACCCTTCTCTTACTTTATCTAAATCTTTTCCTTTGCTTGGCTAGTCATGGTTATTCTCAGTAGATTTTAGATTCCATGAATCCCAATTCTTTAATCGATGTTCTAATGCTTTGACCTTTTTTTTGAAAGTATTCTTCTCATTTCTAGAGTTCCAAATCTGTATACATGAAGGATTAGAATTGATTATTGCTCTAACATTTTAAGATTCAATTTAGGCTCTACATGTTAGTGTGATTTTTGTCAACTAGGTATTAACCCTCACCAACCATAACCCAACCACATCGACGGGAATACCTTACACTCTTTTAATTTCAAAATTACAATTGGTACTTACAATTACTTTTTCAACTATAACCAAAAAAAAAAATTAGTATCGTGGCAATGACTATCCTTCGTATAACTTTTTTTTCTCTCTCCTTGTTATGATTGTGAATGGAGTATGCATGAACTTGTTTATGAAATGGAGAAAACATGACATCGTGCATGCCTACATCGTATCGTATTCCATAGACGATAATATTTTTCATACACTGTCATCTTTTGATTTCATGGTAGGGCATGTGACAAGCGCTTATTGGTAAGGGAGATGCAATCCTTGGTGTATAAATTTCTATGAATTGATGTTTTCATGCTATAACAAAAAACTGTGTAGGTTTCATTCAATACAATAGCCCCAAAACAGAAAAGGGCATGCTGGCAGGGGGAACAATCTATGTAAATATATATAAAAATAAATTGATTTCAACAATTGGATTTACGTCAAGCAAAAGGCTGTGCCCAAGCCCCAGGCCCTCTGTGCAAAAAGTAATATATATAAATGAGAATATTCATAATATATAATATGCCATTCCAAGACTAATCGTTCAATTATGTCCTGTTTAGCTTCCTCTCTACCTTTGGAGACCACTATCATATATGTCTTTTACCCAGCTCGAAGCTACTTATCAAGGAGATTCATAATCACTATTATATATGGATTTTACAAAGCCACCTACGGATAGAGTTAGTAATTAATGCAGCATCACAAATAGATTGAGATAACGATACAACACAGAGGCAGAGCCAATTTATAAAGTAATTGATTCCGACAGGTTATAAAGCCATATAATCTGTTGATTCTGGGGGTGGGGACATATAAAGATATAGTGCCAAGCACAATAATAATTAAGGATGAGCAGTCTTGAACAATTATTAATTGTGAATCCCGTTGCATCTAGGGCAAAACCAAACTCGGTTTATTACAAAGATCCATCAGTTAGAAAGCCAGTAGCATTCAGAGTGCTTCCAGACTCCTTTCATTTCAACACTTCACTTCCCAGGGCTACGGTTGAATAGTTACAGAGATCGTAAATCAGATATCTTACTGCTATTATAGTCTGGTAGGCTTCGTGGGTCTGGAAAAAGGAGGCCATCAAGCTATTTAAAATATTCTAAGCAATAATATGCTTAAGAGTCCTACCATAAACATATATGGTACATACAGGCAAGAGTTTCCAAATAGAAGCTACTCTGTTAAGTGCACCATTACAATTTAAAACTATTAATATGGGTCGACAATTAACCCACAGGTAAGAACCGTAAAATTAATATTGATAGACATAATAATAACTTTAAATATTGAACATACAATTAATATCGGACAACTACACATTACAAATGCAATTAATATCGGACGACTACACTTCAAAATGTGCCCAACATTATTTGTTAGGCTTACTAATTTTTACAATTAATTTTTGTTAAGGACTTTTCATGGGAATCACTAAATTTTCTTCTTGGGATGGCCTGGATCTGGATCTGGATCTGTATTAGCTCTGGGTTCATAAAGCGATCAAGTGAGAAGCAAACCCTAAAAAACATATAAAATTATAATAACTGCCACCATACTTCATATCCCAGACTCCTCGTTTGACAGGAGATCGGCTACGTGGCATTGGATTAGACAATGAGTAGAGAATATAAAAATTATCTAAAATACCTTCCACATCCCATTGTTTAGTTTAAAGCTTAGAGAAGTTTATTATGCAAAAATTCGAATACAAAAATTAAGGATGCGGCACGTTGGGTGGTTTGTCTCGATCGATTTCAGAGAGAAACAAGGTGGCTTTCCCCCTAGAATTTTTCGGTGCCTTTCAAAAACTATATCACCAATTATGTTGTGAAATGGAATCTTCTACCTTGAGATCGAAGATAATACTCTAGGTTTGGAGATTATTTCTCTTATGGATGGATTTGAAGGCGTAAACCAAGATGTATGTTGCATCGGTACAATCCATTTAACCACGCCCACCATGGAAATTGTGTTGGACAAAGGGAAATTGACCTGACAAACACGCTATTATACACATTTCTTCAATTATGGAATAAGAGAAAATATCCGAAAGCATTGACTATTCGCCATTATAAAGCATAAGCTTTCACTTGAAATCGATTTTATGTTATAGGTTCAGTTTTTTTTAATTTTTTATCTAATAGCATTAATGGCCTGGTTTCTCTTAATTTATTTAATAGTGGGGAATAAATGGTATAGTAAGGAATGAATGGGATTGTGGGATGGTGAACAAAATGAGCGAAACAAACAATCAAAATTGGAAAAAAAAAATGTCCATTGAAATCTAAATTACTGATATAAAGAATGAATGTATAAGAAGAAAGGAAAACGCAAAATACCATGACAATGCTCTTACAGAGATTATAAATGGAGTAAGCTCCGAGTATGTCCCGCCTCTCTTCAATGGGTCTCTCATAGTAGTCGGAATACAATCACTCCACTTTCTCTCATCAACATTCCCAGACGCTGCTCCATTGTAATAGCTTTCCCAAAGCTTGATCTCGTTGTAGAAGTTAGAGACTGGGAGTGTGCTCTGTGCACGTTCTTCCATCCAAAGATACCAATGTTTCCATACTTGATAGTTCTTCCAACAACATTGCCAAACCCTAAGTTGGAAGCACCCAAAAGGATCAAGCCACTTACCAGCTGCGGAAAATTGCACCATGCCTGAAATGGATCAAATCTCCCAAGGTGGTATAGTTCATGTTTTATTACATTTCCATTGGAATACAAATTCATACAAATTCAGCATTAATTCTTCCCGCTGTTATTTGATTGCTAGTATGGGACATGAGTTCAGGGTTGTTGATGACTGAGAGCAGCACCCGAACAAAGAGGGATGCAGAGAGAAAGGAACAACATGATACAACGGGCAGGCGTTTTTTTTTTGTATTATTATTTTATTTTGGTAGATTTAACGCTCCAAAACAGGTAACGCTCCATATCGGTGTAGTCTAATTAACGCTCCATGCAGAGGTAACGATGGCGATGGCAGGAGAGTTAGAAATGAGCCGTTATGGTAGAGATAACAATGGCAGATCATCATCACTGGCCAGCCCAACCTCTCAGAATCACCGCAAAACCTTCCCGGAGACTGAGTGGTTCCACGATCTCATTAAGTGATATATATATAAGATATATTAATCAACCATCACTATACTTCAAAATAACTGTTAATTATATATTAGTCGTTGTTTCTTTGTAATAATTATTTTTCACAATTTCTTTTGCTCTGCAGGTTTAGCGTAGGTTCAATCTATCCTCTAAGTCGGAAAAATTAAAGATTTGCACTAATAAATGAGTGCACATGTATAAAGGCGTTATCTTGAGAACATCGAGAATAATCCTGACATTGACATCAATCAAACATTGGGGCATTTCATTCAATGGCATGGCTATTCACAACAGTTTCAGAATTGCTACTTGATTCCTATGTGTGCATCAATCTGGCCATGTTCTTCGAACAAGGGTATGGATTTTTCTGCCAGTTCTGTGTTTTCCTTTTGCCTCACTCATTACCTACTCCAGATATTTAACACACCACAATGGATTACAGTTAAGGGCTGCTCTCATACTTATGTCAAGAAGATCGTAGAAGAGCTTGGGAAAAGAGGCTGTAAGATTAAGACAAATTGTTCAATACAAAGGATTTCAACCACAAAAGAAGGTATTCTTGTTGATGCAAATGGTATCGAGGAAATTTATGATCGTTGTATTGTTGGTGCCCATGCACCTGATGCATTAAAATTGTTGGGGCATAGTGCAACATTTGACGAGCGTAGAGTCCTTGGCGTATTTCAATATGTTTATAGTAAAATATGCCTTCATCGTGACCCAAAATTCATGCCCAAGAATTCAGCAGCCTGGAGTGCTTGGAACTTTCTAGGAAGCAAAGAGAACCATGTGTGTGACTTACCAATTAATCTAAGATGTCAAGTGGAGATCTCACTTTGTGAGCCAGATTGCAAATGATCTCAGAAAATTGAGGGATCACAAGCAATCAAATTTGCAATCGGAATGAATGCCAAGTATGAAGGATTTCACACAACCCACATGGAATTCTCATCCACGCATTCAACAACAAATATGAATCTAAGATACTAGGAATCTCAACCTCAATAGTAGTCCAATATTCACGAGATAAACCACCGGCATCAATATCTATAGGCAGCACAATAAACAAAACTCAATACTCATGTTTGAAATATCTTAAAGTGTAGGTCTGCAGGTCACATCTAACACAGAGAATATGTCATGAAGTAGGAAGAGGTGCATGATCGAGGAGTCAATGGCAGGCTGAATGAAATTCCTTGTCTTAGCAGGCAGGTGTGCATATTATAATGGTAGACAACAAGATATTAGTTATGGAAAATCCAAGCTCTGTGTAACAAAACTTGGTGAATTGGGCAGCTCAATATCATAAGGGAGCCCTTATTGGAAGACCCACTAAACTGTAGGCATGCAGGAGAGTATGGGTGGATCTTGTAATACAAACAATTCTGCAATATTTTAATGATAGGCACATCTATCGTTTACAATCATAGAATCAGTAACATGCAGCCATATAAAATAAGCATCTTAATCAATTTGAAAAGAATTTAAGAGCCCTTAAGTACCAGTGTTTGAGCCAAGCTCTGATACCAAATGTAAGAACAATAAAACTCATAAAAGTAACAAGACAAACAAATGGCCAACATGCAATAAAAGAACTGATAAATACAATGGATCTGATATCCTGTAAATTTATCAAAACCAGTATACAACCAGAAGCATCATGCAATGAAAGATCTAAAACAAAATAGTGTATCTAATCAACAATAGAGCAGAAAATATGCTATGAAAATATAGGAGCCATACCTGAATATATGACCTAGCAGCTACCATTACCTTGATAGCTCCAATAGTGCAACGGAAGGTGGGGGGACGACTCTCCACCCAGCCAACCCCCAGCCAAACAGGCTGAGGCCCCCGAGCCCCCAATAATTAACCCTATGCCAGTGCTATCTTGCTTTCCTCTCCTCCAGAGCTCCTCTTCCAAGATGGCCAAAGACAAGCAAAGAAAAAGATCCTTCTCTTCACTCCTTCTCCTCCTTTTATCTCCTCCTTCTCCCGATTTCTTAATTTCTTATTTAATTTATTTCTTTATGCAAAATTTGCTTTCCACTACTTCTTTTTCTTGTTTCTTTTTATTATATTATATTTATTATATTAAATATTCCCTATATTTGTATATGAGGGTTGTTACAAACTCATAATAAAGAACCCAAGTATGGGTCTATCCTCATGTACCTAGAGAAGAAGGTTGCTCTTGGAACTTAGGAACACCTGGGAGGTGAGAGAGATGATAACTAAGGTGGAAGATATTATAGTTTTTTTATATTTACACTTAGCTTGTCTATAAAGCAAAGTTAACTACTATTTTTATAGATAAAAAACGTTTATGTATCTAGAGAAGAAGGTTGCTCTTAGAACCTAGGAACCCTCAACATGAGGTGAGAGAGATTATAAATGAGATGGAAGAGATTTATGTGGATACAATTTTTCCCTCTCATATTTAATGTCCAAAAAAGTTAAATAAACCATAACTGAGATAGAAGAGATTTATGTGGATACAATTTTTCTTTCATATTTAATATCCAAAAAAGTTAAATAAATTGGTTTAGATGAGGCTAAGATTAAGATTAAGATTAAGATGGATTTAAAAATATAAACTAGCATAAATCCATCTTACCTCGGAATGTTTTAAATATAAAAATTTAATTAAATAAAAATTTGTCATCCAATATTTAATATCAAACAAAAACAAAAATTAAAAAAACTAAACTAATTTTAACTTAAACATGAAGAAGTTTAATGCTTTTATTATCGTTCTTTCTTAATACTTAACATAGGTAACATAAATCTATTCTAGTTAGACTTCAAAAATATATTCCTATTGAGATAGGACACCATTTGAATTGATTTTTTTTAAATAAAAAAATGTGATCATCTCTCTTTTTGAATAATGCCATGCCCTTTCAAAAAAATTTCCTTCATAAAATAAGTTTTCTTCTCTTCGTACACAATAAGCAAACTACGTACATAATAAGTTTTCTTCTCTCCATACATCATTCTCTATCCGTACATAAAATTAGTTTCTTCTCTCAATATATTGAAACATTTTGTCCATAATCAAATCGTAAACCCTAACTTAAGATCTTGAGTTTAGTCTCTTCGGACGGTCTCGATGTAACACTATCACACAAATAAATAATAATAATCTTGTTTGGTATTAAGTGAACCATGAATGAAATATCTCTACGCGAAAATATAAAAACAATTTTGAGTTTAACTGGTGTTCTCGGAAAAGGGAGAAACTCCATCAATACGTATTTACAGTAAGATTGGAATCTCCCACACGCATGTCGTGCTCTCTCAAATACAGAGATTGGATACCCACAACACAACATAAATGCCATAAATAGCACCGTCACGCATTTTAAAACAATTACATAAATAAACACAACAAGCCAAATACACTAGGTCATTAAATAAGAATTTATTTCTAGATGCATCTCTGGTCGAATTGGAAGTGAGATTTTCTCTTTCCACTTCATGAGATTTGGTGTGTACCTCACACCATGCACAAACTATCAATAGAAGAATAAATTGCAGCCCTCTTTTTTGATCGTTATAAGTAAATCTAGAAAAAGAAACAGAGAACTACAGGTGCATTTCGTTGTTTTTACTATTCTAATCTATACACTAGAATCCATACATTATTTATAGATATATCAGAAACCAAATCTTCTCGCTGTTAAAACAAATTAGGTTTCCTCAAAACAAATTGTTAGGTGATTTTAATTATTATATTATATAAATATAGGATAATAAAATCATTTACATGGTTTAGGGTTTTGAAAAATGTAATAAACACTATGATGGATATAAACCTTTTAAGCTAATCCAATTGCAAAATCTAAAAAATCTCAATAGCTATGCCAATGATTGTACTACTATCGTTCTATTAACTGTATAGAATTTCTATGTGCGAGTTGGTAAAATAGAAATTCAAATTTGTTCAAATCGATATCATCTCTCAAAACAAATTTGAATCCCTTTAAACCCATAAACTTGTATTTCTATCAAAACCAGGGAAATTGACTGTACGCAACCTTTCACAAGAATAATATTATTTAGAAGTAGTTCTTTTACCGGGTCTCCTCAGGAATCACTTAGACTCCATGCCAGTTTTCATATCTTCATTTAACCAGAGAAAAATAACAAATACGAAATAAATCCATCCCTATACAAGAATTACTCTAGTGCATCATAAAAAACTAAAGAAAAGACATAGAATTGAAGGCAACTAGAGAAATAAAACCCAAAATTGATGCCCAAAATTGATAGATAGAAATTCCAAAGGAAAATGAAAACAACAATGCACCATGGAAACATAAACAAGAGTCCAGTGAAAAGGATAATAGTAAAACCACATAACTAGTAAAAATGGGCAAATGTCAAAACAAAATAATACAAAAGCTAGTTGGAACGCCATTTTTACTTTCCCTTTAAAGATTCAAATTGTACTGTTGAATTTTTTGAGGGAAATACATTAGTCTTCCTATCAATCTTTATTTCTATATGATTTATTTCCGATTAAGAATCTCCGTACACCTTCACAAGAACGTCCGTAGTCAAATTTAACTCTTACTGTAAATGTTCCCCTAATCATCTCTCCATATCTCTGACCGAAGGATGATGTAAAATAATGTTTAGTCGCATAAGTTGTAGGAGACAACTCATTTGCAGTTTCTTTGATAAACCCACCAACACCATCCACATTTTTAGAAGAACGATTACCATCCCTGTAGATTGGCAATAAGAGAGTGCAGTTGCAGGAGCAACAAGGATCCAATTTCATCGATGTTAGTGGGGCTAGGGGCAAGGCCTTTTCTTCTTGGGACCTGCAAGGAGATTTCATCAATTTTCAATTAAAAAAATTGATCAATAAAAAAGATCAAACATAAGGCTACATTCAAATAAAATAAAGGCAAATATACCCTCGGCCAATTGAGCCAAATAAGGACATAAAAGCAGAAATTGGAGATGAGGCACAGATATGGGATGGAATATTTGGAGGAAAATGAGGAGAAGATGATGAGGTAATTTGCATTGCGAATCCAAACAATACTTATGCAACTTCGACCTCTTGCTCTGAAAATGCTGCCGTCACCTGTATAACTAAAATCACAAGGAATATTTCTCTTGCTCTGAAAAGGCTTCCGTCACCTATATAATTAAAATCACAAGGAACAATCAAACTTAATCCATGTTTTTGGGTATCTGATGCATAAATTTGAAAAACCTAATTACTTGTAAAACAATCCTTGAAATATGGAGAGAACATAACAGGTTATAGTACTTGGCTTTGGCTTCCGTCCACACACACACACACACATAAATGTAAAGAAAACGAGGGAAGGAACTTGCATATATCAAATTATTTTACCAGAAATTCAAGTAGTTGTCAGGTGAAATTGCTTTATAACATTGCTGAACATGTTGAAGATCACAACTGAGCAAGAGATATTCAATCCAACCCACGTCTCCATTTTGATCACCATGCGTTGTGAGGAACTTGCATATATCAAATTTTTTCAAGAGAAATTCAAGTAGATGTTAGGTGAAATTTCTCTATAAGGCTATTGAACATGTTGAAGATCACAACTGAGCAAGAGATATTCAATCCAATCCAGCCATTGTGACCACCATGGGATTAACCTACTGAACATCTTGAAGATCACAACAGAGCAAGAGATTTTCAAGCCTGCCCACATCTCCATTGCGGACATTGTGACCACCATGCGTGAGTACTTGGGTAGGCCTCTACAATTGCAACAACCGAGTAATTGAAGTGTGTGCCTGCTAGTGAAATGAAAATACAGGCCCAACCACCCTAATGTTAAATCATTATATTTTTGAACGGAATACTAAAGAAGATTTTAAGATAGATTCAAGAGGAAGAAAAGACCAAATGACAAAGCATTGTCAGATTGCTTGCTGACAGGTGATAGGTCATTGCAAATGGAATGAAAATCCACTACCGTATAAATATTTCTATAAATTTGGTAAGTAATACTATGCAAATGGTTTTTGAATTTTTTATATTCCGTGCAATGATAAAAAAATGTCTAATCAATAGCTCTAATCCAATAACCATCAAGAAAAAACCTAATAAAGAAAAGTGAAAAGTAACATTATTTTGGCTAACCTTGATAAACATTATGCTTTTCAATAGATTGATCTCAAACTAATTGTAAAAGGTGGAACATATAGTCTCTGCCTACGACCTACGGTAGGGACTAATAAGTTTCCATAAAATGTACACTTGCCATATTATTATCATCATTACAAGCATGTAGGTTTGGAACGAAGTGCAAAGAGATGCATATTTTTTTGATATTAACATAAATTGGATTTCAGATGGAACTAACCACACCTCAAAAAAATGATTGTCCTAAGGTTTAATAGTAAATCTTGTGGTTGAAAATCATTTATGTATTTATTAACTCAACTAAATAGAGAAATAATACGAAACAAATAGAGAAAAATAATATTTCGTACAACATAAAAGATGGAAGAATGTGATAACTCACTTACCAAAATTCTTCTGCATTTGCATCTTTCTCTATTCATCATGCCTTCAACGATCAATGATTTGGAATTTTTCTCTCCATCTACATTCACATTATTAAAACATGACTAATAAATTCAATTATGATTCAACCATACCATATACCTGCTTTTCAATTAACCCACTGTAGCAAAAACCCTCATCCCACCCTTATCTTTTTTGTACATCACCTTCTTGATAGGCTCAACAATCCAAACCAAAGGAAAAAAAATGGAAAAGAAAACATAAAAAAAACCAAATCAAAGAAAGGTGAAGGAAATTAGAAAAAATAAATAGATATAATTAAAAACCAGACCAACAAAAAGAAAAATAATGGTTTACTGAAAACAAATACCAACAAAACATTCTCTTCTATCCTCTTCTGCTATGCACTCTTCCTTTCTCTTTTGCTTTTCCTTCTTGTTTCTTCCCTCTCTTCTGCTCTGCTCTGCACTCCTATTCTCTTATGTTATGATTCTTCTCCTTTCCAACTCCAAAATATTATGCTCTGTTACATTCTCCCTTCCAACAACAAAATATAATGTTTCTATTTTCCTCTATCTTCCTTCCACGCCAACGAATAATCCTCGTTTGCCTCTCCCACAATTCCCAAAACAACAATGACTTCGGATTTCAAATATGTTTGTTCATTTATTAATTTCGTTGTGGTCTCTCACCTTCGTTTGCCATGTCACCTCTCTCATTGTTGCCTTCACATTCTTAACACTATTATATTTACAGCCCGGTACTCCTCCAATGTTAGGGCATGAATCATGATCCCAGTGTCTCTAACCACTGTAAAAAACTTATCAACCTCTGACAAACTTGCTTAACTATACACAAATCCCAATTTTTAACATCGTTACTACCCAATGCACGATTATTGGTTCTCTTAACAACTATCAAAAGCCTCCCAACCTCTGACAAAAGCTTGTTTTACAATCCCCAATACAATTTTTGAACTTTTCTGTGCACGATCTCCAGTACACCTGTTACACATGCGTTTTTGAATTTTAGTGCCATGCCTTGCTTTTATGTTTTTAATGGTTGTTATAGGTTTATCTTTTCATGTTGGCTACATTAAGAATCAACAACCCACTTCTCTCCTCTAAAAAAATTGATAGTAATCATACCTTTTACATTAAAAAATTTACATTACACTTTGTGATTGATAATTGGTTTTGATCTTTTCCATTTTTCCATTTTTTGTGCAGAAATTTATTAGTTTTTTTTTGAAACATAAACTTGCTAGTTGCCGAGGCCTTCTTCTAGGTTGGAAAAGAAAATGGTATAGCATGTGTTATGCTTTCCTAATTTAAGATGGAGGTTATCTTATCATTGGAAAAAAATGAGGATTCTAATCCAACTTCTATTTTATATGTTCACCATTAAAAAAAAAAACTTTAAAGGTAAGTTTTATTTTGAAAAGTGGGAAGGTTTCATATCCATAGTTTAATCTACAATGTATTTCTTTGTTAACCATTGCAATGTGGGTGGCTGTTTATAGTAATGAAGCATAAGAAACGTGAATGTCAAGTCTAACCAATGGTATAGCTTGCATTATGCTTTCCTAACTTAAAATCATGGGATGGAGGTTAGTAATGAAGCATAAGAAACGTGAATGTCAAGTCTAACCAATGGTATAACTTGCGTTATGCTTTCCTAACTTAAAATCATGGGATGGAGGTTAGCTTATTTTTCAAAGAAATTGAAGATTTTAATCTAATTTCTATTTTATATGTTTATCACTTATAAAAAACTTTAAAGGCAAGTTTTATTTTGACAAGTGGAAGGGTTCATATGAACAGGTCTCAACATTAAAATCATGGGAGGTGAAGACAATGAACACGTTTCAACATTACAATCCTTAGAGGTGATCATCATCGTTTACTAGGGAATTCCTTTTCATTGCCTTGAAAAAAGAAAATTGGTGGGATAAAAGATTTATGATGTTGGAGATCAATTATAAATTAGCTATTATAAGTTTAATGCAGTCTAAAAGCTCTTTCAAATTTATCTAGCTTTAAATTTGATGGAATACCATTTTACTTTCATGGTTTAGTTTGTGGGCAAAGCATGAATGAGACTAGCCCATTGCCTCGGCTAATCAAGCATGTTTAATCCATTATTGCCTTCAAAAACTTAAATTCTAATAATAGATGAAGTCAATGACTCAAACACTTCCTTAGATTCAATGTATGTAAATGGGAATCAAGTCTTTTTTCAATGTTGTAAATTATATGATTATTATTTTCTCCTTAAATTTGTGAAACTAAGTTAAGTCCACGCTATGTCTAGATAACCATGTAATTTTATCAATTTCTTAGAAGGTTTTATATTATTTGAGTATCATGTCTTTTTTTCTTTTTCTATTCTTGAAGGCCATGTTTTAAGAATTCAGTAGGGGTTCATGGTAGTTAGATGCTTGTTGTTGATTCATGGATATTGGTGCAAAATAAGACCAAGGTTCTTGCATAGGGGCTAACAAAGGGGTGTGTTGTAGTCTAGTGTGCTGGCATATTCAATTCGTCGAAGGAGAAGGTCTCACTCGAAGCACAACCTAGACCCGTTTATGATGGGGATTGGATTTAATAGTCAAAAGGGAGTAATTGTGGCTCATTTAAAGTACATGGCAGCAATTGGATGAGTTCTAAGGTTGACACTTGGCGATAGAGGATTTAATCTCCCATAGGCCCCGTTTCCTCTTCCCCTCTAGTGGAATCATATCCCCTCTAGTGCTCTTTACACAACCATCTTGGACCATTTTATTGTTTTTCTAACATAATATTTACATAGATTTCAAGTTAGCATGACAAGCCAACCATATGGTCCAATAAAAAATATTTACATCATACATGCCTAGCCATTCACTAGTCGGGCCTTGGCTTTGATCTCCGCACTAGGAATCCACACTAGCATATTTACATCATTTACATAATTATTTTTAAATACATTCCAAGTCAAAACTGGGAGTATTACAATGTATCCATGCAGTTAATGACATCCGTTTAGAAACCAAGTCCCAACAACGTAACAATTTGTTGGTGCAAAATAAGACAAGGGTTCTTCCACAGGGCCAACAAAGAAAGCCGCTATAGTTTAGTGTGCTGGCATATTCAATCCCATGAAGGAGAAGGTCTCACCTTGAGCACAACCTAGAACTTTTTATGATGAGGATTGTTAACTGTAGGGGTAAACTGGAGAACAATATATGTATTCCCCATGTCACGACACACATTCATCATACATGCAAATATATAATTATAACAGAGTTACGCAACTAGTATAAAGCAAAGAATATAATCCACAGAAAACATCCATAACACATAACATACACACAAATTTTTTTGGGGCCCAATAATCTTCATTTATATTAATCCACTGTTTTGTCATATAATCACCTCTAGATCCTTAATCTTCACTCTACAAAATGACTTGTTGCAGACTAGATACATAAATAGAACCCACATTCCCATGACCTAGATACAAAACAAAAAACTCATCAGTTACTAAGAAAATTTCCTTAGGCTGTTGTTCTACTAATGCTCTTCTCTTCTCTTTTTTTTTTTTTTCTTTTTTCTTTTCTTGGACTCCTTCCTCGTTTGCTTCTCCCTTTTGCTCGCTTTCCTTGTGCCTTTTTATAGTCACAGGAGTGGACCCGATATGTTGCAATCTCTAACCATTTCCACAGATTCTGCCTTATTTTCTGCTTGGTCTACCGTGACTATGGTCCATTCCAAAAATGAAGGATCCAGTAGGACCTGACCACAAATGTTGACTCACCTTTAAGTCAACTCTATTGCATTCCTGAATCCTGTGCATATTTTGGTATCGAATCTTCAAATGAAGGATCCAACTCAAGTACTTCCTACTTCTAAATGTATAACTACCTCAAAACTATTTCAGACAAGATTGCTCTTGCTCTATCCTACACTGAGCTGAAGAAACATGGGTACTGAATATACAATATAGACAATGACTGCGACGATTCTTTTGCTTTTTTCAGTTGCCCTAGCTATTTCAAATATTGATATTGCTAATTTAGAGCTCCCCGGATGGTGTTCCTAGTTGACATGTTTAATTATAGCATCATGATATGGCCACAGATGAAAATAGGAAACTATCATTGCGGCCCCATATTTACTTGGTGAGGTACTTTCAATCAAAGGTCCTTCTACACTGTTAAGAGCTTCATTAATAGGAAGCCATTTAGCCTTTGTATCTGTATCTTTGAACCGAGCAGCAAAAATGTGGATCTTGGTTACCTCTTCGCAAAATTTTGTGTAGTTCGTGCAAGTGCATCATTCACAAATTTTGTGTTTCCAGCAGTTTCCATACATTGAAGATATTAGATCCAATGCTGTGGGTAGTTTACACAAACATACAATTTTAATATCCAATCAAAATTTTGTGCAAATCTTTGTATTGAGGCCTTTAGGATCATAAAAATTGAATTCTTCAGTGGCTCCAAAGTTGGATTCCAGATGAGTATTATATCTCTTTTTTCGAAAGAGACATAGTTCGAATAGCATTTTGGGATCATATCAGGATAGAGGTCCCCATACGAAAAGTCGCAATCGACTAATATAGATTGTTGCACTTTCTTCCTCATGATTATCGCACAATGCTGGTAGGAAAGAAGAATTTTGGGATGGCATACTGCTCCAGTGCAACATGCTTAAGATTTTTAAGGATGTCGGGTGATCAGGCCAGTGATTAATAGCGAGCGGATTTGACATGGGAATAATGTAATTGGGATTTGTTGGTATGTGAAGATCAAAACCATTGATTTTACACACGTCATGGTAAGTGTAATCTAATCATGGTGTAATAGTTTTGGATATGGAATATTTGGGTTGGTGTGACGTGACATGGAAATGATTAACTATGGGTACAAGGTTTCCCGACTATAATGGTATGATCTATCTAGGTCAAAACTTGTAAAAATGGCACACAAAACACATACAACTGGTGCAAAACGAAAATCAACTAAGATAACGAAACAAATCAAAACCAAAATTGCAACACTTAATCCTACTCTAACTCACTCCATGTGGCAGGAGTTCTAGCTTGCTAGATTACTGAGTAGAAATATAGGGCCTCATGCATGTGCCATTCACCCATCCTTGTCTAAGAATGCCATCGAGATGCACAAGCTTGACAGAACCATAATCTTTAACTTCCACAACAATAAATGGTTCCAACCAATGCATCTAAAGCTTTCCTAGATGCTTTAAGAACTTGTTTTCATATAGTATATCTTGGTCACCTTTTGTAATGTGTTTCCTCTTGATGTGGCGGTCATGCCAGGCTTTCTGTCGTTCTTTCTCCACTATTGTATGATAATCGACTAAAAAGTGGGACTCTTCTAGTTCCATTAATTCGGTCAACCTTTTTGCAACTGAATCTTCTTTGCTCATGTTAGTTGCATGTGCAAGGTACATAATAGGAATGACAAATTCAGTAGGAACGACTGCTTCTCTTCCATACACTAGCTGGAATGGGGTCTTCTTGTGTAGTTTCCTTATAGTGATCGTGTACGCCCATAATACTGTGAGAACTCTTTCATCTAAATCATCCTAGTCTATGCAACATACTTTAGTTAATCTTGTTTCCAAATTTGTTTTGAACTCATACATTTCATTAAATTTGGAATTAAATAGTGGATCTAGAATTCCAAAATAACCAAAAAAACTCAATTATGGGGTTGTTCTTGTCATAAAATATTTCGAATTTTAATGAAATATATTTTGAAGGATTCAAATGTTCCATTTGCTTGTGGGTGATATGGACTACTTTTATGATACTGTATCATAAATTCCTTTTCCAAGGTTGCAATGGTGTTGTTTATGAAGTGCATACCTTAATCGCTTGTGAGGATTCTAGGGAACCCAAAGCGAGTAATGATGCTTTCATAAATGAACCAGGCTATTTTT
The DNA here is from genome assembly GCA_027924585.1 of Larix kaempferi. Lineage (NCBI taxonomy): Eukaryota > Viridiplantae > Streptophyta > Pinopsida > Pinales > Pinaceae > Larix > Larix kaempferi. The sequence goes on from BSBM01001879.1 coordinate 9,118,674, forward strand.
TGGGGGGAAATATCCCGTGTTAGTGTTGCTTCATCCCATTTCGTCAAATAATCTGTTATGGTAAGATGTAGCGATCTTTTTAGTGATTCATAGGGGGTTAACAGGGTCAATAAAATAATCTTCCCACTTCTCGAATGGTTGTAAGGAACGTACTCAATGGAGTGGGATCTCATATTTGACTGAAAGGCCTCCCAACTCGCTGACAAAAAACACATGCTCTAGCATCCTTAAACAAAGTTGGCCACCATAATCCTACTGAATTTTTTTTCCTTCTAGTTTCTTTTTGACTAATATGGCCACCTACAACACCTACATGTCATTCCCATAAGATATCTGGTCATTCATGATCTAGCATGCAACAACGTAAAATTTTACAGTCTCGAGCTTGTATAGTTTCTCTACGATCAACTGATATTTTGATGACGTTTCTAAGTTTCGATATAGTTGTTTGGTTCCTTGCATGTTGTTAGAAACAACGTAATATCTTCTAAGTGGTATGCAATGGCCTTAACTCTGAAAAAAGTTGAATTAGGTAACCAATGATCAATTGGTCCTTTAGATTCACCTATTTCCAATAATGATAACTTATCAGGTCCATGATTGTACTTTCCTAGCTTGAAAATGACTTTGAAAGAAAATTCTTGAAATAAGAGCAACCATCTGTAAAGACGGCCTTATAACATAGGTTTATTCACTAGGTACTTGAGAGCCAAATGATCTATGGAAAACTTAAAGTGTCCTACTAGCAAGTAGTGGCGAAGCTTATGCAAAGCATAAATCATTGCCAATCCTTCTCTTTGTGTGGTCGTGTAGTTTCATTCTGCTTGAGAGAGTCTCTGGCTAGAAAAGTATATAGGATGGTCAATTTCGGCTTCCCCTAGTTGAGTTAACACAACTCTAATGGAAATACCTGATGCATCAACATGTACATGGAATTCTTTACCCGGTTATGAATGTAATAATTGGGGTGTTGACCATTTTCTCCTTCAATGTTGTAAAATATCTTTCACAGTGTTCGGTCTAGTTGAATGCTTTTGCCTTCTTCAAGAGTTGTTCTAAAGGAGTTGTGATAGAGGTGTAGTTGGGGATAAACCGTCTATAATATCTTGTATGACCCAACGTGGAGCGCAATTGATTTACGAAGGTAGGATATGGAATATTCACGATGACAACAATATTTGTGGGATCTATCAAGACTCTGTCGCGGTAGACAATGTGAAATAATAAGTTTCCAAAAGGGAGGCAAAAAATGTATTTTCGCAAATTTTAGGAAATATGCATCTGGCAACAACGATCCAACATTAACTAGAGTAGCACCACATGATATTTGTAAGCTATAAACTATCCATCCATCCAAATACATTTCCGGGAATTTATGAAGGAATTCTTTGAAATCCTCTATTACAATCCTCTAAAAGACTGCAGGTGCATTCTTCATCCCAAAAAGCATGACATTATAAGCAAAGGATCCCCACTCTATTGTAAAGGTTGTATGCTTCTTATGTTCTTCCGCGATCCGTACCCGATGATATCCCGAGAATCCATTTGTAAAATAGTAAGCCTCATTCTAAACTACTTGATCCAGGACCTCATCATTGAAGGGTGTTAGAAATGTGCCATGAACACATGCAGAATTAAGGCTTTGATAATCGACACAAACTTTGATATCTTCAATGTCCTTCCTACTCTAAATTATGATTGGGATAATCCAATTAGATTCATTCATAGGGAATATTAGGCCAACGTTCAACATGCGGTAAATTTCCTTCTTCACTTTCTCTTTAACTTGGGGGTTCAATCGACACTTCATAGGTTTTGCATCAGGTTTCAAGACAATCTTTATTTCTCCAAGATCGCTTTGGATTCCTTTGAGATCTGTAAAACTTTGCGGGAATAAATATTCATACTCTTTTAGGAGTGATATGATTTATAACATTGTCTACTCATCCCAATATTCTCCTATGGCTTCCATTTTTTGTTCGTCTTCAATACTGATATTGACTTGGCACATCTTTAGACACTACATATACAAAACCCCAGCTTCCTGTGGATTTTTCTATTGCACCTCTCGAGATATTTCAGACTTGTTGAAGGTTAAGTGGTGCAATTGTTCCAAGTCATCAAGGTCTGGATTCTCCTTATTAATATTTGCGCTACAGAGAGAGGATTGTATCTTTGGAATAAATACAAGTGTGTTAGGCCATTCTAGATGGAGTGGGTATATGTATGGGTTTCCTACATTCCACAACTTTTCAATGGACAAATTTTCCTATATCATCGTCAGAGCATCCGTAATAAGATCACATGTTGCGGAAAGGAAAAATATTGAAATTTTTTTGTGCTTAGTTTCCTTCAACACCCGGTTTGCTTCCGTGTTTCTTCATGCAATTACCAAGCCTTGGGGATGGGTCCCAATTCATGAAGAACTGGTGAACCCGAAATTCTTGATGCAATACATCTACTTCCCATTGTTGTTCACATCGATCGATGTGAACAGTTGGATTTGTCTCTTGCATATAGATTTTCGCAACTCGATTGGCATACTTGGAAGGTTTGAAATAAAGCATTAGGGCTATCTCAATTGTGATCCAATCATGTATATCATCATTATGTGTTTCCCACCATCTCGTGGGAGTACCTCAAAATGTCGTATCCAGAACATCCATTCGGTAATCTTCCGTGACACATGTATTCATTTTCTTTAGAAATCCATCCAAGATTTTAACACCATCATATAATGGAGGATTTGGAACTTCTACTCAGATCCATCGGATTGAATTTATCACTATGCAGCGTGAGGAAAATAACTCATGTTGTCCATTCTGCTAGTCATGCAATTCTTCTTCAGAATAACTATCAAAAGAGCGAATGCTTCTTCAACTTATAGATCCATTTACTGCAGGATTCATGTAGTCCTCCCTTTTCCTTACCGTTAAAGCATAAATGTCATCTAGAACATCCCTTTTCACATGCTCATGTACTGGTTCAATGTACCTTGGTCCTTGAAGTGGATCAAGGGGTTGCGTAATATTCATGCCATCGGCTTCAAAGGTCATATTTCCATTATTTAGCTCGATCACATAGTAGTTTTTGTAGGCCCATTCCTAGTAGAGATGGATATGGATCAGTTCCTCCCATGATCTCAACCACCTCAAAATAAGTGAAGTTTTTTACACCTACTAAGTCCACTTCTACATTCTCCAATTGATCAATGGGGAATGTGTGATACTGGTTTTCCATGCTCAATTAAATGGTAAAGTAAACAAGGGAGGGGCAACCCATGGCTTCCTAAGACTTCTTTGAAAATATGTCAACATAAGATCCCAAATATAGCATTACATTCTTGATATTGTATCCATGGAGTTGAGCATCCAATCTGAATTCTCGTCCAACCCTTTTCTTCCTTCTCTTCTACACAAACTGAGTTTTTATTTTAGGAAGAGGGGCATATATTTCTTCATTATATTTTGCAACACCAAAAATTGAATGAATGGTTTTTTGCGATTTGCAAGTTGTGCCTTCATATTCCAAGATATCTTGTAATAAGGTAAACCACAAAGAGACAAGGTCTCTTACCTTCCCTGAAGATCCTAGAATTGTAGTAATTTTTTAACTTCTTAACACATCATATGTCCTAGTGTTCTAGGATGGTCCCACAACATCTCTAACTAGAGGAGTTATCATATGCTAAAACATTTCAACAACATCCCAAATAATTTCTTTCTTTTGGACTGTATCAAACTTTGTCATTCGCGGAGTTGCTTTTTTAAATGTTGGTTGACTCTTGATTGTTCAAATCTGCACCCATTTTAGCGCCTCCCTAGGTGACAACAAATATTGTTAGAGTACGGATCTCTCGTGGCTCAAATTTAATTATATTTCTTGGTCATCATGGGTAATCTTCCCATTTCACAATGAGCTCTGAGAACTCCTCAATACTATGAGTTTTTTGTGGAGTTTTTGTTCGGCAATAGTTGCACCATGGTATTTTGGGGAGGTTAAAATCTCATGCCAGATGTGCTATCTTGTTACAGTTGTAACAACAGATTTGTCTTATCCATCCTCCTCATCTATCGGCTCCAAAATCTCTTCCGTGTCCTCCACCACCTCCTATTTCTTGCGACCAATTCAATACTCAGTATATAGATCAATATAACCTCTTTATCAGAGCGTTGAGGGCTCTGCACTTGTTTGTGCTATGTACTGTAGACCCATAAAATTCATAATATACTGTATTTGGTATCGATGAGTAATTTTGTAGAATAGGACAAAGTTGTGGTGGATGTCCAATTGCTTTGTAGATCTCACGGTATTCATTTCGATAAGAGCTCTGAGTATTTGTATATGTTGGGCGACTAGTCGTATAGAATGGGTTTGTTGCAACTACTTATGCAATGGTTGCACTTGTCCCACTAGTGAATGGTACTCTTGGAAATGTTATTCCTCCCCTTAATCATGGATATTTTGATGCATGATGACCTTCTGTCATACATCCCATGCATCAAACATATGATCAGTTTGGATGAGGTATATCCAACCCCTAAATATTGCCAGTTAAAGAAACAAATTGATTCTGCACTCGCGATAAATCATCGGTAGAGGACGATGCGCCAATCAGAGTGCTAACTAGAAATTTATCCATTGATTCAATCTTCATTTCATCTAAGAACAAATTCTTTACCTCTTGTAGCAATAGGTATGGTGCATTGGGATCCCTTCATTCGATCAAATCCATATACCATTGTAGAGCTCTTATGTGCAATGTAGTCAGAAATTCAATCAGCTTCGATGCAGGAGGAATCCCTTTGGAGTTCCAAATGGATTCATAGAGAAACCAATGATGTTCCACATCTGCTTCATTTCCTATTCCCTAGAAATCTAGGCATATTGGCAACTAGAGTTCCTACCAACACAAATCATTGGGGTCCTGGTTGAGCCATGGTGTTACTACTACTTTGCGCTACTACTTCCACTTACCACTGTAATAACTTGTAAATTTATACAACTACCAATTGTCTTAGTGTACCAAGGTAACTATAAAATATGATTATTAAAAGGCATTACCAAATTTTGTAAAGGATCCTGGGGGTATTCAAAGGCATGATCATATCCCTACTTCTAGTATCTCCTTCAACAACAATGGGGGCTCACTTTCTAGGGTTCCGTTGTTTTCCATAGGTCCTCACAATTCTGGCTGTTCCACAACTTCTTCAAGGTTTGGATCAAGTGATTGATTCGAAAATACGCTACTTGGTAACTAAATTTCACAATCTATTTCCTCATTTAATCCTTCTCCCCCAAATCCTCTTTTCTAGGTCATCTTACACTTCTATTTCTCGTCCTCTTAACCATGAACTAGCCAGTTCCTTTCATTGATTTACCTTTCACAACTCACTTCCCCTCTCTTCACTCTTTTCTCTATTATGCAACTCCTGTTTTTTTCTTTGCTTTTCTTGCCTGCATTTTCCACCACTTTTCACATATTACCAATCTTCTTATTATTGTGATATTTTACTGGAGAGATCACACAGCTGGAGCAAACCTCACTAAAACTCACTCAAGAATAGCAGAGAAGAGAAGAAAAATGTTGAATCAATAATCACTCATTAACACAAGAAATGGAAAAAACTGTTGTATCATACATCAGCTATAAGCTGGCACTGTGAAAAGTGAATAATTATTGAATACAATCAAATGGATTCGAATGCCACTAAGGTCATTCGAATTATCCTCAATGTGTGGCTTGGATAACATTGGAGACATCATCCAATCAGTGGTAGTAGTCACAAATAGTCAAAAGTTAGTCAAATGAGTCTAACTAAGTCTAACTGAGTCATGTGAGCACAAATCAAGGGATGGAGACTCCAAGGAGGGTGCATGAGGCTGATGAGGATGTCAGTAGGTCAAGTTGCACTCTGTTACAGACAACTGGAAGCTACAGGTAGTTAAATTGAGCAATAAATGAATAAAATAGTCAATAAATGTTGCAACTGACTGTTAGTGATCCAAGTAGTGTAGTAGGGTGCATTAGTCTTCTAGGTGAGGAAAACAAGGCGCACTAGGTAGGTAGGAGGGATACCGAGGGATAAACAAAGGCTCTAGGGGGCTGAACATAGGATCAAGGTGTTGGGGAGACTACCATACTGATGAATGGATGCATGCATGATGAATGGATGCATGCAGAATTCATGCAAATACAAAAAATGATGGTGAGAATATTCCAACAGTTACAGACTCATCCCTAGCGTCACTAATAGATCCCTCTCCGATTGCGCAGAATGTCTACTTTCCACAGCTTGGCAGCATCACCTCGGCCACATCCCTAGTGGTTTGAGAGTTTTACTCCTCCATTCTAATAAGGGTCAATGGAAAAAATATGTACTCAACCATCGAGGTCTTGATCCATAATTAGACTTCCTTCAATAGTATTCCTCTTTCTCCCTTCTCTTCTTCAGCCCTAGATATAGACTGGTTGTTTTTGGCTGCAAATTCCACAATATATCCATTCAAAGTGCTTTCTACCCATAAATTGATATCTCTGGTTAGTATAGTATCTAGTCGATGCAATTCTACGAGATATCCTCGAGTCCACGACACAGTTCTTCGATGTTAGTTGCTATGTTCTAGGGATTTCGTAAGTATTTTTAACCACTCAAATAGCTTTATAAGGAGCTCAACTCACAAGACTTCATATTGATCAAATATCAGTCCTCCGTAAAGGATGTATTCTCTAAGTTTCGGTGGATCCCACCCTCCTATCTCAGATTCATTTATTACGAAGTCCTCAAACCTCTTTTCCCACCAATCTTGAATGTTTCTCTTCAACACCAGTGTATGGCACATCCCCATCCATTGATTTAACCAACATAGAGAGACATGAATGCATTACAGGATTCTAAATTTTTCCCCACAACCATATTGAGAATTCATAACATTTAAAATGCTTGTGTAGATGCATAAATAAAAATAAACAATAGAAATAAACTCTATCCACACATACACAACATGCATATACAAGCATAATCATCACATGCAGCAAATAAAAATGTTGTAGATTCAAATACAAGGGAATACTTATCTTTAAACAGAGAAGATCCAAGCAATTGGTTGTGTAAGAGTGATTTTTCATCCAATATAGGAACTCTATCCAACATACAATCTTTATGTTGAGAGGCCACCCCCCTGTTGGGCTATGAGGCCACCAGGGCGAAAGAAACACCAACAAGTTTCTCTCTCTCAGCACACGACCCATTCTTCTCTCCATTCTTAGTCAAATGCTCATCCAAAGATCTACATGGGTCTCACTCAGCCCATCACATCTATGCCACTCCTTCCAATTTCCCCAGACAACATAAGGAATGCATTCGCTTTCACTAATACACAATTCCAGAAGTAAATCCAACCTTTATAATGCTTACCAATGTGTGCGGTAATATTCCAACCTATTATATGTTATTGGAGAACCTCCTGTAATGTTAATCCATGGATTCTCAAGCATCTGTGAGTATAAAAACTCAATGGGTAAAGGTTCCTAGCTTTTCCAACCTCTATGCTCACCTACCACCATCTCTTTTCCCTTGAAATTTGCATCAATGTCACTAAATTCAAATTTATAGGTTAATTCATGGCTTCTCAAGCATCCTTGTAATGTTAATTCATGGCTTCTCAAGAATCCATGAGTAGAAAAACTCAATGGGTAAAGGTTCCTAGCTTTCCCAACCTCTATGCTCACCTACAACCATCTATTTTCCCTTGAATTTGCATCCCTGTCACTAAATTCGAATTTCTAGGTTATACACAGTCTGATAATGGTCATGAACAACAATGGGGAGCTCTATGTAGTGTAGATTTGCATGAGAGAATAAGAGAGTGAATGTTTACTATGAAGGATATGATTTAATGGTGCAGAGACAATTGACATAACTTCTAACCATAGGAAAAAAGGACTTTTGACAGCTGACATAATTGTCACAAAAGTGCATTCACCCCCATGCTTTAATAACTACACGAGGTGAATTTTCCTACCAACCTCACACATGCATTCAATGATTGGATTAAATATTCAAAAGGGATTAATGGGATCATTTAAAGCACATGAAAACAATTGGATGAGTTCTAAGGTTGATGCCGGGAAATAGAGCATTTGATCTCCCATAGGCCCCCCTTCCTCTTCCCCTCTAGCGGAAACATAGCCCCTCTTGTGCTCTTTACAAAACCATCTTGGACCATTTTATTATTTTTCCAACTACATAATATTTACATAGATTTTGAGTTAGCATGACAAGTCAAATATAACCAATAAAAAATATTTACATCATACATGCTTAGCCATTCACTAGACGGGCCTTGACCTTGAGCTCTGCACTAGAAATCCACATGAGCATATTTACATCACTTACATAATTATGATTAAATACATTTCAAGTCAAAACTGGGGGCATTATAGTGTATCCATGTAGTTAACGACATCCTTTTAGAAACCATCTCCCAACAATGAAACCATTTGTTGGCGCAAAATAAGACCAGGGTTCTTGCGTAGGGGCCAACAAAGGGGGCTGTTGTAGTCTAGGGTGCTGGAATATTCTATCCCATGAAGGAGAAGTTATCACCTCAAGCACATCCTATACCTATTTATGATGAGGATTTCTAACTATAGGGATAACTGGAGAATGGAATACGTATTCCCCATGTCACGACACATATTCATCATACATGCAAATATATAATTATAATAGAGTTACACAACTAGTATAAAGCAAAGAAAATGATCCACAGAAAGCATCCATAACACATAGCATACACACATAATTTTTGGGGGCCCAATCATATTCATTTATATTAATCCACTAGTCTATCATACAATCAACTCTAAATCCTTAATCTTCATTCTGTGGAATGACCCGTCATAGAGCTAGATACATAAACAAAACCCAGATTCCCATGACCTATATACAAAACCCAAAACTCATCAGTTACTAATAAAGTGTCCTTATACTTTTGTTCTACTGATGATCTTCTCTTCTGGTATTTTGTTTTTCTTCTCTTGGACTGCTTCCTCGAATGCTTCTCTTTTTCTTGTTTGCCTTATGCCTTTTTATAGTCACATGAGTGAACCCGATATAGTTACGATCTCTAACCATTTCTACAATTTCCTCCTTATTTTCCGCTTGGTCTTCCGTAACCATGGTCCATTCAAAAAACGAAGGATCAACAGGCCATGACCACACACATTGACTTGCCCTTAAGTCAACTCTGTTTCATTCTTGAATCTTGTGCATCTTTTGGTCATACTAGGGTCTTGGTTTTGTCTTTCGCATCAACATCTTGGTAACATGAGAGGGGGAATAATTTTTCAATATATTGCACATAGGAGGGTTGTGTTGTCAACTCCTTATTCCTATCACATCTGGGTGAGTGATATTTCTAATGATAAATCATGGACTCAATGTTGACCATTATTGAAAAGGGGATTTCCAAATCAGTATCCATAAGCCCTCATTGTAGGTGTTGGGAGGTAGAAAAATATCGAGGCATGAAGTCTTTGGTTTCTCATACACGAGTTTAAGAAATTATGAGGATGTAAGGCCCTTTGAGATGGTTAGTAACAGTGTTGAAAATGATGTCAAAGTAGTGTTCGTGGGGGTAAATTATGCGAAATGAAGGGATCCCCTCAACCATCTGAATACATGAACATTGTGGAGGTGGCGAACCTAGTTTTATCGAATGTTATAAAGGAAGGTGATGAGTTAAAAAGTATTCCACCTATGCGAGTTTCAAAGATTATACCAATATAAACCTTAAAGGGAGACCTCTCTCACGCAAGTGAGGTGTTTCTCTTTGTAGGATAAAAGTAGAAGCAAAAATGTGAAGAAAAAAAAAGACTAGATGGAATTGATAATGGGCCAATATGTGATCATGGAGTAGGTGTAGCTCTTTCAATCAACAAATTTGGTCAAAAAAATTCACGAAACACTAATATTAGAGAAATTAATGGGTATCTAAGTGAGTAAAACATGGAAACAATGACTAGGTTATGCTCTATTTTTTCACTTTGTGGTGAGGAGGTGGATTACTTTCATTTTCCAATGGACAAAGGATATGGACAACATATTATCTAGGAAAGGGTATTTGGTTTTCTCTATCTTGTCACTCAAAATATGGACTCCATGAAGGAAAGAGTGGACATCTGGCCATTATGGGTAAAAATCCATTCACTCCCACTAAAGTTATGGTCTCAAAGGGATTTAACTATAATTGGGTAGAGTGCATGATATTGATGAGATATGTGTTGAAATCAACTTGGGTGATGGTCTTCTATATGGAATCAACATTCAAATGCAAAATCGTTTGTATTGATAGGATATTGACTATGTGAATATTCCTTTCCTTTGCTCCATATGTCATTTATATGGTCATATTAGATGCAACTACCCAAAAAATATCTCCTTGATGACGAGGAGGTGTTGTTGTGGGAAAAACTATCCTAGTAACTAGGGTTAGGGATACTAACATATAAAGGAAAGATAGCCTACTCTTAATTCCTACTTAAGCAATCAACTCTTGAATTCAATGAGAGAGAAAAGTTGACTTACCTAGATCGTGGAGGTTGTATACATCATAGGTTCTTGTTGCTCCAAGTCTTGTCCTTTGCTCAAACCAATTCTCTTTTATACCTGCGAACAACACAACCAACAACCTTTCTCAAACAACTTTGAATAGTGAATGGAAATAACAAAATTTACCATTGAACTTTTGATTAAATAAGAAAATTGATTTCCTCAAGCTAGAATCAATTCATTCCCAAAGCATCACATATAAACAATCTCATAATTAACAAAAGTATTTAGGGGGATGGAAATAAGACTGACCTTATATTTAGACAAAGAGACAACTTCAAAGGAAAAGCATCACCTGAGTCCTTAGCACAGTCTCTCTGTCACCAACCTAGATCCTCATTGCTCGAGCCACTAATAGGTCTCCATCCACTCTCTTTCTCGGTCTTGGAATAAAAGTGTTTGATTTTGGACAATCAATACCCCTAATCACTCATGGGAGAAAAGAAAATAAGCACAAAGGGGAGTTTGAGGGGAATTACACTATAAAATCCTAGGGATCTCTAATTCAAATCCTCGAACATGTAATTACAATGTTGGTATTGATAGCCCTTTCCTTCAATTTTAGGACTTACTTTTATAGTTGAGAGAAGTAGTTTATGGATTTGGGTCAGGTATAATTGAGTCCATGTGGACTGGCAACGAATTCCAACCACTCGAAACACATGTGTGATCATACATGTTTTTTCATTTTCAAATTTTTAGAGGCATACATATGTTTCTAAAGGGCACCTAACATATATGCTCGTTGATAATTGACACCATGCATATGCAAGTTAAAATTTAGTTTTTTGAAGGATCTTTCACATTTTGATGTGCAAGAGGATTGTAGGGGGTTTTTAGAATTAGTGAGTTTGAAAATGCTATAATGGATTCCCCATAATGTATGATCTTAGAGGATACTTTGATGTCCAAAATGCATTATAAATATACTAGGATCTTGATCAGTGGACCCGGCTAGGATTCACCAAAAATGGAGTAGGAAAACTAGCTGCAACAAAAAACCAAGGATTGGAGCACTCTCTTCCAGAGGGAAGCATACCCAAGCTCAAGTGTAAAATAACATGGCCAAGAAATAGAATACACTTCAAATCCATGAAATTTATATATGAAAATGTTCAATCATGGCCACAAAAAGATACACAGTGGATCCATGTCACAAGTAGAGTATAGCCACGAAGATATACATGGTGGAATATCTATGTATTAGTATATGGTAGGAGAAAAAATGGAATTGAGTGTAAATTGGTTCTTCATGTAGTACCAATGTTATATACCATATGGTATAGTCTTGTGCAACTCAAGAAATAACAAATACGAGAATGCTACTAGTTCCCAAGGTCTTACATCCCAAATTGTTGATATGTACGTGTTCTTACCATGTGAGTAAATGAGTTGAAGTCAAACATGGGGAACACCGTTTGATTATCAATCATTCATGTATACCACTAACAAAAACCATACAACCCGTTAATAATGATATTGGGAGTCAAGTTACCTAGTACATTCTAACAAGTATAAATAATTGAGTTGTCATCGAACACTTGTAGAATCTATCAATCAAGGGACATTGATGAATTTCCACTGTTAATTGAGAGGGAACCTGCCACTAATGAATGCAAGCCACAAGGTACTAAAAGTATCTAAACTTCATTTCCAGAGAAACATGAGTTTTTGTTGATAGGAATATATTCGTTGGAAGGGATGCATTGAGACACCCCCCATCAACCACGATGAACAACTATTAGGAAATGATTTGTTTCTTGGAAAATTTGTTGCAAGGACATACGACTGTGTACGCCTCTCGCATGCACCGAATGTGAATAAAACACGAGAGAGGCCCTCTGAGCAACAACTGATAATGGAAATTATTGACAAAGGCAAGTGCTTCTACCAATGATGAAAATGCAATCCAAGGTACGATACGAATGCCAAAATGTGAATAAAGGTCTTGTAGTGAAACATAATGGGAATTTTCTTAGTCAAAGACCAATTATGAGGTGTCATTTGATCATCACGACATATCCTATCAATCATGTAAGTAGTGCCAAGGTGTTATCGAATCCAGGTCATCTTCTTAGAGCAATATGTTATTGTTCATAACAAGTTACCTTCCAGTGAGAAGTCAATGGGGACCTTCTACACTAGCACAAGTCCTAACACTGGATGAGATGATACTGAGAACAACTTGACAATAGGGAAGGCTGACATTCAAAGTCACGGAATACGAGGAATGGTCGACTCAGGTTTAAACTTCCTTTGAACAAAAACACAACACATTATGTAGAAGCAATGAGAACTCATATTGGATAGAAAATTGATATAAAGTCAACAATGCATGAGGCAATGAAAACTGCTTCATAGTGCTTGGAAGAGTAACCAACCATAGGAGTCCTGGAATCAAACAATGGTTAAGATTCTAAGGCCAAAACTACAATCCGATTTGTGATGATAGACATGACACAAGTGATTTGTTCAAATGCGACATGACTGTGTTGCTTAAGACGTTCATAGAACATCAAAATTCTCACCCCCTCTCTTTTTTTATAAATAATTGTTTTTTTATCCTTTTCATATTAGGAAGCCTGAAAAGGATTAAAAGAATGCTATATTATAGTGGAGGAGATGAGTGTCGCATTGAGTGAAACTAAGTTCCAAGCGCATGGAACATACCTATGCCAAAAGAACGCATAAAATGGATGTCAAGGATGTGGACACTCATAAGGCATGTCTCCTTTGGTAATTGCTTCAAAGAGAGGCTACAATAAATGTAGAGGCTAGTGGCCAATGAGAATGAATAAGCAGTGAGCGATGGATGGAACACAATAGTGGGAATTAAACTCAATTAGCACAATTAGTGGTATGCACTGCAACAGCATGATTGAAACAAAATGGTGGGAGCCCATATAGGGAATGGCTAGAAAGAGATGAAGAAGATATCATGCTGCTTCAATACATAGTCATGATGTGGATAAAAGGGGCACCCGAGCCTAATATAAAACTTAGGAATGAGAACTAGATGGATAATAGGGGTTATATCTAGGGTACCCATGTCTGGGTTGGATTTAACTCACAAAATGCTACATTTCAATATGGAGGGTTAAGGTCACAATTTAGTGAGTATGGATCCTAGGTTGAATAATGTGACAAAAGTTGAGAGTGCATATGCAACAATGGGATGAACCAATGCTAAATGTCAGTTTGAGACATCATTACCTTAATTTCCTTATGTAATAACATTGTCCTCAAAAATTTTCCTCATGTCACCACCCTACACGCATTCACAAGTGATTCTACAAGAAGATTCATTAGTCAAAGTTACCAAAAGAATCCCACCCTAAAGTTTTTAGGCACGTTTTAGTAAATTATTTCTATTAGAAAGTTTTTAAAAGGTGAAAAATGAGCCATTTTGACCAAAATTACTTTTAACTCCCTAAAAATTACCAAAAATTACCAAATTACCTCAAGGATTCAAATCCAAATTGTGGGAGCTTCAAAAGTCAAAATACAAATCCATCATCACCAAGTTTTCTATTACTCCCTCCTCTTCCATTTTCATGCAACACACCTATACTTTTTTTATGTTAAATATAACAACATGATACATTCTAAAGAATTATGAACATGAATGTCTTGTATTCTCATGGCACACAAGGTATCATGGATTACATCCAGGGAAGGATTTAAAAAACACATTTTGAAATATTTCTTATGGCATAGTTGGCTTACTATTTTATTATTTTATAATTACATTTCTTGTTGTAATTAGTTTTATATTTGTATATAATTGGTTGGTGTAAGGTAACGCAATGCAATTATAACATGTTAGTTGCAATGGAAACCTGGAAAAACATAAATATGATCACTAAAAATAAATTTTAGAGGTACTTGCACAATATTTTAAAACACGATGTAAAAAGATGAAACATAGAAAATCCAATTACCTTCCAGAATATATAACTTTTATTTATGGAAAATTAGTATAATTCCAAGAAAATTGTGTTCTCCTTGTTAGGATATTTAGACACTTAGGAGTTAGTTAAGATCAACTTGTGTAATAGATCCGTTAGGGATAGTGTGTTTCTTTAGTATGCATTAGTATGCATTTGTAAATACTTAATCCGATGGTCACGATATGTTCTCGACATAGAGTGATCCGATGGCTCAACTTCTCTTAGATCAAACCTAACCTTGATCCGTGGCTTAACACCCGATTGGTCCATGATCTCTATTTAAAGAGCATGGAGGGTCATTGTTTAGTTGATCGATTATGAGAAGCTCATTTGTAACTTTCTTTCTTTGCATAATAAATTGTCCCGTAGAAGCTATTTGGCCGGGGCCATGGAGTGTTTCCCTCAAGAGGGTTTAAACCACGTCAAAACATCGGTGTGTTGATCTGTGATCTGTTTGTGTGAAGTGGTTGCTCTTGGTGTTCGGTCCTTTGGTAGTACCCTGTGTACCCGAACATGGTATCAGAGCTTTTATGAAGTGCCACTTCCGGTTATGATCTAGATCTTGAACTGCTGTTGCCGAAACTCGAAAGGGTTTCTAGTTCTAGTATTTCTGTGCATTTTTGGGCTGTGGGAGGTGTTCCATTGGGAAATAGTTTTCGTTTGATCGAAAATGGTTCCCGGTTGCTCCATAAACACGTATTTCATCATATCTGAAGGTATAATGTTACAGTGACGCATTTTTTTATTTTCTTTTTTTAAAAGGAAAAAATCTCATATTTATCATTTTTTACTATTAGATTTTTTTTTTGGGTTCGGATTGTTTCTTTCCCATCTGCATATGCTCTTTGCCGTGCAACTTGAGCGATCTCGGCAAATCAGAAACAGAAAGGGAAAGGGTTTTTCTCGGTTGCGTATGCTCTTTGCCGTGCACCTTGCGCGATCTCGGCAAATCAGAAACAGAGAGAAAACGTAGACTTTCTGGGCAAGCTAACAAGATCTAACTCTAAAAGTGTGGAAAAGTTTTTTTTGTTTCGATTTGTGGTTTGTTTTGCAGGAAAAATGGCAAGCACGCAAATCGAGCAAGAAGAGTAAAAAAAAAAAAACCCTTCCTCATTCCCATATTTTACATACCTTTTAATCTAGCTCACTTGGTTCAAAGTTGCTTTATTCCTTAATAGGTCTTGAGTTCAATTCTTAGGAAGTTACTTTTAAAAGTAAAAGTGCATGCAATTTTTATTTTCAAGTTATTTTATTGTAAAAGTGCATTTCACTTAAATAATAAAAAATAAAAATACAAGTGAGTCACTTAAGTTTTTTTTATTGTTGCACTATTTAAAAGTAATATCATTGTAAAAGTGAAATCACTTATTTTACAAAAGTGGTTCACTTAAAGCAACTTTCTTGTAAAGTGATTGTTAAAAGGTTCATCTTGGGAAGAGGGGAGTTCTTTTTTTTTGCTGGACATTCTCTAGTTGCCACGTCACTATTGGGGACATCTTCAACAGTTTCTTTGTTCAAGCATAACTTCATCATACGGAGTCAGTTTTCAGTGCCGTTTTTTTTAAACCGCCTATTTTTTTGAGCTCTTCACATCCAGACTATTGGTTTCTGCTTTTACAGCCATTAATTTACAAATATGACTGCCCCTTGTGATATTCTACTTAACAGTTCCAACTATTTCTCATGGAAATCTCGTATGGAGGATGTTCTACGAAGTAGGGGACTTTTCAGAATTACCTCAGGGAAAGAAAAAGAACCCACTGATGATGATAAGAAAATACAATGGGAAAATAGATGTGATGAAGCTCGTGGATTGATTGGGATGTCAATCTCTATTGATTTGCGATTCCACATATCTGGAATTGATGAACCTAATGCTGCTTGGGACAAGTTGGAATCTGTGTTTGGTAAACACAATGAAATTCGAGGTCACCAACTCGAAAATGAGTTGATTTCTTTAAATCCAAGTGAATTTTCATGCATTCAAGATTATTTATCTAAGTACACAACTCTTACACTCTTATGTGCAGAATGTAAGATTGAGAGGGAAGACAAACAATGCATTTATCATATTCTTTCCAAACTTGGACCTGCATATTCTGTTTTTGTATCTACATTTTACTCCATGAAAGCATCTTTGAATGCAGCTAGCTATCAAGAGCCTAGTCTTGAATCCTTTTGTGATTTATTGATTAGAGAACAAGATAAACTCATTCATCTTGGAATAATCAACAATGCAGATACATCTGGGAAAGCCTTATTGTCCCAATAGAAAGAAAAGTCCAAGCCTCCCAAGAAACAAAATTTTTGCAATAATAAGTCAAACAAGGGTCCAAAACCCTCTCACTCAGCTCCTTCTTTAAAAAATGACAAAGGATCCAAGCCAAAAGGAAAGAAGACTGAGCGTCATTGCAACTATTGCGGGAAAGATAATCATGATGAATCTAAGTGTTTCAAGAAGATGGCAGCTTTGGAAGCAACAATGAAGAAGCACCACATCAGCCTAGATTCGTCTTCAGAATCTGCCTCTCATGGACATGCACTTTGTGCTTTTGGTTATTCTTATAATGCATCTTCTTCTTCTACTTCAAATTAATGGCTCATTGATTTTGGAGCATCTTATCATATGGCTAAGGATCAAGCCATCTTTTCTACTATGCATGAATGTAACACCAAACAAATATTTGTTGGTGATGATAGATCTCTAAGTGTTGTAGGATCTGGAACATTTCCAGTAGATAATGATCATTTTAGTGATGTACTATGTGTTCTAAGAATTTCCTGCAATTTGTTATCAGTCTATCAGATCACTCATTCTTGTGAAGGTAAAACTGTGACCTTTACACCTCACCAAGTTGTAATCAAGGATTTTAAAGATTGTCAACAGGTCCTAGCTACCGGAATTGTTGATGATATTACCAGGTTGTACAAGTTTAACAACTTTGGGTCATCACCTTTCCCTTCAGTTTTTGTTGCTCATAGTGATAACTTGAGCAAACTTTGGCATGAGCGATTTGGTCACTTAAATTATCACTCATTGCAACAACTATGTAAAGACAATAATGGTGACAGGTCTTCTGATGGTATCTTGCAGGGATGGTGTTTATTCCGGTTGTGTACTTGGAAAACATCATCGGGACAGTTTTGACAAACGTGCCTCTTGGCACGCCTCGGTTCCCTTGGAGCTTGTGCATAGTGACTTGTGTGGTCCTCTTCCATCTGCTTCCTTTTCTGGTTTCAAATATTTCTTAACTTTCATTGATGATTACACCAGACGCACTTGGGTTTATTTCCTAAAACTTAAGAGCAAAGTATTTAACATGTTCTTGGCCTACAAGGCCCTTGTGGAAAAACAATCTGGTCATCAAATTATTAAGTTAAGATCTGACAATGGAGGATAATATGTTAACAATAAGTTCACTACTTTCTGCACTGAACAAGGCATCCAACAACAGCACACTATTCCATATACACCACAACAAAATGGTGTAGCTGAGCGGAAGAACCGCACTTTAAAAGAAATGGCTAATTGTATGATCCAATCTAAGGGACTAAGTCTTCAATTTTGGACTGAAGCCATTAATTGTGCAAATTACATAGTTAATCGCACCCCCACTAAAGCATTACAAGGTATAACACCGGAAGAAGCATGGAGTAAATCTAAAACTGATGTAAGTCACTTCCGTGTGTTTGGTAGTGAAGCATGGGCTCACATTCCGGATGAAAAATGGAAAGCATTGCAGCCTAAAAGTGAAAAGTGCATATTTGTTGGATATTCTGAAGATGTAAAAGGTTATAGACTTGTTCCACCACATTCTCATGATATAATCATTAGAAGAGATGTTAAATTTGATGAAAATCTCTTGGACTACGAGCTTAACTCGGCGATTGTGCCATCTTTGGCCTGCGAGCCTGATTCGGCGTTTGTGCCTTCTTCTTCTTCTTCCAACTTTCTTGACAGGTTTCCAACTCCAGTTTCTGATGATGACAGTGAGGATGAAAATCCACCTCTGCCTGCTCATGTTCCTCTAGTTGCACCAGCACAAGTGCTTCCTCGATGGGTCCGTTCAACATGTGAAGCAGTTGGTGATCTTGCCGGTGATCCTAGAGATCAACGTCGAACACGTTCTCAGTTTCAGCGAGCCTCTTCTCTTTTGGCTCAAGTTTCTGAGAATCATGATCCAGAAACTTTTGCAGAAGCTTCAGGGAATCCAGATTGGGATGCAGCCATGAATGAAGAATATTGTTCCTTAATGGCGAACGATACTTGGGATCTTGTACCTCTTCCAAAAGGAAGAAAACTTGTCAGATGTAAATGGGTCTATAGAACTAAGTATGCATCAGATGGAAGTGTTGAAAGACTTAAGGCAAGGTTAGTTGCCAAAGGTTTTTCCCAAGTTGAAGGGATTGACTACAATGAAACCTTTGCTCCCGTCGCAAAAATGAACTCCATCCGCCTTGTTCTTTCCCTTGCAGCCTTACACAACTGAGAAGTCCATCAAATGGATGTCAAGTCTGCCTTCTTACATGGTGATTTACAGGAGGAAATTTACATGGAACAACCTCCTGGCTATGTTCAGAATTATAACTCTAGCCTTGTCTGCCGCCTTAAGAAATCCTTATATGGCCTTAAGCAAGCTCCTAGAGCTTGGTATTCCGAAATGGATAACTTTCTCCTTGACACTGGTTTTTTTAGATGCCATTCTGACCCCAATGTCTATACCAAGAAAGTAGGAAACCATCTCATCATACTTGTTCTATATGTTGATGACCTTATTCTTACTGGAAGTGACCCTAAGCTTATAACCCATGTGAAATCCAGTCTTAAACAAAATTTTGAAATGTCAGACTTAGGACGTTTGCATTATTTTCTTGGTCTCCAAGTCCTGCAAACCAAAGAAGGAATCTTTCTTTCTAAGTCTAAGTATGCTTGTGACCTTATTCGTCGCTTTCACATGGAAGATTGTACACCAGCCCCTTCTCCCTTCTAGTCTGGAGTCAAACTTTCTGCCACTTGTACTTCACCTGAAGTCGATGCCACCTTGTATCGTCAGCTTGTTGGTAGTCTCTTATACTTGACTCATTCCCGTCCTAACCTTTCCTTTGCCGTTGGTCGTGTTGCCCGTTATATGCAGACACCTCATGAAAGTCACTGGAAAGAAGCTAAAAGAATACTTCGATATATTCGAGGTACAGTTCAGTTTGGGATTCATTACAGTATAGGGGGGAAACCTTTGTTGGTTGGTTTCACTGATTCAGATTGGGCCGGCGATCCTGATGATCGAAAGTCTACTGCAGGTTATGTTTTCAGTCTGGGATCTGGACCTATTACTTGGGCTTGTAAGAAACAACAAGCTCTTGCTCTTTCTTCAGCAGAGGCAGAATATCGAGCAGCAGTTAATGCCAGTCAGGAAGCTTTATGGCTTCGACAGATCCTTTCAGAGTTTGGATTCGAGCAACAGCAACCTACTCCACTTTGGTGCGACAATCAAAGTGCCATCAAGCTTGCCAAAGATCCAGTTCTACATCAACGCAGCAAACACATTGCGCTACATATGCACTTCATCAAAAATCTTGTTCATGATCGTGTTCTTGAAGTGCTCTTTTGCCCTACAGATGATCAAGTTGCAAACATCTTCACCAAGTCTCTTACAGAAGCGAAGTTTTCTAAAGTTTGATCTATGTTAGGAGTTCAGGAACTTGTCATTAAGGGGGGATAGGCTCTAATTCTTCCTTCCTTCTCCTAATAGTGTCACTTTTGTAAATCCTTCAATCCTATCCCAAGTTGTTCTTAAGGGGGGATGTTAGGATATTTAGACACTTAGGAGTTAGTTAAGATCAACTTGTGTAATAGATCCGTTAGGGATAGTGTGTTTCTTTAGTATGCATTAGTATGCATTTGTAAATAATTAATCCGACGGTCACGATATGTTCCCGACATAGAGTGATCCGACGGCTCAACTTCTCTTAGATCAAACCTAACCTTGATCCATGGCTTAACACCCGATTGGTCCATGATCTCTATTTAAAGAGCATGGAGGGTCATTGTTTAGTTGATCGATTATGAGAAGCTCATTTGTAACTTTCTTTCTTTGCATAATAAATTGTCCCGTAGAAGCTATTTGGCCGGGGCCGTGGAGTGTTTCCATCAAGAGGGTTTAAACCACGTCAAAACATCGGTGCGTTGATCTGTGATCTGTTTGTGTGAAGTGGTTGCTCTTGGTGTTCGGTCATTTGGTAGTACCCTGTGTACCCGCACACTCCTAAGATTGGTATGTTATTTGTTTTCTAAAACATAATGCATATGTTCATGTTAGGCCCCGATTTTGGTATGTAAACACTAGAATTTTTGAAAACAAATTTGCAGAGTTGTAGTTAACAAGCGGTTCTTGTGCAACACTATTTCTCCATAATTTTCAATGTTGATTTTATATATATTTTTAAATTAATAAAGTCAGTGAATATCTATAATGATAAGGTGGAGCGTTAAGTCCTGCTATGAGGGTCTTAACACAATCAATGAACTTTTTTTTTAATTGTGTAGGTATTCATTTGTACTTATGCATGTTATTTTTCATTTTCAAAATAAGAGAACTAATCAAAAGTTACAAAGAGAATATGAGACCTATTTTTTTTAGAAATTTGACATATGAACAAATAAAAATGAATAAAGAATATAAAACAATATTGTCTTCCTAAAAAATATATATATTTGAAATATGCACACAAAGCTCTATAAGTGTGTGCAATTTTATTAGCAACAAACACGCATAGCATAAGAAGATTCGAGGTTGAAAACCAGGGAAATGAAAAAATGGATTTTTTTTGTTAGTTGTAGGCCCAACCTACAGGTTTGACAATCCAAACCTAAAAACAAAGCAGACAACTCAACCACCACGTAGGAGGAAAAAGTCATTCATGCCATTTTTTTAAAATTAAAAACACGCATAGACTAATATTGCGTGCGTGTTTTATTTTTGAAAAATAACATGCACGTGTAATTAATGCACACACATTATTAACATGAACACTTTATTAATGCACTCACATTAATAACATGCACACATTATTTTTCTTATATTTTAACCCCCTCCCTCTCTCTCTCTCTCTAACCCCACATTTATATCCCATTGTCCCTAAACCCCATCCTCTATAACCCCTCGGCTCTCTCTTCTTATCTCTATATAATCCCTATCCTCCTCTCCCCGACCACTAACCCCTATCCTCCTTCCCTCGACCACTAACCCCTATCCTCCCCCCCAATCACTAACTGCCCCATATAGCTCTTTATCCCATCCTCCCTTTAACCCTAACCATGTCCCCTCTCTCTCTATTTCTCCTCACCCCATCCCCACCCCCACCCCCAACCTTCACCTCTCTCTCTCTCTCTCTCTCTCTCCACTCCTACCCCTAACCCCCCCCCCTCTCCACCCCCTATAACTCCCATCCCCCCTAAACCTCCCCCCCCTCTCTCTCTCTCTCTCTCTCCTCCTCCTCCTCTCCCTAATACCAACTCCCCATTCCTCACCCCCCCTACAAATAACCCACACACTCTCTCTATTACGCCTAATCCCCCTCCCCCCTACCACTAACATCCCCCCATATCTCTCTCTCTCTCTCTTGTACCCCATAACCCTAACCCCCCTCTCTATCTCTCCTAATCCCCTTCTCACCTACCACTAACCATGTCCCTAATTTCTCTCTCTCTCTCCCCCCCCCACCAAGCCCCAACTCTTCAATCTCCTAACCCTACCCCCACTCTATCTTTCTTTCCCCTACTCCCCCTAACCTTAACCCCCCTCTCTCTTTATTCTCTCTCCCCCCTAATACTCCCCCTATAACTAACCCCCCTTCTCTCTCTCTCTCCCCTCCTCCTCCTAACCCCTACTAACCCTCCCTCTCTCTCTCCACTACTCCTCCACCTACCCCTAACCCCAAAACCTCTCTCTCCCTTACTCCTCCACCTACCCCTAACCCATAACCCTCTCTCCTAATCCCCCTCTTCCTACCACTAACTACCTCTCTCTCTCTCTCTCTCTCCTACCCCTACCCTTAACCCCCCCCTCTCTCTCCTGGTCTCCCTCCCTACCAATACCTGCCCTCTCTCTCTCTACCTATAACCCCTTACCACTAACCACCCCCCATCGATCTATCTCTCTCTCTCTCTAACCCCCCTCTCTATATCTCCTAATCCCCCTCCCCCTACCACTAACCATGCCCATAGAATCTCTCTCTCTCTCTCTCTCTAACCCCTACTCTCTCCCTACCCCCAACCCCACACTCCTCACCCTCCTACCCCTACCCCCCACTCCTCACCCTCCTACGCCTACCCCCCACTCTATCTCTTTCTCTCTCATTCTCCCCCTCCCCCTAACCCCCCCTCTCTCTATCTCTCCTAATATCCCTCCCACAATATCACTAACCACCCCCCATATCCTCCCCCTTCCACTAACCCCCCCCCTCTCTCTCTCTGACTCCCCTCCTCCCCCTAACCAATTACTAACCCCCTCTCTCACTCTTTCTTTCTCCCCTACTCCTCCACCTACCCCTAACACCCAACCCTCTCTCTCTCTATTAGCCAACCCCCTAACCCCCCCTTCTCTCTCTCCTAATCCCCCTACTCCCCCCATAAACCCATACTAATAACCTCTCTCTCTCTCTCTCTCCCCCCCCCACTACTCCTCACCCTCCTACCCCCACCCCCCACTATATCTATTTCTCTCTCTTACTACCCCTACCCCTAAATCACCCTATCTCTCTTTCTCTCTCCCAATCCCCCTCCCCCCTACCACTAAACACCCCCCATATCCTCCCCCAGCCACTAACCCCCCCTCCTCTCTCTCTCTCTCTCTCTCTCTCTCTCTCTCTCTCTCTCTCCCCTTTTCCTTCACCTACCCCTAACCCACACCCCTATATTTCTCCCCCAACCCCCTAACACACCTGCTCTCTCTCCTAATCCCCCTCCCCTCTACCACTAACAACCCCCCCCTTAATGTTTAGAAAGCAACACATATGCGTTAATACCCCCTAACACCCAACCTCTCTCTCCTAATCCCCCTCCCCCTACCACTAACAACCCCCATTAATGTTGAGCAAGGAACATGTGTGGGTCATTTCCTACAGAGACATAAAATTCATTTTTCTTCCCATCATTTTGTCTCCTCACAACACGCATCTTGTTGTTCATATGCCCAATTCTCATGAAAAAGATTCTTTTGCGGGTGCTCTTTGTTGCTTAAACTAATTGGATTCACTATTTTTACATATTTTTGTTCTATTAGAACCTCTTGGAGATACTTTTTTTTTCATTATAACCTTCTAGAGATGGATAACAAAAGAAATAGAGCAAAAATATCTTGAAGGATGGAGTTGCCCCTTGAAAAATTCCATGAACTAAGAGAGAAGGAAAGGTTGGGTATAAAAACTTAGGCATCCACAAGTCATCCCCTCGAATACAATGGATGCCATTCATATTCCAACATCAAGTCAACTTCCATCATATATTCCATCAACGAGTGAATATGAAGGAAGTCAAACTTTGCTAGACATTGGGTATTCACCTGGGGATATTGGGAAACCTTCTAATGAATACACTCCTAAAATGAAAGCTGCATTTGAACACACAGATATTCAACGTATAGACCACACACATGTCCAATTTACTCCCAATATCATTCTCAAGTGAATGCAATTCTACAATCTACCAGTGATGGGATTCACACTTCTTGTTCAACTTCCTTACCTCGACTATCCAATGCATGCCGAGCAACTCCTAAATGTATTCTAGTGAATGAAATTCCCTTGTAGGTAAGTTACGAAAACGAACTATTGATTGGCACGATAACAAAATTTTCAAATTTTTTTGAATAAAAAATTATGCATCCAAATGACAATTATTGTTGGCTTTGTTAAAATCACATTGTTTAGTTGTTGTTGGGATATTTTAGGCATAAAGATAGTTAAAGGTTTAGATGCTAGAAATCATGTTGTTACAAATAATATTGGCTTATGTACCGATCTAGAGATTTTCCAATGTAGACCCAGGTTCTTCTCGGTTTCACTTAACCAACCAAACCCCTTCTCACCGGCCCTTTTGGCAACAACCTGCGAACATCCTAAGGTCTCACCTGAGGTGTAGCTATGGGGGCACTGCGGAATCAGGTTTCCACAGTGGTGTGATGAGTTGTTTGGACAGGACTACTGCACAGTGCACTATCAGACCTACGTTGCGAACTAAGGACTACACGACGATAGACTGCGTCGCGGTCCGCACTTCTACAAACCAACCGTTGCGCGACCAGCACACCCAAGGGCTGCGGTTTAGGAAAGATACAATTAATAGGACAACGCAACAGAGTTATACGCTTCCTTCTCCAAACTTAACCAATACTAGAGGTTTTACTCTAACACTCATTCAGTCATCTACTGCCTTAGATTAATTAGTCTTCTAACAAATGCAAGTAGACAACACATACACTGCTGCGCGCACCCAGTGCTTCGTGATGAAAGGTTATACAATCTGAACGTTACATATGCTTGTGATCATTCAATAAACTGATGCTCCTACCAACTTAGAATACTGCACATTCATCATTTATCTATTCATTTAAGACTTAACATATTATTCCCATCTTTCTCCTACGACGAATACATATAAAAGCATTAACATACAGCTTATAAATGAGAATCCAGACATTCGAAGTAGGCGAATAAGCAAATGCAGAAACACAACAATCACACTACACAGTATTTAACATGGTTCACCCCCCGGATGGAGTCTACGTCCACAAGAACTGTTGTTATATTAGTCTTTGGGAAGTGTACAACAGTTCTTTATCTGCGCACTCAGCTGCAGACTCCCTTCTCTCTCAACTAGATCTCTGCACACTCAACTTGCAGAGTCTTTACAATAGTAGTAAGCTTAAAAGATGCAACAATATTCAAAGCTTAACCCAAATGAAGAGTATTCAATAACCCAACAACGAAGAGTAACCCTTTTCCATACAAAATTGCCTTATTTATAGATCATGCCCGTAGGTCATGTCTTTACAATCCAAAGGAAAAAACCCTGAGGTTTACAAAACCGTTACAGTTTCCAGCTCATCGAGCTTGCTGGATTCTGGTAGCGAATATTCCATCGTGGCCTGCCTCCAACGCATGCCCACGTCGCTATTAGCCTTCCTGTCGCACACATGCCAATAGGTCGCTTTCACCGAGCTGTTCTTCCTCTAACAGTCTCGTGCAACTGGTTCAGGTAGTGGTATCTTTCGCGTGTGCGACCAGTCGCTTTCCTCCTGATTTGCTCCTACCCATCGCTTGGCATTCTTGGAGCATCTTTACCAAAAATAGACCGTCGACGGTCTAACTGGAACACGTGCCATATTCCGTTCAACACTCTGCCTTGCTGGATCTCTATAGACTGGACACTTCGCAGTACTATCTCCTCGCAGCACTGTACTTCGCATCTCTTTCGACGCTGCGCTGCGCGTAACTTCGCAGCATCCCAAAACTTGTATAAAAAAAATACTTTAGCTGAACTGCGCTCAGCTTCGCAGTTCAAAAAATTATTCTTCCTCAAAATGCCCTACTTGGGCCAGGCCCAACAAATAATCAAGTATATTTTAATACGATTGGAAAGTCTACTCATTCAAAAGATCTTAAAGTGTCCCATCGTGTGTTATTAGAATTGATTGTAAATAAGTACACAAGGCATTGTCAATTGTTGTCATGCACATCTAAGATTTTTAAAGTAAATAGAAAAACTCTTTGAAAGTACTCTATTATAAGAGATAACCTTGACAATCCAAATCAAAAAATTGGTGGGCCTTTATTGGCAGGTTACCTCGTTTAGATAGGAAATTAATTGATGTTGTCAAGAAACTAGTACAAAAGTTTTGGTTGGACAATATCAGGCCTTCATACAATCAAAGATATGTGCTAAAGTTAAGAAAAGGTACTAATGATCATGAGCCTCACTTTAAGCATTTCTTGAAATGACATAAATAGATCTCTATGAGAGATTAAATATTGAACACATGGAATTGAACTTGGGCCAAAGATCATTGTAAACCTTGGTATGTTAGAATATGCACAAACTGCAACACATGTTGTTATAGATACCATGTAGAATTTGATTATTTTTATGACACATGTAGAAATCCGTTGTGTTTTGCAAGTTAACATTGTGCAAGAGTGTTCATCCATACTACCATTGATTTCATTGAGGGATAGAGTCGTGTCCAAGGCCAAATGGACAAAAATGTTATGGGAAATCTTGTCTATATGGATCATGCTCTACATGCAGTGGATTTGCTTTGTTGTGTTGATGCATCCATAAAAGCATGGAGCGTGAATTTGGGAGGATGATAGTAGATATGCAAAGCTTCAAGTATGTTAGATGTCAACTGGATAGTGGGAAAGAAATAAAAAATATTGCATTGGTGACTTCCCAAGTAAGTGAATATAGTAATGTTTCATATTGCACCTTCAACTTGTTCATATATATTTTAAATGTCACAACGTAATTATCCATTATTTCGGTGTCACTAGGTACGAGTATGAAGTATTTTTTTGTTAAAAACCAAACAATATGTTCAACATGTGCATGTAGCGCGATGGAAGAATGAACAATTTAGGTCGTTTCCGTTTACGAGCATAGCGAGCCAAATTTTATTTGGCCGTTTTTGGTTATTTTGGGGATTTTTCTAAAAATATGTGATTTAATCTCGGTTAAAGGATTTGGGTCTATTTACTAATCTGAGTTAATGGATTAGGGTATTGGATGCTGCGAAATACCTATATTGTATTGTGAGTGATTCATAATGAGATAATGAGAAAAATAGGAGGTGTGGCTCCAAAGTTTGCTGGTTTTCCCGGTTAAGGGTTTCCAGGATAAATCTCTGTGTACTATGTGTGATGTAATCTCTATTTTTACTTAAAAGAATCTGTATGCTTTGCTTCTCTACATAGGTTTAAAACTTACATGTGGTATCAGAGCTCGATTTTTGGTTTCAGGGGGACGCCTCTGTTACTGAGGGTTCGACGCGGTTGATAGATCTTGGGTGTGTGATAAACCTGGGTTTAGTGTGAGCTTTGCAGCCTTGATTTGTGCATTGAAAGAGAATGGTGAGCAGTTCAGGAATTGAGATCAAGAAGTTTAACAGCCAGAAATTTGAGCTATGGAAGCTCAAAATGGAAGATCTTCTTGTAGATCAGGATCCGTGGATTGTTGTGAATCCGGGTACACAACCCACTGGAACATCGAAATAAGATTGGGAGAAGTTATATAGAAGGACGAGGAGTACAATTTGACTGTGCTTATTATAATCCATGTTATTGAACATATCTGGAGAAGATACTGTGGTAAATATTTGGACAAAACTAGGGAGTTTGTATCAATCAAAATCCCTTGTGAACAAGTTGTTTATCCAAAAGAAACTGTATCACCTCAGAATGGATGATAATGAAATAGTGACAGAGCATCTAAATGTATAAAATACTTTAGTAAGTCAAATAACCTCTGTTGGAATTACAATGGAAGAAGAAGGTAAATGTATTACATTATTGTGTTCTTTGCCAGATTCCTGGGACAACCTAATTGTAGCAATAAGGAGTGCTAATCAAGAAACTTTAAAATTTGATGAAATAGTATCATCCCTGCTATCAGAAGAGATGAGGTGGAAAGCCATGGATACTCATAGCATGGATGCCTTGTTTGTGAGAGGTCGCCCCCAGGAGAGAAACAAAAATAAGGGATCCGGGGGAAGATCCAAATCTAAGGGTAGATCTAAATACCTAGGAAAATTTATAAGTAAGTGTTGGAAATGCGGTAAATTTGGGCACTATAAAAAGGATTGCAGATCTAAGAATATTGATAAAGGAAAGGGACCAGAGGATACCTCTACCACAGAGGCAAAGAATTCCTCAAAATAAGGGGGGGATGTGTACCTAGCATCTACTGGTAATACTTGAGAATGTGATATATGGTTGATTGAATCAGGTGCATCATGTCATATGACCCCTCATAGGGACTGGTTTTGTGAATATGAAGAGTACAATGGAGGAGATGTGTTCTTGGGAGATGACTCACCAACCATTATCATTGGGTGTGGTAGAGTCAAGTTGAAACTTAAGGATGGAAGGATTATAACTCTTCCTGGAGTACTACACATTACAAATCTAGCGAGAAACTTGATATCTGTCGGAAAGATGGATATTGCAGGTGTAAATACTGTGTGTGGAGATGGTGGTTGCAAAATGGTTCGAGGATCATTGGTATTGATGAGGGGAATTCGGTATGGAACTTTGTACAAACTATTGGGAAGAACCATCATTGGTCATTGTAATAGTTCTGTTGTTCCTGAGGGGGAGATACAGAACATAGAACCCTAACTGTATCAGGAGGAAAGACAATTCTATGGTATCAAAGATTGGGGCATATTGGAGAAAAGGGCCTTCGAGCATTACAAGGTAAAAGTATGGTTGAAGGTATGATTGATTGCACTCTAGATTTTGATTTCTGTGTGTTGAAATATTGTAACTTCAAAGAATATTCTATTTGTACTTTATTATTATTCATTCAGAGATGTGTTATTCCTCCGTCGGAATGTTATTATTGTATTTAATAATGTAAAGTCATTGAGGTAAATCCTCCCTTGTAAGTCGGGTAAATAGATCCCTTAAGAGTCATTTGTAATGGGGTGTTTAAGTTCCCTAGAGGGGTCGACCCAGTTAGCAAAGAGATTAAATTATTGAGGCCGACCTATCAAGTGAAAAAGTCAAGTGAATGTAAGGTATAAATAGAGGAGGTGTGTTCCTCATTTGAACACACAATCACTCACTTGTGAACTCACATAGGAGAGAGAGAGATTTGCAAAGGAGGAGAAGGAGATATTGTTTGGGGATTTCATCTTTGTACTTTTAATCATTTATATTGAGGAAGTTTTGCTGGGTTTTCTACCCCATGAGGGTTTCCCAGGATAAATTGTGTCTCTTGTGTTTATGCTGTGCTTGTTATTCTTTCAGTGATCCTGTATATGCTATTGTTGTGAAATTGAATTGAGCATTGATGTTATCTATCTTAGCATATTGAATATTAACATGGTTTTAGAGCTATCCTAACGGAAGGAAATGTATGGAATTTACGACACTTGTTTCACTTGCGACAATTTGAAAGCTAGGGCTTTGTATAACAAATCCTAGTTATCGTGGAAATTTCACTATAAATATATTTTGGAGAAGGTTCAGTATCTGAAACTTGGACAAGCTGAAGAATAAATTTTCCTGTACCTGGAGTCCAAGTTTTAGCCTCAGATTCATTGTACTTTCGGAGATATGATCTGTACAAGTTAGGGTTTCTGCCTCTTCCAGAATGAAGCCCTAAACAAGTGACCTAGGTAAAAAGGTCATATCTAGGGATAGCAAGCTCCAAATGGAATTCCGTAAAATGTGATAGTTAGGGAACAGACTATAGTTTCACAGGTCCGAGTATTAGAGGCCGAAGTTGAAACAGTGACACGACGAACTCCGTACAAGTTTGATATGCTGTTTCATCCCATAAACAGGTCATGTTGGGAAAATTAGCATATCTCCCTCATGGAGAATCCAATGAAGCTCAAATATGTGGGGTTGGAAAGATGACAGGTTAGGATACCACAGGCATAAGTTTCAGACCCTAAGTATCCTAAATTTTATAGATACACCAGAAACAATACGACACATCTGAAATGGATCAACAAAGGAAATCAAAGAAGAGGAGGAAGAAGCTCTCACTTAGGGTTTTTAGTTTTTAGGTATGGCATGACCTGATATAATGTTGGAGACACCTGATGAAACATTGGAAACTTTGAAAATGGATTTGGAATCCATTCATCATAGATATTAATATTCCATCAAAATGTTGCGGGAGGAAGGAGATTGAAAATTAGGGTTTCCAAGTAAGAAGAAACCCTAGCAAAGTTGGGAGACTCATAGGGAGGCAATGAAGGAGGTTTAAATGGAATTGATATTATATCATCCTAGAACCATGAACCTATATAATATGTTTACAAGTGATCTACCTTGGATGGTTAGGGTTTTACCCTTATAGAGAAGACTACAAGCAATTTCGACAGGTATGAATTGAGAAGATACAGGTATGTTTTGAAATCTGTTTCATGATTAAGTTCATGATATGTTTGTCTTCATATTATTGAGGTTAGTACAATCATGATTAATTTTAGATTGTATGATCACCTTAGTAAAATTATGAATGCATGTGAATGATAGAAGACATTCATTGATTAGGGTTATGACACTTATGATTGTACTAATGCACTTGTGGTGTTGTATGAGGATGATGTTGTCTGCTAACATGAAAGGTACATCCAAAAAGAAAAATCAAGTTCTAGATCAAGAATATATGACCATGATTCCATGAAGACAAAGACTCATCCATAGTCATTGATCACATAGAATCTCTACTTAGAAGGTATGTATAATTTGGTTCTACAATGCTTAACTTATGAGATTCGTAGGTTACTAGCACAAGGTCTCTAAATCATTGAAGAGTACAAAGAAGACATTGTTTGGGTATGTTAGACATAACTAGCAAGCATGATAATCCAGGTATGTTTTCCTATATCGAGTTATAATCCTACTTTGTGTTAGGATCTTATATAAGTATACTTTTGTATGATTGATAATGATTATTCATGAAGTTATCAAGGGTTTATGCATATTATGCTTCTTAGTTTGATTAATGATATGACAAACTAGAAGAGTCCTATGGTCAAATAAGAATATGCATGAGTAAAAGAAGTACTCCCTGAAACCTTGAATACTAACGCTTGTGATAAATTACCTGTGTATGAAATGATCATGACCATACATATTTAAGATTATAATGTTTTGATAGTATTAAGATTATACTAATGAATGTATGATTATGTATGATATTTTGAGGATGACACAATGATGAAACTAGTGCACACTTAAGCATGCATAGTGGTCCAGGATGGATAGAAGTTCAAAGACATATAATCATGATGCTATCATAAAGGGAAAATAGAGATCAAGAGGGAGGCAACGACACAAACATAACAGATAAGTATTTGAGTTGTTATTTGAATTACTTCTTGAAGTGATATTGCTCGTAATAGTTGTATGCATATTTGTATTCCTAGAATATATCATGCATTGTGTAAGCATTCATATAGCATTGAATAGTATACTACTAATATGCATGTGATGGGGTAAGTTGGAAAAACATTCCATTGTTGCTTGTCTAGAATGAAACCTCTTTGCTAACATAATGGGAGCTGTGCACGCTCTTAATAGTATGTTCTGGTAGAGATGGAAGGAATCTAGATAGCCACTGTATGCATACAGGATATGGAAAAGTGTTGTGCCAAAGTATTGGTAAAGATAGTTGCATAACTATGTGAATCATATCAGTATGCATAATAGGTTATCATTGAAATGTCAACAAGATTTGATGATTATGAAGTATCACTAATCATGTAATTGAATTTGATTTGTAGGAAAGATCATGTGCTATGATCTACAAAAGAAGGATGATGAACACTTGTTCCAAAGAACAAGTGATGATTGTTCAAAAATAAGATTTACAAATCAAACATACTATAGAAGTACAAAGGAAGGCTCGTGGCTAGAGGATTATCTTAGAAAGAGGGAGAGGATCATGACGAGATGTTTGATCCAAGTGGCTAGACACACTTCCAGAGATAGATTACACCCATGGATGACTAGACCGTTCTCTTGAATGGTGTAGTTGAAGAAGAAGTGTGAATCGAGCAAAATCCCAGGATTTGATAGAGAATCACATGATTGAAGAAGGATCTATACGGGTTCAACAAGTGCCCGGGATAGATAGTCATTTGATGAGCTTGATGATCACCACGGGTGATGCAGATTTCAACCTTTGCTACAAGTTTGAAGATGGTTTGTATATACAGATGACATTCTTCTCTTAGATGGATGCCAGAAGGAACTCACCATAGAGTTCGAGTGATCTTGAGGCTCATATCAGTAGACCCATCTAACGGGAGATGGCACAGATAGATATGTAGAAGATCAATCAATGCAGAGTGTGAATGATGTTCAGTCAAATAGGGAGTAGATCTCAGAGTTAAAGAATCCTAACATGATTCTTGTGATTAGATATGTGGCTGAGATCAGATGAGATTTTTCTTTATCCAAGGAAAATGTGAAGTAGAGATCCGTGATGATGGACGGTGGTTTCTGTAGTTTACAGATAGATGCTTAGTTCATTGATGTATCTGATGAATACTATGCCAGATATATTCTTTATTGTGAACACCCTGAGTCAGTATCTAGTTGAGCTTAGACGTGTTCACCTAGTAGATGCAAAACATGTGATGAGGTACCTAAAAGGTACGATAGACTTTGGTTTATACTATGTTGGAGATCACGACTACAGATTGTATGGTTATACAGATGCAAATTGGGCCGGAAGTGTCTGAGACAGGAAGAGCATCTCAGGTGGATGTTATTGTCCGGGATCCGCCATGATATCATGGTTTAGCAGGAGGCAGTCCTATGTGGATCTCAGCACAGTTGAAGCGGAATATATAGCAGCATGCTCTGCTAGTTGTGAAGCCATATGGATTCAGAAGCTGTTGTCAGGACTATTTGACTTAGAGATGGACTCCACTGTGATCCTATGTAACAAACAAGAGTTGTATCAAGACGACGGAGAATCCAGTGTTCCATGATAAGTCAAAGCACATAGAGATCCGATATTTCTATATACAGGATATGGTGCATAAAGGAGATATAAAGCTCCAGTATGTGAGAACTGATGAGTA
Organism: Larix kaempferi; assembly: GCA_027924585.1. NCBI lineage: Eukaryota > Viridiplantae > Streptophyta > Pinopsida > Pinales > Pinaceae > Larix > Larix kaempferi. The sequence continues at coordinate 9,152,067 of BSBM01001879.1, forward strand.
AGTTTCTAATGTATTGACCAAACCTCTGTCTCGAGTAAAGTTTGAGTATTTTTGAGACAAGCTTTGTTTAGTTCAAAAGGACCCTCCTCGAAAGGGGGAGTGATATGGTCGATGATGATATTTGGATCGACGATGAGGTCGATGATGATGATGCTTGTACCGATGATGAGGTCGATGATGAGGATTCTTGTACTGATGATGAGGTCGATGATGAGGATGCTTGTACCGACGATATGGTCGATGATGATATTTGGATTGACGATGAGATCGATGATGAGGATACCTATATCGATGATGAGGATACCTATATCGATGATGAGGATACCTATATCGATGATGAATATACTTGTATCTATAATGAGGATGCCTGTACTAACGATGAGGTTGATGATGAGGATACCTATACCGACGATGATGTATCGATGATGAAGATACTTGTATCGATAATGAGGATTCCTGTACTGATGATGAGGTCGATGACGAGGATACCTGTACTGACGATGAGCTCAATGACGAGGATACTTGTATCGACAATGAGGTCCATGAGTGGTCCTTATACTTTTTCTAAGTTGATGAGTTGATTGAATCATCCCTAGACTTTAGTCCTAAATGAATCTAGAGACTTATGTCTTCGTGAGTGGTCCTTAGACTTAGTCTAAGTTGATGAGTGGATTGCATCATCCATTGACTTTAGTGCTAAATGAATCCGGAGACTTGTGTCTTCGTGAGTGGTCCTTAGACTTTGTCTAAGTTGAAGAGTGGATTCAATCATCCCTGGACTTTAGTCCTAAATGAATCCGGAGACTTGTGTATTCGTGAGTGGTCCTTAGACTTTGTCTAAGTTGACGAGTGGATTGCATCATCCCTGGAATTTAGTCCTAAATGAATCCAGAGACTTGTGTCTTCGTGAGTGGTCCTTAGACTTTGTCTAAGTTGACGAGTGGATTGCATTATCCTTGGACTTTAGCCCTAAATGAATCCAGATACTTGTGTCTTCGTGAGTGGTCCTTAGACTTTGTCTAAGTTGACGAGGGGATTGCATCATCCCTAGACATGGTATGGTATCTTAAAGTGATAGGGATTGATCATCCTGTAAGTGGATCAGGATTTATCATCCTTGGACTTATGTCCTAAAGTGAGAGGGATTGAACATCTCGTAATTGGATCATGTGTGTTGCAGATTATGATGTTGTTGATCGATAGATCCATATGATGATGTTGATTGAGAGATCCAGATGATGATGTTGTTGTAGAGGATCGAGTGATCGAGTGCTGTAGAAGATGAAGACTCAGTACTATAGATGTTGATGTTCCAGTATTGAAGATATTAAAGATGTTCCAGTAGCTGTTCCAGTTGCCGATGATGATTGAAGAAAACTTCCAATGATTTATAGATGTATCACTATGATGTTGTTGATGATCTCTCCTTTCTCCTACAGATGTTGTTAGAATATCCTTCTCGTTAAGGGGGAGTGTTGAAATATTGTAACTTCAAAGAATATTCTATTTGTACTTTATTATTATTCATCCAGAGATTTGTTATTCCTCCGTCGGGATGTTATTATTATATTCAATAATGTAAAGTCATTGAGGTAAATCCTCCCTTGTAAGTTGGGGAAATAGATCCCCTAATAGTCATTTGTAATGGAGTGTTTAAGTCCCCTAGAGGGTTCGTCCCAGTCAGCAAAGAGATTAAATTATTAAGGCCGACCTATCAAGTGAAAAAGTCAAGTGAATGTAAAGTATAAATAGAGGAGGTGTGTTCCTCATTTGAACACACACTCACTCACTTGTGAACTCGAATAGGAGAGAGAGAGCTCTGCAAAGGAGAAGAAGGAGCTCTTATTTGGGGATTTCATCTTTGTACTTTTGATCATCTATATTGAGGAAGTTTTGCTGGGTCTTCTACCCCATGAGGGTTTCCCAGGATAAATTGTGTCTCTTGTGTTTATGTTGTGCTTGTTATTCTTTCAGTGATCCTGTATATGCTATTGTTGTGAAATTGAATTGAGCACTGATGTTATCTATCTTAGCATATTGAATCTTAACACTGTGAACATTGCATATATGGAAAACAAATAGAGTAAGATTTGCATATGGTGCTACAAGAGCAAAGGGAATTTTAGAGTTAATACACAGTGATGTATTTGGGCCTGTGTCTGTTCCATCGCTAGGTAGATCTGTGTATTATGTTCATTCATAGATGAATTCTCAAGGAAAACATGGATTTATTTCCTTCTAAAGAAATCTGAAGTGTTTTCTAAATTTAAAGTATTTAAGGCTCTTGTGGAGAATCAAACAGAAAACAAAATAAAGGTGTTGAGGATAGATAATGGTGGAGAGTTATGTGGGAATGAATTCGAGGAATTCTCTAAGAAGTGCTGTATAGCAAGGAAAAAGACTACTCCATACACACCTCAACAGAATGGAATTGCTGAAAGGATGAATAGGACGCTGATGGAAAAGGAAATAAGTATGCTAAGCAGTGTCGGTATAGGACAAGAATTATGGGCAGAGGCAGTGGAGACAACATGTTACTTGGTAAATCGCTCACCCACATCAGCTTTGGTTGAAAAAAATACATAAGAGGTATGGACTGGTAAGAAACTCTCTATTAAAAATCTGAAAGTTTTTGGCTGTGATGCTTATGTACATGTTCCAAAGGAGAAAAGGAGTAAGCTGGACAATAAAGCTGAAAAATGTATCTTTATTGGTTATAAAGATGGTATGAAAGGTTATAAGCTTTGGAATCCTGTAACTAAGAAGACTGTCTACAGTCGAGATGTTGTGTTTATAGAGGTCAAAGAACTTCCCATAGTGGAAGTGACTCCAATGGAAAAGGAACCAAAGAAGATATATTTTGAGTTAGAAGATGACGAATCCGACTCAACGGAAGAATATGAATTAGAAGAAGAAGAACCTTATACCCCAGTTTTGAGGAGATCATCTTGAGAAAGAAGGAAACCAGAAAGATATTCCCCTCCTTATTTTCGGTCTAGTTTTGCTTTATCTATTACTGATGATGATCCTACAAATGTGAAGGAAGTTGTTGATTCAGAGGATAAATATATATTGAAGAAGGCCATGCTTGAAGAAATGGAAGCCTTGGACAAAAATGAAGCATGGGATCTAGTTCAATTCCCTGCTGGAAGAAAAGTCATTGGCAACAAATGGCTATTTAAAAAGAAGTTAAATGCAGAAAGTAAAGTGGAGAAATACAAAGCCCTCCTGGTAGCAAAGGGATATTCTCAAGTAGAGGGAATTGATTTTGGTGAAATATTTTCTCCAGTTGCAAAATTAACTTCCATTAGATTTCTTCTTTCTATTGCTACTCGCTTTTGATCTTGAAGTAGAGAAGATGGATGTGAAGAAATCATTCTTACAAGGGGATCTAGAAGAAGAAATCTACATGAAACAACTGGAAGGGTTAACAGTAAAGGGAAAGAAAGAGTTGGTATGTAAACTAAAGAAGTCCCTTTATGGTTTAAAGCAATCTCCAAGGATGTGGTACCAAAAGGTTGACACATACATACTTGGATTGGGGTTTGTGAGAAGCAAGGCTGATCACTGTGTATACTCCAAACAAGTTGGTGATCAATTCATTAACATAGTATTGTATGTTGATGACATGTTGTTGATTGGAAACAACAAAGATGTCATAAAGGAGTTGAAGTCTTAGCTATCCTCCAAATTTGACATGAAGGATCTCGGTGCTGCAAACTTCATACTAGGAATGGAGATTAAAAGAGATCGTGCAAACAGGAAGATCTGGTTAAATCACAGAAAATATGTTGAGACAATACTATAGAGATTTAAAATGCAGGAAAGTAAACCGGTCAAGGTCCCTATACCTGTAGGTGTAAAGTTATCTGTATATCAGTGTCCCAAGACACATGATGATGAAGAAGATATGGCACGAGTTCCATATGCTAGTGTGGTTGGCAGTTTGATGTATGCAATGGTCTGTACCTGACCGAACATTTACCATGCAGTGGGAGTATTGAGTAGATATATGTCAAAACCAGGTAAGGAGCACTGGACAGCTATTAAAAGGGTCTTCAGATATTTGTGTGGCACTACAGATTATGCAATCTGCTACCAAGGAAGATCTGGACCAGACATAGTAATAAATTTGCATGGATTTGTTGATGCAGACTGGGCTGGAGATCTTGATCATAGAAGATATACAAGTGGGTATGTGTTTAACCTATTTTAAAGGAGCAATCAGTTGTATGAGCAAGAGACACGATGTAGTTTCTCTCAACTATTGAATTTGAATATATGGCAACCACTCATGCAAGTAAAGAAGTTGTATGGCTGCAAATATTATGTTCAGGTGTTGGGTTTGTACAGAAAGTTGTAAGGTTAGATTGTGACAGCCAAAGTGAAATATTCCTGGCAAAGAAACCTGCTTATCATGCTAAGACAAAGCATATTGATGTGCAATATCACTTTGTGGGAGATATGGTTGAAGACCAGAAGGTGTTGCCGGAGAAGGTTGACACCTTGAAGAATGTTGCAGACTTATTAACAAAGTCTGTCAGTACAGAGAAGTTATCTTGGTGTAGAGAATCTATGGGCATCGATGCCCTTAACCTGTGACTTTATGAGTACTTGAGTCATTGTTATGCAAAGAAAACAACAAGTGGGAGAATGTTGGGTATGTGTTATATTCTTTGCATGTATGTGAAGGGGAGAGTGCGCCTGGAGATACCTCCTGTTTTCGGTTATTTTTGGAAATTTTCTAAAAATATGTGATTTAATCCTGGTTAATGGATTGGAGTCTATTTATTAATCCGGGTTAACAGATTAGGGTATTGGATGCTGTGAAATACCTATATTGTATTGTGAGTGATTCATAATGAGATAATGAGAAAAATAGGAGGTGTGGCTCCAATGTTTGTTGGTTTTCCCAGTTAAGGGTTTCCAGGGTAAATATTTGTGTACTATATGTGAATGTTGTGATGTAATCTCTGTTTTTACTAAAAAGAATCTGTATGCTTTGATTCTCTATACAGGTTTAAAACTTACACTTACCCTAATTTGTTCTCATGAGCTTTGATATTTATTCTCATATTTGAGATTGAATGTAGTCATATTACTACTCCTAGAATATGATATTATAAAAAATATATAAACAACCTAAAATAACTTATCACATGTACACAATGGTTTTTTGAAGCATGAATTATGGTATCCCATCCTTGAAATTCCTGACAACTCCCAAAGACACCTACAATTTTTAGAATGAAAAGGTAAACTACTGAAACTCATCGACCTTGGGACCATAATAGTGCCCATGTCGAACATGCCCAAACACACATGCAAGAGCTTACAGAACTCAATTCCTATGCTTGATTTGTTTTTTATGCCCTCATGACATATTCACCAAGTGTCCATAAAAGGATTAAGGAGGTGAGTTGCAACTAACCATAAAATGATGACTGTGGATCATATTGATGAACCATTGACTCCATTGGACTGATGAAAATGCATTTCATCGAGGGCCACCTCTCTCCCATGGGTCCATTACCTGGTGCTTGTATTGTTCAGTGCTATAAAAAACTAGGGTTTTGCTCAATAAGAGACTATGCATTTTTGCATGATGAGGTCAACTACTAAAAATCATCGACCTTGGGACCGTGGGTGCTGTTCCCATGTCGAACATTCCCCAACAAACATGGAGGATCTTACAAAAATTAATTTCGATGCTCGGTTGGGTTTTTATGCCCTAACGGTATATTCACCAAGTGTCCTTGAAAGGCTTAAGGAGGTGAGTTGCAACTCTCCACAAAATGATGACCTTGGAATGGATCGATGAACCATTGACTCCATTGGGATCATGGCAATGAATTCCAACTAGGGGTACCTTTCTCCTGCGGGTCCATCACCTTGTGCCTTTTGTGTTTAGTGATATCATAAACTAGGGTTTTGCTCAGTAAGAGACTATGCAATTTTGGCATGACAAGGTCAACTACTGAAACTCCTCAAATTGGGACCATGGGTAGTGTTCCCATGTTGAACATACCTAAACACAAATGGAGGATCTTATAGAACTCAATTCCGATCCTCGATTGGGTTTTTATGCCCTAATGATAGATTCTCCAAGTGTCCCTAAAAGGATTAAAGAGGTGAGTTGCAAATCGCCATAAAATGATGATCGTGTTTTAGATCGAAAAACCATTGACTCTGTTGGACTCGTGACAATGCATTCCATCTAGGGGAAACTCTCTCCTATGGTTTCTTCGCCTGGTTCTCATCTTGTTTAGTGATCTTAGAATCTAGGGTTTTGCAATTTTGGCATGATTTGGTCAACTACAGAAACTGATTGATCTGGGAATGTGGGTAGTGTGCCCATGTTGAACATTCCCTAAAACACATGCAGGAGCTTATGAAACTCAATTCCTATGCTCGGTTGGGTTTTTATGCCCTAATGACAGATTCACCAAGTGTCCCTGAAAGGATTAAGGAGGTGAGTTTCAACTCACCATAGAATAATGAGCATGGCTCGGATCGATGGAACGATGATTCCCTTGGCCTAATGACATCGCATTCCATCTAGGGGTAGCTCTCTCCCATGGATCCATCGCTTGGTGCTTGTCTTGTTCATTGAGATCAGAAACAATGGTTTTGCTAAGTAAGAGACTATGCAATTTTGGCATGATTATGTAAAATACTGAAACTCCTTGACCTTGGGACGATGTGTAGTGTTCCCATGTTGAACATGCCCAAACACACATGTAGGAGCTTACATAACTCAACTCCGATGATTGGTTGGTTTCTTTTTGCCTAGTGATAGATTCACCAGGTGTCCTTGAAAGTCTTAAGGAGGTGAGTTGCAACTCGCCATAAAATGTTGACCGTGGCTCAGATCGATGAACTGTTGAATCCATTGGGCTCATGACATTGCATTATAGCTAGGGTAACCTCTCTCCCGTGGGTCCATCACTCGATGCTCATATTTTTTAGTGATATCAGAAATTAGGGTTTTGCTAAGTAAGAGACTATGCAATTTTGGCATGACGAGGCAAACTACTGAGGTGTATTCATCTCCATTATCCTCAACCTTGAGACCATGGGTAGTGTGCCCATGTAAAACATTCCCAAACACACATGGAGGAGCTTATGGAACTCAATTCCGATGATCGGTTGGGTTTTTATGCCCTACTAACATATTCACTAGGAGTCCCTAAAAGGATTAAGGAGGAAAGTTGCAACTCACCATAAAATGATGATCGTGGCTCGGATCGAAAAATCGTCAACTCCATTGGACTCATGACAATGCATTCCAACTATGGGAACATCTCTCCCATGGGTCCATATCCCGGTGCTCATCTTGTTCATTAATATTAGAAACTAGGGTTTTTCTTAGTAAAAGACTATGCAATATTGGCATGATTAGATCAACTACTGAAACGCCTTGACCTCGGGACCATTACGTCTTGTTCAATGATCTAAGAAACTAGGGTTTTTCTCAATTGCTCTTAAAAGGACTATATCAAAGTTGTATTCATCATGTGTGACTAATAATAATATTTGATCGACGACACGACTGGAATATAGGAATTTTGTCTTTCCTTAGATGAATTAAAGTACAAAGGATTATATGTAACTATACATTTTGAATGTTTAAGAAAAAAAATATCATATGTGAGATGTTTTGGATGGTTATGTAAGTGGTTTCTTAAGCTGTTTGAAATTTGTGGAAATACCCTATTTTAGTCAAAGACACTATATTTAGTAGCAGAATAGGCGTCGATAAGAATACATGTTTAGTGACATGATGTTTAACAAAAAATATCAAGGTGTTCATCACATATTTTGTTTACCCTTTTTAACTAAATAAAAGTTCTTGTTCTTTGTTATGTCTTATGTATGGAATGGCATGCGATTGAATTTGTTTATTTCACATAAGGTATAGTAGGGAATTACTTACTTATTGGATCTTAGAGTTGATTTATATTTTTATTTGGTACTTGATTGACATAACCCTCAAGTAGGTACCTTTTGGTAAATATAGGTTCCAAAACATTGACACTAGATTGGAAACCATGCTAAGGATGAAACCCTTATTCCATCATTGGTTGCATGTGCCCCATTAAGCCATATATGACAAGTATGTGGTATACATATTATGTTTTCATTGGAATTAGTGATTATTAAACACTCCCTAGAGTTGGTTCACTTACTTGGTGAATAATCAAAGGTAGGGCTTGTCATTGGAATTATTGTTGATGTTGAATAGCACCAGAATGCATTGTCATACTTAACACAAAATTTCCTTGGCATTAGCACTACTAAAAAAACTTGTTTTTGGAAACTTAAGCTTAAGAAAACCTTGAGCATTGCACCTTGTCATTCACTTTGTATATAACTTAAATCAATCCCCCTACCTTGGACAATAATAGTGCCCATTATGTGTCCTCGTGTATGGTGTGATTAAGCTTATGCATGTGAAACAATTGCTTGAAGTTGCTATAAGATAAACAACTTGGATAGTGTGAGGTATTGTCTAAACCTGATAACTCTAAAGAGTGGAATCAATTAGAAGCATACAAACTTGGTTTGATGCTCCTAAATCTTATCCCTCTCTTTTGGTACATTGAAATATATATCAATGTTTGTTGGTTGTTCTAAGTGCTAAGTATATTTTCCTAACAAAGGGGTGGTATGAGTGTAGTAAATCCACATTTTAAATTGGACGCAAATACAACAAAGGTACTATGTCCAACTCAAATGCATTGTCACCATAAGGAAGAGCTAAATTCTTATAAAGAGGGTCTATGGGCCCCTACTATTATCTTGATGCAAGTACAACTTGGTAAAATATTTGGCATCAAGAATACTCATTTAACTCATTTCACCTAATATTTCTATGATTTCAATGATGTGATGATCATTCTGACAACATAACTATTCAAGCAAGATCACATAATTTACTCATTCAATGCAAAAGAACATGGCACATTCAAGCTTGTAAGTAAGTTACTCATGAAAAAATGTTTCTCTTTCTTCCTCTCACTAATGATCAACCCTCTAAAATGTATTATATATATCTTGCACACCAATCTAACTGCTATTTAGCACTTCTTTGCCAATTGCAACAATGAGATATAAATTTCTTGGATGATGGAAATGTTATGGAAAGAAAGGGACTCAACACCCTCACTCTAGGGATGTGAATACTTCTCCAATGGGTGAATAAAGCTTGTAGGAAACTACAAATCAATAAGAATACACCAAAATCTAGGAATGCTTCATCAAGAACCCGAACACACTACATAGGTTTTCAATTGAACTTTTTAAATGGACATGAATTCCATTAGCGTATGAGGCATTGCACATCTCTCTAGGGCTGAAGGAAAAAGCTGTCCCACTCACGGGGATGACTCTAGACATATTTTAACCTACAAATCAATGGAGAATGAGAGAGGAACAACCACAAGATAAAGAGGAGTTCATTGGTCTAAATGCAATGAATAAGAAGGAAAAAGAAGGAAATGTATATCCTTAAGAAGGAAAAATACTTTCACGCTAAGGTAGACTAGGAGTTATGTTGAAGAAAATATTATCCAAGAATAGAAAAAATACAAATCTTTGGGTTCATGAGCTAGTGATCAAATCACTTGGTTTGGAGGTTAAAATAATTTTGGTTGGAAACATAAAATATGCACAAAAGGAATTTGGAGGATAAACTATGGCTTTCATTTGGAGAGGCTCTTCATTGAAATTGAATAAAAAAATTGTGTGATGTTCATCTTGTAATACCCCATTTTGACCCATGAAATGTATTATCTTGATATGTGTTGGCAAGGGATTAGTCTGCAGGAAGTGCGGAAGCCGACAGCTGCAAAAGGGTCAATCTACGGAAGAAAGGGTCATTCGCGGATAACACGGAAGTAGTTAATTAGTTAGATAAGGGTCATATGGACCGTTTTGTAACCATGTAGTTTGGTATAAATAGGAGAATTATTGTAATCCTAAGGGCATAACATGTAATTGAGGATCCGTTGATGGATAGAGCTATCGACTTAGTGAGTTTTGATCTGTTTTGTATCCGCAATATGATGTATTGACTGTTTCTGCGAAGGTCATTCCGCAGGTTTTAATGAATGCATGATGTTCGATTATGGTTTTATCTTTGTCTTTGTTTCTGTTGAATGATGGGTGCGAATGTCTGATAATGCTCTGTGGGTTTAGTAATTGCTGTTTATGCTAATGAGTAATTAGATCATGTCAATGTGAATATCTGTAATGTGTTGATGTTGCGGTTGATGAATCTGCGAATAATGGAATGTTAGTATAGTGCGAATGGCATAATCTCTGGTTTTTGTGGTTGCGAAGTGTGTTTGATGCATGTCCTCAACTCCACTGCGGAAACTTGGTTCCTGCATCCCCCTTGTGCATCTCGGGTGAGACTTCATTCACTCTGCGAGTGTTGCTGGAAGGGTTAACACCTTTCTGGGCCGGTGCGTAAGGGAGTTTGGGTTGGTGTTTGTTGACGACAGTGTGCAGTGAACCCCTGTTGATAGTCGCTGTGTCAAGAATGTGTAAATATTGTAAAAATGCGATGTATGATTCCTAGTGTGGAGCTCACGGTGGAGCTCAAGGTCAAGGCCCCACTAGTGAATGCACGGGTTATAAAGGCAAGTATTTTATATTTCCTAGACATGTGCTAGTCATCCATGGAAAAATATAAAAACAATGTAAATATTTATAATGAAAATAGAAGCCTAAGAGCTGGATATAGAGGCAACTAAAATGAGAGGTTGTGTTTATCCACAAGGGAGAGGAGAGGGGTTTGTGGGATTAAATACTTTATTTCCAAGTGTTATCTTGATAACACAAGTGCCATAAATGGTAAGCAACCACCCAAGTGGACTTCCTTGTTGATCTTTAATTTTGCTGTAAGAAGATTGTTGAGAAATCAACTCATGAAATTAATGGAGCATGGGAAGAACCCAAAAATTCATATGGTTGAGTAAGGGATTAGGTTTTTGGTACCTATAAGTCAATTTCCTTCATGGGGATTCATTTCCCTTCATTCCCATTTCCATTGTTGGGAAACCAGACTCCAATTTTTAGAAAGCTATCCATTCCCAGCAGTGAGAGGAAGGTAAATCGTATCCAGAGGAAAAGCCAAGTTTTAGAGTGTAAAAAATTCCCATAAATTCATGTGGGTTGTGAAATCCAGTGGGGGATCCATAGATGTCAACCTTGGGGAGAAATTGAGAGTTTAAAGGACTCAAAAATATGTGGGAAGACCTAGATTTGGAAGCCTAGAAATTGAATTTTGTGGCTGAAAAATGAGTGTGGCCAAAAATCATAAAATCGAAGAGAAATTTGAATTTAGAGAGATAACAGGGTTCAAATGCCTTCATAAACCAAGTGAAGGAAAGAAATATCTGATGGTTTAGTAAATTGGAACTTTCTATGCTGACCTAGGATAATATTGGAGGGAAGGGGCACCTGAGGCACTGTGCAGCAGAGAAGGGGACCTTTCTTGTGTTGGGTATGGTAGGTAATATGGGTTCCAAGGCTGGCTGAAGCCAATTGATATTCCTGTAGCTCAGTGGTTGAGGTCATTGGCTTAGCATTCTCCTTTCTTATCTCTCTACATGCTTGATAAACTCAATTGTGTGTTGGCTTAACATGAGTGTGTGTGCCTAGGTTTGTGAGTGAGTGTAACATCCCCTTCACTCAATCCAACCACGAGAGGGGACATTAACTAAATCGGGGACTCTAAATTTCTCTCATAGCCATAATTATGAATTCATAACAATAAAAATATGTGTGGAGATGTATACTAAAAATACACAATGGAAATACAATATATATTCACACATCTAGCATGCATATAATCGAATAATCATTACAAGCATCAATTAAAACATTGCACATCAAATACAAAGATAATACTTATCTTTAAACAAAGAAGATCCAAGCAACTGGCTTCCTAAGAGCAATTTTCCACCCAAACCTAGGCACTCTGTCCAGGATATACTCTTTCTGTTCAGAGGCCAACCCCAAGTTGGGCTATGAGGCCACTAGGGAGAAGGAAACACCTGCAGGTTTCTCTCACTTATCCCACAACCCATTCTGCTCTTTATTCTTAGCCAAAGACTCATAAACAACTCTACAAATATTTCACTCAGCCATCACAGCCATGGATCTCCTTCCAACTGCCCCCAGAAAAGACAAGGAAGGAATTCCCCTTCATTGATCCACAGTTCCCTCAAGAAATCCAACCCTTAAAGTGATTACTAGCATGTGCAGTAAGAGTCCAATTTGGTGTATGTTGTTGGACAACCTCTTGTAGCATAAATTATGGCTTCTCAAGCATCTATGAGTAGAAAAAAAAAATGGGTAAGGGTTCTTAGCTTTCCCAACCTCTATGCTCACCTGCAACCATCAATTTACCCTTCAATTTTGTAGCTATCTCTCTAAATTCAAATTTCTAGATTAAACACACTCTGGTAATGGTCACGAACAACAACATGAAACCTCTATGTAGTGTAGAAAACTACATGAGAGAATGATCAAAAGATTGTTGACTCCAAGGGATATGAGGTAAGGGTGAAAAGACAATTGACATAGCTTTTGACATTGAAGAAAAATACTTCTGGCGGCTGACAAAATTATCACCACCCCCATGCTTCAATAATTGCATGAAGTGACTTTTCCCACCAACCTCACACATGCATTCAATGATTGGGTTTAATAGTCAAGAGAAGGTAATTGGCTCATTTAAATCACATGGAAGCAATTATATGATTTTTAAGGTTGACGCTTGGAAACAAAGGATTTAGTTTCCCATAGAACCCCTTTCTTCTTCCCCTATGGTGGAATCCTAACCCCTCTAGTGCTCTTTACACAACCATCTTGGACAATTTTATTATTTTCCAACATAATATTTACATATGTTTCGAATTGT